>VDFB02058242.1:137937363-138281343 GCA_007258455.2 Sequoia sempervirens | reverse complement strand
TTCCTTGAAGATTGCAATGGCTTTGCATAGTTGGCTCGATTCCTGCGTGGCAAAACAAAGTTTGGTTTCGTTTCACCAAGTCAATACCGTCCCTTGAATTCTTAGGAAGTAGATTAGAACTTCTGACCCCTTGTCTCTTTTTTCAGTTTGTTTGATCTGCAACCCAAATAAAAGAGCTTCATTGTCCAAACCTTCATTGTGAATTGAAAAAATTCAATGCTTTAGGTGTGATAAGTTTGGTCACTTTTCCAAACATTGTTCAGATAGACCTAAGCATCAAGCCTCCGTTGCAAATGTAGATGATGTCTCTCCATAGAAGAATGAAGAGCCTTGTTACCATGCAATATAATAAGATCCTTGAAGCCTTATGCTTACAATAATTATAAGATCAATATAAGAAGAGCCTTGTTACTATGCAATATAATAAGATCCTTGACTTACTGATGCTTTACTTTTTTCATGATATTATAGAACATTTTTATGGGTTGTTGGAAAGTCCTCCCTTGGGCTACTGAGTTTGGTTACAAGTGATTCATCCAAGTTATTAATCTCTATCTTGTTCTTATTAGATATAGTCCTCCTTTAATATATTTTATACTGGACTCCAATTGAAGTAGATTATTATATTGTATGAAGCAGAGATTCATTTTCATGCCACATTGTACTATACCATATACGCTGCATTTTGAATAATGTTTTAGTCAAATTTGAAAGTAGTAACTGGGGTAATGAAATAAATAAAGGAAAGATTACAAATTATGTTTGTTTACTTGCTCCTCTTGTTCAACCTGATAGTGACTATAGAATCAGAAGCTATGCTAGTAAAAGCAATGGGAAAGAAAGGGGTTAAAAGAGGGAGGCCAACTACATCAAAGAAGGAACCATCACCCTCTCTGGAAAATAATGAAAATACAAGTAATAACATACACAATAAGAACCTAGAAGATCAAAATCAAACGAAAAGGGGTAGAGCAAAGGGGTTGAAAAGAGAACCATATCTTGTTATGGAATATGAAGAAAAGGGAAAGAATGATGGAAACTCTGGTGAATTGGTGGATCGAAAACAACTTTTCAAGTTAAATCACTGTGAAGGTTTTCTTATTACACCTATTTTCTTGAATCTCATAAGCTAGCTTGGTTACAGTTTGTGTGTGAGTGACTAATTTGTGTGCTCTTGAGTTCTTGTGATTTTGTTTTTGCATGGGTTAATTAATTTAATTTGAAAGTCTAGGTATGTGTTAGTGTATATATAAAGATGATTCCATTATATGTGTGACATGCCTTTGTCATTGTGTTGGAATGTTTCAGCATGCTGTTTTTTGCTTGGCAGTGAAAGAAAAAACTATTTGTAGCATTGGTATTCATGTTTCCAACCTGCTAAAGTATCTTCAAAGATAAAGTTCTACTCTTTGTTTATTTTAATTTTCATACTTGCACATTTCATAGTTTTCTAGTATGTCACTTCTATATGATCTTGTCATAGTGACTTATCAATCCGCTGAGAAGCATTCCAAGGCAGATATAGTAGAAATATAGGACTGAACAAATGATGACAATGAGAAAAAGTTACCTAAAAGTCAGTTGGCATTCATTTGTAGTATCAAAGCATACATAAAAGGGTGCCTAGGTCTATGCTTTATCAACGTTAAGTGGTAGAAGGAGAGGTCTTTTATAGAGCATTAGCCAAAACATGCACCTAACTGGAAGGTGAGTTAGCGACATGAGGCTTTTGAAAGTGTGCCTAGCAGTCATGAAGCAGTGAGCAGCAGGTAAAAATGGTGCCTGGGAGGATCTAAAATGATGTTTTGAGTGGCATGATGGATGATGGTTGAATAGGCACCTAGGGTGACAAGACTAACTGAAATTGGTGCCACAACATTTATTTGGTAGGCTAAAAGCGGGTACATCGAGATAGATGCTTGAGTGGATGTTTATGCAATGTGAAACGTGGTTTGAGTTTGAAAGATGTGTAATGCAATGTAATCAATATTAATAATTTTTAATTATTAGTTATATATCTTGTGATAATTATAACTGCTTAGGTTGACTTTGTAAAAACTATATTGTTATTGAATTTTTTTCATCTATCAGCATCTAGTTATTACTTATGCAATGTGAAGTAATGCTTTGAGTTTGAAAGATGTGCAATGCAATGTAATCAATAATATGAATAAACTACATAATATAACCATTCTTTTTATGCTATTGTACATCAAGATATTTAACCATTACTCACTTGATTAAAATTTCAAAGAGTTTAATTATACACATGAGGAGGCAATTAAATTTTGATTGTCAACTTCTATATATCAAATTATCCAATAATCAAGTGTATGTCCATATACAAAAGTAGCATCAACGTAAACTCAAACCAAAAAATTTTTACAATATGGCATATGCCATCTCGGTATATATTCAAAATTTACATGCCAAAATGTCTATCTCATCCTAAACTACTGGTGGATCATCAAATGGAGCCTCTTTGAAGCACTTGTTGGCTCTGAAGGTAGCTGCACAAGAAAAAGTCAAACCACAATTGAGATTAGTTATACTATATAATTTAAAATTGAATAATTAACATCAAAATCAATATACATTAAATTATAATTGAACTCTAAAATTATAATCTTGATTACCTGAAATATCCGTCTCTTCAAAGGGTCAGGAGTTCTAGAATATGCCCCTCTCAAAGAACCGACCAAACCATCTTTTGTAATTTCAATCTATATAGGTGAACAAAAACATAAAACTGATCCAAGTTAGCATACAATTGTCAGTAATAGGAACATATAAATACCAAACACAAAATAAAATGAACAAATACTTCTTTAGGTGTTTCAACACCTCCTCCTTGAGCTGCTTCAACACCTACTCCTTCAGGGGTTCCAATACGTACTGCTTTGGGTGTTGTGGCCATTGTCAACAAGGACGTATAGCTCATAATTCCACTGCACATAAAACAACAAGTACATGTAAAACTACCAATCTATGTCGATGTGTATAATCAATATAAGATCTTGAATTCTTAATTCAATCAAATTTGAGTTCCAATTACCTTGCCTCCAACATTACGCTATAGCTCTGGACAGGCTGCTAAACTCACACAAGTATTTCCTACAAGAGGAAAATAAAATAGCTTATATAAAAGTTATTATATAATTTCATTTTAATGACAATTAAAGGACAAGAAAGTATATAATAAATAAATGTAAATGAGTGAGTGCAAAAATATATTTTGTGTGCATGTCGAGGCCAAATGAAATGGCCCTTAGGGTGCTATCTGTCACTTGTGTCAGCTCCTCCTTGGACATCAATTGTTGAATAGACCATGTAAATAAATATTAGTACATTATACTATCTCTTATTAATATTCATTTAAAAACAAATGCAAGTTATGAATTCACAACTTAAATTTTACCTGTGTCACTATTCCAATGTCCCCCTCTCTAGCAGGAGAGGACTCTGTACGGTGTGCTCCACTCCCCTGCGTCTGATCTATAATGTCCACATTGTGGAAGTCATAATCGGAAGTGTCTAGGGGATGCTCGGCAGGCTGTACAAGAGGACCCAAGCATATTTGGTGGCACATGGAGCAAGTATGTGGTACAAAAATATGAGGACCTGACGAGGATGATGCAGCAGCACTCGAGCCATCACCAACATCACCAGAATGTGGCTGAGCTACTACAGAAGCATGCAAAACCAAAAGACCACTCAAAGAGTGAATAGCGTGGATAGTCTATGTGGCCGCATCCTGCATAATATCTAGATGTTATACTAGAGGTGGCGGAGGAAGGTGAGGTATTACTCTAACTGCCCCTGCTCTATCCTGGGGCATACCTCCACCAATGTCGTGGAAGGGTCTAATGTCAAAGTAATTGACATGATGCCCTAACACAAACTCAACATATAATTTTTTTATAAAGTAAAATGGTACATCTAAATTGTTGTTCGATGGTTTCAAAAAAGCCATACACCAATGATCCCAAAAAATTTATACAATGTCTCTATGAGTGCACCATTTTATAGAAAGTTTTGTTTTATTAACATTAACTGGAAAACTAGTGCGGGGGTTAACAAATAAAGAGGCTATTTGGGCTTTGGTTATTCCAAGATCTTTCACATCATCATAGGACAATCATGCCATGTTCTCTCATGTCTTCTCGCCCACGAATGAAAGGCATTATGTTGCGAGAGAGGATTTCTATATTTTAATTAGCTGCTCATTGTTTTGACAAAGGCGTCGAGGGACTCTCATATAAACTTGGTACCTTAATTATTTGCAATTTTTTAGAAATTAATTCTTGAATTGATGGGTGTGGAGGTGGTGGAGGTGGTAGTGGTGGAGTGGTGGAGGTGGAGGAGAGGTGGAGGTGAGTGGAGGTGGAGGAGGTGGAGGTGGTGGAATGGTGCATTTTCATTGTCGATGCTTCATAATGCTGATTTAATATAGGCTCGTCAATCGGTAAAAATTAGACAATATAAGTAGAAAATATTATAAATACCTAGTTTTTAAAATCAACAAAACCCTAGTTTTGTCAAAAATCTATAAATTTTTCTAATTTTAATCCAAATATATAAAAAACACTATTTTTAAGTCAAAATCCATTGCAAACATTCAAATTTTATCAAAATCCATGCTAAACTCAAATTTTTCATAAAAATCTATCAAAACCACCCAACTATTTAGGTCCAACCTTTACTGGGAGAGTTATCAAACCAATTATGGGGAAGCCATAACCATCATGAGCTTTTAATCATGCTTTTTATTGTTCATAATCATTTGCATAAAGTTCATGTACATACAATAACTCTTTTTGATCATATTCACCCCATGCATGGGATCGTAGGTGTTCCCTTTTCGGTTTACGCAAACTTGATATAAAAGACCATCGAGGTGTGGTCTAGAAGAATCAATATATGTGAAAGAAATGTCAAACAAAATATTGGTTTTTCCTTTATGATTTTGAATATTAATAATGTTTATAAAGATGGAAAAATCATTATCATCTTCTTCATTATCATTGTATTGAACAAAGTTTGTTGAATGAATTGGTAATGGGCTTGTAAATATTTGTAAGTATTGATTAGGTGAAAAAACCAATTTATTTCCTTTGTCATTAATAGGCCATCCAAGTGGATTTGATTAGAATGAGGTCTTGCACTTGGTTATAAATATGCTTACATCTTTCCATATCATGTCGAGGTGTACGATGATATTGAAAAAAATGTTTTGCATTAAAGTTTGGTGGTAAAGGTTTAGTGAGAATATGAATAATTGGAGGAAGTTGAATCATATTCTTGTTTGACGGTACAACATGATCCATGGAGAATCAAACAACCATAATTTCACATCATGGCCTAAATTTATATCTAGAGTTATGTTCTGATGAATTACTTTGTCATATTATAGGCGATTTAGAGATGAATGTTTATCGAGATATTAATTTTTGTTTCTTTTAAATTGATAGTTATTTTGAGGCATGACTTATATGATTGACCAATAGGAGCCTATGAAGGGGTACCTTCATACCAACTAATCGATATTCGATAATCATGAAGGGTTATACAAAAACGTGTTAAGGATGGATATTTCATTAGCAATTTCTTATCTTGAATATTAGGTTGTAAGTTACCTATAAACACCCTTTCAATGTCAACATCTTGAAGACTATAGGAGAATTTCAAATAAAGGGATTAGTATCATTTCATAAAGTTTTTTATTTTCTCTTTAGGTCCTTGATTACAATGAACTAAATTTGTTAATGTAACTTGAGGACTGATGTTCACTTGAAAGTGTTGGAGGAAATCACTAATGAGTTGTGTAAAGGAGGTAATTGATTGTTTGACAATGAACAAAACCAATCCAAGGCCATATCTTTCAATGATCTAGAAAAGAGTTTCACTATGAGTGAATCTTCCAAAATAAAGTCTCTACACAAGGTAGTAAAAACTAACAAATGGTTATTAGGATATTTTTTACCATTGTACTTTCCAAAGCGAGGTATTTCAATGTTTTGTAATATAGGTGTATTTAAAATAGTGAACATTAATGAACTATGTGTAAGGTATTTTGGATGTTTACTATTGGTTTGATTTTGGTTTAAGTTTGAAATTTGTTGTTGTAATAATGTCATGCTTTAAAAAAAGTTGATTTATCACAAAATCATTGGGCCACATGTTGTGAGAGTTTTTCAAGTATGGTGAACTAGTATGGAGGAATGGTGGGATATTATATTTCATGTTTAGGAGGGGTGATGAATATGGAGGTGTTATAGGTGAAGGGACAAAACTATTATAATTTCCACTAGAAATTCCTAAGCTTGAGTTTAAACCATTGTTATATTCCATCATTGATGCTATGACTGGAGGTGTAAAGTTGGGAATAGAAGGCATTATTGTGGGAGAGGAAACTTATTTTCCAAAAGGATTTTGAGCATTAGTCAAAAATTTCGTGAAACTAGCTACCGAAGGAATATTAGAATCTACTATATTAGCTAGGCTACGTAACACTTCTATCCCTTCCTAATCATTTACCAACTTCCCAATGCTATCCAAAAGAGGGATTGCTTCTCCATCCAAAGGTTCAATGCTTAAGAATTGTTGAATTCATTGTAGGTCTTTATCCAATTATTCTAGATTATCATTGGGGACCTTAGAAATAACATATGCCAAGTCCACATAAATGTTAGGTTACAAAAAAGACATGGGTAATGTAGGACTAGGGAGGGAATATAAGATGGATTGGGTAGACATTATACGTTGAGTGAAAGAGTTATAAGAATCAAGCTCAACATTGGCTATGATTGCAACATAGGAAGCCATAAGTCTACAACTACATCTCACGTGGGTATTAGTGAAGTGACACAAGGTCATGAAGCTCATAAATTTTCTACAAGATTCAAAACAATTTAATGCTCATACAATGAAGGGAAAACACAAAATAGTCACAAAACTAAAATAATTTGCACACACAAAACCCAAAACAACATAAGAATCATAGAGATAGAACTATGATCCAAATCTTTGTCAAAACTTATTGGACAGGGAATTGGCACCCTAGACTGATGAGGTTGATTTTTGTTAAATTTAAAATCTAAAAATGAGATATAGTATCTGAGGATCCTAATTGAAGATGTTTAGGTCTGCCAATAGGAATACTTTTAGAAATGCACAAAATTTTAATTTTATATACATGCAGCCATAATGCCTGATTAAATATAAAAACAAATCAATCTAATTAAAATCAGACAATATAAATGAAAATAGTTTAAAAATGCCCTAGTTTTTTAAAAAAATCCAACAAAAACGCTAGTTTTTAACAAAAATCTATAAAATTCTCTAATTTTTAATCCAAATACATAAAAAACACTATTTTTTCGTGAAAATCCATTGCAAACATTCAATTTTCATCAAAATCCATTGCAAACATTCAATTTTCATCAAAATCCATGCTAAACTCAAATTTTTCATAAAATATCTATAAAAAAACCCTATTTTGAAAAAAATCAACTAAAATTAAACAAATCTAATTGAAAATTTGATTAGAGCAAATAAAAAATCAAGAATCTAACCTGTTGTAGATGGATTTGAAATCGGATATCTGATTTGCGCTTTCCACTGTGCGCTCGCCGCGGTTAAGCCGAATGAAAATGAGTTTTGGTCGGCCCGAAATTATATATATATGTTTACAAAATCGGATATCCGATTTAGATCAGATATCCGATTTAGATCGGATATCCAATTTTGTAAACATATATATTATTTCGGGCCGAATGAAACCGACCAAAACTCATTTATATCTGATTTGGATCGGATATCTGATTTTCAAATCTAGGTTTTTGCTTTGCCTCAGAGTCACCCGAGCCCCATAAGTCAACTCGGCATTTTTCGCGTTTTTGAGTCATAGAAACACGTATTTTTTTCTCCATTGCCACTTTTGGCATACCATGATCCTGCACATGCCCTGGCACTTTGGGCAAGTACCTTGGTGAAAACTTGGCAAATAGGAGCCTTGTGTAAATAAGCACTTTCCATCCACCAGGACTTTTATGGCTTGATCTGCATCATCCATCCATTTCACTTCCGTCATCCATCGCATCCAAGTCTCCATCCATCACACATCCACTCACATCTCCCATAGTTTGGTCTTGTGTTCGTATCATGATCCTTCCTAGTACTACTTGGCCCATCCTCAAGGTCAGTTTGTCCTTCCTTATCAGAGTAGTCTATTGCATCACGTTGGGGGCACGTTCTCATCGGATTGGATTCGTGTATGATCTTAAAGTCCTTAAAATCAGAAAATCCAAAAACATCAGAAAATTAGAAAATCCAAAAATATCAGAAAATTATCAAAAATCCCAAAAACAAGTCAAAAAGTCAGTCAAAAAGTCAAAAAACAGAGTCGTCTAGTCGAACTACGTCATCTTTGAGTCTGAACGTAGGCAAGGTTGATCTTTGATCATCCCCCGAGACATTTAGGTCAGTCCCATAGGAGTCTACCATAAGAAATTGACATCTCATCATGTATATCATCATTTGTAAATCGGTCGAGTCGTCAGTTGAACTACGTGGTCTCTGCATGTATAACGTAGGCAAGGCTAATCTGTTGATCAGCCCTCGAGGCCCCTAGGATAGGTCTTTAGGTTAGTATCTCGGTCAAAATCTCATAAAATCCCAAAAAACATTGGAAAATCAAAAATCAAAACATTTGAAAACATTTGAAAAATACCAAAAAATAGGCTCAAAACATTGCAAAACTCCAAAAACATCCAAATATTTGAAAAAACCCATCCGCCTCATCTCGCTTGCACCCACAATAACACCATTCATAATAAATTGATCATCATTCTCAACCTTTGGTGAAACAGTTAGAAACAAGTCTAGCAGGTTAAAAGTAAAACTCAAAAGTGTCAAGTCTCAAGTCTCAGTTAGTACATAAACAAGTTGGTCAAGTATTTGTGCCAATAGTCCATCATCCAAACAGTCCCATATCAATCATCTGATAACATCATGTCCTAGGATGAATCCTTCCTATGTCAGGGTGCCGCCACAATAGTGGTTTACAATTTCTGGGAGGAACTGATTTTTGCTGAAATCACATATTTTTAGAAAATATAATGATTTAAGCCTTGAAAAGTTTCATTTAAAGAATTTCAATTGAAGAGGGTTTGATCAAACTACCTTAAATCAAACCCCCTTGGATAGAACCCCGCTAGTTTTAAACCATACCTATAACAGAGTCTCCTTTACACCTATCAAAATGCTGATAAAAAACCACTTTTGATTTACCTTTTGGGGGATCAAATGAGTTCATTTAAAATTTATTTTTTGTAATTATGTAGTCCTTATTATAAGCTTCCCAAAAAGTATAATTTTAAATAAATTTAATTTAATTATTATATTTATTTTTTATTTCTTGTGAATGTAGGTTTTTCACCAAAAATCAAGCCCTCTGTTCTGCATATGTGGAAAAGTAGCAGATTATTTAAAAAAATATTAAAAAAATATTAATGCACTAGATATTGAATTTCTTGATCTAACAAAGAATTTTTTTTTGAATTTTGATACATACAAAAAAAGTTACGCGTTATACGGTCGCGCTATGTCTGAATTATAATTGGTTTGCATTCAAAACTTGATTAAAGAAAAAATATTCAATAAAAAACTATCTAACCAAGTGGAAGCACTAGATATCAGAGCTGCAAATCTAAACTCGAAAGAGTTAGAATTTTATCCATCATGGAATAAAAGTTATGCATTATACGATGAGCATCACTTTTTAAAAATGTTCTTTTTTGAAAAAAACTATTTTTTGAGGGAGATGGAAAAAGAGGTGCAATCTGATTCCAAAAATTTTGAAAAAAATATATTTAGAATCTATAGATAAAATTTCACGAAACTCTAATTTGCATCATCTTCAAATTCCTCATGTTTTAGCTGCTATAGGTGCCCGAAAGTGAAGATTTAGTTAAAGAAAAATATTGCAGTGTCCAGTTTGGCCAAAAATTGTAAACCACTATTGTGGGATCACCTTACAAGGGGCATTATTTATCAGAAAGAACACTTTGGATAAACGAAATGACATGCCACCATCCACTAACATGTCCTAGGATGTATCCTTCCTACAATGGGCATTATCTTTTGGCAATAAGTTTCGGTTCTTATCCTTAAAAACACATTCCCTTTTGGTTAGCGGTATTTAAGAACATCAACTTGTTTGTGTGCTTTATCTTTTTTATTTTGACTTATCTCATTGCACTCACTCCAAGGACCTCTCGATGATATCCAAATGAAATATTTAGAGAGATAGGAATGGGGCAACAATCATTATCCTTTTGTCTAGTATGCTTGTTGGATGTTCTTGTAAAATAACTTGGCAAATATTTGCTTTGTTAGATATGTATGGAGGATGTTATGGACAACTTGTTGACTATTGCATTGATTGGTTATACCTCTCTGTGTTTTGGTCCGAGGTGTTTGAAACTTCTAAAGTTCATCCTAGTAGAGTTTTTGTATGTCAGGTGTGAACAAGAATACTCCTATCTATTTGTTGAGTCAAAGTCCATCACACTAAGTACAACGTCATCCTGGTCCTTTATACCTTGATGCATCATACTTAGGCATGTTATCAAAAATAAAGTAAGTGACCCTTTTAAAATCCCAATCCTTGATAAGCAAATCATCCATTTCTCATCACCATTTCTCATCATCATTTCTCATCATCATCTCTCATAATCTTGGCTTGTTGGACCCTCTTGTCAACATCTAATGTCTTCTGCACTAACATCATAGCATGAATAGTTAATCATCATCACCAATTCATCCATCATGCATCCATCATGCATCCATCGTGCATTCATATCATCATCATAATATAGATCTGTTAGTCTAAGCATCTACATAAATCATACATTTGCATAATCATAGCATATCACATCATCAATCTCATCCATCTCATATCATATCATCATTTAAGTTGTTTAGGATAATATAGATTTGTTATTCTAAGCATCTTGAAATCATCTCATTTGCATCATCGTCCATAACCATCCATTTTGAACCTCTTTATCGTGAGATCGACCCTCAAATCGAATCTTTTTGCTCGATCTCTCAAGGGGGCAATGTACCAGTGTACTTCTTTTCGCTAGGGCATCCGAAAAATCATAATTTTTTTATTTTGATCGCAGCAAGTTTATTCTTTGAACCAACATAGCAAGTACATTGCTTCAAAGAGGGGAAAAATGTAGACATGCAAAATTAGCATTCTGCATTTGATTAGGTTAATTCATTAACTAAACTAGATCTTGCATTAGGTCCATTCATCACTTTCATCCATTCATTAATCTCATCTCCTAAGGTCATCTGTTTAAAATCAAATAAACATTATCATCAACCTTTTAACAAATCAAACATCCATTTAAATTAAATCCCAAATCATATTCCATCATTTTCTAATTTAAATAAATCAAATATCAAAGTCCTAAAAGTCAAACTCACCTAATCATCATTAAACTAAACTTATCATCATTAATTTAATCTAACCATGATTAAATACTAATCTCACCCCACTTGCATTCTCTAGATATCTCCACTTGCACAAATAAATTCATTTATTGATTTATTTAAACCCTCATTTTCACTCAACATGGCCCTCAAAATTTGAAAATCATGACAAGTTGATTTGTCCCTCCAACATTGCATTTATTGCTCTTTTTCTTGTCCCCCTCTCTAAATTTATTACAAAATTTGAATTCAAATTCTCCCTCTCATGGGCACACTTCCCAAATATTGCACATCCATTGGCCTATCATCACTTGACAAGTGGCCTCTCCTCATTGGTGGATCTTTAGTCCCACATTCACCCTCTTGTCCAATCTCTCATCAAGAAAATCTATAAAAGAAGGCCTTAATCCTCATTCATCCATCCACAACTTTTATGCAAGGTTACTCTCTTGATTTGAGAACTCATCTTGCTCATCATCTCCATTTGCATTTCATCATTTTGGCTTCTTAGCAAGGGTTGGGAAAGGGTCACTAGCACATGTGACACCAATCCAATATGGAATAGGTGATTATCTTGCTTTTGAAATGTCTTCTTGATGTTGTTTTTGTTACTTGTGGCATTTCTTTAGCATAGATATTTTATTTCATAGAGGTATTTATAGATTTGTATGTTTAGACTAACCCTTCTAATGAGTATTTGAGGTTGGTTTTACTTGCAGATTTAGGGTACTTCTCTCGCAAATGCTTATGCAAACTAGCAGCTAAATACATGATTCTTGTTGATGTGTTGTATAGATGATCCTTTAATGGTCTCTTACTCAGGTGTCTAAAGGATTCTGAAATACCTATAGCCCTTGAACAGGCTCATGCTAGTTCCTATGGAGGTCATTTTGGAGGACAATCGTTAGTGCAAAAACTTATCCATATGGGTTGTTATTGGCAACAAATGGAGAAAGACTGCTTCGCTTATGTGAAACGATGTCACAAATGTCAAGAACACAATAATTTGATCCATGCTCCTACTTCTGAGCTTCGTGCCCAAGTTCCCATTTGGCCGTTTTTCAGTACATGGGGATTGGATCTTATTTGAAAAAAATCACCTCCCTCTTCTGCCAGGCATATGTTTATCATCACCACAATAGACTATTTCATGAAATGGGTGGAAGCTATTCCTCTTCATTCTACGACTGCTAAAGTAATTTGTCATTTCATATTGGAACACATAACTACTTGCTTTTGACTCCCTTCCATAATAATTTCAGAAAATGGAACCCCTTTTAAGAATAACAAAGTTAAGAAATTTCTTGAAACATTCATTATTCAACATCAATTTTCAACACAGTATTATCCACAATCCAATGGATAAGTTGAAAACACTAATAATATTTTGGAACAAATTCTAAAGAAAACTATTAACAAACATCATAAGGATTGGCATATGCAATTATATTATGCGCTTTGGGCTTATAGAACGAGTGTTTGATTATCAATTGGAACTACAAATTATAACCTCATTTATGGAACTGATGCAATCATGCCCTAGGAGTTAGAAATTCCTACATTGTGAATTTCTCTTCAATACATTATTGATAATGCCGCTTATAAAGAGCAATGATTACACAAACTTTAGATGCTTGATGAAAAGCACATTAACAATCTTGAGCATCTCCAAGATTACATAAAAAAATTACAATGAAATCATAGCTCGCATGTCATTCCTCGAACATTTTGTGAGGGTGATTTCATTCTTTCTAAGAATCAACGTAATACTAATGCTAAATATGAAGATAAATATAAATTCAGTCCTAATTGGTTAGGACCTTACACAATTGATACCAGTTACGGGTCTGGTGCTTATGTCTTAATGGAGCTTGATGGAACACCTCGTAAGGAACCTATTAATGCCATGCATTTGCATCGGTATTACCTATAATATCTTTGAATAGTATAATAGTTAAAGAAGTGTTGTCTAAAGTTATTCGATGTTATTATAAATAACTTTCACACTGCTTCATTCTTGACAACTAATTTTGTGTTTGTCTTCAACACTAAGGTAATTATTTAAAATCATTTTATTATTACATTGGGATTCATACTATTCACCTTTGTGTTATGTTAAGTTAAATCCTTATATGAGTTATAGGTGTATTTAATTTAACATATTCTCTCATTAACATTAACAATGTTGTATCTATAATAAAATTGAAACATGTTTTAAAATAGATCACATTAATCATGTTAAATCATGAGGACATTAATTAAATACTTTTACCATAAGTCATTTAATTAATCACATTGTATTTAGCACTCAAACACAAAGAGACACATCATAATAACACCAATTGTGCATGCTTATATATATATCAAAGTTTTATATACATCTCAATATCATATACAAAATCACAAAGGTTTGTGAGAGTTGGACCCCTTGGGCTCTAGTACTTGAGATCGAGTCCCTAGACATCGTGAGATGGTCATGTGTGATCATGACCATGAACTACCATGTCTAAGCACATACTCTAGACCCTATACTTGACCAACAACCACAAGATGCTCCTCTGCCATCTGATCCCTCTCCACTCTTACCAGTGATAGCTCTACATGTAGTCTCTCCATCTATGTTGAAGTCTATGATGACTATCCTACATTCTCAGCAAAATGGAGTCATCTACTCATGCTCTCATATGCTTCATGTAACCTCACAAAAGGTTTGAGTGACTTTGGATCCTCCTCCACGATCAGTGGGGGTACATATTTAGGATCCATCTCCTCCTCGTTGATGGATGCAGGCACTATCTCTGTGGTGGCTTGAAGATATAACTCTCACTAGTATCGCGTCGCTCATCAAGATAGACAAGGTACACAATCAGTAAACATCATCATGATATATATATAGCATAAAATACTGAGGTACATGTACAAAATCAAATTTCATCACCTATGTCTCCAGTCAGATGTAGGATGTCAACATCATCCTCTCTGTGGGGCATGGAGGACATGCTAGCCTCTCTCTAACTCTGGGTGTCAATGCTTGTTGTAGTTGTTGCATGAGATCTGGTCCTGTAAGTGTGTGAGGACTCTCCATGCTCGTACCGATCCTAAATAGCTACATCATCACCCTCACTCAGGGGTGGCTCCTCCTCGTAATACTCATCCTCATCATAATCCTCCTCCTAATCATCCTCTCCTCCATCCTAGTCCTCATAGTCAGGATCAACATCTGAATGGTAATCATCATCGATCACATCAGTAAATATGTTTGTTGGCCTATATCATACTTCCTCTACTCTCTCTTCTGGCTCATCTCCCTGATTTGATGCTAGTCCTACATCACCTATAGGTACATCCATAGGGAACACAGGAGCTAGTCATGTAAATGACCACAACTCTTTGTGCTCATCTATGCAACCAACATCATCAAAATTGGAGATTGGTGGTTGATTGTGGTCTGAACCATCATAATCACTCTCATGAACATGATCTATAGTAATCCAAATAGTGTCACGTGGCCTCTGGGAACTCTGTACTAATCGTCTAATAAAGGGGCATGCCCTCAATGGTGTTTTCACCTACCCAAACTGTCACATGACTCGTCCATAATAGAAAGGTCATACAACATAGTCATGCCTCTAGACTAAAACCTATCCATCTACATCCTCCATAGCTGTCATGTGGGATTTGGCCACTGTAGAGTGAGTAGATAAGGTCTCCACATGATCTTGTCTCCCTCTAGCTAGTCAAACCTCACTCTCCAAAAATGTAATTCCCCATATTACCACTAGCATCATAGGGGATAGCCAAATGCTTGTAGATATCCTACAGATATAGCATAAGGGAATCTGATAGGCCTAGTACATGTGATATGCTTGAGGTACCACACCTGCAGAAGTGTATAGTGCACCATACTATCGATCTCTTAAAACAAAAACCATCCAAGATCATAATATAAGTGTGCTAGAATGTAGCGGCCCCAAGAATAAACTATCATGTGCTCATACATCCCTCAAATAAAATGTAGCAATCCTTCATCTAAGTGTGTCACTCATCCATCTGGATTGAGAACAAGAGCTAGTGTGTGCATCATAATCCATCTACTAATAGGAGGTCATAAATATAGAAGCATGGGAAGCTCAATTTGTTCCCTAACATGCTCATCATGAATACGTCCACCCATGCAATACTACATGTCTACCTTCTTCTCGTGGAAAGACTAATCCCCCCTGAAGTATACCTACTCTCCTCGAATAGGAACTCAAAGGATACAGTATACATCCTCAAGAGTTATGGTCATCTCCCTGGTAGGAAGATGAAATGTACAAGTATCGACATCCCAACACTCGCATAGGGCCATAAGCGTGGAATCATGGTATCTCATAGGTGGCATAATATATGCACAATAGACAGCTACTGACCATAAATTTTTTGTCTCTACTACTGATAGCACTGGCACATAATCTCTTAGAAACATAAGTTGTCTTCCCCCTAGCTACTATCATGATCAGGCAGGGACCTATCAAAATCACAACAAAATTCTCTAAAATCCACCCATTCTCTTCAACTTTTACATTTTTCATCATGCAAGTGTGCTAAAGTACATCTAGTGTGCTTTTCCCAATAGCCCTAGACACTTTAGAACCCTTTTAAGACACTTTGTGAACTTTTTTTCCAAGATCCTAAATTAACCTATCCATGCATTAAAAATCATTAAATTACTACCAAATCACAAGGAAAAAGTTGCAAAATTGACTCACCTCATAATATAGCTCGCCGCGCACCACCTACTCATGAAGCTCATCCAATTGCAAAGGTGTGTAATCCCCTCTACTTGGCATCTTCTTGTATCCCTCAACACTCCCAAGCTACAAGAAGGTAAAATGAATAGTAAGTGACAAATTACTTCCCTTTACCTCTTTTAATCCATTTTCATCTCTTTTCACTCTTATGTAGTAAAATAGGGTTATTTTCTTTTAAGAGTTAATAAGGTATCTTTTCTTCAAATCAACATAATGGGAGCTAGGGTAATCCATTTTCAATGTCGTTTGATGCATTGGAATTTTGATTCTGCACCCGACATCATCATTCATCTATCATTATGTGATATTGTACTGGGGAATTCCCTATGATATGATGTTTCTTATTCTATGTGGCTAGATTGCTACCCTGATTCCACCTCCGGAAAGCAAGTGGAATCGACGGGGACATATATCTACCCTCAAATTGGATTCCTAGGAGTTATTTAAAAGAGTTTTTAGAAAATTAATGGTATGTGCATGATCATCATGGAAAAAATAGGCCCTTAAGTGGTAAAAATTTAGAAAAATCAAAGTTAGGAAACTTGACGTAAAAATTTGAATAAGTTATGTATATTATTTCAAAAATATATAAGAATAGAATCTGTAGCAAATTGAATGTAGTTTATAAAGTTCTACTAGGTTTATTTAAAGAAAATAAAATTTATCGGTGAAAATTTGAAATTTCAATGCAGCAGTACTTAAATTTTAGGAAAAACATAAGAAGTAGGTGTCTGTCTGACCACCCTAACCACAATAAAATGATAATATTCTTTTATAAGATTTTAGATATAAGTAGAGGGCTCATGTCCCGATGTGATGCATATTTTTTGTAATTTTTTTCCAAGTAAATAATTAATTATGAATTTTTTATTACAACTTTTAAAAAATATAAAAACTCTTATGTCTGATCACCTTAAATTGGTCAAAACTTCATGAAATTCAATTCTTTATTTTTTAATCTTATAGTATGTGAAGCATAGAATGTGACAAATGTTTCAAATTCAAAAAATGTAATACCATTTGAAAGATATAGATGTTCGGTCTTACAGAAATCAAAAGGCTCAATAACCAGCAGGCCCCTTGAACATTAAAATTACATTGACCATTGAGCAATATCAACATAGTTGAGAACTAACTACCAGGACCTTGGGAGTTAGATTACTATATGTTGTATTTCTTTTTCAAGAGAAATAGAATAGAGATATTTTGTTTAAATGTTGTTGTGCTATTTTGACCATCAACAGATAGTAATTTTGTCCATTCTACTTACAATAATTTATTTTGTTCAAATATAATTTCCTCCATACCTTGTGAGATTATATGATCATTAATGTCTGATAACTTCTTGACAACCTTATCCTTCTCATTTAAGATATTCTTAAAGTCTTTCACATTCCATGCTATTATTTGTTTCTTAATATATAATAATTTCCTACAAAATTGAAACCACCTTAAACAGTTCTCACAAAGGAGCATTCAACCACCACTAATGAAGGAGTTGAAGAAAATTAGGGTACCTAAATCATATTTTTTCAAGTTTAAAGGAAGAATTATATCTTTGTTTAGTTGATTTTCCTTATATATTCAATGCAATAACAAAATAATCTAACATAGACAATGGTAGGATTTGAGAAATTAAGGAGTAATCATCTAATAACCAATCTAGAGAAGCTAGAAATCTATGAAGGCATTATGTTATTTGCAAGAAGTATTTCCTTCTATTTGTCCATGCACAATTTCCTGAACTAGGTTCAATATCAATGAGATAATTATCATGAATCAAAGACTTGAATTCTTCCATCAATCTTTGAGGAGGAGATATCCCCCCTTTCTTCTCTTGAAAAAAAAAACAATTACATTGAAGTCTCTTTCTAACATGAATTTATCTTCTCCTATTTGGTCTAGAATTTGTTTGAAGGTATCCCAAAGATGTTTCTTAGTAGCTATTGGGATTGGATCATACACATTTATGAGCCAATAGCTTGACTCAAAGTGAGTTACATTCATAATTTTAAGTTTATTTCATTTATCAAAACTACTATGTTCATTGTTTTAGCATTCCATGATACAATGAGACCCTTTGATGCACCTACTATAGGTGAATGAGAATATTTCCATTTTGACCACTTGTTGATTACTGATTCAAACACCTTTGAAATCTTAGATTCTTTAATAAGAACTATATCTACCCCATAAGCATCTAATCAATGCTTGATTTGGGCCCTTTTTCTAAAGGCATTAATGCCCCTAACATTCCATGCAAGATTACTCTCATTGCAATCAAGGAGAGAAAAAATATCTCCCCACCCTTATTTTCGTTTGTGAAGAAACATTAGCACTACAAATCAAAGTAGACCAAATACCAGCTTCTATTTCCTCCTAAATTTTTACATGTAATTTCCTACCTCTTTTACTAGGAGTTTTCTTAGGAGCAAGTTGTGAGCTAGGCATTTGAGAAGTCGAGAGGGTTTTAGAATAATCATACTCAGGTCTACTTCCATTGACACTTCCTCCTCAATTTCTTTAATTAATTTTAAGCCTTCCATTCTGATTAACTTATCTAATAATTCTAACTAATTTTGAAGTTTCTGGCTCCATAGAAAATTGACGATTTTCCAATAATGACACATTCTAAACTGCATACTTAGGTTGACTTCCTTGCATGTCAAAGAAACCTATGCAAGATAGATTATCAATGCCTTTAACAAGCTTCTTATTGCCTACTACCAAATACCTAACAATTTCCTCCAAATGTTGCATGTTGACATTAGGAATTTGATGATTATACAGAAGAAGTGAATCACCACTTCCTAGTAGTTGACAAGATAATCCTTTTAAAAGAGAGTTTGGTAAAACTAAAAATTTTCTCAGTTCTAATTTTGAGAGCTCTATCATGGACCCAACTTCACTTACATCCATCGAATCACATGAAAGCCTCTAAATCTAGAATGTCTTATCATGTTGTGGTATTCGTTGAACCCTTTGGATTGAAACAAATCTAGGACTTTGGAATTTTCTAGGTGAAACCCTTGACTATCCAAAATTGTTTCAAAGTTAAGCCTCTTATTCTGCACCTCTGTACATTCCTTAGAAAAATGATCCATACAATGACATTTTATGCAAACATTTTCAAGGGTTTTCATAGAGACACTTTGAATCCAAAACCCATTTTTAGAATTAATATGAATTTTCCTAGGGATTTCCTTTGTAGCATTAAACAATACATAAACCCTAACTAGACATCCTAGATTTTTAATGAAACCCATATCATGTTTTAGAAAAATATCAATTTAGTTTACAGTGATTTCTACAATATTAAGTTCTTTGTATTCTAATGACAAAGATTGGAGTTGTATCTAAAAAGGGGCAAATTTGATTGTCTAAGATTTAGGGTTAAAATTTGAAGACCAAACCTGAACGAAGAAACTAGATCCCTTAAAGACCCACGATTTAACCTTACAGACTTCATCTATACAACTTTAGAAGAAAAAAGAACCACAACGAAACCCTTGCTTTGATCTAGGTAGAAAACCTAATTTTCCTCCTCCCATTCTTAAAAAATCAAATTTCTCAATGTTTCTACATCAGGGAGAAAGTTCAAAACATACAAATTAGAGATTTCCCACGAAGATCTTGAATCTACAGATCAAGAAGGTCTTCTGAGAAAGTAATGTTTATAATCCCCTTTTGAGTATTCGTTTTCTTTAAAACTGGAGCAACATCGCACTAAATAGAGACATCCTTTGTCGCTTGAACTTTGAATCCCTCTTTCTACTGCCACCTAAGAGTAGTAGCCTACCTTTCGTCTAACAAAAAAGCTCTCCTCCAATCTTTAGCTTTAGACAAAGAAATGTTGTTTGGAAATGATTCACCAATGGGTAATATCATTTGGGAATGTCACCGGAATTTCATTAGGCCAGGGTTGAAATTTGGTGAAACGCTAAGGCTATGAATCGCAAATATCAAAAACCTCCTGGTTTTGCTGCCTCGGTAATTTCCTTGGATGACGAGCAAAACAATGATGGGGATGAAGGCCAACTGTGTAAGAATACAAGTCTTTGTCACACTGATGGCGACATGCGGTACCCTGGGCCCCTCAAAATGACAGAGAGGAGTCAGAATTTTTGAAAATGTGACCATTTTTTTGCACATGCGCTTTCCTCGGAGCGCAATTCATTTCTGTGTCACTTGCCAATTCAACAAACTATAATTAACCTTACTTATCCACCAATAATGATCCTAATTTACAACTTATATGTATTATTTATTGAGGGTCACCATGAGATTTCTAGGCCAATAGATGCACGAATAGATTCCACTATTAAATATTTAATTATAATTCAACTATGTATTTATAAACCTATTTGTAACTATATGAAATACCTCTTATATTTAATATTTAAATCATTTATTTAATATTATAAATGAGATTCATATTATAGTTTATAATGAAAAATAATACCAATATTACCATTAAAACAATGAATTTGTAAAAAGCAATCAATATTAAAAAATATTAAACTAGCTTATCTATCTTAATATATTAATCTATATATTATACGCCGAGAGATATCATTTTTGAAGCGTATTTTTTTCACTTTTTTGCTTTTTGAATTTAAAAAATACTCCTCGAAAATGATATGTCTCAGCGTATAATATATAGATTAATATATTAAGATAGATAAGCTAGTAGCATCCGCAAAGCACAATGTAAAATAAGAATTTATCACTTATTTTATTTTAAATAAAGAATTATAATACTTTACAAATCATGATTCATATCATATTTATTCAAATGCACAAAGAGATGTGTACAATAGGAATTCATAATGAATGAGAGAATTCATCTTTTATACCAAAAATTTAATATCAATATTAATAGAAGAATTCACTTGAAAAATATATACATCACTTAAAAATGTTATGTTTCCAAAGATTTTAGTCTTTCTTCTGATTTTCTTTTAGCGAGTTGCTTTCCTGTCTTCATTTTTTCATAACGATCATATGTAAATGGTGGTGAGATTCTAATTCCATCCAAAGACTTAACACTTGATATAGCAACAAATGTTATTCCTGCCCTTTCTCTTGGTCCTATATCAATTGTTGCCTTGGAAAGAGTTAACCCTTGTGATTTGTGGATCGTTAGTGCCCAAGCCAATCGTAGGGGCAATTGATGTGTGCGGCCCCTTTGTATTGGTGAAATTGGAATTAAATTTGGAGATGCATCTTCAAAAGGAATTCCAGAGTAATTATCAAATTCAACCATAACATATGTAGGTGGATCTGGTGGGCCACATCCAGGTTTGTATATGATATTTCTGATGTATCCTAAAGCTCCATTCACAAGACCTGCTTAGTGAACTTACATGTAATTCATATCAAAACATTTTTGACCAACATGCAATTCAGATCAAAACATTTTTACCAACTGAATTATGTTTATATGGAGTTTGATTCAAATGCAGATGAGTATGTATTTGCGGGTCCACTATTGGAGATAGATGAAGGAAACATTATATTATTTGATTATATTTCAGATAAATAATAATATTTTGGTTTATTTATTATAAAAATATAATATAAGTTATGGTTAGGGGTCAAACATGGTTAGGTTCAAACTATTAGTATTAGGGTTAGGGTTAGGGTTAGGATTATTTTTAGGATTAGGGTTTGGGTTAGGGTTAGGAGATATAGTTAGAATTAGGGTTAGGTGAAGATTGATTTCCAAACATTTATTAAATAATTTATTAAAAATACAAATTAAATATTAATTTTTTATTTATATAATTATATAAAGTATGTAGAGATTTATCAAGGCATCTAATTTTTTCAATCATGAAGATCATAATCAATTTTCATATATATATATACTTAATTGCTATTATCATTTGTATAACATGATTTTTTTTTCTAAATCATTTAAAATTTGAAAATAAAAATTGGATAAAATGTGTAAAAAAACTTTAAAATTTTGCTTAAAAATATTGTAACTTATATTTGAAGCACATGTAATATTTCGTATAGATTTGGCACACATCCACTTAAAAAATATATTTAATACCACACATTTTAAAAAAACATGTACATTACAAATAATGAGTAGCATAATGGAAGTCTTGTATGTTGCCACACATCCTCTTCAATTTTTTTTTTAAAGTATTCAAAGTTTGTAAATGTAAGAAGTATTAAAGGTCAAATAAAAAGGGATTATAGTAATAACATCTCATTGTAAAGGTGTAAATACATTACAAATTCTTCAGCAATGAGATCGGTATTATGACCTTTATTTTCATAGTGATCTTTATATACGTCTTTGAGCATATTTGGAAATGCACCTACTATAGTATATGCCTCATGAACTTTTTTTGCAATAGCTTCCATTGTCATTATTTCCAGTTCCTCAACATCATCATCGATCATTAAGCTTGTATTTTCAATTTCTTTGACAATGATATTGCAACACTCTAAAAATATTCTTGCACATTTGTCGATAGGGGTTTCAACAAAATCATTTGACCTTATAGAGGTAGTTGGGCTTTCAACTATGATTTCTGATTCGTTCCATGACATTTTTAATTAGATTATTCACTGAAAATAAAAGAACAATAAAATTAAGATTAGCAAACATAAAGAAAGTGCATGCTATCAAAGTAAGTCACTTTAGAATGCTATCAAAGTAAGTCACTTTAGATTTAATGGAATTGATATATATAGACACAATTTAATGGAATACAACACCCTCATAAAATAGGGTTTCCTTCTATTTTCTACACATACCATTTCATAGTAATATTCACTTTTAATTGAAAAATATATTAAATTTTGAATCCAAATGAGAATTGAACCCACAACCTTACAATTATAAACAAAACACACTAATCCATTGCACTACATGTTTATTTTGATTTTTTTATGATTAGAATTATGTTAATTAATAACTTTTTCAATAAAATTAGTAATAAATTAATTAATTAAAAAATATATTAATTTTTAAACCCACAATGAGAGTTGAACCCATAACCATTCAATTACAAATCAAATATATTAATCCATTGCACTATTTGCTTGTTTTTGTATGTGATATATTAATCACATAATAGATATTTTATTAAAAAATTATTTACTTGCTTATAAATAAATATTATAATGTAAGCATTAAAAACATTTTAATGCAATTAACTTTTTTACCCTAAAAGAATAAAACTAAAAACAATTAATAATACATTTATATTTTACATTAAATTACTTTCTTATTTGTAATTGAAAAGCATTATAATAGAATTACTTTTTTACCCTAAAAAGAATAAAACTAAAAAAATATTTACTTTCTTATAATAGATATTTTATTAAAAATTATTTACTTGCTTATAATTTTTTTTTATAATATAAGCATTATGAAATTAAATTTTTTACCCTAAAAGAATAAAACTAAAAACAATTAATAATATATTTATATTTTACATTAAATTACTTTCTTATTTCTAATTGAAAAGCATTATAATAGAATTATTTTTTTACCCAAAAAGAATAAAACTAAAAAAATATTTACTAAGTTCTTATAATAGATATTTTATTAAAAATTTATTTACTTATAATAAAACAAATATTATAATGTAACTTACTTTTTTTCTCTCACGGTATTTATCTGCACCTCTGTATTTATTTGCACTATTTGCACCTTTGTATTTATTCACACTATTTATTCCTGCACCTCTATATTTATTCGCACTATTCCCGATAATAATCTATTTTTTATTCCCACTATTTGCTTCCTATTTATATGAGTTCCAAAAGCTATGACCAAAATGATATACTATTTCATATCTCTTTAGTTGTCGGCTTTTAATTAATTAGTTGGAAAATTTATGAAGGAAAATATATAATATTTAATAAACACTTTGGTTGTCAGCTTTTACTTTTTATAAGTTAACATTTTTTTTTACACGGTCACACTCCACCCGTGCTGTCACTGAAGGTTACGTATCTCAGCGTAATTAATCTTAAATTATAATCAATCTTTCCATGTTAGGCATGCTACTATAGTTACAATAGTCAACTTACAATACAAGTGTCTAACAACTTTATACTAAGTATACATGATGCAAAAATTGCCAAGCTAATCATATTTTAACATAAATAAAATTTGAAATTTCATAAAACATTTTCTATTTACCATTAAATCATAGTTTATGTAATGGTGTAATTTTACAATATGAGGAAATAAAATATGGTTTTTCCTCACCAAATATAAATTGCTCCTATATCATTAAAACAAGATAGCATCCCAACCTTCATGGATAGGTCATGCAAAGGAACCAGATATGAAAAAAAAATGATACAATTAATGTAGGTAAATATCAAATGATACATATATACTAGATATTTCCTTAAGGCAATTCGTAAATTATAATAACTCCACTAATTATATGACTAGTAAAGGATAGTGGCACAAATTTACTAGCTATACAAATATGGCAACAAGACTGTATATATAAAATATAGGCTAATGATTTCTCCTATAGGATAATATCTTGTTAGAAGGCAATGAATTGTGAGTGATATAGAAGGTGTGAATCCATAAAACCATTGATTGCTCATCATTAATAAATTAATCTTATATTAAATGATGGCATATAATTTAAAAAAAAATCTCTTCCACTACTAAGAATTCCTTATAAAACACAATCAGTGCATAATCATTTAAAGAAATGAATATTTCCAATTTCCAACAAATCATTGTTAATGGACATTCCACACTTTGAAAGGAGATATCATTATTAAATAAATAGCAATAACAATGAACATAAATGAGTCAAATAGAACCACATTGTAACGCCCCGTCATGCGAACCCCAAAGGACAATTAAACAATAATTACTGCACAATTTTTTATTTTTTTAAAGTTAACATAACATACATGTAATACACATTAAGTCATGACATGAATTTCATTTAAGTAGATTCACTAACACATACATCCCTTAGGGTACACGAGGAGTCATTACGACACTTAGATCCACACAACGACAATAAGGAATAAAAGTCAAAGATATAGTCCATAACAAAATAAACATTAACAAATATAACACATACATGATAAATCATTGATAAGAAACCATCTATGTATGTAAATACAACATATACATGATTAACTCAACACATTGAATAACAACTGCCATGGCCAATATCCACACAAGGTTTAATGTTACATTACAATACAATGTTCAAGAGGTACAATGATACAAAAGTGTTTCCAATCATGAATGGAAACCATACAACAAGATAACATGATACAAATGAACAGAGGAATACATAGTATCATAACTAGCTCTAGGACGGATACAACTTTGGGGTCACCGCAACAACACCAATCTGCACCTCTCAATCCTCGACTGGGGACCCAATGGGGTGCTTAGCATGTTCCACACGACCACGTGGGTCTGAAGACCCACCCCCCATGCTAAGGAGCTGACAAGAAAGAGTCCTCAACCAAGAACATTCAAACACAGAACCACAAGACTCAACATCATGCAAAAGTATCACAAAACTCAAGGATTATAATGACATAATCAACAACATCCAAGAGTCAACATAATAACTTAAAGTCATAAATCTCATCACATAAATCAAAGCAATAACCAGTAAACAAGTAACCAAAGGATGATCATGAAACACTTCCAAATCAAATTGAATTAATAAACATAATATAATTCTAGAGGCAATAAGGAAGCAAGGAAAATGGGTGTCAAGTGGAGAGTGTCATCACATAGCTCTCATGTGATCTCCTAGCCCTTCCTCCAACTTGAGGCGTTGACACCCATCTATGGATCTCCTGGATCTTCCTCCTACTTGAGGCGCCGACACCATAGGGTAGCTCATGCGGAGCCAATAACCTCTTGCTATAAACACATAATCAAAGTCTCAACAATTCTTGTACAACCCTTTCAAAATCTTGATACCAAAACACTTGCCACTTCAAGGGCACATAAAAGGAGACATTGACCAACAATAAAAACAAGCCTCTGGAAGACTCAAAAAGTTTACACTAGGGTTTCCCCATCAAAGAACTGACAACAATAATTGCAAGGCCACAAGAACTATTTTCAATTCAAATATAATGAGTGAATATACCAAACTAAGATCAATAACCCCATCCAGACTACATAATCAACTTTGATACAAAATAAATGAGAAATCCAAGAAGATCAACTACCCGCAACTCATAAACAAAATACGAGTTCCCAATTGCATTGCAACAAAAATTAAATGACAAAGGATTCCTTGAATCAAAATTAATCTCCAAAGGCATTCACACCAACACGAAACCATCCAGAAACAATCCTTCAACAACAGAGGTAAAAGCGTGCAACAAGGCATCTAAGGGAGACCTCAATTTCCTCCTCACAAGATACCCGTACAGTTGGTAAATAAATGACCTTTGACAAAATCAACAAACATGACAATGTGTTGTCATAATAGTGATTTACAATTCCTGAGAGGAACAAATTTTAGCTGAAATCACATATTTTTAGAAAATATAATGATTTAAGCCTTAAAAAGTTCCAATTTAAGGATTCCAATTGAAGAGGGTTTGATCAAATCACCTTAGATCAAACCCCCTTGGATAGAACCTCGCTAGTTTTAAACCATACCTATAAATGCGTCTCCTTTACACCTATCAAAATGCTGATAAAAAATAACTTTTGATTTAGATTTTGGGGGATCAAATGAATTCATTTAAAATTTATTTGAAATGATTATGGTATTCCTTAGAACATTCTATCCAATGAATATAATTTTAATACATTTTGGTTTTGTTATGTATTTGTTTTTAAGTTTTATTAAACATAGGTTTTTCATCGAAAATGAATTTCTTTGTTCTTCACATGTGGAAAAATAGAAGATTATCAAAAAAAAATTGAAAAATATGAGTGCACCAGATATTGAAGTCCTTGATCCAACAAAAAAATAAAAATAAAATTTTGTATAAAAAAAAAAGTTACCACGTTATATTGTTGCTATGTCTAAATTGATTGCGTTTGACTTTGAAACTTGATTAAAGAAAAAATATTCAATAAAAAACTATCTAACCAAGTGCAAGCACTAGATATCAGAGTTACAAATCTAAATTTGAAAGAATTAGAATTTTATCCTTCATGGAAAAAAAAGTTATGCGTTATACGGTGTGTGCGCACTTTTTTAAAATGTTGTTTTCTGAAAAAATCTATTTTGTGGGAGATGGAAAAAGAAGTGCAATTTGATTCCAAAAATTTTGAAAAAAATATTTTTAGAATCTACGGACAAAATTTGATGAGACTCTAGTTTGCACCATCTTCAAATTCCTCACAGTTTAGCCGCTATAGGTGCCCGAATGTGAAGATTTAGTTAAAAATAATAATTTCAGTGTATAGTTTGGCCAAAAATTGTAAACCACTATTATGGGATCACCTAACAATATAATCTGATGTTTCACCAAAATAGTACAAGTGGGAAGACTGCATTCAATAAGAAGCATAAACTTATCACAACCAAGCATTGCATTAGTATCCAAAGTACTCCACCACAAATTCAATTAATAAGACCCCCACCACTCAAAACAAACCAAGAATGCACCACGTAAGGTTAAACGAATAGCAACACAATTTAACTTAAAGAAGATCCCCAACTCACATCAACTCAAGAAAAGTGACAATGAAAGGATCTATCAAACCACTCATAAATCGACACGAACCCGACGGAATGAAATCTCTTCCAAAGCCAAGGAATTCCAAAGAGGACACCACAAATAGGATACACCAAATTACCCTTAAATGAACAATGACCATTCAAACACAATTTATCCACTCGTTCGATAAGAATTAATTTAAAATAAATAAGGGAACTCTATAATCACATATCGTAATTATCTCAAGCCATATTTTATCACACTCAGAATACTAACCCAACAAATCAAAAGCAATAAACTTCAAAGAAAAATTGAACTATCGTCTACGATTCAACTCTTCACTTGATGAGAAATCATTTTAACTCATTAAAGGCTATATTCACAACATTACTAACATCTCACTGTGCTCATCATAAAGTTGTATTAAATAAAAGAAGTTATAAAAGCATTCCAACCAATTTCTTTTATTCCAATTCAGGATTTATAATCATTCCTATAACTATATACATATATATAAACATGATTAGCCAATTAATACTCTAATTATATTTAAAAGGATAACTAATCTCACCAACACTACATTACAATGCCAGTTTTCTTCTTAACTAAAACTATATGACCATCTAATTTCACTATGAAGTAAGAACTTATTCATTTATAAAAATGCATAACTCTTTTCCCTAATATTCTAATGTGTTACCAATTTTCATTATATAGTATAATAATTTAATTTTACAATCAAGAGAACTTTCATTTCTAACATTTGAAATACGCAAGTAACTATTCTCTATATATTTATAGCTAAGAGGGGAAACATTCTTTACTAGCACCTTTATAAAAAAAATGATCTTCATTTCCACTAATTCCATTATCAAGAAATGATCTACCATCAAAATATTTACAATTATTAATGGGACTCCACAAACAATGCATACTGTTGTTAAAATTAATTAACCAATATTCCGCACATAATAATTTCTATTTGTAAATTTGTCTAACTTAACATTATGCGAACTAATGTAAACTTCTAAAATACTCTCTTCTACATTTTTCCCTTCACTACTCTATTTGTCATATATCTTTTATCATTTTATAGACTCTCTAAGTGCTACGACTACGTTAGATTGACAAAGAAATCAGAGGGATTACTTAAACCTTTAAAAATTTCTTGTTATGGCCAAGCACTGTAGCTGAGATAGATTGACAATGAAATTAGAGAGATTATTTAAACTTTTAAACTTCCTATTATGTTCAAGTGCGACAGCTGAGACAGGTTGCAAATAGAATCAGAGACTTTATTTAAATCTATACACCCTACCATGTTCAAGTGCGCCACTGTGACAGGTTATCATTGAAACCAGAGAGATTATTTAATTTACTACACCTTTGCAAGTCTAAAAGTTACAGCTGTGACGGGTTGCCAATGGTTTCAGGGAGACTATTTAATTCTGTACACTGCCTCAACTCTAAACATTGTACAGTGACAGGTTGTCAAGTATATTAGAAAATGAATATTGGAATTTGAAAATATTGCCATCTTCTTGCATTATTGTCAAGTCCCAAATGTTATCCCCAAGACTAAAGGGAAGGAGAAAGGTGAGGTACAAATACGCGACTTAAGAGGAGGAGAAATAATGTACAACTTTTCTTTTTTGAACTTAACACATTTCTATTTGGTGGCAAGTTTCCAGAGATGCACGCAAATTGAATTTTGGAAATTAAACTTCACCACGATCAAAGGTAAGCTCTCTATTATGTTAGTACATTGACAATATTTATTTTTAAGTGTTGCAATTATGATAGATTGTCAGTAGAATCAAGTAGGTTATTTAATTCTTAGACTTCCTATTGTGTTCAAGCGTTGCAGCTAGACAGGTTGACAATGAATTCTATATATTTGAAGGAACAACCTCGCATTAATAAATCTATGATTCCAAAACTGGAGTGAGACAAATGGCGAAGCTAAGGAAAAACTAAAAGAAGACATGCAAGGTCGATACACCCATGATTCCTGTAGGCCGACACAGGGTCGTTTCATAACATAATGATATAATATTGGGAGACCATGGCATGCTAAAAAAAAATGATAATTGATGCAATGGATTCAGTAGAGAAACGACAGATGAATCATTGAATGGGGAATTTCATTCAAGGCACCTGATTTGAAGCACGGCTATAGAGCTGATTCAAAGATCGAACTTCACCATTTGCAGATTCATCTTCTTCCCAGATTCAACAACCTCTACCGGAACCCTCCAGAACCAAAAGAATTTCCCCCCAACTCCTGCAGAACCCCTGTCCCATTCTCTAGAAGCCCCCCCTTCCTTCCGTAGCTACAATTCCTTCTTTCAAAATGTAATTACCTTCCCCCAATTCCCCCCAAAATCCCCCACTACCAACATTATCGCCCCCCATTCCACAATCGACCATCTCCCAAAATAGAAGAGGCTGCCCATTTTAATTTGAGTAACTGAAAACCCCTATTCTGAAGGAGGAATCTACTCATTTCTCCACCCTTTTTGGTTGTTCCTTTTAAAGGCTAAATATAGTTATTATTTATTTTGCATGTTCTACAGTTTTCTTCGATTTCCAAATGCTCTATAGGTGTAGTTTTTTCCAACCAATTTCAGTTACCAAGAGGCTTTAATTAAGAACTACATTTATGCTGAGCAGTTACAAAACCTTACATGCGAAATTCTATAATTAGATCTTTATGTGAAATTGACATAATATTGCATTTAATTTTGTTTATTATACTATTATTCATTACTTCCACAATCATTTAAATTTTTTTTTATTTAATTATAATATTCAAGTTTGATTTATTTAATTCATTTTAAATATTAATAATATTTTATTTGACAAAAACAAAGAAGTATTATAACTTTTATTTTATTTAATACCTCAAAATAGAAACCGAATAAATTGAATCAATTCAACTCATGCCAATCAATACTAACTTTACAAGTGAGTTAGAGGCAACACAAGGACATCACAAATGGAGGGGCACTACATCCTCCCCCCCCAAGGCTTTGACTTACTCTGGGAAGTCGAGCTCAAGCATAAACATGGTAACACAACAATATCAATGATCATAAGCACATCAACACCATAAATTAAAACATCAATTAAACATCATCAAGTAAGCAACGAAAATTAAACAAACCAAAAATAAGGAAATGATACCAAAATGAGAGCAGTGACGGGGTTGCAACCAGACTAATTTTCCAACCACAAGGACGGTGTGGACAAACTAAGTCAAGGAAACTTTCTTGTCAGCTCCTATGTTCAACTTTAAGCCCATTAGGTGTGTATGATGCTCGCCCTGTCCTGACAATGTAGGTGGAATCGAGGCTTAATTCCTGCAATCCTGCATACAAACAAAAGTGATGCACAATATATATTTCACAAACACATTGTGAGAGGAATCCGCAGCATAGTAGGGCACTCATGAGCGAGTAATACTATACTGTCCCTCCCACCAGAACACACAATATTCAAAACAATTCAAATATTTCATAACAATTTGCTACATATCAGTTAGGAGAATGTTCATATAATGCTCCTAACCTTAAATCTATTTCAAAAGCTATCTCATAGGTCGATTACTAGTTGACATTAGAAAATATCTATCTCTATAAATACCAATTCTATTACCTTAGTTGCTGAGTTTCCGATCCAATTACCTGGAAATTATTAACTACCATGAAACAAAACACATTAGTGTCAAAATTTCAAGCTAATTATTTAACTTAAAATGTTATAGTTTCATAAAATTAAAGCATAATTATCTACCCAAATGCACCTTTTTACCAATACTCATCATGTTCACACAAAGCACTCCACCTCAATCATTATTCAACATCAAATCTCACAACAATTTCAACAAAAAGTACAAAAAAAAAAACAAATTTTAGTGCCTTCACAAATACAAGAAATCATAATCCATCACTCCAAAAGTATAAAATTGCAAATTCCATGCACACTCGATGCATACTTACACATGACTCATAACATTGGAAACCACATCATACAAGAACACAAGAATCCATAGTGCATCCTTGACCAGAAGGATATCGGTGCATTGCACACTACAACGAGGGTCCTATCCGTTCCCATCAAAATCCTGCACCATCGACCCGACACTAGCTAGCTAAAGAAACTCAGGTTCACAACAATGAAAAAAGAAAAGTGAAACTCCAGACTTAAGGGTCTATACACAAGGTTACATAGTGAGCACACATAGTGCCCAGTGTATGAACCTAGGCTCTGATACCATGTTGTAACGCCCCGTCGTGCGAACCCCAAAGGACAATTAAACAATAATTACTGCATAATTTTTTGTTTTTTTTAAAGTTAACATAACATACATGTAATACACATTAAGTCATGACATGAATTTCATTTAAGTAGATTCACTAACACATACATCCCTTGGGGTACATGAGGAGTCATTACGAGACTTAGATCCACATAACGACAATAAGGAATAAAAGTCAAAGATATAATCCATAACAAAATAAACATTAACAAATATAACACATACATAATAAATCATTGATAAGAAACCATCTGTGTACGTAAATACAACATATACATGATTAACTCAACACATTGAATAACAACTGCCATGGCCAATATCCACACAAGGTTTAATGTTACATTACAGTACAATGTTCAAGAGGTACAATGATACAAAAGTGTTTCCAATCATGAACATAAACCATACAAAAAGATAACATGATACAAATGAATAGAGGAATACATAGTATCATAACTGGCTCCAAGACATATACAACTCTAGGGTCACCACAACAGCACCAATCCACACCTCTCGATCCTTGATTGGGGACCCAATGGGGTGCTTAGCACATTCCACCCAACCACGTGGGTCCGAAGACCCACCCCCGTGCTAAGGAGCTGACAAGAAAGAGTCCTCAACCAAGAACATCCAAACACGGAACCACAAGACTCAACATCATACAAAAGTATCATAAAACTCAAGGATTACAATGACATAATCAACAACATCCAAGAGTCAACATAATAACTTAAAGTCATAAATCTCATCACATAAATCAAAGCAATAACCAGTAAACAAGTAACCAAAGGATGATCATGAAACACTTCCAAATCAAACTGAATTAATAAACATAATACAATTCCAGAGGCAATAAGGAAGCAAGGAAAATGGGTGTCAAGTGGAGAGTGTCATCGCATAGCTCTCATGGGATCTCCTGGCCCTTCCTCCAACTTGAGGCACCGGCACCCATCTATGGATGTCCTGACTCTTCCTCCTACTTGAGGCGCCGACACCATAGGGTAGCTCATGCGGAGCCAATAACCTCTCATGGGGACAAGGTTATGACTTTTCCAACCACGACCTTCTCAGTCTATCATTAGTCTATTATAGCCCTAATGCATAGACAAGGCATCCAATATTTATTATCTTGTGTGTTTTACTACCCATCCCCCTAAATTCTACTTTTAGGTTATCACTTGTTTAACTACTCTTACGTGGGTTCTGCTGTGCACTTCCTCTTACCTGAGGCACCGGCCCCCATGAAGAGCCACTCTCCCTAGAGACCCAACAAACATCAAACCAAAAACCAAGGGTTGTACAACATAACAAGAACATTAGATCACAACAGAGAAGCATGCAAGGCATTACCCATCTCGCTATAAACACATAATCAAAGTCTCAACAATTCTCGTTCAACCCTTTCAAAATCCTGATACCAAAACACTTGCCACTTCAAGGGCACATAAAAGGAGACATTGACCAACAATAAAAACAAGCCTTTGGAAGACTCTCAAAAAGTTTACACTAGGGTTTCCCCATCAAAGAACTGACAACAATAATTGCAAGGCCACAAGAACTATTTTCAATTCAAATATAATGAGTGAATATACCAAAATAAGATCAACAACCCCATGCAGACTACATAATCAACTTTGATACAAAATAAATAGGAAATTCAAGAAGATCAACTACCCACAACTCATAAACAAAAATACGAGTTCCCAATTGCATTGCAACACAAATTAAATGACAAAGGATTCCCTGAATCAAAATTAATCTCCAAAGGCATTCACACCAACATGGAACCATCCAGAAACAATCCTTCAACAACAAAGGTAAAAGCATGCAACTAGGCATCCAAGGGAGACCTTGATTTCCTCCTCACAAGATACCCATACAGTTGGTAAACAAATGACCTTTGAAAAAATCAACAAACATGACAACAATATAATCTAATGTTTCACCAAAATAGTACAAGTGGGAAGACTACATTAAATAAGAAGCATAAACTTATCACAACCAAGCATTGCATTAGTATCCAAAATACCCCACCACAAATTCAATTAATAAGACCCCCACCACTCAAAACAAACCAAGAATGCACCACGTATGGTTAAACGAATAGCAACACAATTTAACTTAAAGAAGATCCCCAACTCACATCAACTCAAGAAAAGTGACAATGAAAGGATCTGTCAAACCACTCATAAATCGACACGAACCTGACGGAATGAAATCTCTTCTGAAGCCAAGGAATTCCAAAGAGGACACCACAAATAGGATACACCAAATTACCCTTAAATGAACAATGACCATTCAAACACAATTTATCCATTCGTTTGATAAGAATTAATTTAAAATAAATAAGGGAACTCTATAATCACATATCGTAATTATCTCAAGGCATATTTTATCACACTCAGAATACTAACCCAACAAATCAAAAGCAATAAACTTCAAAGAACAATTGAACTATCGTCTATGATTCGACTCTTCACTTGGTGAGAAATCGTTTTAACTCATTAAAGGCTATATTCACAACATTACTAACATCTCACTATGCTCATCATAAAGTTGTATTAAATAAAAGAAGTTATAAAAGCATTCCAACCAATTTCTTTTATTCCAATTCAGGATTTATAATCATTCCTATAACTATATACATATATATAAACATGATTAGCCAATTAATACTCTAATTATATTTAAAAGGATAACTAATCTCACCAACACTACATTACAATGCCAATTTTCTTCTTAACTAAAACTATATGACCATCTAATTTCACTATGAAGTAAGAACTTATTCATTTATAAAAAGGCATAACTCTTTTCCCTAATATTCTAATGTGTTGCCAATTTTCATTATATAGTATAATCATTTAATTTTACAATCAAGAGAGTGTTCGTTTCTAACATTTGAAATACGCAAGTAACTATTCTCTATATATTTATAGCTAAGAGGGGAAACATTCTTTACTAGCACCTTTATAAAAAAAATGATCTTCATTTCCACTAATTCCATTATAAAGAAATGATCTACCATCAAAATATTTACCATTATTAATGGGACTCCACAAACAATGCATACTGTTGTTAAAATTAATTAACCAATATTCCACACATAATAATTTCTATTTGTAAATTTATCTAACTTAACATTATGCAAACTAATGTAAACCTCTAAAATACTCTCTTCTACATTTTTCCCTTCACTACTCTATTTGTCATATATCTTTTATCGTTCTATAGACTCTATAAGTGCTATGACTACGTTAGATTGACAAAGAAATCAGAGGGATTACTTAAACCTTTAAAAATTTCTTGTTATGGCCAAGCGTCATAGCTGAGACAGATTGACAATGAAATCAGAGAGATTATTTAAACTTTTAAACTTCTTATTATGTTCAGGTGCGACGGCTAAGATAGGTTGCAAATAGAATCAGAGAGTTTATTTAAATCTATACACCCTACCATGTTCAAGTGCGCCAGTCCGACAGGTTATCAATGAAACTAGAGAGATTATTTAATTTACTACACCTTTGCAAGTCTAAAAGTTGTAGCTGTGACGGGTTGCCAATGGTTTCAGGGAGACTATTTAATTCTGTACACCGCCTCAACTCTAAACATTGTACAGTGATAGGTTGTCAAGTATATTAGAAAATGAATATTGGAATTTGCAAATATCGCCATCTTCTTGCATTATTGTCAAGTCCCAAATGTTATCCCCAAGACTGAAGGGAAGGAGAAAGGTGAGGTGCAAATACGTGACTTAAGAGGAGGAGAAATAATGTACAACTTTTCTTTTTTGAACTTAACGCATTTTTATTTGGTGGCGAGTTTCCAGAGATGCACCCAAATTGAAGTTTGGAAATTAAACTTCACCACGATCAAAGGTAAGCTCTCTATTATGTTAGTACATTGACAATATTTATTTTCAAGTGTTGTAACTGCGATAGATTGTCAGTAGAATCAAGCAAGTTATTTAAATCTTAGACTTCCTATTGTGCTCAAGCTCTGCAGCTAGTCAGGTTGACAATAAATTCTATATATTTGAAGGAACAACCTCTATGATTACAAAACTGGAGTGAGACAGATGGCGAAGATAAGGAAAAATTAAAAGAAGACATGCAAGGTCGATACACCCATGTTTCTTGTAGGCTGACACAGGGTCGTTTCATAACATAATGATGTAATATTGGGAGACCGTGGTATGCTAAAAAAAAATGATAATTGATGCAATGGATTCAGTAGAGAAACGACAGATGAATCATTGAATGGGGAATTTCATTCAAGGCACCTGATTTGAAGCATGGCTGCAGAGTTGATTTCAAGATCGGACTTCACCATTTGCAGATTCATCTTCTTCCCAGATTCAACAACCTCTACCGGAACCCTCCAGAACCAAAAGAATTTCCCCCAACTCCTGCAAAACCCCCGTCCCATTCTCTAGAAGGCCCCCCTTCCTTCCGTAGCTACAATTCCTTCTTTCAAAACGTAATTACCTTCTCCCAATTCCCCCCAAAATCCCCCACTACCAACATTATTGCCCCCCATTCCACAATCGACCACCCCCCAAAATAGAAGAGGTTGCCCATTTTAATTTGAGTAACTGAAAACCCCTATTCTGAAGGAGGAATCTACTCATTTCTCCACCCTTTTTGGTTGTTCCTTTTAAAGGCTAAATATAGTTATTATTTATTTTGCATGTTCTACAGTTTTCTTCAATGTCCAAATGCTCTATAGGTGTAGTTTCTTCCAACCAGTTTCAGTTACCAAGAGGCTTTAATTAAGAACTACATTTATGCTGAGCAGTTACAAAACCTTACATGCGAAATTCTACAATTAGATCTTTATGTGAAACTGACATAATATTGCATTTAATTTTGTTTTTATGCTATTATTCATTACTTCCACAATCATTTAATTTTTTTTTATTTAATTATAATATTCAAGTTTGATTTATTTAATTCATTTTAAACATTAATAATATTTTATTTGACAAAAACACAGAAGTATTATAACTTTTATTTTATTTAATACCTCAAAACACAAACCAAATAAATTGAATCAATTCAACTCATGCCAATCAATACTAACTTTACAAGCGAGTCAAAGGCAACACAAGGACATCACAGACAAAGGGGCACTACACACATATTCAAATATCATATGTTTGCAACACCTTAGATTATCATACACTAGTTTCTTGGCTCTAGGAAAATTCACCCCCAATGCCCAGTTTCTTATAAATTAAGACATATTAGATATAGAGTAATTAAAAAATCAAAATATGTCACTATATTTGACAAGAACTATATCAAGTTGTTAAGAAGCAATAATATGTTTACATAGATTCAAAAGTACTATTCATATCATAGTAGTGGTTTCGACAAGAATATATGTCTAAAATGTGTTTATTCATTTTCCTTAAACAAATGTGGAACTCACTTCAAACATGTATCAACAAATATCCTTTGACTTGGACTTTATTCAATTATTACTCAACGTGCAAGTATAATGACTAACAATTAAAACATCTTTGTTAAGCTAAATTAGTTATACTACCCTAATTCAAACTGCAATATATTTACCATGTTTTACCCCTTCTTTAGTTTATAGAAATTCATTGATTAGAAGGGATAACTACTCCAATAATAGAGGTAGTTTGGCTGATGAATGCATATCAATCATTAATGCCCAAGAAGATCAGTAGACTAAGAAAGCAAATTTAAGATGATTAAGCAACGTATAGACAAAAGAATAACCCATACAAATGCCTCCTCCATTATTTCTACATCTTAATTTTAGAATCAAAATTAGAAAAATAAAAACTAAACATATAAATACAAATCTAAATATAAAATTTGAAATAAAATATAATTTAAGAAACATAAAACAAAACAAATAGTAATTAAATTAAAAATTAACACCATCTAAAAAGAACAGCTCACTATCTCATGTATGGTATAATATGGCGGCCGCCTGAAATCATTTAATATTATCTGGAATAGCTGTACTGATTTTATAATATTTAAGTACTCCAAAAGAATTTGTTCGACTCAAACGTCTAAAATTATGCTGCAGCAATACAAAACCAAGAATAGCAATAAAGAAATAAAAGATAGGCGGCAAAATCGAAGGAGGATAGCTGTTAAAATGTGGTGCTTCAGCTATAAGTAGTACCATCGCTTAATCTTTTTCTCACAGATTATTACATTACGTCTGAACGTCTGCAGTTGCTTCCATGGCGAAGGGCATATATCTGTATTTGCTGTTTTTATTACTCACAGCGCGTGTTGCATTTGCTTCTGGTAAAGTTTACTGTTCCTCTCTTTAGTATTATTTAGATTAAGTGATGTGCTTTAATTGTTGATGTACGAACAAAAATATATTGTTTTTCGTTGAAAATTTTAACAAAAATTCTAAAACATTTAGTAGTTTGTAATTTGTTTGTAATGATCAGTGCCCATGGATTACTGCTCAAGAGTAAGCGGTGCATTTCAGGGGGTGTGCGATGACTCCGAGCGATGCTACTACGTGTGTAGAAATTATAGTAAGACTAACGTATATGGAGAGTGCGAGATGATTTCAGATGTATCAACCTGTGTCTGTTATTATCCCTGTTAGAAAACCCATCTTCACCAACGTTTATTCCAATGTTTCTTCTGTGATAGGAGAATACAAATAAGTGATAAAAAATTTAATAATTGAGCGTTGTAATGATCTTTTGTTATGTTTTTATGAATAGAAAAATATAATAAAATATAATTGATGTCTAAAGGTATTTTACAATTTCATTAAAGATTGGAGAATTTGTTAATTAATTTTTTTAATTTTTATCTTAAATTTGATAATCATTGTAGATCAAGATAAAATCTCTTCAAATTTATATCTATTTTATTTTATTTCATTTTACTTTGTAACTATTTTATTTACTACATACATGGAGACATAAATTTGATTGTATCTAAAATTTTCTTTTTTACCACTTCTTTTGCTTCTATAGATTGAAAAAATATATTAAGAAATAATATTAATTTTAAAAAATTATTTATTTATGTTCTACTTATTTTACAAATATTATATTCTTTATCAAATATTCGTATTTTTACATGTAAATGGTTTTCAAAGTCAAGATGTTACTTTTTGTTAACACCTTCATGTCATTACACTTCAGCTCTTGTTGTTATTGTAGAATGTTTTTCAACATTAAAGATATAGCTAAGAAAATTAAATTTGTTACAAGGAAGGATTATTCCTTTTATATGATAGTACTATTGTTTCAATATAAATCAATCTTAATGGTATATTGTAATTAGTTTGTCATATTACATTTTTTAAATACAAACTTTAATTAATCCTAAAATATATTCAATAAAATGGAATTATAATTATATGAAAAAGTAAACAATCATGTGATAATATCTCAATCTTTAAGATTAATAAAGTGACATTTTAAGCATAAATTTATTTGTTGTAGTTTTATTAGTATAAGAATATAATAAATATATAATAAAATATTATTTGGTATTATTTAATTCATTCCTTTAGGTTAATTTGATATATATTATCAATTTGCTATATTAATATGTGTTGAAGAGAAAAGATTTTTACTTAAACATTGATCAAAGTAATTAAATATATATATATATAAATATATATATATATAAATACTTAATTGTTAAAAGATTAAGAATATACATAAATAATGTAATTGAGGTGTCACAAACAATATAATTGATTTATAAAAGTATAATTGAAAATAAAAAAGAGATTTTTTTATTTTCAAATGCATGCAAGGTGCACTTGTATTTATGAAACTAAGAAAGGCCTTATCCAAAGACTAATCAAAAGGTGCAATGTATAAGTAATTAACTTGGTCTAAAATTGAAAGCTAAATACTATATAAAGACTCAAGTGATATAATTAATAATTTTATTTCTCTCATTGCAGTTTGCATACCCAAGGAAATGAATTCTCATAGAATTAGATGTTATACACTTTTAATCAACTTATTGTAATCTTGCTCATAGTAGTAGTTAAGGAGTTGCGATTAACTATTTCCTAAATGGGAATAAACCCATGCAATTTGTAATATGTTAATGAAATAAATAATGTGATTAATGTTTTTGATTAAGAAAGTAGGGTTAATGGGCCCTAACCGAAACAACAATGTGAAACAGGCCTCACAAACATCAGATCAAACCAAAATTAAAAAAAAAATCCAAAGCATGATTTCCAACAAATAGAAAAGGCCAATAGGCCACCCACTACAAACAAGACAAGATCCCAATAGAAACAAGGAAGCCAACAGGATAGACCAAAACCCATCCTATAGGCCACAAATACAATAGTTCAAGCACTTGATCTTGAACCTAGCAAATTTTCCACTAGAGGCTTGTCAAATAAGATAGAGTTCAACTTAGGAGTACATTTATTTCTGTGTTGCACCTTAGTCCAAGAATAATAAGAATGAATGTTTGAATCTATATGATAGGAAGAGGGAGAAGCCCCTTCAGAAAAACAAACAACAATAGGTGGAACATCCAAACCCAAAGGAGGAGTAGCCAAAGCTAAGGAAGAGACAACACTATCTAGAATGGGAGTAGCAGGGACCTTAAGGGAGGAAACACACACAACAATAGGAACAACTTTGTCCAAAGTTTGAGTAAGAGTGTCCACACGAGTGGTAACATTAACAACAATAGTCACTTTCTTCTAGGAGTAGGAGGAGAAGGAGGCTCATCCTCACTATTAGAAGAAGAGGAATCATCCAGGTACATAGTTAGATGGTCCATGAGGGAATTATTCCACCAAGTGGAAAAAGAAGCAAGACGATAGCTATGAGAGAAGTCATGAGACAAGTGTCTAGTAGAAAAATTGTGTCTATAGCGAAACATGATACCTTCATAATACATGAGATGAGACCAAGACTAGCCTTTCACTTGAACCACCACCTCTCTAGGTAGTACCTGAGACAAATCAACCTCCACCGAAATTTGAGCATAGGAGGTGTGCATATAATTTAGGGAAGCCTCATCCACTTTCAAAAATTTACCAAAAGAATTGCCTATTCCATGAAGAGAAGATGAACCCTAGAACTGAAAGGGGAGATAAGATAATATCACCCCAAAAAGCATAATATCAATGGGTTCATTTAGGGGATTGAATGTGGGAATCAATGGCCTCAAGGGGATGAGAATCCCAAAACCACAAACCTTGATCTAAGATAGCTTTCCTATCCTTAAAAGAAGAAAATACAACAATTTAAAAAACCATAGAAGTAGGATAAATCTCTATCCTACCTCCCCCCAAGGGTTTTCAATGCTTTGTAATCCATCTATTTAGGTCTAGGAGAGAAGGCTGCAGATGGTAGAATTTACAAATTAATCTCATTTTCGAGAAATGATTAATGCTCTAGAAAACCTCCTTCCTGAAGGAGATTACATACCAAAATTAGGACAAGGATGACTAACCCATGCCCCCACTAAGTGTAGGACAAGGATAAGCTAAGATAGGTGATGATAATGAGCTCCTTGCAACAAAGAAATGATTTTCAATAAGTGTATAACATGTAATAGTGAGAATGTTTAAGACCCTTCAACTATTACATTTAGAGTGGAATGCATACTTTAAGGGACCACCTTTATTGTGTTAAACTTTTGAAATATTCATTTTAAAGCAGAAAAATTATCAGTACAAATTCCAATAACTCTATGATATAAAAAATGTAATGTATTTGTATTCTTAGGATTTGGTTTTCAATTTTCTCTTATAGGTGGCACTGTAATAATTCATTGACTTAGAAGTATGTGTAAATTTCTCATAGTTTCAAATTATATAAAAGGGAATTGTAATTTATTTAGTTTGTAAGGCCTTCATTTCTTGCTACATTCACTAACTTCTCTAGGTTGATATAGAGTAGGAGGACCTAGAATGACCTTGTCTTCTTTATCATTGTTACAATGCACTGGTTGTTCTTTAGGAAGGAGGACACTTATGTTGAGAGGAGGATCTTGAATCCTAGCCCTTTGGTATAGTTGGTTGGTATTTGTTCTAAGATTTTATGAATTTAATGTTTACTTGTTGTATCACATCCTTGTTTACTTAAAATAATGAATCCTTTTCCATATGTCTCTTCTAGATTGATAGGATTATTTTTTACCTTATTGACATAGAATTGTAAAATGTTTTATTGAATAGAGGAACTAGGTTCACCTATTGTACGAAAATTATGGTTAGCTTGTGACTCAATTTCAAGATGTAAAAGACCAAACATCTCAAGTTGTGTTGTTATTTTTATGGACGGATAGAAGGATGCATTATTGTCAAGTTTGTTAAGGAAATCATTTATGAATTTATTCATGCTAGCATCATCTTCTCCAATGATATCAAAATCACGAGGACATGCATTCAGAGTTTTGTGGATATGAGTAGGTTCAATTGCATTGGGGTCATTGCTAAAAACACAACTTGAAACAACCATAGAGAACAATAACTTCCACACATTGCTTAAACACTTATCCATTTTCAAATTTTTAGATCTAAACAAAGTAATTTGTTGATTACAAAATACAATAGAATGAAAATGAATTTTCTGTAAATACAATTTTGAATTTTGACAATGCACTAAATCAAGAAAATTAAGCTAGATGCAATGAATTTGATGAAACAACAAATGAGAAAACTGAAAAAGAAATGCAACAACAACAAACACTAGCCTAAAATAAAGATTTTAGATTCTAGAAAATACAGATCAAGTCACGATCAAGGACTCATTCACCTTTAGTGGTGAATGGGTCTTGGATGAGGATTTTTGAAATGTTTTTACTAATTTTTAAGTGAGTTTCAGATGCTGACTAGAAAGTACTGGTCCAGCCTAAGCTAGGACTCATTCGCCCCAAGTGGTGAATGGGTCCTAGATTAGTGTTTTTTAACTATTTTTGAATTATTTTAAATATTTTTACAATGTCTTTTAGTCTCAAGTTTGTAATAGTAACCTTCAGTTTCATATATTTTGGAAATGCAATGTGAAAAAATAATGAAATGATGAATGCAAAAACCTAATTTGAAATGCAATTTTTCTTTGTTTTTCAAATGAAAATTTATGAGATCTTGTTAGGGTAAATATATTTTACCTTAGGCTTAAGTTAGCTTAGGAATGATAATTTTATTAATTAGAGTAGTTGTTTTTCCCATATCAGGAAGTTTCATACCTATCACCTATTTTTCACAACTTTAAAAATCCTATACCATATGTAGATTATTCATCTCATATTTTTCACTCCTTATTTTGCGAAATGGCAGTGTTGTCTCTCTCATTTCTTGTGAAGGTGATTTTTTGCAGTTGGTGATCTTGGGCTCACACTCACATATCTAAATGGTATGCAAAATGACTGATTTATTTTTATACATTTTAAATTTAGAGAATGCAAAATGATGCAATTATAAACCCTAAATGAGATGCAAGGTTGAATGCAAAGTAGGGCACCCTAAATGAGATCTAATTCAATGCAAATGAAATACAAATGGATGCAAGATCTAACCTAGGATTAGAGGTGTTGGTTATTTTTTAGAACCAAATTTAATCTCACTAGATGCCTATGAATTTTCCATGATTCAATGATAATAAAAGGCTAGGATTGGCCAACAAAAAGTAAGGATTACTAGGCCCTTACTTCTACTCTTCGAGCTCTATGAAACCTAGGAGGGTGATCCTGATAATGTTCAAATAATATTCCCTTGTAATTTTATCATGAACATTAGAACAAATAGATGTATTCCTATTAGATTCAAATAGATAATATCCCACAAGGATTTGGCTAACCATTAAGCAAGTTTCTAACTAAAGAAAGAAATAATTGAAAATGCATAATGATGTGTTGTAGTTAAAATGTTTAAATTATTTTCATTCTCATTTTGTGTCCTTGGTCAGATGCAGGTTTGACTCATTTACACTCAAGAATAACCAAACAAACAAACCAGTGTTTTATCTTCAGGTAATGGAGTCACACTTGTAACAATCTATAATACATTAGAAATTCAGAATCAACATTTCTAGAATATTGACATATTGCATTACAATATTCAACTCATTGTGTTGAAAAGAAAAAACTACTTAGCAATCCTAAAATCTACCCTCACAAACCTATGATCTTATTTAAGCATTTAATCAGTTCCTTGAACCAAAAAAGAAATAAAAGCACTTAGTCAACCAAAATGATTGAAGATAAACAAAAATATCGTTAATCATTTCATTTATAATTTGGAAGACAAAATACATAGGAGAGAATGTGTTATTGAACTTTAATTTTCATTTATATACTATTGCTATTGTAAAACTAATTAAGCTCATTAAAAATTTTCTTATACCCTAGAATTCATACTATTCTATTCATTTTTTCAAGAATTTACAAATTGCTCTTACATGATCTCAGTTTTCCAATCTAGACCACCCGAGACCCAAAATTTGAACCCCTGTAATTGGCCCTAGAATCCCATTTATAGAAACATGGGAGCAACAAGTATCAGGAAAAATTACCATTTTATTCACATTTTCATTTGACATTCAATTTGATTTCAATTTTAGAGATTCCTGTAAATAGTTATATTTTGCACATTGCAAAGTGGGGAGAAAGAAAAATATAAAACTCCATTTGTCAAGAAGATTTTCTTTCCTTCCAAAAGGCACATTCGTCATTGTAGCAGTATAGAAACATCCCATCCACATCAGCTAAAAAATATCTCCCCATCAACACCCAAAACAAAAATTATTCACTCGTTGAAGAAGGCACACCTGACATCATGATAGCAGTGTCATGAAAAACAAAAAAACAACAAACTGGAACACTAACTTTGCGACTGGACAATTTTTCTCATCATCCTTAGAATCAAAGTATGCTTGTCCCCTAGGGCCTTTGCTGAAACTGAACATTTTTTCTCGCCATCATTAGAGTCTACTAGACCAACCATTGCAAGAACATACTGGGTGTACTTTAGATCATGTTTTGCCTCATTCTCCATGGTGACATCAGGTTCCTCCACATAAGAAACATAATCCTTGTGATCCTTATTCTTCTTCTTCTTCTCTTTAGACTTGGCCAATTTCTCTTCCCTAGCCTCTTGCTTCTCTTTACTCTGTTCCTTCAGAAACACACCACTAGGCATGATCTTATCATGAACACAACCCTACTCCTCAAGTTGTAGGTGCTCTTGACAGAACCCTTATTAGAATTATTATAGGATTTTCTCTTGTCTTTTGACTTTGTAGGAACTCCCATTGTATCTCATTCAATTTCAAGTATATCATCTTGAGGTTCAAGCATAATAATCCCCCTAGGCCTTCTAACTAATTAGAAAGACTCACTAGGCTTGCTCATTCTTAAAAAAATAGAACAAGAACTAGAAAACCTTCACTTGCAGAAGAAAATCAATAGTTTATGTTCTCAAATTGAATTTGTAGAACAAAACTCCTAGACCCACACAATGCTTGCCAACCCAAATAGAAATTGCAGGAAATTAAACCCTCAACATCCCAAGAATTTAAAGCTCATGAGCTAACATATACATAATTGAAATAGAGCAAGTATGAATACCCTCTTACCCGAGAAAACTTCCTCAATATCTCTATAATTTCATTCTTAAAACCTACACACTTCTTCTCTAGCTCCAAACCAATTCCTTAGCTCTCGATGGTTGCAAATTGTGAAGTAAAATAGCTAAAAATCCTCATAAAGTAGAGTAACTAGAGTGTGTAGCCATTAATTCTCAAAGGAGGCTCATGCGAGAAAGCTAACAACAAGCCACTCAACTTTGAATCTTGATTGTTGATCATTTTTTATTTAAAACATAATCAATGATGCTCCTCAATCATCACCACTTTCCTTTCATCCATACTTGGAAACAACAATGACACCTTGGAAAGCTACCATGTAATCATCCACATATTCACCATATCTTCTACACTTTGTCACTTAGTTCGTACTAATTCCCTTAAGCCATCTCAAAACTTTGGCAATGAGGAACAACAAACCACTAAAGGGATTTTTTTTGGTATATCCCTTATCACTTGTTGTAGAAAGGTGACAAGGTTAGATTTGTATTTCGATGAAGAGGATTTTCCTGCAATGCCGTAATATATCCACAAGTCGTTGCACATCACAATAACTGATTTAGAGTTGAGAGTGTTTTTGGCGATGAGTAAACCCAATGAAAACAAAAAATTTAGACACATGGCAAGATCACACCACTTTCTTCAATCCATTCCCATCGCTCATCATAGAAATTGAGGAAATCCATGAAATACTTTTGCGATGGCGCGATACATAGAAAATACAATGTCCATTGTGCATCATAGTAATGGAAATAAGGGGCCAAAGGACTTGAATGACAAAAAATATTAGGACCCTAGAACACATCACTCATTGGAAAAAATAACCTGGTGATAAAAATGACTTTGACAATGAGTGATGATTCAAGTGACTAGAAATAGGCACATGCGCCAAGTTGTTTTTAACCAAGGGAACTACATAGGATAACATAGGAAAAGGTCTCAATAGATTAATAACCTTTCTTGTAAAGGATGTAAAGGTCAAACAAGGCCGAAATATCAACCTTATAAAATAAAATAATATAAGGAACTAGGGATGCAAAGATATCAAGTAGTGGGTATCAGGAGATCCTAACCATATGGGGTCAGTCATAAAATAGGTTTTAGTGACTTAGGTTATTTTCATCATGATAAAAAATGGGAATAGTAGGTCAGTGAAAAATTATAACATTGCAAAGGGTGTCATATATAAGGGTTTTCAAGAAGGGTTTTTAAGAACACAAACCCTAAGTCCTAGGACATGAAAATAACTAAAAAAATTAGAGTTTTGAGATGAAGCACAAATAAATTTTAGGGGTTCCATCAATGGCTCTTGTTGGGGACTTCTCTTCTCCAGAATAGAGAGAGAGATACTAGAATCTCAAGTTGAAGTAGACCAATCATAGAGAACCAAAAACAAGACCTACTCAAACAAGGCAAGAGAACTAGACATAACCAAAGAAAACACACCCTTATATACTAATTTACACAATTGTAAAATCAAATCCTTATTCAAAATTTTCTTAGAAGCCCTCCCTGATACATAGGTTCTTGACCTACATTTGCAACTTAAAAAGCTTTATTGTGAATTGGTGGCCCTAGGCCCCCAAAAACTTAGAACCAGTCTTTTCCTTTGTCAAAAAACTTATTTTATGTTGTTTGCAATGAACCAAGGCTGAAAAAGTTTCCATGAATTTCCCTCAGACTAATATCGATGTGATCACTATAATTAATCACAATTTCTATGTGGTTGAAGTTTCCATTGTCATTATTAACTTTTCCTAACTGAAAATTGTAACCAGACATCAACTGAAATCTATAATCATTTTGATATTCTATCATGTTAAGCACACCACCACGTTCTACCATATGCTCATCCCACTGAACTTATAATTGGAAACACACATAGTCCACTTGATCATTAACACCATAAGGTTTGGCATCAATTTCACTTTGCACATCAAACTAAAAAGTTTCATGAACACTTTTCTCAATAGTTCCATCTAGAAATACTTTCCCTAAACCTTTGAAGTCACATTGCAATTACACTTCTAATAGCCCAAGATTAATAAAGGGCTCATACTCCCTGATGCTCTGATACCACTATGATGTAGATTCAAGGTAGAGAAACTTACAAAAAACTCAAGACCGATTAGATCTCAGCAAATCATCAATTCTTGAAGCCACAATCATCCAATCTACACTTAAGACACCACAAAGGCTACTATCCTTCAAAACACAAAAAATTGAGGTCACATCTTTTAGAGAAGGTTGTTCTAGGGAAAATAAAACATCAATTTATCATCCCCAAAAAAATTAGACACAATATCCCAATCCAATTTCACAAGGTTCATTAGGCCCAACACCAAGTTTCAATGGACTGCTCTATCAAAAGGCTACTAGGATTAGTCCTCTTTTCCAAACAAAGTACCCTCATATCCTTTTATTTTTACAAAATCTCTTTGGAAAGATTTATATTGTGATTCCTAACCATAGATTCTACAAACATTACTCAATATTGAAGCCTCTAACTTGTTATTCCACCAAACCCTTCATTTACTTACAAAGTAGTAGGGTTTATTGAAAATACACATGCCTGGGCTTATGAAGCATAAATAATGCATCAAAAACCATGTATATTCCTTAAAAAAACTCAAAATAACATTACATAGACACTCCATGCACCATTCAGTTGATATCATTCATTATCACACCATTTTATGAAGGAAACACAGACAAGTTTACCCCAAGGTAACACCCGATCTCATCCAACACACCTCTACAGCCTTCCCAATGACAAAAAAAATTAAATTGATTGATTTTAGACCCATCCCATGAGGCACAGTAAGAACAATAAGTGGAATGGATCGTAATGCCATATTAAGGGACCTTCAACACTAAAATTTGAGAAAACAAAGTGATCTTAGTAAAATGTAGAAAACTTACAAAAATTCAAATGTTTTGCACTCAAACTTGTTCCAAATGGAATTTAATACATACTCCAACACTTAACAATAGATTTATATCCATAAAAATGCCTACATGGATTGTACAAATCCGAGAAAGTGTGAAATAACAATAGATTTGTAGAAAACAACATTATATGTTATTAGAAAATCATCCAACAAAACTTGAACAACCCCTTACGAACCTTTGGAGGAATTTTAAATACATTTAAAACTCAAATTTTCTCCTCAACTGACTCAACTACCATACAAATTCAAATGACTCTTCAAATTCCCCTAAAACTGTATTTTTGCACTAATGGCAACATTACAATTTAGGAAGCCACTTTACATTCCTTTATATTTTACCCCTCCTAACGACTCACTTACAAAACATAATGGTATTTATGACCTTATTTGGGAAAAAATAACCCAAGCAAACCAAAAATTGGCATAGACCTATTTGAAGACTAGGCCTTGCAATTTCAAAAGTTCCAATTTGTCATTAAGGGTTGGGGTGCTCCTACACCATTTTTTCACCTAAAAGGAGAAAGTAGGGCCAAAATTCTAGCTAGGTTCACTCAAAGTATGCAATGAATAATGTTATTTGAACTAAATGGAATGATCTAAGTGTAGTTTTATGAACTAATTGAATGATTATCTATGTAAAACCTATGATTTATGCAATGTTGGAAAACACAATGTGATATGTAAGTAGTGAATTATGAATGAACAAGTGCAAAATAGAATAGAAAGAGATTGAATCAAAGTGCACCTAGGAAGAAATTAGAGAATTTGGAATCTTCTGAATGCTGTCTAAAATTATAGAAAATCACCAATGGGACTAATTCACCATTGATGGCAAATCAGTCCTGCTTCTGATGAAAACTGTCGGGAACATGTTTTTGAGTGTCGAGATCTAGAATCTAAAAAAATCTAGATTCCTAGCCTTAAGGTGGGACTCATTTGCCACTAATGGTGAATCAGTCCTATCCCAAAATTCTGTGAAATTAGGGGACAATTCTGTAGCACTAGATCTAAGGTTGTTTGCTTGTCAGGTTGTCAAAGTCAAATATGTAGAAAATGAATAGAATGTCTTCTACAAGCTTGGAATAAGATGACTTAAAACACTTTGTTGACTTATTTTTAAATTTTCAACACCTAAATGGTTGTCAAGTTTGCAAATACACATGCAAAAAGGGAAAAATGGTTAACGGTTAGGATATAGGGATTTTCCTTGGTCAAATCCCACTTTGGTAATCAAACCCTTAATAAAATAATAAAATGAAGGAGAATGGTAAACAAATAACATGTAAATGCTATCAACTTACCAAACCCTTGTTGAAGAAAATATGAAGATAGGTCAATGGCAGCTCTTGAATGCTTGATTGATGATTGATTATAGGATGCAAAGTGCTCAAATGCTAGTTGGATGCTTGAATGAGTTAGAAGATTGTAGGAGGATGTAAAATGAGGAGAAAAACACTTATTTATACATTCTTTTGCCTTAGTAACCTGATGATACCTCATCATAGGCCGACATCAAGTAATTTTGAATAAAAATCCGAAAGGAAATTTGAAATATTTTTAAATTTAAAGCCAAGAGGGACTCATTCGCCACCCATGGTGAAGGGGTCCCACCTTAGGCTTGAAAATGGGAATCAAGAATTATGTCACATTTAATGTTATTTGTTGGGTTTACATTAAAAAATACACTTAATTAAGCCTTATAAGGGCATAAAGGGGTCAAATAAAGCATAATAAAGGTGTAAATAGTTAAATTATGCCTAGAAAAGCATGAAATCATGTTACAAGACTTCATAATACTTCAAAATAGGACTTGATAAGTAATGAAAAGGTGATTTTTAGGTGAATTGTAATGAATAGTCTAGAAAAGTGTATAAATGTTTTACAACACTTCACAACACCTTGACAAGACATCATAATTTGAATTTTCAGGAACTAAATGTGCATATTCCAGCCATATCACATCAGTAAATCAAAGAAAAATAGACCCAACATCATGAAGAAAGGCCTAAAAGACCATGAAAATGACAAGGGGCCATTTTTCTACAACACACAAATAATATTCCCTTGTCATTTTATCTTGAAAATTAGAACAAATAGATGTATTCATATCAAATGCAAATAGATAAAACCCCTCAAGGATTTGGTCGACCCTTAACCCAATTGCTACCTAAAGAAAGTAATAAGTGAAAATGTTTAAATGATTTCATTCTCATTTTTTTTCCTTGGTCAGGTGCAGGGATGACTCATTTGCATTCAAGAATAACTGAACAAACATATCAGTGTTTTATCTTCGGATAACAAAGTCACACTTGTAGCAATCTGTAATACATTAGCAGTTCCACCTCAACATTTATGGAATATTTACATATTAAATTACAATATTCAACTCACTATGTCAAAAACAAAAAACTACTTAGCAAGCCCTCACAAACCTATGATCTTATTTAAGCATTTAATCAGTTCCTTAAACCAAAGGAAAAATAAAATCACTCATTCAACCAAAATGATTGAAGATAAACAAAAATATCCTTAATCATTTTATTTATAATTTGGAAGAAAAACTACATAGGAGAGAATCAGGGAAAACTTTAAGAAACCCTACCCTCAGCAAAGGTGTAAAATCCTGGAAAATTTTGTGTACTTCCTGATAAAAATATTGATTTTAGTGGCAACTTTCTTTTGTTTTTTCGAAAAAAAATCTCGATTCGTGAATCTTTTCTAATCGCTCGAAGTCTGTGGAAAATCCTGGCAAATTGAAACTTTTTTAAACCAATAATTTTTTTTCATTTGCTAATTAAATCTATTTTTAATGAATAAGAAAAAACATTAGTGAATTAGCATAATATCAAACTAATTAAAAAAATTTAGTGGCAAGATGTCAACACAAATCAATATTACCATGACCGTTGGATGAATTTTTGATGGACGACTATAGTTGTTTTCCAGAAGCATATCTTTGAAGCACTAGATTTGTGAATTGAAACCTCTAGAATTACACTAGAACCATTATATGTAGACGTGTGGCGAGATGAAGGCTCTTTTCTCATTGCAGTAACAAACCTGATGGGTTGAAGGATTTTGGCGATGAGTGATAGAAGAACTTAAGTGATAGAAATATGCATGTGCATAAAGTTTATTTTGAAAGAGGGACTACCTAGGAAGAATGTAGGACCAGGGCTTAAAAACTTAATCTTCCATATGTGTGAATGATATTCCATATCTATCACTAGATGTCAGCTCAAATCAATATAACCATGACTATTGGATGAATTTTCAATGGATGGGTGTAGCTGCATTCTGGAAGTATATCTTTGAAGCACTAGATTTGTGAATTGAAACATCTGGAATTGCACTAGAACTGTTAGATGTAGACATGTGGTGAGATTAGGCTCATAACTCATTAATGCCATATCCTATTTTTTGAAGAAAGTGTGTTTGCAGTATTGCCGATGACAAAGTGGATTAATGCCATATGAACATCCTAAGAAATTGATTGGATAGCTTTATATTGAAAGTTGCATGATGTAAGTACTATAGAATCATAGATGAGGATGTCAATAATATAGTGATCTAGTGAAACAAGATTTGTAATGATTTCATATTAATGTAGTGGCACTGGCTATTTTGACAATTGATAGCTTGTCAACTTGAGGTATAGTTTACATGTAGCTAGGTTGTCAAAGTCTATACATCAATCAAATTAAACATTTAAATTGTAAATTTAAGGCTTAAGTTACAAGAATCGATTAAGTTGGTTTTTGGGTTTGTGCAAATTGCAATTATGACTATAGCCAACCTCACGCATGACACATGTGAGGTGTACATAGGCACTAGGCTGGTAATGGCACTATTGGCAACACTATTGGTCCATGTAAATAAGGATAGTGAGCACAACTAAAATCATTCATTGAAGGATAAAGGCTATACTATTAGGTGTAATGTTTGAATTATCATAAGGATTCAAGAAGAAGATGATGTGGTATTATTGGGGATACTCTAAATTCTCCTACCTCTAGCTATGTAGTTACAATGTAAAAGACCAATTTCCTTCAAATTTAAAATGGGTGAAATTGGAAAGAAGTTTATTTAGTTCACTTGACTTCTCAGACAGGTTTTGAGCCAGGATGAAGAGCTCTAATGGAGATATGTGCTCTCCCAATGCATGGAAGATACAACTGGAAGATGGGAGTAGTTTTACAACCCATCATCTTCTACATGACTCTAATTTTCAAAGGGGATAAGTACATTTTGTATCTTCACAGCTCCCATTTCCCTAGTATGATTGACTTCCAGTTCCCCATGCATTTTTTTTAGAGCCCATGGCTGACTTGGCGAGTCCCATGCATTAATTCTTAGAGTGCATGGTTGACCCAGCAAATCCCATTTATTTTCAAAGAAACATGTATTACATTTACATTTTCACCAGCGGTCCAACAAAAGCTTGGCGCTTGCACTTACATTTGTATTTGTACTATTTAATAATGTGACATTGTAATTTAGTTGTAATAAAATAAATGGTTATGCTATTAACATGACATTGTAATTCATTTTATTAATTCCACTACAATGTTAAGTGCTATTAATGGTTGTGCTATTAATGTGACATTGTAATTCATTTTATTAAGGCCTTGATGTCAATCCTAGCGCATTAAAGGTTAAAACAACTTTAAAACACATGTTTATTATTTATATCATAAATTACTCAATCATTCTATGAACATTTGATGTATGGTTGTAGTTGAATTTTGGGATGAAATGCATGGAGCAGTAGGGTTGTGAACTTAAACCTCTGAAATCACCTTATAATTGTTAGATTTACAAAGATCAATGGTTTAGAATTTTTTGTCAATCCAAGACTAAATGGCTTGTTTTAAATGTTTTCAGCCAGGTACTAATTGTATAGTCTGGAAGCAACACGTAGATATTTTAGTTTCATTCACTTTAATGTTCGAAAAAAAAAACACTTTCTACTAGTAAGTGATTTTATTTTTAAGTGAGAGGGTTAGCACACGAGGAGATTTCAGTCTTCAATTTGCTCATTATAGTGCAACACCCTATTTTGGGTTCCGTAGTTCCACTTCCAACAAATCTATTCCAGTAACTAAGTTTCCATGACTATCAGCATTAATCTGTCTAAGAATCAAAATCTGGGTAAGTGAAAGAATTCCTGCAACTATGTTTCATCGTTTGACATTTCTTAAAATCTTATTTTGTCAAAATTTGAAGTTTGGGTTTAGGGTTAAGAGACTTAAGAATTAATAAAAATTGAGGACGAATAGGGAATTCACAGTTTCACATTGTATAAGCAGGTCCACTAGCACTACCACTAGAGCAATGTCGGATAAAAAAATACATTATGCAAAATTGCTTAAAACCCCAAGTTTCACTGATGAATACCATGATTTTTATGGTCCTGAAACCTATGGTAGGAAATACTCTGAACTTAGACTTTCATCTCAAAATAAGGCCTCAAAGAAAAGGCAAGTTAATAGTATTAGTGCATCGTGGGTAACAGGGTTAGGGCGCATGATGTTACATGAGCTTTTGCCTTGCCCAAAATTTATCATGGTCTGTGCCCAAAATTATGATGATAAAAAATGAGCAATTGTTAATAATGATAGCAAAGAGTAATTTTTATCCATTAATGCAGAAGAACTTGGAAAAGTGTTAGGATTTATAACCAAAGAATTTGGAAACTTCCACATTGACCTAGAAAATCTTGCTAGTGATTATGAAGTAGTGGCTAGAATAGAGAAAAAATCATTCTTAAATAAAATAGTTCAGTATAGAAACAAAATGAAAGGTGATCATAAGCCTCCTTATGGTTTGGATATTTTTAAACCATGGGTTCAGGATACTATTTCCATGCTATCATTTTTCCTCAGATTGAATAACAATTTGGAAGTGGGTGCAAGCCTCCTTGAAATGGTATATAATATCCATTATGGTGTTCCATGTGTCAAATATAGTTTTATTGGGCACATTGTAGAATCCATGCATAAACAATTTTTAATGATTAAAGAAGGTTCCAACAAGAAATTTAGGTTCACAACCTACTTGTGCTATCTTTTTTTATTCAAATTTAGAGGAATGTTTCAAACCAACAAGCTTCAAATTCATCCCTATAGTAATTAATGCTAAGGAAAATAAAATGAATTGAGTATATGAATGGAGGGTATGTGCAGGATCATAATTGAAAAAACAAGACCTTAAGTGGCAAAAAATTTAGGAAAATTAGAGTTAGGAAACTTGATGTAAAAATTTGAATAAGTTAAATCTATATTATTTAAAAAATATGTAAGAATATAAATTGTAGAAAATTAAATGTAGTTTCTAAACTACTAGGTTTATTTAAAAAAAAAATCTATTTGGTGAAAATTTGAAATTTCAATGCAATAGTACCTAAATTTTAGGGAAAAAATAAGAAGTGGGTGTTGACCACCCTAACCACAGTAAAATGATAATATTTTTTTATAAAATTTTAGATATAAGTAGAGGACTCATGTCTGAATGTGATTCCTTATTTTTTGTAAAAAAAATTTAAGTAAATAATTAATTATGATTTTTTTATTACAACTTTAAAAAAATATAAAAAACGTGTATGTCTAACCACCTTAACATGGTCAAAACTTTATGAAATTAATTTTTTTTAATCCTATAGTATGAAAAGTATAGAATGTGATGCATGTTTTGGATTCAAAGAATGTGATACCATTTGAAATCTATAGATGTTTTTCAATCAACCTATTAATTAGGACTTTAGTTGTAATTCAAATAGAAAATTAATAACAATAATTTATTAAATTCAAAGTAAAACATAATTTATATTGGTGGAAAGCTGAGAATCCTTATATAGTGGTCTAGGGTATGAGGAAGAAGCTAGGTGATCCAAGAGCACTTGTAGATTATGGAGATAATGATGAATATTATGAGTTTAGCAAATGATGGAATATAGAGCAACTGGATGAACAAGAAGATAAAGAAAGTGATGATGAATCTAATGATGATAGGGAATAAGAAAGCCATTTCAATTTAAAACTTGGTTTAAGTGGGTCCACAAAAGAAGCATATACTACAGGAGTAGCCATAGTTGAAAAAATGGGTTATGAAGGTGGTCATTTGGGGTCCCAAAGATAAGGCCTTGGATGGTAAGAGATGTAGAGCATAGAAAATCAATTGATAAATCTATCCTTGGGCTTGGATCAGTGAAAAAATAGACCTAGGGCATACAAGTCATTTTGTTAGAGCTCCAAATCCTCATCCTCATGGTTAGACACAATCACAAGTAGGAAATGTCCATGGTGGAGAGCTTAGTGCAACTGGAACTACCTCTGGTGGCGATGGTATGGGTAGTAGTACTAGTAGTGGTCAACATGTGCTACAATAGTAAATTACACACAAGAGGACAACAATACAATATACCATAAAAACCCTAGGTGATCAAGGCATGCAAAAGAGGCAAAGGATTTTGATAGGTCCAAGTCACACTACCAGTGGATCCACCACAAAGTAGTTATTTCCAAGCACTCCCCCACTACCGGTTAGTCTGGTTGCGACATCATTCACAACTGCAAGTGTGAGAGGTAAAATCTACATTTTTCAAAGATTGAGAAGTATGAATAAATCTATCAATATTGAACAAATGAGATAATAACTCTCCCCATGAAATTGTTGAGTGAATGTAAAGGAAACAATAACATCATCAATCTAACTTGAAATTGCAAGCAAGATAAGCATGAAATCTATTCCTAAAATACTCAAACATCATCTCATAGGGGGATTGATGCTACTTTGATGTGGAAAGTAGCCCTTTCCCAACCCCTTTTGATAGCCTAAATGATGAAAACTGCTTTGAAGATGCTATGTGATATGATAAACAAGATGCAAGATGAATATGTGTATAACAAAGATACTAAGATTGTGGATGCCAAATGCAAAGGATGAGCTCTCTATTTATAAGAGAGAATGATGGAGAAACATGAAAAATGGGTGAATGTTGGACAAAAGACAAACCAATGACAAGATGCCATTTGTCAAGATGTGTTAGGATGAAGGTTGTGCAAGTTTTGATGACTATGCCAATAAATGACACTAGGTGGCCTTTTCAAATTTCAAATTTGGCTTGATGCCAAGTGGGGGACATGTAAGAGGGGAGTTAATTCTATGTTGGAAGGGACAAGTCATGTGAGAGGGAAATTTGAAATGGGGGAATATTCCACTTAAAGATGCCATGTTGAATGAAAATGGTGAATTAATAAATCAATTAAATTGATTTATTAGCACAAGTTGCAAAGTCTAGAGAAAAGGGATTAGCATTAATCATGGTTTGGTTAATTTAAGATGATGATTAGGTGATTGTGACATTCAACTTAAATTTTTGGGTTTATTTAAATTAAATGAGAAGAAATTGATCATTAGAGATTTAATTAAATAAATTTAATTAAATGGTGAACTTTAGAAGGTTAATTGATTTATTTAATTAAATGAGGAACATTAGAGTATTTAATTAAATGGGGGACATTAGATACATGATGTTGATTTTGCATGTCTACAACAAGTACTCCTATTCCTTCACCATTCAAGCATTCCATTGTTCTTGCATCCCTACGTTTTGATTACATTGAAGAGTTTAAAAAGAAATTGGACATGAATATACAAAAGAAACAAAGAAATTGATGGAGAGAGCATCTGCTGTAACTTCAGAGCCTGCAACAAACATGGTATTACCCAAATTTGACACAAATAAAGAAATCATGGACTACACAATTCTTGTTCCCACAGTTCAAAACAAACCAGCAAATCAGATGGCTTGATCTGAATTATAGGTGAACAATATTCAATTGGATTTTTCTGGACTTAGAAATACTGACAAAATTAATGTATCAAAGAAGAACAATGAATTGGTGTACACATCATTGCTAAAGAAAGATAGAGAGAAAAAAGGTTACATAGTCAAATTCAAAAGTTATAGGAAGACCTAGAAAATGAGAAAGCAAAGAGGAAAGCAACAGATAACAAGAGCAATGAATTAGAAAAAAGAATAAAAAAATCTTCCTCTACATCAAAGTAAAAGGATAAGCAGAATGAGACTACAATGAATGAACAAAAGGAAAGGCTAGATGAGAGCAACAGGAAATATGATGAGGAAAAATCCACTTCATAAAAATTAATAGTAAGCATTGTGAATAGAAATGCACAATGGGAACAAAAATTGGAGAAGGAGAGACAAAGAAATGAAAGATTGGAGCCTGAGCTGATGGAAGCAAAAAATGAAATTAAGTCTTGTCAAAATAAGTTATCTGCATTTTGTAGAGAAACAATGAGGCATATGAAAAAAAAAAAATCAAGGCTGAAATCATGCAAATGATTGATCATTTGTGTGAAATGTTTCAATTGATTGATGCTATTAGACAACATCATAAGAAGCTCAACAAATATTTAGTGGACACCAAAAATGTGTTAGCATTAGAGAAATCTACAAAACAAATTCAACAAATAGTGTACGAACCCAGTGACAATGTTTTGAAATAAAAAGGGATTACTAATCAGCTTGCTACATCAATGATGTTGTCATTTATCATTGAAAAGTGTTTTTGAATGAGTGAAACAAAGGAATATTTGCATTTGGCTGGAGACAAGATGAAGAAGGTGGATGAAAAGGTAAAAAACTTCACAAAGCTTGGTTTGCTAGAGGCTTTTGACACAAATGAGTGATTTATTGGAAAGAATGTTTTCATAAATAAGATGGAGGATGCAAGGAAGATTTTGTGACATAGATTTTGGGAACCTAAATGCTAGTCTTGCAATTCTAGGGTTTTTCACCTAAAAGGAGAGAGATTTAGGTCCAAAATGCTTATGTAACACTCAAATTAGGATATGTGCAATGTGATATGATGTAAATGAACTTAATTAAATTCTATTTACTAATTAAAATGAACTAGAATGAATGAAAACATGCAATTTAAGCTATTTATGAAAACACATTGTGTATTGTAAAATCACCTACAAATGAATGGAAAAATGCAACATAAATGAATTAGACCAAAAGTGTGCACCTGGAATTTGGATGGAGACTATAAATAGATTTTGAAATGTTGATGATGCTGAAATTTAGGCTTGGTGGGACTCATTTTCCATTCTGGGTGAATCAGTCCCAGTTCTGGTAAACTATGTCAAAACCCGTTTCTGACAAAAGGGTACTAAAAAATGTAAAAATACAAAAAATGACCTTGTGGTGGGACTCATTCACCACCCATGGTGAATAAGTCCACTTTTAAATTTTTGTATTTTTAAAAGTGGATTTCGAAGCTTCCAATTTGCACTTTGATGCCCTATAGGTGTCCACTTCTGAAACTCTAATTTAATGGTTTGAAAATGGATTTTTGTCAATATTCTGATTTGAATGATGAAGAGATGACTTGAATTACTTTACAGCTTTATCTCCAATGATTTCCAAGCTTCCAAAGGACCTACATCTGTAAACACACAAGAAGAGAACAAGAAATGTTGATTGTTAGGGCATGGGGGTTTGCCTTAGTCAAACCCCTTTTAGGTAATTAAACCAAAGTGATGAAATAAAGTAATGAAACATGAAAAAATGGAAATTTTTACCTTACCATGATGATATATCTTGAAATTCTACAACAAAACATGTAGAATCTTCCCTTTAATGTCCTAGGAAGTAATATTAATGAAGAAACCCTAGCTTGCTTGACTTGAATGAGAAGATAGATGATGAGTTAATGATGAGAGATGTGTGAATGATATATGAGATTTAAAATGAGTATGAAAACTCTTATTTATAGATAATTGTGCCTTAGTACCTAATTATACCTCATCACAAGCTGACATCAAGAAAATTTTAACTTAAAACCTAATTTTTCACGCTCAAACCCCAAAAATGACTAAAAATGGGACTTAGTCACCACTAATGGAAAATGGGTGCCACCTAGATGGGACTAATTCTCCACAAATGGTGAATGGGTCCCACATGGGTCATTTTTGCTTGCTAGAATGTCGAGAAATAGGAAAATTAGGCTTATATGATGACTATGTCGGTTATTTGATCAAATTATGCCTCGAGATGCACAATATGGATTAAGACCTATTAGTGATGATGTAAATGTTAAATAGGGCTTGTGACACATAAATCAATGTGAACGTGTGATTAAATATACTTTACAACACTAAAATTAGGTCCACATAGCCTAGAAGGGCACAAATACTAATGTGAATGTGTAAATCACACTACAACACTAGTTTATCATTAAATTTAAGTTAATAATATTCTATATTGATGTGATAATGTTATTGAAAACCTTTAACAATGTTGAATTAGGTAGAAATAAGTCTAGAAAAGTGTGAAAGTCCTTTACAAGACTTTACAACACCTTTACAAGATGTCATTAAAAGTGTGTTGTTTGGTTTGCAAGGGTCCAAGACCTAGTGTGGACACATAAAATATATCACAACATTAGATTAAGGCCTCATTAAGTCAAATTTATCATGAATTAATCCCATGTCAAGCAAAGGGTAATTTTTTCTATGGCACATTTAGCCCCTAGTTTAGTGAGAGGATGAACCTACTTCAAACTCACACTAAAGTAGCTATTCAAGAGAGATCCTCATGCACAGATGTAGATGAAAAAGAAAGAAAAAGATCAAAGGAGGTGGCCAAGTCCCCCAGATCAAAGATCCTAAGTCAAGCCCCCAAGATACAAAATCATGCAATGGCAAGATAAAAAGAAAGACAAGGTGGAAAATATGTACTCACTCTAGGCCGACAAAACTTCTTGGTTGTCCACTGGGTGAGAAAGGCCAAAGATATACTCACTATGGGGCCATAGAACTAGTTTTCTGCAGGGTGAGGAATCCCAAAAAGGTAAGATACATAATCTAGTTGGTATGCACTCACAAACACAAAAGTGGCTATGGGGAAAAGGCATGCTGCTAGGTGGGCTTCCTACTCAACCATATCAAAGTTATACAACCTGATAACTTTAACGAGGTGTGATAGGGAAAATGGAAAAATTTTATATGTTTGAAACTCATAAACAATGTTAATGCATAGTTTAAGTGTAAGGATTGTTCAAAGTGATTTTTCTTAGTTCATGCAATGTATCATCTTACAGAACATCACACTCAATGTCACCAAGAGAGGAAAAGTGCAAAGTCTCATCCTGGGCAACATTGTACCTAATGCTTCCAAGAGAGGGAATCTCAATAAAAGGAAAATCACACAATAAAATGCGAGTGGTGATGTATGCCCCCACTTTAAAGCAATTGAGAGCACCCGTACTACAAAGAATTGCTTTAAAGTAGAAGAGAAAGTGGAGGACATGAGAGCTCACATAGAAAGCCCTATGCCAGGTCATATGTTTCCATTAAGCTACGTCATGAGAGAGAGAAGTATGTCATATGCGAGACAACTTAAGGCATGTCATCCACATCCCAAGCTTTCTTTTATTTGTTCACGAAAAGTTAACAACTAACCCAAAGAAGGAAGCAACAACTTGTGACATACGAGGATAAGGCTATCCAACCCCTTTCCCCCACTTAGTGTAGGAAAAAGGTGATCCAAAAGAATTGATGTATGCTAGAGTGAAAATCAAGAGAAATTAGAGGAATTAGATGCCTCCACATAGGGAAGCATACCAAACTCCTGAAAATGTTGAATTTTATGATTCAAAGTATGACATTCATTAGTGGAGTGATTGTGAACTCTATGAAATGCACAAAAGGAAGTCTTATCATGACATTTCTTTCGAGTTCTAAGAGGGAGGGTGATCAAATTATGGTCAAGAAGACTAGATAAATTACCCTCTTGATCAAAGGTGGAAGGTGGTCTTGTAGTGTGGTTCAAAGATACATAGATTGCTTAGTAGTATATGTCATACCTTCACAAGTGTCACTAGATTGCTAGATTTTATTATTTCCATTAGAGGAAGGTATAAAATCTAACGAATTCAAATCATGAACAATTTGTGAGATGACATTGACATTAAGCGAAGGTGTAGGCATGTGTTGCATACTAGAAGAAGGATGATGGTAAAAACCACTAGATGTTAAGGATGGCGTAGTTAGGTGTCTCATGATATTGTTGATGTATGGTAGACGTTTAGTGATCTCAATTATGGGACAATAGCCAAGACCATGAGTTGTTTATTGTGTGAGGGGATCTATAGGGTTGCAGATACCTTCTTTGTTAGCACCACATCCTTTTCCATTATATCCAAGTCATTTGATAAACTCATAACCTTTTCCATAAATCTTTTTCATGGCTTTTGGATTGTGTGGCTATTCATTATTGTGTTCATCAATGGTTGTTGTGTAATTTGCTTCTTTGTCTAAAGTGGGTGAGGTGGATACTTTTAAAAGGTCTTCCAAAGTTGTTAATATGGTTGTTGTGTCAGTTTCCATTTTTTTTTTATCTTTGTGGATAATTTTGTATTTACCCATGAAGTTATGCTCAAAATCAAAGGAATCCCAATTGTCTTTTGATAATGTCATGTGATGTTCAATTGTGTTGTCATTTTTTTGTGTAGGTTCAAATTGTATGGTTGGTTTTAATGTGTTCAAGGAGTTCTCTTTAGTTTTGGAAAGTTGTAAAACACTATAAGGCTCATGGTCAACATCAAGGGTGTATACTTTTTATTGTAAATATATTTTTTTTCTGATGAAGAGTGGAGTACACACCATTCATGGCATGAATCCACTGTCTTCCTAAGATAATATTACATGAAATTTCATAAGGAATGACATATATTGGTGTATTTAAGGTGACCACTCCAAGTTAAGAGGCATAATGATTGCCTCGAGCGAGTTCTTTGCAACATTGTCAAATCCCTTAATAGATAAAGAGTTAGGTCAAATGGTGGATCTATGAATGTCAAGCCTATCCAAAAGACTCGCACTACACACATTAAGAGTAGAACCATTGTCTATAAGAGTTCTCTTTATGCCACTTTTTTTGTATTGAGCAATGATCATGAAAGGTTCATTTTGTTTTTGCACAACCAAAGAGGATAGCTCATGTTCATGGAAAGTAAAGTTGAGATGCATGTTATGGATTGAAGCTACCATGTCATTTGAAGTTACAATTTGTTGTAAGGTTGTTTGAAGAATAGTGTTGTAATTTGGTGAGTTTTGAAATAAATCCCAAAGGGAAATTTTTGAAGGAGTATTCTTTAATTGTTCGACAAGATCATACTCCTTTTTTGGTGGGATGCAATGAGCAGCACTAGGAAGATTTGGTAAAGATAAAAGGGTTGGTGTTGGTTGTGGAGGTTGTGGATTATTGCAAGTGTTATAGATATGAGCAACGGTAGTATAACTTAGTTGTTGCAATACATTATTATTAGGTGGGTAGAGGATGAGTTTAGGTTTGTTTGGAGTTTGTTGTTTATATAAAGGTGGGTAGAGAATGAGTTTAGGTTTGTTTGGATGTCCCACAAGGTATGTATGAGGTCCATTAATCGAGGGGGATCTAATGGAAACTCGTGCATTCATAACCTCAACGATCTTGGTTTGGTGTAGCTCTAATGAAGGGCAATCAAGAAACACTTGTTTATTGAAGGAAGATACTCTATGATTATTGTCATTTTCTAGCATCATGAGATTCTCCCTAGAAGGAGAGCTTTTAGGAGAACAACAAACCACATATTCTTGACAAGTAGGTCTAGGTTCTTCCAAAATGACTTCATCGCTAATAGGGGAATGATAAATGGTGGGAGTGTCAAGAGGGGGATGATTAGGAGAAGATGTTAGTTGAATGTCAATTGTCATTAAGGTATCATTATGTTGTGCTTTATTTTATACCTGACTAGGAGAGCTTGTAATGTGTTCATCCAAGTTTGAAGTGTGTAAAGTAGCTTCATCACAAGTGATGGAGGCATCAAGATAAGGATCACTTTGGTTTCCATATAGATTTTCCCAAAGGGTAGGAGAATTAGCGAAAGGAGGATTAAGAGTCTCATGACAGTTAATAGGGATGTCTTCTAATACCAACCTATCCTATTGACATCAAGGAGGGATATTAGGAGATGGAAAAGTTTTATTTACATGGTTATGGAGATTAGGTAAGGTGGTATGCAAGATTCATCTTCTGGTTTTCTAATGTCTTCCAAAGGTTGAAGAGGAGAGGGAAAATCAAGACTCACAGTGCTTGTAGCTCCTTTCACCAAAATACCTTTGTCACTGATAGGATAGGTAATGGGAGAACAAGTAGGAGTGTCATGATTATCTACACTTGCATCATCTTGTGTTATTGTATTCTTGTAAATCTGATAGGTACTAAGAGGGTATGCAAAATGCTTATCAAATGTTTTAATTTGCTGTCCTAGATTATGTTCATGAAAAATAGAATCATACAAGCCAATTGCTATGCTAGAAACATTGAATGCTTTAAGATAACACATACTAACATGATAAAGTAAATAAAGTGCAATACAAGGACTTAAAATGGAATGCAATTGTTAGATATGAAACAAGATAATGTTCTGATTATACTATGCACCAATCAAAAAATGACATGAAAAATATAAATGCAAAATGAAACAATGCATGAAATGAGCTATTTTAATTGAGATATAGTGAAATGCATGCTACAAAAATGTTACTGACTAATATATACAAGTTGAGGCACCAAACAAAAGCCTAATTTTTTTTTTTTGAGTTTGGGACAGTGTTGTTTTAAAGGTCAGAAGGGACTGATTCGCCCAAGGTGGCGAATGAGTCCCAATATGGATTTTTATCAAAATTTTCAAAAAAAATTGTTAGATTTTAATGTTTTCAGAATAAAAAGATGCAAACCTAAGTTAAGGATGAATAATTTTAGAAATTTTTGATGATTAAAGATGCAACAATGCAACCTATTATGCACTTTTTATGAATGCAAAATTTAACACCTAGCATGTAAATGAATCATGCAAATCCTAATGCATGCTAGATAGATGATGATGAAAGGAATCCAAAATAGTTAATGAAGCATTCAAAAGTTAGGTTCACGAAAATGTGACATAGATTTTGGGAACCTAAATGTTAGCTCTTCTAGTTCTAGGGTTTTTCACCTAAAAGGAGAGAGATTTAGGTACAAAAATCTTATGTAACACTCAAATTAGGATATGTGCAATGTGATATGATGTAAATGAACTTAGTTGAATGTAATGGATTGATTAAAATGAACTAAAATGAATGCAAAAGTGCAATTTAAGCTATGTTTGAAAACACATTGTGTATTGAAAAATCACCTACAAATGAATGGAAAAATGCAAAAAAAATGAATCAGACTGAAAGTGTGTAGTTAGAATGTGGATGGAGACTAGAAATTTCTTTTGAAATGCTAATCATGCTGAAATTTAGGCTTGGTGGTACTCATTCACCATTCTACATGAATCAATCCTAGTTCTTGTAAACTGTACCAAAACTCGTTTTTGACAAAATGGTACTCAATAATGTAAGAATCCAAAAATTGAATTTGGGATGGGACTCATTCACCACCCATGGTGAATGAGTCCACTTTTTAATTTCTATATTTTCAAAAGTGGATTCTGAAGCTACCTATCTGCACTTTGATGCCCTATAGGTGTCCACTTTCGAAACTTTGATTTACATGTCTAAATGGGATTTTGTCCATATTTTTTACTTGAATGATGAAGAGATGATTGGAATGACTTTACAACTTGATCTCCAATGATTTCCAAGCTTCCAAAGGACCTAAATCGACAAACACACAATAAGAGAAGAAGAAATGTTGATTGTTAGGGCATGGGGGTTTACCTTAGTCAAACCCCTTTTAGGTAATTAAACTAGAGTGATAGAAATAATGTAATGAAACATGCAAGAATGGAGATGTTTACCTTTCCATGATGATAGATCTTGAAAGTCTGCAACAAAACATGTAGAATCTTCCCTTGAATGTCCTAGGAAGTAATCTTAATGAAGAAACCCTAGCTTGCTTGACTTGAATGAGAAGATAGATGATGAATTAATGATGAGAGATGTTTGAATGATATACGAGATGTAAAATGAGGATAAAAACACTTATTTATAGATAATTTTTCCTTAGTACTTGATTATACCTCATCATAGGCCAACATCAAGAAAATTTAAATTTAAAAACTAATTTTTCCTGCTCAAACCTCGAAAATGACTCAAAATGGGACTCATTCACCACTAATGGAAAATGGGTCCCACCTATATGGGACTAATTCACCACTAATGGTGAATGGGTCCCACAAGGGTCATTTTTGCTTGTTGGAATGTTGAGAAATAAGAAAATTAGGCTTGTATGATGACTATGTTAGTTATTTGATCAAATTATGCCTCGAGATGCACAATATGGGTCAATTAAGACCTAGTAGTGATTATATAAATGTTAAATAGCACTTGGGACACATAAATCAATGTGAAAGTGTGATTACATACACTTTACAACACTAAAATTAGGTTCACATAGCCCAGGAGGGCACAAAAACCAATACAAATGTGTAAATCACACTACAACACTAGTCTATCATTAAATTTGAGTTAAAAATATTCTAGATTGATGTCATAATGTTATTGAACACATTTTATAATGTTCAATTAGGTATAAATAATTCTAGAAAAGTGTGAAAGTCCATTACAAGACTTTACAACACCTCTACAAGCTGTCATTAAAAGCGTGTTGTTTGATTTGCAAGGGTCCAAAGCCTAATGTGGACACATAAATGTATCACAACACTAGATTAAAGCCTCATTAAGTCTAATTAATCATGAATTAATCCCATGTCAAGAGAAGGGTACTTTTTTCTATGACACAGATTGATTTTGGCTAGTTTCCTCAGAACCCAGATGTGGTGAACTATTTGGATTCCATCAAACCAATGCTAACCTTGAATGTAAAATTGACTGAAGAATGCAAGACAGGTTCCAATTTGAATCATGAATTGTTTACAAAATTTCAAGTCAAACAACATTAGTTAGAAAAAATGACAATTCCACCACCTAAATAGTGGAATTTGCTAGAAAAGATGTTGTAGTGATTTGGGTATGTGCAGGATCATCATGGAAAAAATAGGCCCTTAGGTGGCAAAAAGTTCAAAAAAATCAGAGTTAGGCAACTTGATGTAAAAATTTGAATAAGTTATCTATCTTATTTCAAAAATAAGTAACAATAGAATCTGTAGCAAATTGAATGTAGTTTCTAGAATAGTAGGTTTGTTTAAAGAAAAAAATATCTATTTGGTGAAAATTTGAAATTTCAATGTAATACTACTTAAATTTTAGGGAAAAAATAAGAAGTAGGTGTCTATCTGACCACCCTAACCATAATAAAATGATAATATTTTTTTATAAGGTTTTATATATAAGTAAAGGAATCATGTCCCAATGTGATGCATATTTTTTTGTAATTTGTTTCCAACTAATCAATTAATTATGAATTTTTTATTATAACTTTTCAAAAATATAAAAAATCGTATGTTTGACCACCTTAACTTGGTCAAAAATTCATTAAATTCATTTTTTCTTTTTTTCATCTTATAGTATATGAAGCATAGAATGTGACTCATGTTTTGGATTCAAAAAATGTGATACTGTTTGAAAGTTATAGATGTTTTTGAATCAACTTATCAATCAGGACATTAGTTGTAATTTGAATAGAAAATGAATAATAATTACTTATTAAATTCAAATTAAAGCATAATTTATATTGGTGGAAAGCTGAGATTCTCCTCTAAAAACCCTTTTCGTTTCATCAATTTTGGGTTAAAAAAAGGTCGTCAGCCACATACCCATCATATTGCAAGTTTTTGGCCCATCATGATCTTGCACATACCCATTTGATTTTTGATAATATGAGTTTCCAAGTTCCAACTCAACTCTGTGTAGAGTTGTCTTTGAGCAATATTTTGCATTACCAATGCCTCTATGTATTCCTTCATGTGATAGTCAATAAAAAATATCAAATTTAGACTTCAATAATGTGTTGATGTTCAATTATCTGTATTATTTATTTTATCATTTGAAGAAAATGTCTAGTAGTTGTTTCAACTACTAGATACACTTTAAATGATTGTTGATGTTCATTGTTGTATATGCTACTAATACTATTGTTCATATGTTATTAAGCATTGAGTTGAGTGATGAATTGTTGAGTACATGTTCAAGTTTTACTTTTAACACAATTAAAATATAACTATAAGGTTATGATAGTTCTAGGAATCTATAATCTTAGTGAAATTGCATTACAATTCACACATCAATACTCAATTTGCATGACTACTTATCATATCCATTAAACATTTATATGATTTCATGATTTAATCAAGGTACTTTAACTAGTTAATTAAACTAGATCTAGAATTAAAACATACACAAATGCATAATGACAAAGAAAATTAATAAAAGATCATTGATTATATTTCATTACTAAGTCATGTACAATGTTCTAGTTGAAGAGATGATAGAAAACAATTAAGGGAGCAAAACAAGTTTAGTCACTAGTCCTCTGAGCTTGATAACCTTGTCATGGAATTCTAAATTTTCATAACTTCCTGATTCCCCGACTTGGTTCACTTTGTTGAGTTGCAAGTCTTTGTTGGTCACCTTTGTAGTCGGTGGAGGATGAGAGATTTACTTCAATATAGAAAGACAATGGTGAATTTCATGCATACATAACCTTTGATTTATGGTGTGTGGATTTATTCTACTTTTTATGAGTAGTTTGCTGATGTATTATCTATTACTGGAATTGGAATGATAGTTTTTTGGTTAGTTTCATTATTGTGGTTACTATCACTCAAAGTCACAAATTTGGTGCTTCTGCAAACCTTAGTCCCTAGTCCTCATAGTTTTATAACCTTGTCACAGAGTTTTAAATTTTCATAACTCCCTAATTCCTCGACTTGGTTCACTTTTTTGAGTTGCAAGTCTTTTTGGGTCATCTTTGTAGTCAGTGGGCCAGAGATTTCAAAAACTTTAAAACTTTAGAATTCGGTTCTAAGGTTCAAAGTTTTAGTGACCACATTACATCATTGACTTATCTTTCCTTTCAAAGGTGTCGTCATTTGACATCTCATTGAATGCTATGTATGAACTAACTTTGAGTTTTCTTTTCAAGAATTTCAAAAAGCATGTAGGTTTAAAGGCTATATTTTTGAGGAATGAAATTGAATGTCGCATTTAATGCATGTCCTATCAAAAATAATAATATAAGTGTGTGGTGAAGTTTTACTCAGACATTTAGCTTGCATTCTCATTCTTTTCCAATTCCAGCATTTCTCAAGTGAAAACATTATATCTTTGTGAATTTGCGCTCATATAGAGTGGAATTCAAAATGACTACTCTGGCATGAGGGACAATAAAATTGGTCACATCAACTTGGAGGAATTTTTGGTGTGCCTAGAGGAAAGCAATAGAACAACATTGGAAGATAAAGTTCTGTAGAGCGGTTTGGTGCACATGGGAGGTTTTCCTGAGGTTGTACACAGCCTCGACCTGGTGATTATGTGCACAAGGGGCTATATTCCAGAGGCTAAGGAAATTAGAGTTGTGGATGAGTCAGTCATTACAAGAATTACTCCTGAAGTGATTTCTTGTGCATTAGGCATTCCAGAGAGGGAAACTATAGAGGAAATGTCTATAGTAATTGGTGACGAGTTTTTTAGAATGAATGAGGAATGGTGTAAAAATTCAATTATGAGGAATTGGTTGAAGTCCAAGAAAAAGGGTAAGTCTCAGTTGCCCACAAAGCTTAAAAGGGTTCATTTTAAGGATAAAATTTTAGGTGCTATTACCTTGCTATATTGTGTGGTTGGTAATGCATGTTTAGACTCTTTTAAATTTTGGATGTGTCAATTTATTCTATTGATTTGTAGTGAAAATAAATTCATTGACTGGGCTGAGATTATTTGTTATCATTTAAATGATAAATTGATAAATTTCTAGCAACTGTTTCCTTCCACATGTGCTTATACCAGGTTTACATTTTACCCAATCAAGAGGTTGTCTGGGCAGGGTTGGAACCACAAAGGTCTCTAATGTCAGCCACGTCTGTGTATAGGAATTTTCCAAAACTTACTTAGGAGGTTGGAATGAGGAATTTTGGTCATGTCAATGACACATTTCTAATGGAAATTATGAGAAAAATTGATGGAAAACCTAAGCTTAGGATTTCACCTGAAGTGGTTGCTCTAGTATTGAGGTTTGGAAGTTTCTACATTTAGTTCAATAGATTTACTTATCTTAGAATTAGAGGTTTTGAGAAGGCTCCATTGAAATTTCCCCATTACCCTTGAAGTGATTTCCTAGTTTTTCTTGAAGTTTGTTGACAGATGGCCATTGTAAATGTTAAATCTTGAAACATGGGAAAGAAGGGGTATGCTTTTCCATTGTCTATACCTTCATTTTCTTGCAAAAGTAATAATATTGCTAGGGGTGTGCAGAAATCCCTGAGTGAATTCAATTTTCATTGTTTTCCCATGAGAACTAATTTTGATAGCAGGGGTTATGTTAAGAAAAATTTGTATGGAGTTTCCAGCTATGAACATCACCTTGATATTGAAGATTTTTGGGAAGATTGTATAGATGAAGGTGAGGTGTATAGAAGAAATTTCATTAGATTGAACCTAAGGAAAATACAAGCTTTTGGTATTTCTTTCAATATTCTAGAAGATGCACAAGAAGACTCGGTGATCATTGGTCTTGAATATCGGGCCCCTACTAGTAAGCCCTTGTACAAAATTAATTGGTTAGAGGATGAAGTTTCAAAATTAATGATCCTTTCTACCCCTATTTTAAGAAGAAATTTAGACTATTTGAACGGAAAATGGTGCCAAAGTGTGGGTTCTCCCCATGAGAAAATATTTTCAAAGAGAAAAGAGGAAGGGACTGTGCAAGCCTGTAGCATAAATATATCCATTGTAAAGTAGTCCATTAGGTCATCTAGCACTAACTCATAGTTAGAAGGAGAGAAGACAGAAGACACTAGGTCCAAGCTAAAATCAATTTGTGAATAGGATAGTGTACCCTCGATACCTAAGAAAAAGGCTAGTCGAGAAAAGCTAGTTCCTACAAACTTTAAGGGAATTTTTAAAAAAATAATTGATGATAATTCTTTTACATTATTTGAAGTTCCCCCTTCTCTAGTACAAGATAGTTTTGTTTCTATTCAATCAACTAAAAGAATTGTTTCTATTCAATCAACTGAAAAAATGGTTTATGTTTGATTAATTGAAAAAAGAAAAGAAAATGTAAGTGTTGTAAGTACAAAGACATTGGATTAGTGCTAGTGGCATCTTACCTAGCATGGTTAAAGAAATCAGTCAAGAAGAAAAGAAAGAATATTCCCACAATGACAATTGAAGTAGATACAGTTTCCATGTTGTTGTGGGTTCACCAGAAGCCCAAAAAGGCTAAGAGGATGTCACGAATTGTCACTAATTCCACTACTGGACATCAACAGTTAAAGATTGCTGATCCACACAACGACTCAAATGAAAATGAGATAAAAAAATTCCACTACAAGGTTGGTCATGTTTATATGAGGCCATCTTTTTTAGAAGGTCATGTATATCATGTTGATTACTTTGTCAATGCATTGATCAAAAGAGAAAAAGAACTAAAAAGGGAGAACCTTTAGTTGCAATCTCATAATATTTCTTTAAGAAATGTTGTTTCATCAATTGTGACTCTTACCACTAAGGAAGCCTCAAGCTCAAATTTTCAAGGTATTGATTCTAACACTCAGCAACAGGTCAAGAAAAAATTACATTATGCTAAAGCTTCCAACGAATTGATAGAAGGGATTTATTAGGATGGCCTTATGCACATTACTAAATTTAGGAAATTATTTGTTAATGTGTTTGATAAAAGAAAGGAACTAGTAGGTGAGCTCCAATAGATTAGGAGAGAACATGGTAGTACATTTTTTCTTTCAAAGGAAATTGAAGAATTAGGCTCCATGGAGCACTCTTTGCTAATAAGAGAAAAATTGGGGGATGACCCTAAAGAAATTGATCCTACTTGGTATGATTCATTGGAGTGGGAATTGATGGTATATGAAGATTATATAAATGAAATCAATAAAGTGTTAGAAAAATAATTTGACATATTGGTGCGGATCAAGGACAACTTCAATGCTTTTGAAGTGGACCTCATAGATCGATTCGGTGAAAATGTACTGGATCTTGCAGACATATTGAGGGAATTTAAAGAGGTGTATCAGAGAGAAATAGTTGATCCTAAGACAACCACTGCAATCTCCTTTAGAAAATTGAGTAAGTTATAGACCTATATGAGTGCATATAAGTCAAAAAGTCAGAACATCTATGAAACACTAGATGAGTCGGACCATGTACTTTGAAGATGGAGGACAAGGCTGCAAATCACCTTGACTCTAGGAAGCAAAAATATCACCTTAATTATCACCAAGTTTTTGGAATACAGGAAAATAGTAAAACCATAGGAGTTGTTACTAAAGAATCAGGAGGCAAAAATAATTAAAAGCGAAGCAGTTGGTGCTGGGAATGGGACTGTTATTTAGTTTTTAGTTTTTATGTTATTTTCTTTAATTTGGCTCTCTTGATACTTCAAAGACTTTTTATTTTAATATCTAAATGGTTGTCTTCAAGAAACTATTATCAAGACAAACAAAACTTTGCTATTTTTACTACTTTTATGTTATTTCAATATAGAAAGACAATTGTGAAGTTCATGCATACGTAATGTTTGAGTTATGGTGTGTGGATCTATTGTGCTTTTGCTGAGTAGTTTTCCAGTGGATTCTCTATTATTGGATGATAGATTTTTTTTTAGTTTCATTGCTATGGAATGTTTATCTGTGAATAAAGATTTTATGGTGATGGATGTGTCAGGATTTCTCAATATAATTTAGGTGATTTGGTAGTTTAAGCTTTTATTGTTTAAGTTGTGTGGATGACTTTTTTACTATATAAAAATGGCCCCTTGTCAGTTTCATGGTATTTTAGGCATTTCTTCATGATGCTTGGTCAATTTTAATTTGATTTAATGTTGCAATGTGGCTTGAACATTCACATTAGGTCCTTAAAATTCAAATTATGGCATCTTATGAAGGTGTTGTGAAGTGTTGTAAAACATTTCTACAATTTTCTAGACTCTATTCATTACAATTCACCTAAAAATTTCCTTTTCATCACTTATCAAGTCCTATTTTGAAGTTTTGTAAAGTATTGTAACAAGATTTCATGCTTTTCTAGGCTTAATTTCAATATTTACACCTTTCTTATGCTTTATTTTACACCTTTATGCCCTTATAAGGCACAATTAAGAGTGTTTTTTAATATAAACCTGACAAACAAAATTAAATGAAAAATAATTCCCAAGACCCACATTCAAGTCCAAGGTGGGACCCATTCGCCATGGGTGGAAATTGAGTCCCTCTTGGCTCAAAATTCAAAATATTTCAAAATTTCTTTCGAGTTTTTATTGAAAATCACCTTATGTCAACCTGTGATGAGGTATCATCGGGTTACTGAGGCACAATTGTGTATAAATAAGTGTTTTTCTTCTCATTTTAACCCACATTCACAAGTTCACTTATTCACTTATTTATTCAAGCATTCAAGCACTTTACATCATTGAATCAAGCATTAATCAAGTATTTTGGAGCAACCATTGTTATATCTTCAAATTTTCTTCAACAAGATTTGTGTATGCAGATTTGAAAAGGTATTAGGTGTTGAAAAGTGGACAAGAAGTCAACAAAGTGTTTCAAGTCAACTACAACCTATTTCAAGCTTGGAGAAGACATTCTATCTATTTTCTATAGATTTAACTATGTCAACCTGACAAGCAGACAACCTCAGATCTAGTGCTATAGGATTGGTCTTTGATTTCATAGAATTTTGGAAATGAGTCCCACCTAAAGGCTAGAAATATAGATTTTGTTAAATTATCGATTTCAACACTTAGAAACCTGGTCTTAGAAGTTTTCAGCATAAGCAGGACTGATTCACCATTAGTGGTGAATGAGTCCCACTAATGATTTTCGGTGATCTCTGCCAGCATTAAGAATACTCCAAAATCTTCATCAAACTCCTAGGTGCACTATGATTCAACCTTCTTCTTTTATGTTTTGCATTTGTTCATACTTTAGTTCATGTTTGCATATCACATTGTGTTTTCCAACATTGCATGTTTCTTAGATTTTTCATTCATAATCAGTCAAATAGTTCATTTAATTGCACATATATCATTCCATTTATCCTTAATTACATCACACATCTTAATTTGAGTGAACCACCTAGACTTTTGAGGGGAGTTTTTCTCTCTCCTTTTAGGTGAAACATCCTAAGAGTGCAAGAGTAGCCTATAAATCCTACCCAAAAATCTAAGGTTCACCTTTACAAATTATTTATGTTGAAGTGTTATATTTTGTTAGCTTATAAGGTATGTATGTTGAACTATTATATTTTCATCAAGGAATGGATTAGTATTTCTTTTAGTTATTTATCAAATATTGTGTGAATAGCAATGCAATAGGAATTTATAAGTAGTGTGATAAGTGTATTTCTAGAAAAATGATGCAGAATCACATATAAAATTCAATAACATGGAATAAAATATAAAAAATAAAACATCACAATTTCATGGAATACAATATAAAATATCATCAACTACATTTTGGAATATGATTCATGAAGTGCAATATAAAATAAAATATCATGAATTGCAATGAATCACAATTTCATTCATTGAATACAATATAAAATATCATCAACTATAGTTTGGAACAATGGAAACTGATTCATGAATCATTACGTGCAGTATAAATACCTAAAAGTTGCTAATTCTCTTCCATTTCCCAAATGGAGTCAGGGTCCTCAAACTGATGTTCATCTTGAGATAAAGTAAGAGAGTCATCATGATTCTAATTCTCGTCTTCATTTTCTTTAGCTTGTGTCTCAAATTCAACATTCATTGTGTGATTTTTGTCAATGTCATCTATCTAAATCCCACTTCTAGTGCCACTAGGACAAGCCTTTGGAATTGGAGTGTTGCACAACCTGGTCCCTCTTCTTTCACATGTGGACCTCTAAATTGTGATTTTCCTTTCAAAAGAAAAACTAAAGACATTATACACAATTCCTTTTATCCTCAAGCAATTTGTCAAATTCTTGTCTAGTTTCTTTCGTAACTTTGATTTCAAAAACCCCAATGTACTAAAAACTCTCTCATCCTCCACTGACCCCAATATCATTGTTTGACATAAATCAACAAGTTTGAAATATTTTGATATTGAATCACACAATAATTCACTCTGACCTAATTCTGTCCAAACCTTTTTTATTGATCTTGGTTCAAAGGCCTTGTCCATGCCCATGGATTTATACTGGTCCCTCATAGCTATTGCAAAACTCCTAGAATTTTTTCTAAGCTTAGCTTCATTTAAAATTGCTTCTATTTTTTGCTCATTGTATGTTACAGTTTTCAAAAATTGTTTGATCAAGATTTTAACTTGATCATGAAAAGATTTTGGGTTATCTCATTTTTCCCAAAATTGAGGATACGCAATACCCATGGCTTCAAGTATTTCATGTTGAGGGAATCTTTCATGAATCTTTGAGGAAAGATATTTTGAAATTTACTTCAAATTATCACTAACAAATTTAATAATTCCATTAAAATATTCCTCGCTAATAACTACTTCTCTGCTAGAGCGCCTGGCTATCTTAAAATGGTACATTGGTATCTCATATCCATGTACATAGATACATAAGTTCCTGCTTGTATTAAACTATAAATAATTATCAGGTTTATTCAAATAAGTAATTTTTCTCCACATGAAATAATTTGGGCCTTCTTGTGTTAGATCTAGATATAGATGATCAAGGGCCAAGCATGTATATTTACATAGATTGGCATATTCATTAATATACATAGTTCTATCTTGGGATTTCTTCACAATATTTTTCATCACATCCAACATGGGGAGAAGACTAGCTAAAGTCAAGAGTGTCTCTATATCGCTGCACCTATGTAAGAGGTTAGGAGCTTTTTCTACTGTGTTGCGATGCTCATACATCACTCCAATAAAGGATTGATATTCTAAAAGAATTATTTGCGTTGGTCCATGGAGGGAGATCCATATGGTATCGACATCCTTGAGAAACTTGTTTCCTAGTTTATTCCCTTTGCAAAATTTTAAAATTCTATGAAACATTTGGGACTTCAGAAAAAGTATGTGTAGATCTCATAGACTATATTTTCAACTTTTGATACTATTGGAAACTTGCTTAAAATTTTGAATTGCTAAATTCATTCTATGGGCCATGTAGTGAATGCCAAGAATGTTTGGTGCACAAGTAGTTTGTAACTTTGTGCAAACACTAGTCCTTTGACCTTGCATCACTATAGCTCCATCAGCTCCTACACACACCAACTTTTTGGAAATTGTCAACTCATCCATACCTACAATTTCATTCAAATATTTCTTGACTAGTTCAAATAGATTTTGTGATGTTGAACTGTCCTTGATTTTATGAACACAGAGAAGATGAGCCTGGTGAACATGTCATTCTACAGTATACAAATGCATACAAACATAAGAATTATTTTCTATTGTAGTAACTTCATCTAAAGATAATGCAATGAAATTTGACTCTTTTACGTTATCCTTTAAATCTTCCTTTTCCACTATAGCAAGATAATTTTCCCATTCCCATCCAACGTTTATTGACCAATGTGAGTAGGGATAGTGAGGAACATTCAAATAAGATAATAAACTAGAATATTCTAAGTAGTCTATCAGAGGACACCCTCTAGACAAAATATGAAAAACAACACTCATCTGAAAGTTTTTGACATTTGTTGCTTCCATTGCTTTTCCAAATTGAGCCTCAAGTGTACCTTTACATGCAACAAGCTTCAACATTCTTTGGTCATGTTCTTCATAATCCATAGTATACCTAACATGAAGATATTCTTCCTTTAATTTCCATTGTACGACTAATTGTTCCTTTTCATCTATGATTTGTTTTTCATAAACTTTACAGATATACTTTTCTATAGTGTCAATATTTAGCTGCAACATCTTCTCTCTTCCACATTTCCAACTACATATCGTACATTTGGAAAATGTTGCATTCTCAATATCATTTTCTTTCCCCACTAGTACAATGGATGGGTACTTTGATAATCAACTGAGTTGAAAATTCCTTGCCATTTCCCACTTGTGCCCCATTTTTTATTTGATTTTTCTTTTCTTGCTACCAACATCATCCTCATCCAAGTCAATTATCTCATTCTAGCTAACCAGGGTATCCCTTTGAACATATTTTATGGTATTTCCATCCTAATTTGATACATTTTAATTTAGCTCAATGACAATCTCAACTTGACCTTCCAGTGGTAGTGAGGTATTGTGAATTCCTTCTTCATTAATATTTGGTGGAAGAGTTGATGATGTAGCTCCATCTTGACCTAATGGATCAGAAGCTTTGGCAATTGCAAAGTAAGACTGTATGGTACATCTATGTTTTGGGTGTTTTGATGGCCTCCCAGTCTCCTCACCACCCTAAGGAGCAGTAGGAGCCTTACCCTTGTTTCTCGAGTTGCTCAACATACTGATCTCTCACGTTGAATAAAAACTAGAAAAAAATTTCTTATTGTTTAAGAAGGACAAAGAATATAGATCCCATTTTGTACTCAATATCATCTTTAAGATTGAAGAAAGAATGGAAAATAGGTAAAGAAAACTTATATTATAATTAATAACACTATGAAGAAATGATCACTCACCTTTAAGTCTATGCTTTTTGCTTTCGCTGACTTTTGAATCGAGAAGTAGAACCTCAGAACTAAATTAAATATGTAAGAATAAATGAAACTTTTGATTGTATTTATATCAATCCATGATTCCATAGTTGGTGAATTTTGTAGGATTTTTAAATGGTATATTAAAAATTTGGTGAATATCGTGTGCTTATAGAAGATTACGTTGTAATTTTCAAGGTGAAATGTGTCTTCAAATGTAATTATTTTTTAATTTTATTGGTGAAATAGGTCCTCATAAGAAACTATCTATAAATTTTAATTGGTTAAATGGGTCTTCACAAGCAACTATTTGTAAATTTTAATTGGTGAAATGGGTCCTAATACAATGTTGTTTTAATAGTATTGGCGAATATGTAGGTGTTTTATTACATACTTCCGAGATTCCAAGCAAAAATATTAGTCCGTCCATTTGAAACACATAGTTTGTTATGGAAAATTTGTTGCTTAAATATGCCTCATAAAAAAACTCATTCGCAAATGGACATACATTGGACCTTTAGTTCGTAAAATCCAGGTGATTTGGACACCCTATTTGTTTGCACAAATTTGCCAATTTTGACTTGGTTGATTTCTAGAATTCACCAATTGGCGAAGATTCACCAATAAAGTTTTCACTAGAGAGAATATGCTTTCAAGCTTGCATTATTGTTGCTATTGTAAAACTAATTAATCTCATTACAAATTATCTTATACCCTATACTCCAGACTATTCTATTCATCTATGCATGAATTTACAAATTTCTCTTACATGAGCTCAATTTTCCAACCTAGACTACCCGAGACCCAAAATTTGAACCCTTGTAACTGTCCCTAAAATCCCATGTATAGAAACATGGGAGCAACAAGAATCATGCCAAATTACCATTTCAGCCATGTTTTCATTTGACATTCAACTTCATTTCAATTTTAGAGATTCCACCAGATGGTTATATTTACAAATTTCAAAGTAGGGGAAATAAAAAGAAAAAATTACATATGTTGTAGAAGATTAAATCATCTTCCAAAAGGCACATTTGTCACTATAGTAGCATCAAAAAATCCCATCCACATTAGCCAAAAAAGATCTCCCTGTCAGCACCCAAAAGAAAAATTATTCACTCGTTGAAGAAGGCACACCTACTTTCATGGTAGTGGTGTCATTAAAAATTTAAAAAAACACCAAATTGAGACACTAAGTTTTCTACGGTTCACCATCCTTAGAATAAAAGTATGCATGTCCCCCCAGGGCCTTTGTAGAAACTAGAGAATTTTTCTTGTCATCATCAAAGTCCACCAGAATAGCCATTGGAAGAAGGGACTAGACATACTCTGGATCATATTCTATCTCATTCTCCATGGTGAAATCAGGTTCCTTCACATAAGAAACATAAGGCTTGTGATCCGTATCCTTCTTCTTCTTCTCTTTAGACTTGGCCAATTTCTCTGTCCTAGCCTCTTGCTTCCCTTTACATTATTCCTTCAAGAACACACCACTAGGAATGCTTTGACTATGAACAACAACCCTACTCCTCAAGCTTTAGGTGCTCTTGACACCACCCTTCATAGAAATATTAGAGGCTTTCCTCTTATCTTTTGGCTTTGTAGGAGCTCCCACTGTACCTCATTCAATTTCAAGTATATCATCTTGAGGTTCAAGCATACTAATCCTCCTAAACGTTCTAGCTAGTTGGACATACTCACTAGGCTTACTCATTCTTATAAGAAACAAAACAAGAACTAGCAAACCTTCACTTGCAAAAAAAACTCACCGGTTTATGTTCTCAAAATGAATTTGCAAAAAGAAAATCCCAAACCCACACAATGCTTAATATCCCAAATAGAAATTAGAGGAAATTAATCCCTCACCACCCCAAGAATTTAGAGCTCACAAGCTAACTTATGCTAATTGAAACAGAACAGGTATGAACACCCACTTACCCGAGAAAACTACCTCAATATCTCTACAATTTCTTTCCTGAAACCCATATGCTTCTTCTTTGGCCCCAAACAAATTCCTCATCTCTCGATGGTTGTAAATTGTGAAATAAAACAATTGAAAATCCTCATTAAGTAGAGTAACTAGAGTGTGTAGGGGTATGTGCAGGATCATGATGGGCTAAAAAGTGGCAATATGATGGGTATGTAGCTGATGACTTTTTTTTACCCAAAATTGATGAAACAAAAAGGGTATTTAAAGGAGATTCTTAGCTTTCCACCAATATAAATTATGCTTTAATTTGAATTTAAGAAGTAATTATTATTCGTTTTCTATTCAAATTATGACTAAAGTCCTGATTGATAGGCTCGTTGAAAAACATCCATAACTTTCAAACAATATCACATTTTTTGAATCCAAAAAATGCATCACATTCTATGCTTCACATATTATAGGATTAAAAAAAGAAAAATTGAATTTCATGAATTTTTGGCCAAGTTAAGGTGGTCAGACATACGAGTTTTTTATATTTTTTAAAATTTGTAATAAAAATTCATAATTAATTATTTACATGGAAAAAAATTACAAAATCATATGCATCACATTGGGACATGAGTCCTCTACTTATATCTAAAATATTATAAAAAAATATTATCATTTTATTATTTTTAGGGTGGTCAGACAGACACCTACTTCTTATTTTTTCCATTAAATTTAAGTAAGTTCTGCATTGAAATTTCAAATTTTCACCAAATAGATTTTTCTTTTTAAACAAACCTAGTAGTTTAGAAACTACATTCAATTTGCTACAGATTCTATTATTACATATTTTTGAAATAATATAGATAACTTATTCAAATTTTTACGTCAAGTTCCCTAACTCTAATTTTTCTAAAATTTTTGCCACTTAAGGGCCTATTTTTTCCATGATGATCCTGCACATACCCGTAGCCATTAATGTTCAAAGGAGGGTTGCACAAGCAAGCTAACAACTAGTCACTCAACTTTGAATCTTTGTCATCAATTTTTTTTATTTAAACATAATCAGTGATGCTCCTCAAGAATCACCACATTCCTTTTCATCCGTACTTGGAAACATCAATGGCACCTTGGAAATATTCCATGTAATCATCCACATATTCACCATATATTCTACACTTTTTTTCTCCTTGAAGTAATGTCATTAAGCCATCTCCAAAATTTAGTGATGAGAAACAAAAACCCACTAAATGGAATATTCCCTGGTATATCCCTTATTGCTTGTCACAAAAAGGTGACAACGCTGCATTTTTATTTTGGTGAAGAGGATTTTCTAGTGATCTAATATATCCACAATTCATTGCACATCATAGTAATTGAATTGGAGGTGAGAGTGCTTTCAGTGATGAGTAAACCCAATGACAACACAAAATTCAAACATGTGGAAAGATCACGTTGCTCCCTTCAATCCATTCCCATCACTCATCACAGAAACTAAGAAAATCCATGAAATACTATTGCAGGGATGTGATCCAAAGAAAAGACAATGTTCATCATGCATCACAGTAATAGAACTAAGGGGCCAAAGGAATTCAACGACAATTGATATGAGAAAAACCCTAGAATACATTGCTCATCGTAGAAAATAACCTGATCATAAAAATGACTTTGATGATGAGTGATGATTCAAGTGATTGGAAATAGGAACATGCGCCAAGTTATTTTTAACAAAGGGGACTTCCTAGGATAACATAGGACAAGGTCTCAATAGATTAATAACCTTTCATGCAAAGGATGTAAAGGCCAAACAAGGCCAAAAGATCAACCTTATAAAATAAAATAATCCAAGGACCTAGGAACACAAAGATATTAGGTAGTGGGTATCGGGAGATCCTAACCATATGGGATCAATCATAAGATGGATTTTAATGACTCGGGATAATTTTACCATTATAGGAAATGGGAATAGTAGGTCAATGATAAATTATAACATTGCAAAGGGTGTTAGATATAATGGATTTTAAGAGCACAAACCGTATGCTATGATGAAAGACAAAACCCTAAGTCCCAAGACACGAAAAAATAACCAAAAATTTTAGATTTTTGAGATGAAACATAAATCAATTTTAGGGGTTCCATCAAGAAGAAAGACTCCAAGATCAAAAAAATTAAAATATTCAAGAGGTCAAGATCACCATTATGTTTATAAGAAAGATAAAGTGCTTATCACCAAGTTGAATGAAAAAGATGATAAACCACTAATGTTTTTCCTACTAAACATTCAATTATGAAGGCCAAAATGCATAAATAACAATAAGAAATTAATCCTAACTATGATATGGGTATGTGTAGGATCATGAAGGGCCAAAAGGTGGTGTTATGATGGGTATGTGTAGGCTATGTGGTTGACGAATTTTTTTTACCAAAAATTGGTGAAACGAAAAGGATTTTTAAAGGAGATTCTCAACTTTCCACCAATATAAATTATGCTTTACTTTGAATTTAATAAATAATTATTATGAATTGTCTATTTGAATTATGACTAAAGTCCTGATTGATAGGCTGATTGTAAAACATCTATAGCTTTCAGATGGTATCACATTTTTTGAATCCAAAACATGTGTCACATTCTATGCTTTGAATACTATAAGATTAAAAAAAATAAAAATGAATTTCATGAAGTTTTGACCAAGTTAAGGTGGTCAAACATACGAGTTTTTATATTTTTTAAAAGTTGTAATAAAAAATTCATAATTAATTATTTACTTGGAAACAAATTACAAAAAAGTATGCATCACATCATGACATGAGTCCTCTAATTATGTCTAAAATCTTATTAAAAAACTATTATCATTTTATTATGGTTAGGGTGGTCATACAAACACCTACTTCTTATTTTTTCCCTAAAATTTAAGTACTACTGCATTGAAATTTCAAAATTTCACCAAATAGATTTTTTTTAAATAAAAATAAACCTAGTAGTTTAGAAACAACATTCAATTTTCTACAGATTCTATTCTTACATATTTTTAAAATAATATAGATAACTTATTCAATTTTCTATGTCAAGTTGCCTAATTCTAATTTTTTTGATTTTTTTGCCACTTAAGGGCTTGTTTTTTCCATGATGATCCTGCACATACGCATACCAACAAAAATGGATGTTTTGGAAGGCTGAAATAATGTGTACCTTAGAGAAAACTTGTTTTTTTTAGGTCACAAAAGACTCATTCACCTTTACTGGCAAATGGGTCCTTGTAAAGGTTTCTGAAAACTAAAATATAGGTTATGTTCCTTGATCTCTACACTCTTAGCTCCTTAATGCTCAGATCCTGAAAACCTAAAATAAATTGTATAGCCTTGTTTTTTAGGTTCTTTCAATGTAAGTGACAACTTTCTCAACTTAACACCTTTGACAATTTTACTCCAATCTTTTTCTCCCGTTGATCATTGACATTTGAACCTGCAAACACACATCAAAGAGGAGAAAATCTTGTTGATTGTTAGAGGATAGTGTTTTTCCTTAGTCAACCCCCTTTTAGGTAATTAAACCTTTTGATGAAACAATGAAATTGATGCATGGACAGGAAACAATGAAATATTGGTACCGTGGAAGTTGTCTTGGAATGTAAGTCTACAAAATAACATGAAGTGGCCATGATGAATGTAGATCTTGATCTCAAATTAAAGATGTGAAACAATGATTGCAATAGACCTTCAATGCTACATCAACAACCTTAACAACCTGCTTAAATGCACTATGCATTTGACATGATGATATGATCTTGAATTGTTGTGATAAAACTTTAGTAATATTCCCTTGAATGTCTTTGAAATTCTCTATGATGCTCTTTTGAACTCTTGTGTAAGTTCTCTTGATTTCTTATGATGTTCTTAGATGAAACTAGATGTGAATTAAGCTTATATTTATACTAAATCTAAGAATTAACCTCAAAATTCAAATAATCTAAGCTGACGTCAGATCTAGGATTCACAATCATTAAAATCCCACGATAATTAAATTCAAAAAATGGTGTCTTATGTGAGGAGGACTGATACACCACCTTGGGTGAATGGGTCCTAGCAAAACCTTCCAGGGCCTTGCTTTGGGGGGATGAAATAACATCAAAATCCCATCTCAAATATGCCAAGAAAGGGTTGTCCTATGTTAGGAGGACTCATTCAGCACTAAAGGTGAATGGGTCCTAGCACATATTTCTAGGACATCACTTTTGCCAAGTTAAATTTCATGAAATATCATTAATGGATGTTGGGATAGATACTTGATAAATGCAATTAAGAAGACTTAGAATTGAATTAAAGGGGCCCATTAGGCTCAATCAATTAATGAAACCCTAGATAAGTGTGAAAGTGTAATACAACACTCTACAACACCCTAAATAAGGAAAAGTTAAGTATATTTTATTAAAAAGGGCCCTAGATTCATGTGAATGTGTAAAACACATTACAACACTAAATCAAGGCATTATTAGGTTAATTCCATATTGATTATTCCAAAATTAAGTAAGGAAAATGGATACTTTTTCTTTTACTACAACTGATAAATACTAGAATTGAACCTTGTCTTGTTAATTTGTTTCTAATTATTTAATGAAATCCTCATCTGAAGAAAATTTGAGCCAATAATTTTTTCTTTGTAAACACTATCCTTCTTTACTTACTCCTCAACAATTAGAGCATGTTAAATACCTTAAGGATGTGATTCTCTTATCTAGCACAATAATAATTAGCAATGTATTTGTAATTTTCAAAATAAAAACTCTCTTTTAATAGAGTTTATCTTTTTAATTTTTCTCTTATAATTAAAGTGAGTTACCTCCATGGTAGCAATGTTCCTATCAAACACACATACAAACACACACACATATACATATATACATGTATATATATATACATGAATATATATATATATACATCTATGTATATATACATGCATCTATGTATATACATACATACATACATACATACATATATGTATGTATGTATGTATGTATGTATATACATAGAATATATATGTATAAATGTATATACATACATATACATATATGTGTATGTACATGTATATACATGCATGTAAATGCATTAAGAATATGATAGTGTTGTGTGCTATGAAGGAAAACTTTGGAAAATAGGATATGACCTAAAAATTATTTGAGAATCACATGTGATGAAAAGCTATAATTATTTACATGAGAAACACCTAGAAATGAAAACAAACTATAACAAAAATGGATAAAATTGAAAGTGTGCACCTGAGATATTCATGAAGACTAGAAATGACTTTTGGAATACTAATAATCCTGAATTTTAAGCCTAGTTGGACTCATTTGCCATTCTAGGCAAATCAGTCCTAGTTTTGTGAAACTATTCTAGAATACGTTTTAGACAAATGAGTGTCTAAAAATGCAAAAAACCAAAAATAGACCTAGAAGTGGGACCTATTCACCACTCAAGGAAAATGATTCCACTTTTGAATTTTTGAATATTCAAAGTTGGAAACAAGAGCCTTCAGTTTGTACTTTATGCTTCTCTATGTGTTTGGTTCTGAAACTATCAGATTCAGGCCTGAAAGTGACTTTTGTGGGTATTTTGACTTATCCAATAAAGAGATGACATGAACAACTTTTCAATGCAATACTAAATGATTTCTAAGCTTCCAAGATGCCTAAATCTACAAACACACAAGACAAGAAAGAGAAATGTTGAATGTTAGGGCATGGGGGTTTTCCTTGGTCAAACCCCTTTTAGGTAATTAAACCAAAATAGAGAAAGAATGTAATGAAGAATTCAATAATGGAGTTATTACCTTTGCATGATGATTGATCTTGAATGTCTGCAACAAAAACATGAATAATCTACTATTGAATGTCTGAAAATTGTTATCTTAATGACTTGAAATTATGAAACCCTAACTTTCTTGACTTGAGATGGAAGAATGATGGATGAATAATGAAGAATGGTTATGAGTTAGAGTTTAGAGTGTTGATTTTATAGGAAATTCACCTTATTCACTCATAAATTTGATCCCTAAGGCTGACATGTAAAAATAATAATCTTAAATTTTAGTTTTTGTTGCTCAAAGGTCGAAATTGGACCAAATAAGACTCATTCACCACCTTTTGTGAATCAGTCCCACTTGGCAGGGACTCATTCACTACAGCTGGAAAATTAGTCCCAGTGGGGCCCATTTGACAACTACGATGGTAGGAAGTAAGAAAATAAGGTTTTTATGGTGACTATGTTTGGTATTCATCAAATATTGCCTCAAGATGCACAATATGGGTTAATAGGGGTCTATTAGTGATGATGTAAAGGTAAATTAGGGATTGTTCAATGTGAAAGTGTCATTAAATACACTTTACAACACTAAAATGAGGTCCACACAACCTAGGAAGGTACAAGAACCAATGTGAATGTGAAGGACACATTACAACACTAGTTTAACATTAAGTTTATTTTACAAGCCTTCTAGATTAGTGTGATAATGTTATTAAACACATTTTATAATGTTGAATTATGGGAAGATGGGTTCAATAAGTCTAGAAATGCGTAAAAGACTTTTACAACACCTTTGAAAGACATTGATAAATGCATTTGAAAGGGTCCAAGACCTAGTGTGAATGTGAAAAAACACCTCACAACACTATGTCAAGGCCTTATTGAGTCTAATTTATCATCAATTATTCCCCAAATCAACCAAGTTGCCTTTTTCTATGGTACATTTCGCCCCCATTTTAGTGAGAGGATGAACTTGCTTCAAACTCACACTAAAGTAGACATTCAAAAGAGATTTGAGTGTAGAAATGCAGATGACAAACAATGAAAAAGATCAAGAAGGCAGCTGAGCCCCAAAGATCCAAGATCCTAAGTCAAACCAACAAGATAATCATACAATGGAAAGAAAGGAAAATGGGGTGGAAAAGATGCGCTCACTTCGGGGCCACAAAACATCAGGTCATCCATGGGGTGAGATGTCCCAAAGAAGTGGTTTAGTGAGAAAGTCATGCCAGTGTGTCAACTTCCCATTGTATAATGAGAAATTCATGCCACTGTGTCAGCTTCCCATTATACAAACCATATGAAAGTTATGCTCCTGCTAACACTGATAATGTACCACAATGTAATGATTTTTGTAAATGTGTTTGAATATGTAAAGAATTTTACTAAAGGGGATTTTTCTTTTTTCATATAAGTTCTTCTTCTTAGGGAGTATTGTGTTGAATGTCTCCAAGAGAGGACAAGTCAAGGCATCATATCGTTATCCATGGGATGCTTCATTCACATTAGGCCACTTTAGTTGATCGTACACTCTTGGAAGGCATCAAACCCAATGACACAACCAAGGAGAGGACATGTCACAAGAAAAAGTAAATCACACCATGAAATTTGCACAAAGATGTTGTCTATGTATTCCCCCCACTTTAGAGTGGTTTCTAACACCATTACTGTGAGCAATTGCTTTAAAGTAGAAAATATTATGAGAGCTTATTCAAAAATTCCTATGCCAAGTCATATGTTCTTTATAAGTTGCGTCATGAAGAAAAGGAGTATGTCACATGCGAGTCAATCTTAAGACATGTCGTCCACATCCCAAGATTCTTATTCATTCAAGAAAGGTTAAAGATTATCCACAAGAGACAACAAAAAGTGACATACGAGGATAAGGCTATCGAACCCTTTGCCCCCACTTGGTGTAGGACAAGGGTGAGCCTAGAATGGGTGATCGTATGCTTCCCCTTGCGATGGATGCAAAACATGGAATAGTGAGCATGCAATGATCCTACAACTCTTACATGGAAAGGAGCAGCAACTAATGTTATTTATTTGGATAAGTAAACAAAGGTTTTTCTTGTTTGGCTTTGATTGTATATACTTTGTTATATATGTGAGCAATGTCATTGTAACTGGGTTGGTATGAAATGTTATTCTTAGGTGGGTAAAGGATGAGTTCAGGATGGTTTTGAGTTTGTTGCTTGTGTGATGGTGGGTAAAGAATTAGAGGATCCTTTGGATGTACCATGGGGTATGTAGGTGATTCATTGATCAAGGGGGATCTAATGGACACTTGTGCATGCATAACCTTGACGGTCTTGGTATGATGTATCCCTAAGGAAGACATATCATTTTATTGCACCATAACAGTCTCCCTAGGAGGAGAGTTGTTAGGAGAATGATAATCCAAATTTTCTTGACATTCAAGGATTTGTTCTTCCAAAATCTCATCATCGTAAGTAAGGGAGCTATCCATGGTTGAATTGTCTTGTTCTATGATGTTTTCCCACATAAGATTCTCATGATTTTTGTTGATTGGATCATGTAACACCATTATATCATCTTCACTAATAGGAGATATATTAGGAGAGGGGAAAATTTTATTGTTGTCCATAATCTCATTGTCTTGTGCCATAACATCTACCCTAGGATGAGAGCTTTCAAGAGTTTCAACATCATCACAAAGAGGGGAGACAAGAAGGGGAGGACAACTAGGATTTTCATGTGTGTCAATGATTGGGTCTTCTTCTTCAAATGGACCCTTATAAATATTAGGAACATTAGGAAGGAGAGAAATAATTCTATAACTCTCAATCATTGGGTTTCTTGATACCAACATATCCTCTTCATAAATGTGTTTGTCATGATCATTCATGAAAGAATTTTCACAAATAGGGGAGGTGTTGGGGGATGAATAGAGACTAGGTAAAGTGGTGGAAATGCCTTCATCTTGTATTGTTATACTATATCTTCCAAAGGGGAATGAGGAGAATAAAAAACAAGACCTTCAAGATGCTTAACTATTGCAAGGATAGATCTATGATGAAGGACTCCAATTCAACAAGGAGAAGTATTCAAAAAGAAAGTTCACCAAAATGAACCATAGATTTTAGGGGTGTGAAATGATGTCTCTTTTGTTCAATTAGGGTCTTTCACCTAATGAAAAGAGATAAATCCCACACCCAAAATCTAGGTGGTTCACTCAAACTAAGGTATGTATGATGAAATTATGACTAAATAAAATGTTCTAAATGCAGAAAAATGATTTAATGGATTGATTATTTATGCAGAAACCTAAGAAATATGAAATGTTTGAAAACACGTTGTGTAATGCAAAAACACCTAGAAATGAAAGAAAACTATAATAGAAATGGATGAAACTGAAAGTGTGCACCTAATATATTGATGAAGATTGGAAATGAATTCTGGAATGTTGATAATCCTAATTTTTAGGCTTAGTGGGACCCATTCACCATTCTGGGTGAATTAGTCACAGTTCTATGAAACTGTTTTGGAACCTGTTTCAGACAAATGGTTGTCTAAAAATGTAGAAAAACAAAAAAAAAACTAGAACTGGGACTCATTCTCCACTCATGGAGAATGATTCCAATTTTGAATTTCTAAATATTCAAAGGTGGAAATAGGAGCATTCAGTCTTTACTTTCTGCTTCTCTAGGTGTCTAGTTTTGAAACTATCATATTTGGGCCTGAAAGTGACTTTTTGTGGGTATATTTACTTAAATTCCAATGAAGAAATGACTTGAAAAAATTTGCAATGAAATATTCAATGATTTATAAGCTTCCAAGATGCCTAAATATGCAAATACACAACATAAAAAGGAGGAATGTTGAATGTTAGGGCATGGGGGTTTGCCTTGGTCAAAGCTCTTTTATGTAATTTAACCAAAATAGAGACATAATGTAATGAATCATGTAATAATGTATTTATTACCTTTCCATGATGATTTATCTTGAATTTCTATAGAAAAATATGAATAATCTACACTTGAATGTCTAAATTTTTTTTATCCTAATGACTTGAAATGATAAAACCTTAACTTGCTTGACTTGAGATGGAAGAATGATGGATGAATAATGAATAATGGTTATTATTATGGTTTAGAGAGCTTATTTTATAGGAAATTCACCTTATTCACCCGTAAATTTGATCACTAAGACCAACATGTAAAAATAATAAACTTAAATTTCAATTTTTCCTACCTAATGGTCAAAATTGGCCCAAATGGGACTCATTTGCCACCTTGGGAAAATCAGTCCCACCTAGAAGGAACTCATTTGCCACAAGTGGCAAATTAGTCTCAGTGGGACCAATTTGATAGCTAGGATGCTAGGAAGTAAGAAAATAAGGTTTTTATGGTGACTATGTCTATAATTTCATCAAATAGTGCCTCAAGATGCACAAGATGGGTTAATAGGGTCCTATTAGTGGTTATGTAAATGTCAATTAGGGCTTGGGACACATAATTCAATGTGGAAGTGTCATTAAATACACTTTACAACACTAAAATGAGGTCCACACAACCTAGGAAGACACAATAACCAATGTGAATTTGCAAGACACATTGCAATACTAGTTTAACATTAAGTTTATTTTACAAGATTTCTAGATTAGTGTGATAATGTTATTAAACACATTTTATAATGTTGAATTAAGGGAAGATGGGTTCATTAAGTCTAAAAAAGCATGAAAGTCTTTTACAACACTTTACAACACCTTTGCAAGACATTGATAAATGCATTTGAAATGGTCCAAGACCTAGTGTGGATGTGAAAAACACGTCACAACACTAAATCAAGGCCTTATTAAGTCTAATTTATTATCAATTATTCCCCAAATCAATCAAGTTGCCTTTTTTATATGGTTCAATTTGTATATTTTATTGACAAGTATTTTCCCTTTGTTTTCATGTACATGTTATATAATACAATATGCTTATAGAAATATTTAGTTTTACAAGTTCTTATTTGTATATATATCATGGATAGTTTTGGTTTATACATTAATTTACTAATATTTATACCTTAATTAGAGGTATATTTTCTTAGAATAAAGACCTTAATGTAGTTAGCATCAATAGAATAAGTTAAATTCCAAATTTATGTAGATTCCAAAATACAATCCATGAGCTCCTTGAAATACAATTTTTTATTTATTTTATGATAATTTTTGAATTATCGCATATACTTATTATCATTAAATTTAATTACCACATGCCAAAATATTTTTAAATGTATTTTATTCACATAACCTAAAATTGAATACTTGATGATGTGAGATAATCAATCATTATGTTAACTAATTCACATGACAAGATATTCATCATATACATACATTGTCAAACAATATCATAAATACTTTTCTATAAGATAAATAAAATCAACAAAACTCTACCATTAAACTTTAACTCTATAATCACATCAACCATAATAATATTTATAAACTATTAAATATTTTATTATATGATTGAACTATATATTTATAAATCTATTTGATGCTGTATGAAAATACCTCGTATATTTAATATTTAAATCATTCATTTAATATTATAAATGAGACTCATATTATAATGTATAATGAAAAATACTGCCAAAATTATCATTAGAACAATGACTATGTAACAAACAATCAACATTACAGATTATAATGTTTATCTTAAATCATTATCAATTTTTCTAAGTTAGACAGGTACAATAGTCTACAATAGTCAACATACAATAGACTATCATAACAACTTTATACTAAGTACACATAATGCAAACTTTATCAAGTTAATCATATTTTACCATAAATAAAATTTGAGGTCTCATATACCATTTACCATTTACCACTAAATCATAATATATGTAATTATGTGATTTTACTAAGACTCTGAACGATGCTTCTACGTGTGTAGAAATTATACTAAGACTAGCCAATTTGGACGGTGCGAGCTGATTTCAGATATATGGAGCTGTGTCTGTTATTATCCGTGTTCGAAGATACATCTTCACCAACGTTTATTCCAGTGTTTCTTCTGTGATGGGAGAATACAGATCTAATAAGACCATCACAGTGATAAATAAGTGATAAAAAAATTTAATAATTAAGCATGGTTCAATAGTTGGGGTATTTTGTTATGTTTTTATGAATAGAAAAATATAATAAAATATAATTAATGTGTCATGGTATTTTACAATTTCATTAAAGATTGAGAATTTGTTAATTATTTTTTTTCATTTTTATGTTGAATTTGATAGTCATTGTATATCAAGATATTAATATTTAATGATAAATATGATATTTCTAAAATAAGTAATATTTAAAACATATATATTATTCTAAAGTGAAATAAAATAACTTCAAAGTTATATTAATTTGAAGTTATTTTATTTTATATAATTTTACTTTGTAACTATTTTGTTTACTACATATATAAACACATAAATTTTATTATATCTACATTTAAAAAAAAAAAAAAACAATTACCACTTGTTTTAATACTTATATATGTAACTTTTACTTTTTCTTTTGAAAAAATAAATATTAAAAAATTATTTATTTATGTGCTAATTATTTTACAAATATTATGTTCATTATCAAATATTAATATTTTGGCATATTATGTTCATTATCATAGACCTTAGATTTTACATCCGTTTAATAGATTTATTGTAATCTTGCTCTCCTTAAGGAGTTGTGATTAACTATTTATTAAATGGAAATTACCACATGTAAATTGTAATATGTCAATGAATTAAATAATATGATTAATGTTGTATTTTATTTATTAATTAAATAATTAATAAAATATAAATGAAGTATTTCAATTATGTAGTTGATTTTTTATAAAAGAAGTTAAGCAATGTGATTAATATAGATACAATTTTATATCTATATTGCTTTTTATATATATTTTAAAAATTAAATAATGTGTAATTTATTGTATAATATAAGTAGCAATTGAGGGTGTTGAACCATTTACACATAAGACCCACAAATAAGCAAAAATAATAGCAAAGACGCAAAGAACTCAAAGGCCACAAGCTAGAGACATTACTAAACCAATAAATAAAGAACAAAGATCAAAGTTTTTAAAAAATATACAAACATAAACTGCAAGAGCACCAAATTAATCAAACATTGTTTCTCAATCTTCCTTGAGAAACTTAAGTAGATCCTAGTTATTAGAACTGGTGCTTGCTCCTATGTTGCTTTCATAATTTCTAAATTTACCTTTCAACATAGAACACAGAGTGATCGTTGAATGGTGAATGAATTTTTGGGTAAAGCGAGAAAGAACTCTCAACATCACTTCAATATCATCAACATGAATCTTTAAAATAGCAAGATCCTCTATAACGTGCATAGAATTTAGGAATGTGTCCTAGTTAAGGTGCATGACAAGGGTGGATTCCAAGTCTTGAGAGCACATAAAAATTGCATTCAACTCAAGGAATAGGCCTAGGTCATCAATATATTCATTCACCTCCTCCTCTTCTTCATCATTATTATTATCTTCATCATTCTACTCGCTCTCAAACAAGTCACTTGAGATTTCATCCACACTAATGTTAGTGGTCAAATAGCTTGCAAACCTATGAGATTTCCTAACACTCAGATTAGGGTTGTTAGTCTCCTTTACAAAATTTGACCCACTTTTAAATTCTTCCTTTCCTATGGCATTAGTATTCTTTGTCTCCTCCTCTTCACAGTTGTATTCCTCAATATAAAATTACCTAAGGTTTTCTTTCTCTTCTTCCATATGGAGTTTTTGGCACTAGTGCTTTCACTTTTACCTAAGATTTTGATCAAGTTATTCTTTAGGTCACATAAACTCATAGTGGTGAGCTTGTACATGGAGGTGTGGGGGATTTTAGTGGACTTGGACTAAGGATTGGAATATTGATACTCATGTACGGGGTGATTTATGACGAGTGGAATTCTTTATCTTCCCTTTACTAGACAATGGCTCAAACTTCTCAATAGGAGAGTCAAAAAGGTTATCATCAAGAAACTTATCCAATAGTTTGGGTTCATCAATATGAAAAACCCTAATAGGCTTAGGTGGACACAAAGCCAAATAGAGCAGGATGAGAGGATTTCCATGGTTTTTAGCCAACCCATCCAAATATTAAGTGAAGACTCAATTTAAATAACAAGTAATTAGGGAATCAATTGTTAGATTTATGAAAAAAACACAAGATACAAGATTGAATAGAAATTAGGAATGCCTTCCATGCATTAGAGTTACAAATAAATATTTAATATTTTCTCAACAAGAAAGAACTTACAAAATGAACCTCAAGAGTAATAATGCACCTCATGTGTGATAATACAATGAAGATGAGTTCTCATAAGAGAAAACCATAAATAAGAATGGGCTTAGATCATGAAAAGTTTCAACATTGCATGTGATAAGTCAAAATGATCTAATAATAGCTCAAACTAATAAAAATAATAATTCCTATGTTTTAGATTAAGCGCATATAGTAAAATTATACTAATAATTTCAATGGGCCTAGTGAAGTTGAAAGTTTTGGAATGAGCTAACCAGGGATCAAGTCTTGCTGAGTGTAAAGCCTCGGCGCCTAAAAAGGGATGAGGTCAGGATTGTACCCTAGGTGGATTTTGGTGGAATGGATACCCCTCAGTCCTTGGCTCTAAGCTAAAGGGGACCCCCTTGAGGTATCTCAATATATATATATATATATATATATATATATATATATATATATATATATATATATATAAATACTAATAATCAATGAAATATTAATTAATTATTAGCTAATGAATGATTACACTAACACCCCCTTAAGTGAAAACTTAGAGAGTAGCTAAAAACCTAAAAAGATAATTCTTAAAATGTAAAGAAAACATGAATGGGTCCCAACAAACAAGGCCTGATGAGTTACCCATATACAAAAATTGCAATCTATTAAAACTAGAGAAAAAGAGAAAACCTAATGGGAAAAAATCATCTCCAAAAGAGAGAAAGGTGAATGGACTACAAAGCATCCAAAATAGTTTCCCAAAAAAATAGGAACATCAAGAACATTGTTAGAGTATGTAGAAGATATAGAAAATTGTCAAATGATGACTGATACAGTGTTGAAATGAAGAACCTCTTCTAAAATACATGATGATTAGGATAAAGAAGACAAGAATTTGTATGAGTTCCTCCAACAACAATACTCAAGTCATATGGAAAATAAATGAAAATGTCTAGAAATCAAAGATATAGATGGAAAATGAATGTTCATGAGTGACCCCAATGATGCTACTCAACCATGGAAGATGCAAGTAAAAATACAAGTACAAATAGTCTAAAGAACTTTGATCAAGTGGAAAAATAGGGTTGCCTCTATAAACAAGCTCACACAAGAGTGCCCATATGGTAAATGGTCCATCTCATCAAAATTCATGGGTAACTAGTGATTGCAACCACATGGTACATAGGAATAGATACTAGATGAATAGATCACTCCTAAATGAAACCAAGGAAGCATTAGCACCAATAATATAAACCTCTACATTATTCAAAAAAGGAAGAGCCAAGACAAGTCCATTGAAACTATGTATCACCAATAATTGCATGAATGAGAACCAAGAAAATTTGAAAATGTACATAATTTACTACCTACAAATAAAAAGGGTGTGAAAAATAAGGCACACATACATGAGGAAATAATGTGTGAAATCCAATATGATTACAAAAGGCACAATAGAATGTGTGAAATCCCCAAAAGAATAAGTACAATAGTGGCACTTTATCTTAGTGTGTATACAAAAGAGAAAGTGCATAGAAAATATTTATAAAATACCCAAATAGGAATAAATGCTATAATTACATGTAGAACAACTGAAAATGAGTCATCCCACATAATAAGAAAGTTTCTAGAACCTAAAACATCTAGTGATTCAATAGAATGTGAAAACATAAAACACTAAATAAAATGTACTTGGAGAAAATATAAAAAAATGTACATGGATAGTTGTGAAGAGCTCTAAAATACCTTTCCAATGGTTTAAGAGTTGTGTAGAAAAGAGAAACTAGTCAAAAATTGTTATCTCGAGATTTAGAGCAACACTGTTAACTTAAACGGGTTGTATAATGCACTAGTAGAAAAAAAAATAGAAGATGCAAGATTAAGCAAAAAACAAAAAATTAAAATGAAGAATAGGAACAAATAAAAACTATCCAATAAAGTAACTTATAAAACATGTAATGAATGCACCAACATGCAACAACATGCAAGGCATACAACTTAATATTTTATGAAAATATTAAGTCACTTTGACATGCTTGAAATCTCACTAGACACCTACCTATTTTGAACTCCCCCTTGACTTGTAGTCTCTCTAAGTGGTTGTCATAGTCTCATTTATTAACTTTCCAAAATCCTACCAAGTGATAACTATGAATGACTGATAAATGTCATTATGGCATACCTTTGAGATGATTTCACAAACACCTCCTCCCACTTGAGTGCCCAAGAAACTAGTGGCACAATTGCATGCTTTTCACCAAACTTGTATGATGCCAAATCATAAGAAGGTACCATAAATGGACAAATATCACTATAGTGCACCTTTGAGAGGGTTTCAGAAAATCCTCTAGCTAATTCAACACCTAAGTGAAAAGCTACACAACATCATGCTTTGCACCACACATGTAGGAATCCAACTCACAAGTGGGTCCCAAAAAGTGTTATAGAAACTTAGAAACATGTCACTTCAGATTTAATTACTACAAAGGTAGTAAATTAATTAATTAATTAAATGTGAGACTCTCTAAGGTTGAGAAATCTTAATCCCAATAGTCTCCACACTAACAAGATGCTACAATAACATCCAATATGTTGACCATATCAAGCAAGAATTATCACTTAGATGTAGGTGTACCAATCCAAAGAACACGAGCATCAAATCCAAGTGATAAGGAAGGCTACGGGCTACTACCACAACTCCACTATGCTCAAAAGCTTTATAGAAGACCATTATACCCAACTTCAAACCCATTTCCAGAGTACAAATTTGAAGTCCAAACTTTCACCAAGAACTAAATTGGGCATGAATGTTCTAAAATAGTTACGACAATAAACACAAGTGATTATTCACATATAGCTAAAAAAACCATGTTTCTAGAAAAATAAACCAAAAAAAACACTAATCCATACAATCATCCATACCTCAAAGGTATGCAAAACATCAGTAACTTATTTCAACAACATATCTAATCCATACATTGCAATCTCAAGCTCCATGTGTCAAACATATCAATGAAGAACACACACATACAAGAACTCTCACTACATCAGTAATGTCAAATCTAAAAATAGACCTTGGCATATCAATTCTACCAATAAATACTTATACTAAGGTGTGACATATAATTCAACAAGGTAGTAACAAAAAGAAATACAAAAAGATCCACACATGCAACACAAAATTACTACATAGTCTATGATAACATGTCACCATAACTCTCCCTGGTCCTCCACATCAAACCATGTAAAAAATAAACTCCAAGAAGAAGCCATATAATAAAGAGAAAACCTCTATTTCTTATCCAAATCATGTCCTTTTGACAACACCTCAATGCACCAAGTTGTTCCAAGTATGATATCCTTGACAACCCCAAAGGAAAAGCCTCAACAACACTCAAACATTTAATCTCACTATATCAAAAATAACATGTATATATCATGTTACCAAAATGGATTTACCTCCCTAAGCAAAAAAGATCAATACTCATAGCATTCCCATATTAGGAAAACAACCCAATAATCCATAAAAAAATATTATGAATGAAATACCTAAGGAGATAAACATGTTGTACACTCCTTAAGAGAACCATTCAAAACTAGAAAGCACAAATATAGATCCATCTCCATGAGAATAAAAAGAATGAAACACATATTGCATCTATAAAAAAAATGGGCTATATCTTTTCGATGATTATTTTCCCAGTAGACCAAATGTGGGGAATGAGATTTCTCCTCCAAGATATACCAATTCTCATAAATTTATCCAAGAATGGCCTCCTCTCAGGTCCATTAAATGAACTAACATCCATATCCAAGTGAAAGGACCCTCAAAATTTTTGTTGAAACATAACAACTACCTCACCTAAATCTCCAACTATCTATGAGCATCTACAACTGATCAATCCATGCTAAAACTCCATATGGAACATTGGACTCATGAAGTTCTCAAGCACATGACCATGATATCCAATACCAAGAGAACTAACTAGACCACTGTCAAAGCTCTGACCATGGAATCAGGAACCCAAACAGGATAACATAATATAAGAATCTCCTCCTAGGGGATCACATGCAACATTGCATACATTTGGGTCTTAATAGAACATCTATCATGCTAAATCCTTAAAACAACAAGTACATCATGAGATAATATAGCTAACACACTCTAAACTAAGAAACATCTCTAATCATATGAATATTACCATCTCCTACAATTAAACTTGTAAATGTGAAAGAACTCTTTTACAAATAGAGGATCTAAGAGCTCCTCCAAGACATCTAGAAACACTAAGAAGATCATACATCACCAATAATGAATGCACACCACTTCCAAAGCTCCCATTAAACTATGATATCAAGCTACACATGGAATCACGACAACCATATCATAAATGAATATCATACATGGTCCACACACACTCAATTGTAATCCCAATAGCTCTAGAGAACAAGTAGAACCAAAATCTCCAAGCCAAGAATTTACAACCACATGCTATAAGTCCCATAACTGACTATCTAAGAACTCAACATATATTCTCTCGTTGCAATAAAACATATAAATATACAAATTACCATAGAAAAGGTCAACTAATGAATTTCGCATCAACACTAAATCAATCTCATGGATATAAATAGTTAAAATATGAGTAATAACATTACAATGAAATGGGTGATTATCCCATACAACTACATAACCCATAGATGATAAAACATTAAAATGTGCAAACCCATCATCACATTAGTAAAATGCATAACTGATATATCAAAGAACATATCATGTAGATTTTAGGACTTAAACACTAGACCACCAACAAATATGATTTTATAAATCTACAATTGTTTTCATCTAGAAAACTCTAAGAGATTGAACATAATATTTTTATAGATCTATAACCTATATATTTTTCTTAATATGTAAACCTTGTAAAATTATCTTTGTGTAAATCTAAAACAACTTAAGCATCTGTAATAGATCATGCTTATATCATTTGAACAATTGAATACTCTAGGTCTACGCAAACCCATAACTTTTCGAACACAGGGAGACTGTAAAACCATTAGAGGAAATACATTGTCCAGAAGCTTATAACAACTTTACAACCACCAAAAAATCACCAATGGTAAAATATATACCAATATTTCCTTAATGAGAAAGCTACAAACCTCCTCATACCATGCATGAACCATACATATAAACCTAAAACTATCTTACATCTAGATAACCCTAACGCTGAATCTAGAAAAATAGTTCATCTCTAGATCTACTAAACCACAAGTTTTTACTAACTATGTAAAAAATATGAAACCAATGTTTTTACAAACACACATGGAAAATTCTTGGCCACTTATCATATAGAAGACTCACAAATATGAAAATAACCTTAATAGTTATTCAAAACAATGAAATATTATGAAATATGCATAGCCATAAATTTTTTAACAAAAAATTTATGGAACCCTCAAATCCAACTAAAATGAAACTGAGCCATGCAAGTACATCCAACCAAAGGAAGAAGAGTTCAGAGAACTCCAATCCCATTTGTAAGAAAAATCCACAACCACCATTCCATCTACAAGCATATAGAGTATTTAGGCTATTCTAGAAACTTTTAGATCATCCAATCATCAACTCCATAGTGTACATGTATTTCGGTTTACAAGGCCTTCCAATTCTAGGGACTAAATCCAAGTACCCAATATATACACATCAAACCATAGTCATAATAACACAAGTTTATCCATATGACTAGGGATCCAAAGCCATACACCTAATATGAATACTCTACTACACATGACCATAGAATGAAAGACAACCACCATGCATGGGGGTCATAATACACTATCAAACAAGAGCTCCAAATCAATTTCATATTAAATTAAATCTCATGATCAACTAAAAAAATACTCCATCCTCTCCATTGCTCAAAATGGCTACTATCTCCCAAAAAAATATCGACTACAAAACTTCCACCTAGAGAAGTATTAATAATTAGCTAAATTATTAATAAATAGATTCCTTCAAGCTTGAAAAGCTAAGTAATCACAACAAAATAAATTTCCAAAACCTTAAAAACCATGAATTATTTATAAAAAGTAACATGCAAGTACTATGCAAGCTCATGCAAGTATGTGAAAATCATATACATGTGCATTCAACACATAGAACTGAGTGTTGATTCCAAATGAAGAAAATATGAACTCATAAAGCCTTCCAAGAAATATAATACACCTTCAATATCTTATATTTCTCATGATACAAGAACATACTACTATGTATTAAAAAGGAATTAGACACAGTTTAATTTCCATTACATTAACCCTTAGAGAAAGGATAATGTATTTTGTAGATCTAGGAAAATTTTGGCAACATAATGGCATGCAAAATTAACACTTCATGCAAGAAAGATAGAAAAAAGAGAAAAGACAACCATATACATGGGGAAAACCATTTGGGTAAAAACCCCACACTCCAAAGCATTGAACCAATGTAATAATATTTAACAAAAGGTTACAATACACTTGTAGTCTAATAGCTTTAATATGGAGATTACATCTCCAAATACATTGAAGATTATATCTTGCTCTTCTAGAGAAAATTTGACAACATAACCCTAAAATAAAATTATCCTTTCGCACAACTCCTCAAGCAAGCTCATATTTTCAAACCTCTAACATGGGAACCCAAGAATTCCATGTTTCATCTCCACAGTCTCTACATAGATTCAAACTAAAACAAAGAACATGCACAAGTCCAAGTTGTACAATAAAGAAACCTACCAAATATTTAATGACATGCACCAAATGCAACAACATTGAAGGCATCCAACTTATTATTTTATGCAAATATCAAGTCATTTTGACATGCATGGAATCCCACTAGAGAAAATATAGCGTCCTTTCTATTTTGAACTCCCCTTTGACTTCTAGCCTCTTTGAGTGGTTGTTATATTCACATTTAGCATCTTTCTAAAAGTTTTATAAGTGATAACTACAAAATAAGTTACACATGTCAGTATGGCACAACTTTGAGAGGTTTTCATAAACACCTCTTCCCTATTCACTATCCAAGTCATAAGTGGCATATTTTTTTGTTTTCCTCCAATCTTGTAGGAAACCAACTCCCAAGTGGGTTCTACAAGTCAACACATGTCACTATAGCACACCTTTGAGAGGTTTTCATAAACTCCTCTTCCCAATTGAATGCCTAAGTTAAAAGTGGCACAATATCATGCTTCTCTCTATACATGTAGGAAGCCAACTCATAATTGAGTCCTAGAATGTGTTATAGCAACTTAGACAAATATCACTTAGGATTCAATTATAGCAAATGGACTAAATTAGCTAATTAAATAATACTAGGACTCTCTAAGATTGAGACACCTTAATCCCAACATAAAACACACAAGACACAAGATCATATAGAAAACAAGACCACCTTCCACACATGAGAGATGGAAAAAATTATTTTTTATTTTCTCAACAAGAAAGAACTTACGTAATGAATTTGAAGAGTGATAATGAGCCTCAAGACTAATAATACAATGTAGGTGATTTTTTATAAGAGAAAACCCTAAATGAGAAAGTTGTTAGATCATGACAATTATTAACATCACATGTGATGATACAAAATGATCTAATAATAGCTCAAACAAATAAAAGAGAAAAGTAATGTCTTAGCTTAAGTTCATGAAGTGAAATTATACTAATAATCAATTGAATATAATTAATTATTAGTTTAAGAATGATTATTCTAAAATCTAATTACATGATTATTCCTAAAATAGTTAAGTAGTGGAAGATGATAGAAGCAAAAAAAAATTGAACCTCTTCAAGTGATATATACTTCATAATGCGAAAGCATACCTTGTCACACAACTATGGGAGCTTAGCTCTACCATATCTTACATGTAGAATAATTGGAGAATCTCCTTTTTTAAAAATATTTTCATGCTTTCCATGTTAGGAACCTTGCTATTCATTTTGAGTTTTCAACCATTGTAGGACAAGCCAATAACTTGGGAAATGATTTCCTCACTATCTTCAAATGAAAGGCCCCTAATTTTAACCTAGAATCTATTCTAGGAGCTCACAAATTTAATGGAAAAAAATTCATCATTTCTACTAAAATATTCAAGAAATGGAGCAATCACCCCTTTAACATAGATGTTCCACAACAAAGATGTCCAGAAAGACCCCCAAAAAAGGACCAATATTTGTGTATTAAGTCATGTTTCATTAGTGTGCTAATGTGGCATCACATGATTTGTTTCTTTTTAGATCTATAGAATACATTTAATTCAATTATGGGTAATCATCATCAACACTAACAACTTTAAAGTCACAATTATTGGTACAATATTATTAAAAATATTGGACATTAAATGAATAAATACTATAACAACTATTAAAATATTCTCAACTAGTGGATTTTTTCCTTACCACTGATCGATCAACATAAAAATATAAATAAAATGCTTGATGAAACTTAATCAAGTACAAGTAAAAGATTAGTGGGGCAATGAGGAGTGCAATTATTGTTGGCTTTACCCACTCTCCATTGCGAATGATTGAATCTGTTGAGTTGGACTCTAGTTACTGTAGTGGCATAAAAATATACTTAAGATTAAAGACATTGTTGAGAAGAGATGCATGAGCCTCATTGAATGCAATGAATTTTCCATGCCATTCACCACCATTCTGCATGTATATCATGTACTAATTGATTTGTTTAGACAATAAATTTATTCATAGTTTGCATGAGTTGAAAATTTTGATAGCAGTTAGCAATTTCTTTTCATCAATTAACTACCAATCTTTAAGTTTTTCAAAGAATTCATAATAGATGCATGTGTAGATTTATTAAGTCCCCAATCTATTTATTATGGATTTATCGATGGATCTAGTTGGAAAGAGGTTACATATAAGTTTAATAGGTTGTATAAGCCTAAATGTTGGCATGCTAAAAGAAATGGTCGTAAACAAAGTTTGAAGGTTTGAGTCAAGTGGTTAGAAATGAGTAAGTGGGTACTTACCTTCTATAAGAAGGGTAATAGGTGGGTCTATAAGACTAAAGTGATGGTAATCTTGCACACTAAGTTGCTCAAGTTTAGTTAACAAAATTTCAAGGTCATATTGTGAGTCTCAGAATCAAGGGAGAGTATGTTGAGAATTGATGCATGAGCCTCATGCCATGCAATGCATTGACCATGCCATTCACTACCATGCTGCATGTATATCATGCACTAATTATTTTTTTAGAAAATTAGTTTATTTATAGTTTGTATGAGTAGATAGTTTTGATAGCAATTAACAATTCATTTTCATCTATTAATTGCCAATCTTTAAGTTGGTCAAACAATGCATAATAGATGCATGTGTGGATTTATTAAGTCTCCAATCTATTGTTGAATGCTCTAAACTCATTGTATGATTCCTATGAAAATACAATCTACAAAATGTAATTGATCATGGGAAGATGAATAAAATATGAATTTTTATGTGTATGTGGTTAGAAATGAGTAAGTGGGTAACTAGATTCTATAAGAAGGGTACTAAGTGTGTTTATAAGACTAGAGTGATGATAATATTGCACACTAAGTTGCTTAGGTTCAGTTTAGAAAAATTTAATAACATATTGTGAGTCTTAGCATCAAGTGAGAGTATGTTGAGAGTTTATGGTGATCATTCAATTCTGCACGACCTTGCACTGCCATTCACTACCAAAAATCTTGTGATCTCTCAAGAGGGAGAGAAATGAGTAAGTGGGTACTTAGCTTCTATAAGAAGGGTACTAAGTGTGTCTATAAGAAAAGAGTGATGGTAATCTTGCACATTGAGTTGCTCAAGTTCAATCTATAAGACTTCAAGGCCATATTGTGAGTCTGAACATCAAGGGAGAGTATGTTGAGAAGTGATGCATGATCCTCATGCCATGAAATGCATTGACCATGCCATTCACCGCCATGCTACATGTATATCATGCACTGATTGATTTGTTTAGATAATCAATTTATTTATAGTTTTGCATGGAGGGAATTGAAAATAGTCTTTTAGTTTTATTTTTATTTATCAGTTAATAGGAGCTAATGCATGCATGGTAGATGCTATGAAAAGATGCTACAACCTCTATAAAATACTCCTATTTTAATTTGAAATATATAGTCTAAAAAATGTAATCTCTTAGAGAAGTTGAATAAAATATTGTGTTTGTTTATTTTTTGTGAAAGTATGTTTTTCCAAGTTCTTTTGGTTTATTTTCTTTATTTTAGAATCTACAGACACTAGTAGAAGACAATCACTGCTCAAATAGAACATAAAGTGTAGAGAGAAAATACAAAATCCTGGATCTAGTGACAATAGTAAATGGTTGAATAAGACTTATGGCTTTTGCAATACATAGAGACAGGGGGATATGATAGTAGAGAGTTTCACACATTACTAAGATACCATACTTTATTCTACTTTCTAAGGATTGTATCTCCTGGAGCTTCATATGGTTTAATATTATTATTTTTTGATAATTTAATGTTTTTTATCTGAGTTATGAACTAGTCATCCAGTTCATTTTCTGACATGAATGTGTTGCATTAATTTTGTAGGTTAAAATTTGTGAGCTCCTCGACTCAAAAGAGGCTGCAAGCCTATAAATAGAATGGTCCAGCAGGGATGCATGCAAGGCCCACAAGCACACTGATTCAAAGGGGCTGAAAGTAAGGAGTAAGTGGTCTAACAAAAATATGAATCTTTATAATAATATCTTCAATGCACAATTTAACGATCACATTATATCCTAAATGAAAAATATGATTTAATATTTATCTTAATCAAATTATTTATTTTAATATTGAACAAAGAAAATAACAATGTAGAAGAATTATATAGAAAAAAGAGTTGCAAAAGAAATGTTCAAAACCACACCTATAGAAAAGATAGCAAAATAGAGCTGCAAGAGTAAATTAAGTCCCAAACCAAGAATAAATTAAACAAGAACTTCATTTCAGCTCCTTTAAAAATTATTTTGAAATCAAGTGCTAAAAGTAAAGTCATAAAATCCATAGTATGAGATGCTTAATCTTTTTCCATTGTCAGAAATGGTCACATTCAACATATTTCGGATCCTAGGATTTGACATTGATGCTCTTTGCTAATAATTGATATGTTTCCTTAAAATTTAGAGATCCTACACCTAATATCATTTGGCACTAGGTTTGGATATTTGGGATCCCATAAAAGCCTAGTTACCTATACCTTTCAACTCCAAAGTGTGGCCAAGTTATATGGTGATCTCTTTCCACATTATTTCTAAGTGGAATTCATGTATCATTTTGAGGCTGGTGTGCTAGACAATGTTTATGAAATGCTTGACTATGGATAGGTTGTCTATGATTATAAATAGACCATTGTTCATTAGTATGAGCTTTTTGTTGATAAAATTTTGCTTGTGAATCATTATATTTGGCTCTGATTTCATTGAAAAAGATGAATCTATCATCTATAGTGTATTCAAAATAATTTGCATTATGTTCATCATGACAAAGTTTCATAGGTGAGGGAGTAAATGATATAGGATGTTAGACAGTAATAGAGCTTCGGATTTTATACATTCACATTCTAAAGTTGATCAAGAATATTTTGGTTTCTATCTATATTTGGCTTCTAACTATTATCTTTCAAAATTTAACACCAAATTACTAGTTTCTAACTTTTTTGGAATTCTTATATTTGTCTCTAATAGTTGTACAACAAGATATTTTCTACTAGAGGTACCTACATCAATTTCTTGAGAGAAGATAGTAGCAAACCTACGCATTTCCTTGACTTTCCACTTAGTATGTTATATTTTGTGGGAACATTAGAATAATCCATACCTAGAATAGGCCTTCAAGATCTTGTACCTTACAATTTTAAATTCGAGATCATCTTTTAATATAATTCAAAAAAGAAGAGAATTTGATAAAAGTTCTTACACTTTACTTGGAATGAAATCCCATCATTGATCAACTCTTCAGTATATGATAACATGAATATATTTGTGCATACATAACCTTTAGTTTTTGCAACAATAACACTATTTGTTGGTGATAAGAACTACAACTTTGCAATCCTAAAGGTCAAGACAAGCCTTAGGGACTATCAACCTAGAATTATGAGTAAACTTGTTATTCGAGAATTGACAATTAAATAGAAATTCACATTGGATTTTATTCACTTTATTCTCCACTATACCTAGTAGGGTGATCTTTGAGGTTAATTATAGGATAATTAAAGAGAAATAAACATGTTATTCCTACACTAGACCCTACCTTGTGCATATGAAAACAACTAGAGTTTGTCATTAAGATTTTAGCATGCTTACATACCAATATTAAGACCTATAAACCTCTTTTGATTAGATTACTTAAATCATGCATACAACAAAGATGTAGGCATATTTGTTTTGCCCAATAATTTTTGCAATTCAAAAGTATACTTTAGATATGTGTCTATAAATAAAAAGAATAAAACACAACCCTCTTATAATGTTTCTAGCATTGAAACTCATAAGATATTGTATGGTGAATAAGAAATGGTTGTGTGTAGTTGAAAGAAACACTATGACAAGCCTAATGAGAAAGAATGCATTTTTTTTAATTTTAATTTTATTGTGGTAGAAGAAAAAATTGTTGGAGACCATTTCCTTGATCATATTTGAGTGCCACAATAAAACCTCAAATCCAAAATCTAAACATTTTTTTAAACCTTATGACTAGTAGTGAGATATGACTGATAATATCAAAGATGAAAACAACTCTCTTGAAATGTGTGCAAGAAGACACTTAGGTCAATAAAAATCTATGCAATAAAATCAACTTCTCAATGTCTCATACATATACATGCATTGAAAAATTGAAGCTTAAATTGTAACACTTAACACCATAGACTAGGTCAACAATAAAGAACAAACAAAGAATATATAGCAACACAAATATAACAAACCTTCATGATATAGGAAAAACTATATATATATCCAGAATATGTCTCATGAAGATCTAATGAGTTTTTGATAGATGTCTCAACATTCTTCACCTAGCAAATCAATTTAATTCTCCTATTTCTCCAACCAACTCAACCATTAAAATCATGGTAGGTCCAAAGATTCACTCAATCAATCTTGCATAAGATAGGCAATACCTATATACTTTGACATCATGAACCCCGTACAAAAAGTACTACAAAAATACAATTGAAGTTCAATTTATTCTCTTGATTTCTAAGGGAAAGCAAATCTAGGCTACATAATCACCACTCTTGTAAAACTTTAAGAAAAAATAGCCATAACCACCTCATAAAGAACTTGAACAACATCCTTTAAAGTATAGGGATCCATGTATTATCATATTCTAGATAATAGAACAATTCTATCACACTTTATTAATAGCACTAACTATATCTAGCTTAAAATCAGGACATTGAGTTGAATCTCCTAGATATTCTTTTGAACTAATACCCTAACATACTATTCCGACAAATCAACTACCTACAGATCCGCTTTCCTTGACAGTAAATATCATAGAATATATGAATCTCAAACCTAGAAAACCAACTAGCAGAAAACTTGAGCTTACAGCTTTTTAAATGGGGACACAAGTGAGTTCGAAAAATATACACAGGGATAATTACTTGTTGAGTAGAGTTTATCTAGTAATAAATATGAAACAATCACGACGCCGACTATCACATAAAACTTGATTAACCTTTGAAAAGTTAAGCCTTGAGTGAGCAGACACACTAGGCTCACCATCTATACCAACTAGGAGATTCGTGGCACCTTACTATTCACTCTCGCATTTATGGATCAATTCATTTTGGTAGGAATTGCTCCATGGCATCCAACTGCCTACCTTGCCCTGCCTCTGTATTTCTTTGTGGCTTGTAAGGAAAAACCATCTATGTTATCTTCAAGACAATGGCCAATTAGCGTTCATCAGCGACCTCCCATGTAACACCTAATGGTTAGAAAAAAGTTGAAAGTAGTTCATTTTATTAAAAAGACACTTTGTGCTGCAAAGGTTTCATCCGCTGTAATCAGGAAATGCCAAGCAACATCCAACACACAGCCTCTTGGATGATAAAACAATGAGATTCGAGGCCCCACCTTCATCACGAACAAACTGTGCCCTTGGCCATCAGGAACTCACCGCATCATATATTATGAGACTCCAATTCTTACCAAGACCGGAACCCAGAATATCAATGACCTAGAGCACAAATCAAGCGACACGAAGTGGAGATTAATTGGCTTAGCCAACTCTCTGCTATGAAGGATCGAGTTCGCTAACCTGGTAATTGGTAATTTATAAAGGGAAAGAACATCAATTAAAAACTAGTGATTGCCACCAGTCGCTTTGTTAGCCTACATTGATCTTCATGCAATAAGCTAACTAAGCAACAACAGTTAGTTTTCGTCAATTTCTGTTTATTAACAACGAACGAAGGTTGACGTGCATATTTCCGTCAATTTTTCTCTGTTAACAATGGACGATGATAGACATGCATAAGCTAACTAAAGCAACAACCGTTTGTTTTATTTCCTGCAATAAGCTAGCTAAATAAAACTGTAGTTTGCTTGCTTTTCTCCATCCCTTATCACCGCAATTTTTGTTTCTACGGTAGCTCTTGTAACTATTCTTCATGTATTTTTACTATTGAGGAAATATAGAACTTTAATTATGTTATTTGCTTTATTCTTTTTCTCTGTTTTCAATCTGCAAGTTTTTCTTGCTTTTCCAGCCAGACCTTTATTTCATTTTGCAGGTTCAGATTCAATTCTACATGCTATCAAAGCTTAAGGGAGCTAGGAAGAAGGAGAATAATTTTTTATTTTTTTTTTTTGTAGGTATTGAAGATTTGAGCTGTTGACAAGAATGGAATTTCGAACCTCTACAAATCTCTCACCATATAACTATTATGAATGGAAGCCAAAGATTTTGCTTCAACTTAGAAGTAGAAGCTTATATCAAATAGTCATGGCAACAGAGGTTGGACCAAATTTTGTAGTTGAAAAATTCAAATATTTCAATTGCATGGATGAGGCCTTCGGTCTCGTATGCTTATCCATGTCTCTAGAAAAAAAAAAAATCATGTTGAAGCATGCAAAACTCCAAATGAGGTTTGGATTACGCCGGAGACTCTTTTTGGGAAGCAAGATGAGATGCAAGGTCACATTCTTGAAATTGAGCTCAACTTATTAGATCCGAGGAAATTTGAAAATATTCAAGACTTTTTCACAAAGTTCAAGGCCTTATTACTCCAGCTAAAAGGATGTGGAATTGACAAATCCTAGTGAGAAAGAAAATTAGTTCTTGCTATTTTGTCAAAACTGGGTCCAAAATATGCTATATTTTTCTTCACTTTTCCCTTTAACTGATTCCCTGATACATGAGCAAGATAAGCTCATAAAAAGGGGTACATTAAAAAATTCCAAAGCACGTGCTCTTACTGTGCAAGCAAGTGGGAAGAAAAGTTTGAAACCCAATCAGCAATCCAAAGGAAAAGGGAAGAAGGAATCGGATCCAAGAAAGGGAGACAATCCCAAACCTCCTAATGAATCTTCAAACTTGAAGGAAAAGAAGGAAAAAAAGAGGAAATCAAAGTGCAGTTATTGTAACAGTGGTTACCATCTAGAATCATCATACATGAAGAGGATCATTGACCTCATGGCACAGACACTTCAAAAAAATAACCTTGGTAACTTTATTCTAGAAAGTGCCAAGAAGAATAAGGAAGAAAAGGCACCAGAAGCAATAATTTCTATTCATTCTTCTCTAGATGCATGGATCCTTGACTTTGGAGCTTCACACCATATGGAAGCTACAAAATATTTTCTCTCATCTTTGGAACCATATGATGGTCCTCCTATTCTCATGGGAGATGACTCTCTAGTAAAGGAAACTAGAAAAGGGAAGGTAGAGCTTGAAATTGGAAGTTTTGAGAATGTCCTACACATTCAGAAGCTTCTTGTCAATCTTCTCTCTATCTATCAAATGACACATATTGGCACTAGAAGGAGAGTTGAATTCACCCTAGATGCGGTGAGCATATTTGACTTTTAAGAGAACTCCAAAACTGCTATTGGCAAGACAAATCATCAGTCTCATTTGTACAATTTTTTTTTACTTTGTTGCTAAATCAAATTGTACTTTATTTCTAACATATGCAAATGATGAAAGTAGAATTTGGCATGAAATATTTGGTCATTTAAACTTTAGATACATGCAGCAACTTAACAAACAAGGGATGGTGTAGAAAGGATTTCCTACCATAGAATTTTCCAATGGAATATGTGAAGGTTGTGCTCCTGGAAAGCATCCACAAGAAAAATTTGCAAAGGGGCATGCATGGAGAGCCTCTTCCCTTTAGAGCTTGTTCATAGTGATCTTATGGGCTCGTTTCTTGAACCTTCCATGAGCCGAGCCAAATATGTGTTAACATTCATTAATGATTGCACAAAATACATATAGGTGTATTTTCTCAAATTCAAGTTTGAAGTGTTTGAGCACCTCAATATTTTCAAAGCTCATGCAGAGTAGTCTAGAGAAATGATCAAGCTCGTCTGCATAGATAATAGATGGGAGTATGTCAACAATGATGTCCAACATCTTTGTGATGAAGTAGGAATACAATTGTAGAACACAGTTCCTTACACTCCGCAAAAGAATGGGGTAGCTGAGAGGCAGAACCGGTCTTTGAAAGAGATGGCCAGTTGTATATTGCATGCAAGGTCCCTTTCCTCCAAATTGTGGGTTGAAGCAATTAACTGTGCTTCACAAATACAAAATAGATCTCCTCACAAATCTATCATAGGAAGAACACCTTTTGAAGCATGGAGTGGCATGCAACCAGAAGTCACACATTTTTGCATTTTTGGATTACATGCATGGGCTTGTACTCCTGCAGCCAAAAGGAAGGGTATGGAGTCTCAAAGCATAAATTGCAATTTCGTTGGATATCCATATGGTGTAAAGGGATGCATACTACTAGATCTTACAACAGAAACACTCTTCATTGAGAAAAGTGTCTACTTTGAAGAATTTTTTGCACAGGCATCTTAGGATAAACATGCCACCACCTCGGTGTTTCCTCCTCTTATAGATTTCAGAGAAGATACATACAATCATTCATATATGATTTCAAATATTTCTAAATCTGATCTAGAGGAAGATGAGCATGCATGGTCCAATCCACAACCAAATCCTGATTGGGCTTCTGATGATGATTCAGTATCCCGTATGAGAAATCAAAGAACAAAGAGCTTAAGTGAGATATATGATGCCCCTCATGCACTCTTAGCTACCAAACCCATCATGCCATTGCATGCCTATGTGGCTCTAGCATATGTCCCTCAGACATATGTAGAAACTGCAAGGAATCCTCTTTGGGAAGCTACCATGGAAGAGGAGTACAACTCGCTCATAACAAACCAAACTTGGGACCTAGTTTCGCTTCCTTCCAATCGCAAGCTTATTAGATGTAAGTGGGTCTATAGAACAAAGAAAGAACATATGGACATCTGAGTAGATAAAAATAAATGTTAGTAGCCAAAGGCTTTCAACAAGTTCATAGCATTGATTATGATCAAGAATTTTGATCCAGTAGAAGAAATGAACTCTATTTAGATGGCTCTTGTTATTGTAGCAGCAAGAAGGTGGGAGGTTCACCACATGGATGTGAAGAATGAATTTCTTCATAGTGATCTGAAGCAAGAAATCTACATGGAGTAACCACAAGGGTATGCACAAAATTCATCTTTGGGTGAAGCCACAATAGTGGTTTACAATTCAAGTGAGGAAAGAAAACTCACAAAAATGACCCCATGGCAAGAAACCTAATTTTAGGGGTTTGTACGAACCTACAGGTTCAAGCAAACCCTTTTAATTCTTTCCCGCACAAAAACCAAAGAAAATCCCTTATGGAAGGGTGGTTTCTCAAACCCCTAGGGGTTCATTCAAACCCCCCTTACCCCTGATCCCCGAGACACAAAAAAAATCTAAATTTTTATGCTTCGAAGCTCAAGTTGAGAATGAAAATGGAGTAGTCTTCACAAACCCAATTGGAAGCAGGTAGTCCTTAGAACAAGCTATCCAATGAATACAATTTTAATATGTTTTGGTTTTATTATGTATTTTTTTTTTAGTTTTATTAAACATAGGTTTTTCAGCAAAAATGAAGGTCTTTGTTCTGCACATGTGGAAAAATAACAGATTATCAAAAAAATAAAATTGAAAAATATGAGTGCACCAAATATTGAAGTCATTGATCCAACAAAAAAATGAATAAATTCGATATATACAATCAAATTACATGTTATGCGGTCGCGCTATGTCTGAATTGTAATTGGTTTGACTTCAAAACTTGATTAAAGAAAAAATATTCAATAAAAAACTATCTAACCAAGTGGAAGCACTAGATATTGGAGTTACAAATCTAAATTCAAAAGAATTAGAATTTCATCCTTTATGGAAAAAAATTTATGCGTTATATAGTGTGCATCACTTTTTTAAAATGTTGTTTTCTAAAAATACCAATTTTTGTGGGAGATTAAAAAAGAAGTGCAATTTGATTCCAAAACTTTTGAAAAACATATTTTTAGAATGTACATACAAAATTGATGAGACTCTAGTTTGCATCATCTTCAAATTCCTCACGGTTTAGTCGCTATAGATGCCCAAATGTGAAGATTTAGTTAAAAATAATAATTTCACTGTCCAGTTTGGAAAATATTTTAAACCACTATTGTGGGATCACCCCTTTAGTATGCAAACTCAAGAAGTCACTCTATGGCATCAAGCAGACACCTAGAGCTTGGTATGCTAAAATGGACTCTTATCCACTATTTCAGAATTTCATATGATGCAAGTCTGATCCAAATGTTTATATGATGAGAACAACTATCTCTTGGTTGATCATAATGCTCTATACAGATGATCTACTAATAACAAGTAGTTCAACCAAAATCATTGCTACAATTAAATATGCTTTGCATGATAGATTTTTTATGATAGATATGGGTCTCCTACACTTTTACGTTCAACTTGAAATCAACTAGAATGAATTAGGAATCAGTGTTGGTCAATCCAAGCAAGTGAGAGATCTTCTAGTTTGGTTTTGCATGACTAACTGCAAGTGAGCAACCACACCTTTCTTTTATCGAGGGTAAATTTTGAGGATGGAAAAATACACCACGGGTTGATTGCACGAAGATTCATCAACTTGTGGGAAGTCTTCTTTATCTCACTCACTCTTGTCCAAATCTCCCATATGTAGTGTGGTTTATTTTGAGATACATGCAGGAGCCACACATGAGCTACATTAAAAGGCTGCCAAGTGTATACTACGATATTTTTAGGGAACCATTTTCTATGGGATTAATTATTTAGAAAGTTGTATTTTGGATCTCATTGACTACACTGATTTTGACTAGGCTAGTGATAATATTGATCACAAGCCCACTTCAAGATATGTTCTTAGTTTGAGATCAGGCCCCATTTGTTGCTCAAGCAAGAAGCAATCTGCCATTGATCTATCATCAACAAAGGTCAAATATAGAGGTGCAATCTATTGGTTATTTTTTAAGAACCAAACTTACTACTATCACTTACCTATGAACTTGCAAAAATTCAATTATCAGTAGGGGAAAGGATTGGCCAACACTTAAGTAAGGGTTCTTAGGCCTTTACTTCTTCACTTCGGGCTCTATAAAACCTAGGAGGGTAATCCTAAAGACTGTATTTATCTATACTGGTGTTTAAATCTATCAAACACAAGATCAAAAAATGGTTCTCCGTAAATGTTTAAGAGAAAAAATATCTTGAATATTTGGCTTATCTTCATGGCAGTGACTAACTTAAACAAGAGGAAATATAATTCATTAATATTCACACACACCCAGAAAGAGTTTTACAAGTAAGTTGATTGTATGCTTGTGATGAATTTTTGAATTGATTACCACACACTCTAGTGAAATTACTTTGCTAAACTAGTGTTATATTCATGGGATGGAGTCAATCTAAATATCGAAATGACTTAGATAACAATTTTGTCTCTGACAATACCCGAAGCCTTGAAAATATTGCATTACAATATCCCCCACTTGTTGTTTCCACAATTCACTTCTTACTTGCATCCTCATACATGATTTATTTCAAACCTACTATGATACTCAAACATTTACATACATTTATTGAAATAATAACCAAGAATAACACAAAACATCCATTGGAAACCAACAAAGACAAAAAAGATAACCATTGATTATATTATTCATAGTTTGTATAATTTGTACATAGGAGAGTAATATGTAGAAACTTCATACTATTTTTGTTATATGTATATCATTGTTATTATCATAAAACCATATATTTATTGACTGACTTTATCCCTAAAATATATCATTGGAAAGTTCAATATCCATTCCTTTTCTATGTGTAACCTCTTCAAGATAAACTATCTACCGACCTCCCTATAATTCAGCCTTGAAATCCCTTTTATAAGACAAGGGAGCAACAAGCATTGGGTTGAATTACACTTACATTTCACTTTCATTCCAAAATTAATTTCACCACAAAGTGATAATATTCCCCAATCAATTGCAAAACAATAATTTGCAAGTTAGGGAAGAACAAAATAAAAACTCCAAAAAAATGTTAGTCATGGAAAAATCACCAGTCTTCAAAAGGTGTCACTATCACAACACTGAAAACATGCAAGTGTTCACAGTGGACCAAGAAATGTCACCATCAAAATTGAATGCATAAATACAAAAAGATGCATATCACAACACACCAGCCAAACAAAGCAAGTTAACACAAAGGACCAAAAACTGAGCACCAGCTCAAAGAAGGAATGAGGTGTTGCTTTGCCTTGTCCTCAGCTAAGTAAGTATGCCTGCTCATGGTCCTTATTGAAAGCGGAGTAGCCATCACTACCTCATCCTCGAAATCAACCAAATGCTTCATGGTCATGAGATACTGGTGATAGCAAGAGTCAGTTTCATCTCTACTATTAGAAGAATCATCTAAGACTTCAAAGGGAGAATGATGACATCCCATGTAAGCCTGGTGATACGTATTCTTTCTTGCAGCTTCCCTCTCTAGCCTATCAATTTTCTTCTCCTTTCCTTTGGTAAGTTATGGGAGAATAAAAGAAAAACTCCAGAAAACTGTTAATCAGGAAAGACCCACCATTCTTCAAAAGGCAACGCTATCACAACACCAAAAAATGCAAATGTTCATACCAGACCAAGAAACGTCACCATCATCATCGAATGCATAAATAAATCACAGCACACTAGCCAAAGAAAGCAAGTTAACATAAATGACCAAAAATTGAGCACCAGCTCAGAGAAGGAACGAGGTGCTACTCTGCCTTGTCATCAGCAAAGTAAGTATGCCCACTCAGGGTCCTTATTGAAAGTTGAGTAGCGATCACCACATCATCCTCAGAATCAACCAAATCAGCCATAGTCATGAGATAGTGGTGATAGCGAGAGTCAGTTTCATCTCCACTATTAGAAGAATAATTGATACTTCAATGGGAGAATGATGATGTCCCATGTAAGCCCAGTGATACCTATTCCTTCTTGCAGTTTCCCTCTCTGGCCTCTCAAATTTCTTCTTCTTTCCTTTTGCTCATTCGTATAAAACAATTCGGCCTCTTAGATCATAGGAACATTTGAGAACACCCCATGTAGACTTCTTAGTAGCTTTTTATTTTTTCATTGGAGTCACAGGGATTTCAAACATATCATGTTCACTTCGGGGAGAATCATCCTGAGACTCAAGATGGTTGACTCTCTTAGACCTACAGACAGGGCTAATATTCACACTTACCTTACCCATTTCCATACTTAAAACTTATCAAATTTTATCAGAAAAAAGACACCTAGAAATAACCAACTCAAATTCACACTTACTTTCAAAATCTTAATTCCCATGAACAATGAAATGGTGAGAATAATCAAGCAAGTGATAATCATTAAATATAACAATAGGAGAGTGTCTAAATTAATTTTTCAAGAAGCCTTGTGTGAGGACGCAGGCCATCAATTACCCTGATTTTGAACCTCAGTCGTCGATCATACCTTGGAGTGAATCAACAGATAATCAATCAGGATGATTAATTATGAAAAGATTAGAAGCATGCATTTGATAATTCTCCATAATCTAAAAACTCAAGTGAGATAATCATCCACTTATTTTACATATTAACCACACACTTAATGTTTAACCAAACCTGTCATGACACATTTACCCGTGTGCACGTGGGAATTAATTTTCTTTCAATTGATAATAGTAAGACAACGAGGAGCGATCATGATTTATCCTTAGAATATCAGCCTGTACTCTGCCTTACTTCAATTTCACCTTCCCAAGTGTACCAGCATCTAACAGATTTGATGGTGACAAAAATATTTCCAAAATTTCACCTAAGTGCTCAAGAATCAATTCTAATTTAGCATCATTTTTATCTTAGAATAGTCTCGTACAATATTTTACCAACACCCTATCTCCATATGGATCAATCTGAGCCTTTGAAACAATCCACGTGGCATAAGGCCACTCACCTGTTGTGAAATATGGGACACAAGTGAGGCCCTCATGGGATGGTGGAGAGTGGTCAGGATTGAAACACATCACCCACCATCAACCGTTGATCTTCCTCCCTTATGAAGTAGTTACAGTATTTAAAACCGAGCTAGTCCCACAAAAGTGACATATGTCACCCTACAGTCCTCTAGCCCGTGTGACCATCTTTCCTTAATGCACAAGATGGACGGGTGTGCAGGGAATAGTCTCGATGAAGACACGTGTTGTGGTGTCCATCATTGATCTTTGTCAAAGCTATGTCCTTTGGCCTTTTAGATACATTGGTCCCACCACCAGACATGACATGTGGCTATTGCCTGTTAGCTCATGTGTTTAAATGAATGTGAAATAAACCAACACAAGTGTGTGGGGAGTGGTCAAGATGTGGCCACGTCACTTGATAATTGTCGTTAATTTTCTTTAAATGGTGCTAGCTATCTTTACCAAGGAGACTAGGCCCACCAAAGTACCAGATGTATGGAAGAAGCCCGTGATCCCATGGAAATAAAATAATAAGGAATAAATTAGCATGGGGTGTGTGGGGAGTGGTGGTGATTAACTCATGTCGATTATATGGCCATCGTGAAAACTTAATTTTGTAGATGCCACAAAAGTTAATTTTAAAAAAGGGGCCACCTCTAGGCTCATGGGAACTTGACCCTTAGCAATGGGGATTTAAGACTTAAGTCATTAGAAGGAAAATAAAACCCGACCAAAATGAATTTTAAACAATGAAAAGGCACTTGGTAATCGGAAAAAATAAACCCAGGGGGCTGGTGAAAACAATGACTTCAATGGCATAAGTGATAATTAAATGATCGGATACCAAGAAGATCAGGTCAATGTGAAAATACAACGACCAAGAATTTCTTGGACTCATAGGTTAATTGTGAGGGATTTAGGCAACACAAAACCCTATAATACTGATAAGGAAAATAACCATAGGCCAAAACGAGGGTCCAAGCCAAGTAATGCAAAAACTTAAAATGGAACCAAGAATTTTTTGAGGGGTTCCATCGAACTCCATTTGGGGACACATGCCTCTTGTAGGAATGATGAGATCCCAAAATCATAGGAGAAGCATACCAAACACAAAAAACAAAAACCAAGACAACCCATCTATTCAAACTTTTTTTTTTATATATATAGGTCACAAGGACCAAAACTGAGAGATTTAATCCGTACTTGTTTGAAACCTTCATCTAAGGTGCAAGTTATTGATATGTACCTTGTAATTTCACCAGACTTCAATTTTCTTCATGGCCCCAGGCCACTAAACTTTGGGTTGATACTTGCCTCTGTCAAAAACTTTATTTTCTACTGTCTGTTTCAAGCTAAGGCTGCAAATATTTTCATGAATTTCCCATCCCTTAATTGTGCTTGTCACTGGAACTATCCATTGTGAACTTAGCACTGTTACTCCTTTTATATCCAACTGTGAACTGTGGTCAATCATCAACTAAAATACACGGATAATGGAGTACTCTATCTGATTCAACTTGCAATTGTACTCCATCTAATTCATCTAAGTTGACAAGGAAAGTGAAACATTCATAAAAAAAAAAATTGTTATCAATACAAGGGAAAAGATCATATTCATTTTGTGTATTGAACAATAAACATTCATATATAGGCTCATGCTCAAGCTTATGTTCATATTTATTAGAGCAATACAAACCACTTATGTTGCCCAATATTTCATCTTCCTAAAAAATCAATTTCCCAGATTCTAGAGTACTTTTAATTTTTCTCAAAGCAAGATCCTTCTCATAGAGAGCATTGCTCATATCACCCCAAACATTAGAAAGAGTTTCTTTTTTAGGATCACTATCATAATTTGCTTCCTTTTTCCAGTCATCATTGCTCAACTTGAAAAGAAATGTTTCAAAGGATGGATCAACTAATTTAGAATTTATATGATCAATAGTAGGGTATTCAAATGCACCTTTAAATGACAGTTCTACTAACTCGTATGTGCAGGACTACTGGAAACTTGAACATAGATTTGTTCACATCCTTCCTCAGAAAAACTTTGGTTAAACACAATTATTTCCCTCTTTTCCATAGAATATGTGCATCCCACTTCTACTTCATATAAACATTCAGGAACAAAACCCTACTAACTAGCATTACCAATTCCATCATTAAACTCAGGCTCTAGATCATGAGTATACACATTTCTGTCTTCAAAATCATCATCAAATATGTCATCAGGGTTCTCCAATTTTGAAGTAGTTAAATTTCTTTGCAAAAATTTATCTCATGCAATCTTTTTATCTACCAGTGAGGGGAAAATTTCATGAGTACTGAAACAGTCATATTCTTTAGCCTCAAAGGGAACCCTTACGCTTTCCTCATAAAAAAATTACATTTCTCATGAAAGCAACCATGATTCTCATCTTTACCACCCTGATTATCATCTTTTAAAAACATATCAGTAGTATTTGCAAGTGTGACAATATCATCATCCATACTATTATGTAGACATTCATTCTCAAAAAAATCCTTATCCATTCTTTTGGAAGACTCTTGATCTTTGTCAATAAGGTTGCTATTTTGAAACCTTATTTCTTGCTCATAGTCATATTTGGCTTCCTTGGTAATTCTGATCCAATCAATTATCTGATCAAAATTTTGAGGCTTCAAATCATTGGGCAACGCACTAAGCCTTGGCTCATAGATGTCACAGAATATGTCTATACATATTGAATTTTTAGGTCATAGGCTTTTAGGAACATCTAACAAGGAATCCAAAAAACTTGCAAACAACTCATATGTTGTTTCCTCTTTATACCTCTTTAAGCTAGACAACCTCTGAAGTAGCAACCCCTGATCATCATTTAAACATTATTGAAGTCTATTTTGAATTGGTTCATGATCAATATTTTGTGAGAATGAACAAAATGAGATATCGGAAGCGTCGTCATATTGTTCATCTTTTCCATCCTTGTTTATTTCATCTCTATGATGTGTATCCATATAACAAATACTTGCAACCATATATCCTTTCATTATTGAGTACTTCATAGTGTTTTCAATATCAATAGCAATATAGTATGCCTGTTCCAATGTTGTATGTTCCTTATTCCTTATCAAATAACTCATTTTGTTTTCAAAAGCATCTAGATATACAATTAAACATTCTGCATCACTAGGTCTTAAATACTCAAGAATATATTTTACTGGTTTCATGAATCTAAGATTAAAACAAAGAACCAACTCTTCTTCATCTTGTTGGATTTCCCTAAATCTTCTTTTTATCTCATTTGGACTAATCCTCTCACCAAATTTTTCCACAAATGCTATTTTAAAAGCATCCCATGAAGCTATAGAACATATTGGTAAATATGAGCACCAATATCTAGAATCCTCTTTTAATGACTAAGAAAACAACTTCATGACAACATCCTCATTATTTTTCTCAAAATCACCCATCAAATCTATGAATGTATTTAGGTGTCTTGAAGCTAGCTCATAATTTTGTCTTGTAAATTTTGGTAAAAGTTTCCTAATATCATCAAGGATCTTGTCAGGAAAACCTTTGATACCTTCAAAACTTAATGGCTTATATATTTCCATATAGAATTTCCTTTTTGCTCATCCTAGAGATTCCATGCCCGACATACTTGTACTTGATGTTTTTTCAAAAAAATACAGGGGAATGGTACATTTCACTTTTACCTTTATTCAATCTCTAAAAGTTAACTTTATGGTAAAGGAGAAAATACCTCACACAACTCAAGTATACTCATGCCTTAAAGCTTTCTTAAAAGGAAAATTTCATAAATACGCATACTTCTTACATCCCATTTAGATAATATAAATTTCACCTCAGAAGTATGTAAAACAACTATGACTATTCCCTTCTCTAGTGCTCAATTCACTTAATAGGGAACAAAGTATTTCTTCCTCATCTCTTAAAAAATAGCTTTTATAGATTTATTTCTTCATTCAAATCAAGTCATGGGAAAATACTTGAATATATTTACTGATATTCTAAATTGTTCTTTGTTAGGTTCTTTGCATTGAGTCACCACCTCCTTTGAAGAGGACCAAAATTCAATAAATATGAAGTTCCTTTCACCAACTAATTTTTCTTTAAGCCTCCTTAAACAATTTTCATTGGTACATAGTTCATCTGAGTTGCCACCCACTTTTAGTGAGAACTTTAATTCAAAACCTTCATGACTCTATCAAGGAAAAATGACCTACTACAAACATTTTCAATAATAAGTTCCCTAGCAGAGTCGCCATTTCTATTGGTTATTTTTAAGAACCAAATTTATTCTTACCACATACCTATGAACTTCCCATAATTCAATTATTAATATGGGAAAGGATTGGCCAGCACTTAAGTAAAGGTTCTTAGGCCTTTACTTCTTCACTTTGGGCTTTGCAAAACCTAGGAGGCTAATCCTAAAGACTATATTTATAGATACTGGCGTGTAAATGTATCAAACACATGATGAACAGATGGTTCTTTGTAAATGTCTAAGAGACACAATATCCTAAATGTTTGGCTTATCTTAACAGTAGTGACTAACTTAAATAAGAGAAAATACAATTCATTAAGATTCACACACACCCAGAAAGAGTTTTATAAGTAAGTTGATTATATCTTTGTGATCAATTGTTGAATTGATTACTACACACTCTAGTGAAATTACTTTGTTAAACCAGTGTTATATTCTTGGAATGGAGTCAAACTAAATATCCATATGACTTAGATAACAATTTTTTCTCTGACAATACTTGAAGCCTTTAAAATACTACATTACAATATCCCCCACTTGTTTCCACAATTCACTTCTTACTAGCATCCTCATACATTATTTATTTCAAACCTACTGTGATACTCAAGAATTTACATAAATTCATTGAAATGATAAGCAACAATAACACAACACATCCATTGGAAATGAATAGAGACAAATAAGATAACCATTGATTATATTATTCATAGTCTGTATAATTTGTACATAGGAGAGTAATATGTAGACACTTCATACTATTTATGCTATATGTATATCATTGCTATTATCATAAAACCATATATGTATTGAATAACTTTATCCCTAAAATATATTATTAGAAAGTTCAGTATCCATTCCTTTTCTTTGTGTAACCCCTTCAAGATAAACTGTCTACCGACCTCCCTATAATTTAGCCTTGAAATCCCTTTTATAAGACAAGGGAGCAACAAGCATCGGGTTGAATTACACTTACATTTCACTTTCATTCCAAAATGAATTTCACCAGAAAGTGAGAATATTCCTCAATTAGCTACAAAACAATCATTTGTAAGTTAGGCAAGAACAAAATCAAAACTCCAAAAAAATGTTAGTCATGGAAGAACCACTAGTCTCCAAAACGTGTCACTGTCACAACACCAAAAACATGTAAATGTTCACACTGGGCCAAGAAACGTCACCATCAAAATCGAATGCATAAATAAACAAAGACCCATATCAGAACACACCGGCCAAAGAAAGCAAGTTAACATAAAGGACCAAAAATTGAGCACCAACTAAGAGAAGGAATGAGGTACTACTTTGCTTTGTCATCAACTAAGTAAGTATTCTCACTCAGGGTCCTTATTGAAAGTGGACTAGCCATCACTACCTCATCCTCAAAATTGACCAAATGCTTCATGGCCATGAGATACTGGTGATAGCAAGACTCAGTTTCATCTCCACTGTCAGAAGAATCATCTGAGACTTCAAAGGGAGAATGATGACATCCCATGTAAGCCTGGTGATACCTATTCCTTCTTCCAGCTTCCCTCTCTAGCCTATCAATTTTCTTCTCCTTTCCTTTGGTTAATTCCTCTTAAACAATTCAGCCTCTTAGATGATAGGCATGTTTGAGAACACCCCGTGTAGACTTCTTGGAAGCTTTTTCTTTTTTCTTTGGAGTCACAGGGATTTCAGACATATCTCATTCACTTCGGGGATAATCATCCTGAGACTCAAGAGGGTTGAGTCTCTTAGACCTACAGAAATGGTTGATATTCACACTTACCTCACCCATTTCCTTAACAACTTATCAAATTTTCTCAAAAAAAGGACACCACCCAACCTTGAAATAACTAGCTCAAATTCTAACTTACTTTCAGAATCTTAATTCTCATGAATAATCAAATGGTGAGAATAATCAAGCAAGTGATCAGAATTAAATAGAACAATAGGAGAGTGTATGTATTAATTTTTCAAGAAAGCTTGTGTGAGGATGCAGGCCATCAATTACCTTGATTTTGAACCTCAGTCATTGATCATGTACCTTGGAGTGAATCAATGGATAATCAATCAGGATGAGTGATTATGATAAGATTAGAAGCATGTGTTTGATACTTCTCCATAATCATAAAACTCAAGTTAGATAATCATCCACTTAGTTTACATATTAACCACACGCTTAATATTTAACCAAACCTGTCATGTGACATTTACCCTTTCACTTGTGCGAATTAATTTTCTTTCAATTGATCACAATAAGACATCAGGGAGAGATCATGATTTATCTATAGAATATCAGCTTGTACCCAACTTTACATCAATTTCACCTTCCCATGTGTACCAACATCTAATAGATTTGATGGCCACAAAAAAATTTCCCAAATTTAACATGAGTGCCCAAGAATCAGTTCTAATTTAGCATCATTTTTATGTTAGAATAGTCTCGGCTAATATTTTAATAGCACCCTTTCTCCATATGGATCAATATGAGCCTTTGAAACAATCCACGTGGCATAAGCCCACTTGCCCGTTGCAAAATATGGGACACAAGCGGGGCCCTCACGAGATGGTGGGGAGTAGTCTGGATTTAACCACATCACTCACCATCATCTGTCAATATTCCTCCCTTATGAAGCAGTTGTCATCTTCAAAATTGGGTTGGTCCCACAAAAGTGACAGATTTTTCCCTACCCACTAGCACGTGTGACCATCTTTCGTTAATGCACAAGATAGATGGGCGCACGGGGAATGGTCATGATGCAGACATGTGTTGGGGTCTCCATCATTGATCTTTGTTGAAGCTATGTCCTTTGGCCTTTTAGAAACATTTGTCCCACCGCCAGACACATAACGTGGCTATTTCCTACTAGCCCATGTGTTTAAAATAAAGTGAAATAAGCCAACACGGGTGCTTGGGGACTGGTCAAGATGTGGCCATGTCGCTAGATAACTATCATTGATCTTCTTCAAGTGGTGCCAACTATCTTTACCAAGGATATTGGGCCCACCAAAGTACCAGACGCGTGGTAGAAGCCCACTAGCCCATGTGAATAAAATAATAAGGAATAAATCAGTATGGAGGCATGGGGAACAGTGGTGATTAACTCTTGTCAATCAAATGATGATCATGAAAACCTAATTCTAAACATGCTACAAAAGTTAGTATTAAAAAAGGGGCCACCTCTAGGCTCATAGGAACTTGACCCTAGGAATGGGGATTTAAGACTTGAGTCATTAGAAGGAAAATCAAACCCGACCAAAATGAATTTTAAACAATGAAAAGGAACTTGGTAGTCGACAAATCTAAACCCAGGGGGGCAGTCAAAACAATGACTTCAATGGCATAAGTTACAATTTAAACGACCAGATACTAGGAACATTAACATTAGGTCAATGTGAAAATATAGTGACCAAGGGTTTTTTGGATTCATAGCTTAATTGTGATGGATTTAGGCAATGCAAAACCCTTAAATACTAATAAGGAACATAACCACATGTGGAAATGAGGGTCCAAGCCAAGTAATGCAAACATTTAAAATGGAACCAAGAATTTTTTGAGGGTTTCCATCACATTCAACATTACCATTTAAGCTATTTAGCTGCCAAATTTCCTAATTGTGCTTGGTATCCTCTTTCATCATTCAACTATCATTTAGTGTGACAATCAGAGTACACTGAAGCTTTGCAGAGATCCCATTCAACATTAGCAGACCAAACACATCGAGATCCACATGCACTTCATCTTTGAATTAATACATTGACTTGCAGTACTGTTCCACTTCATAACAGATTGTCGACATCTTCATGAAGACATTCACTAAGCAGAATTTTTGCGTTCTCTAAGATCTTCTTGGGGTGAAGAACATTGCAACATAGTAGATGTCATGCACAGTTAGTGTATATATATATATTGGGGGAGCGGGTTTCCCATGGGGTTTTCCCTCTTTCCTCTTTTTTGTCTCCTTAATTAGACTTAAGGGGCGGTGTTAGCATACGTTGATCATCATGCAATAAGCTAACTAAGCAACAACAGTTAGTTTAAGTCAATTTCTCTATGTTAACAATGGATGATGATTGGCATGCATGTTTCCTTCAATTTCTATCTATTAACAACAAACGATGATTGACATGCATAAGCTAACTAAAGCAACAACCGTTTGTTTTATTTTCTGCAATAAACTAGATAAAGCAAACTGCAGTTTGCTTACTTTTCTCCTTCCCTTATTGTCACAATTTATGTTTCTGTAGTAGTTCTTATAACTATTCTTCATGCATTTTTACTATTCAGGAAATATAAAACTTTAATTATGTTCTTTTTTCTGTTCTTTTTCTCTATTTTCAATATGTAAGTTTTCCTTGCTTTTCCAACTAGATCTTTAATTCATTTTGTAGGTTCAACTGCAATATTACATGTTTAACATCAAAATACATATACAATGATTAACTAGACTTAATTAAGCATTAATCAAAGCTTAGTGGGCCAGTCGGGAGTGAAATGCTTGTTGGTTTTACCCACTCTCCATTGCGAATGACTAAATCCTTTGAGTTGGGCTCCAGTTATTCTAGCAGTGCAAGAATATACTTAAGCTTAGACACTACTAGAAGACAATCACTACTCAAATAGAACATAAAGTGCAAGGAGAAAATACAAATTATTGGCGCTAGTGAGAACAATAAATGAATGCATAAGACTTATGGCCTTTTCAGTACACATAGACAAGGGGAGCTGACAATAGAGAGTTTCACACATTGTAAAGATACCATAGTTTATTCTACCTTGTAAGGCTTGTATTTCCTGGCATTTCATATGGCTTTATATGTGTATGATAATTCAATGCTTTTGATCATTGAGGTCATAAAATTGGGGTCCTCATGTCTTGATATGAACATATGGCATGAACATCCTACATTGATGCTAGAGATTTAAATTTGTAGGCTCCTTGGTCTAGCATGGGTTGTAAGCGTGCAAGCATGATGGACTAGGAGGGTATCTGTAGAGATGCAAGGCCTGTGAACACATTTATTTAGTAGGGACATAAATCCATGATTATGTTTGTCTAATGGGAGTTTGAATCTTAGCAACAATATGGTCAATGCCACAACTTAACTATCACATTGTATCATGAGTGACAAATTTTTTATATATGTATATATATCTAATGCTTTTGATTGAAGCTATGAACTAGTGAGGCCACAAAATTGGGGGGCTCATTTCCTAACATGAATGTCTAGTATGAATTTGTTGTATTAATGCTAGAGGTTTGACTGCTAGGGTTAGCTCACTCGATCTTAGCTATTTCTTAGGTTATGAGTTTAACTTTTGATTTTCCCGCACTATGAATGAGGATCCATTGCACATCGCTCAAGAGGTTATAGGGGGCTCACTTTGTAAAGAGCTAAGCTCCAAGTCATTGGGCTAAACTCTCGATTACTCTCAACTAAAAAAAAATGTTGGAGATCTAAATCTATAGGCTTCTTGACCTAGCAGGGGTTGTAACACTGCAAGCATGATGACCCAGTAGGGTCCCTGTGGGGATACAAAACATGCAAGCATATTTATTTAGCGGGGACTGAAAGCCATGAGTAAGTTGGTCCAATGGGAGTTTGAACCTTACCAATAGTATTGTCAATGCCGCAACATAGCTATCACATTGTACCATGAGTGACAAATTATATATATAATGCTTTTTGATTGAAGCTATGAAGTAGTGAGGCCACAAAATTGGGGTCCTTGTTTCCTAACATGAAATCCTAGTATGAATGTGGTGTATTAATGTTGGAGTTTTGACCCCTGGGGTTAGCTCACTCGGTCTCGGTTGCTGCTTTAGGTAGCCCAAGTTGTGGGTTCAAATTTTGATTTCTATAGGTTATAGGAGGGGGCTCACACAGTAAAGAGCTAAGCTTTGGGTTGTGGGGATAAATTCTCGATTCCTCTCATATAAAAAAATAAGTAAATATATGTTAAGAGGTTTAGATCTGCAGGCTCCTTGACCTAGCAGGGGTTGTAAGCGTACAAGCATGATGGCCCATCAGGTTTATGCAGGGATACAAGCCACACAAACATATTTATTTGGTGAGGGTTTAAAGCCACGAGTAAGTTGACCCAAGAGAAGTTTGAATTTCAATAACAATATTATTAATGTCACAACTTAACTATCACATTATACCATGAATGACAAATATAATTTAATATTCATCTCAATCAAATTATTTTTTCGAATAAAAAATAAAATAAATAGAAGAACTCTGCAGGCAGCTTGAAGAGCTGCAAAAGAAGTGCTCAAAACCACAACTACATCTGATATAACAAAAGAGAGCGAGAGTAAATTAAGTTCAAACCCAAGAATTAATTGTACAAAAACTTCGTTTCAGCTCCTTTAAAAATGATAACGAAATCAAGAAAATTAAGGCTAAGTCGTAAAATCCATAGAACGAGATGCCTAAACTATTTCCATTGTCAGAAACAGTCACATTCAACTTTTTTATTACAGTCAACGACCCAGCTATTGAAAAAGAGACTTCAGAAAACCATGTAAGGGATAGTGCCAGGCAGACTAGTCAGGTGAATAAATTATACATGCCAAGATTTTAAAAGACTATGCACGGTGCTAGAGAATTGTTAATAATTAAATAAAAAATTCATTTTAGTCCTCATCGTAAAACTAGTGTTAAATCTTCTAAAACAGTATTACAGCTTCTTTTCCCCAGTCCAGCTCGCATTCCAAAAGTAGCGTGGTGAAAGACGGCATGATTGCTCTGTTCGTAGATTGTAAGTCAACTACCCAGTCACCCACCTGCTGTGTGTTACTGTTGATTTCACCCGTTGTTTGATCATAAGCGGCTCCAAAGCACTCGTCTTCATCTCCATTACTCTGCACCGTCACAGTGTCTCCCATTCTGATATCTCTGGAATAATCAAATGGAGAAAAGTTGAGATCACGATCTGGAGAAGTCAGCTTCTTCAAATATAGTAATGTCTCCGACATACATACTTCATTGCCATCAATTTCTTCTGACGCAGTGATCCCCTCGTCCCTGATGAAATCGTCGACCAGTAATCCACACGACTTGGAGCTCTTCATACTTTGCCCAACATCCATTGATCTCACTTCTTGATGATCAGAGTTACCACTGTCTACATTTTGGTTTCGCCCCTTCGTTATTCTCACAGCAGTTGGTTTCAAAGGAGTACTCATCGGTGCACGATGATCATCATGAGAACCCAGTTTTGATTTCGTATGGGGTTTGTTATAAGCGCTCTTCTCTGGTAGCCTACTTTTGCTGAGATGAGTATTCCAATAGTTCTTTATTTCGTTGTCTGTTCGCCCAGGCAGTCGTCCTGCAATCAGAGACCATCTGCAGTAACATAAACATGGCACCATTGTAAGATCTAATCCTCATTCGGCCCCAAATTAAGCATATTCTCTTACACGAAACATAATTTATACTTTGACATTTAGGGATTCTATTGATACCTATTGCCAAGCAGCCCATGGAGTCTAATAATGAGATCCTTTTCGTCGGGGGAAATGTTTCCGCGCTTGATATCAGGACGCACATAGTTCAACCAACGCAGTCTACAACTCTTCCCACAACGTTTCAGGCCTAAAAGACAGACCATCAGCCATAGAGAAATAATGAATAGATTTCCCGGTCATACATGAAATTGCATTTCACAATGGAAAGACGGGCATGAATGAATTAGCTCACCAGCTTTTTTGGGGAGAGATCTCCATTGACCTTCTCCATGGATGGAGATATAGTTACTCAAGACCAAATCCTCTTGGGCTGTCCAAGCACCACGGTTGAGCCCTGAATCTTTAGAGCAGCAGGCAGACCTACCCATTCTAATGAACTGGCCTACTTTCTGGGAGCACAACTTATTTCTCTTTTTAATCATAGGAAGACCACCTATGTGTATTTATAACCGACAGAGATGCACTAGAAACTTACAACACTAATTAGTGTAGTTAGTGATGAGCACATGACAAGCGATAATATTATATTTCAGAACAAAGACCATAAGTTGTAAATACTCTAAGAACACAGATCATAATTTGCACGTTTGACTCGAGTACAGAGCAGAGTAAAATAGTGATTACACACTCCCCTACTCTCCAGAGAAGTCGGTCCTGTTACAATTATTATATTCTCCCTAGCTTAACGTTTTTCATGATGCTAACGTACTTTCTCGAAGGACATAAATGGCGATGATCCAGCCACCACGTAAGTTTTCGCATCTTTACCGAGAAATTTGACAAATCGCTATTAGACAAAAGAAGAAAAAGGTAGATTTGACAGGAAATTAAAAAGTTTGCATTGATGCCCACGTGGAATTTAGCTGTAGGTTTTGAGAAATGCTCCGTATCCCGATAATTCAACAACGTGGTGTTCAGGGCAAGATGTCTCGGCAACATAAGTTTAGCTGCCGTTCTTCCATGAAGACAAAAAAAAGTCATAAACACAACTACCCTTCCAAATTTTCCACATCTCCACAGCTGCTGTTGTCCCCTTGTATTATCGATGCTAATGCCAGATTTTGCTCTTTCACCATCATGCGGAACACGTTATTGGACAAGAATTTTTTACGACCTTCAGGAAAACAGAGACCTTCCATTTTTGTGGCCTCTCGCATTCACATTTAATGCGCTCTGATCTAACTTCAGCATTACTGGCATTGTCTTACCAGCTGACTGCAGGTACATAACCATTCTACTTAGTTAACACTTCTCTTCCTTTAAAGCAATATTTGATTTCAGAGTATAGCCATTACATCCATTGAACTCCCTCAAAGCCTAAGTCTAGAAAACAATAATGATTTATAGGATTGACTGTGTATGTACGAAAAAGAAAGGTCCACCTTGAAACCCCTGTGTTCTCCCACCTGCAGAGTCTCCGTGGGTACTCAACTATGTTCAAAAACTCCGGGTTACAAGACATATCCGATGATGAGAGATAAGACCAGCCAAGACGTAAAAGTGCATGGCGACATAAAAGCCACGTCATGTCTGGCCCGTGCATGTTGTCTTGCAACGAGCAAGGAATAAAACACTCATGAAGAAGGTTATTGTCTTATGTTGCTGTTCTGGGTTTCTTTGCAGCCTGCTGTTTTGTACAAGCGTTTTAAATATTATTTAGTAATTAAGTTTTTTTTTTCAATTTAAAAACTTAGCAATTTTGTACTTTGTATCAATGGTAAAGTGCCTCAAACCGAATTAAATATCTTTATATATTTAATATATATAATCATTCATCTTTCATTTTAAAAAAATATAATAAAATTGTTATGAAGGAAGAGACTATTGATTAAAAAAATATGAACTATAATAAAAATTACATAATAATGAATTTTTATAATAAGGAAAAAAGAAAAAAACAACTCAATATAATTAAATCATGACATGTTCATTCTATAAATTGAAAAAAAAAAACATGACCTAAGTAAATTTAAGTATACAAGTGTAAAAAAAGATTTATTTTAATAAAAAATCTTTTTACTTTAACATCCCTTGTAGTGCAATTTATGGAGAAGCTAAGAAAATCTAATGATTAATGTATAAAAAATAAAAGATGGATCTTGGCAACAAGGTTTGATGAGGTACACATATAGAAATAAAAAAAGATCACTCATAATTGGAGAAAAAGAGAAAACCTATTAGTAACTCTCCAAAAGAGAGAAATAAAAAACTAGACTAATAAGCTTTCAAAATTATAAGTAGGGGATCATGGAGATGAAGAAAAAGCACAATGAACAATGTAAATATTGTATTTAGTTGACCCAAATGTAGAAATGAGGAAGCCTTGCTTATATAGGCAAGGAAAAGGAAATCCACCTATCATGTGCATTGATAGGTGCCCCATGATGTGGCACAAATGAGTATCTAGACAAGTGTCTTATAGGTGTCAACCTTAAGATCACTAGGAATGTGCAAACCAACAACCTATTTGACCAATTCATGAACCTTGATGCTAAGTGTTGAGTGACTTTTGAGGTGCGATGAAAAGTATTTCAACCTCAAAAGGTATGTACATGAGGTTTACCAATTTTTTTTTGTAATCTCTAGAGATTTAAAGGTTGGACATTAAGCTAGACAAGATGTTTTCTAACCCCATCAACCTAAGTACACTTAAGTATAGTGAATAGATAAATTATTCACTCTAACACCTCCCCTTAAGTTAAACACGGTGAGATCACAAAAGTGCAAATAGATAGAAATGGGTCTCGAGTAGGAGGCCATGCTAGGTACCCATGTACAATGCATTCTCTCACAAATGAAGAAAAAGGAGAATAACCAATGGGAAAAAAACTCCTCTCCAAAAAAGAGAAAGAGAAGGATTTAAGACCTTTTGAAAAGATGTCCCTTGAAGATAGGAACATGATGATGAAGAACATGCAAAGAATTTTGAAGTTGTAAACTCTATCATAGATGAACTAGTGTTTTTTGGAATCAATGAACCTCCAAGAAATGTAGATCAAGATCAAAGATACAAAATAATGCATAAGTGAGCATATGAACACTACTCAACCATGTACACAAAGGTAATCAAACTCTGTGAAGTTGAAAATAGAGATAGTATTGTGATTAGGAGTACTAGAATCTTAAAATATGATCCACTAAAATAATCTCCTATATGAGAGATCAAGATAGAAGGTTCATGAGACCTCCCAAAAGGAAGATTCCTCCACTACTTCATTGAAAGAAGCACTAGCATAACACTATCATAATCCCCCCTTAATTCTAAGAGAACCCCCCTTAATACTAAGAGAAATAAGCAAACCAATTAAAATCAGGCACAAGAGTGTGCAAGGAATTTAGACCTATAATTAGGTCCAAAAGATGTATAAGAAACTGAAAAAGGGTGTGCATCAAGGCACACATGCATGAAGTGAGAATTACAAGGATCCATGATTTTGTGATGGAAAAACAAGGAAATACACACCATGTGGTGAGAATCATGAGGATCCAAAACAATGATGTCAAATAAAGGCTCTACACAACCCCTCATTACACTCTATAATTCAGTGTAAGTAGAAAATTTACAAATTACCTCCCCAAGGAACACATTCAGTTTTTGTGGCACTTTATATGAATGCATTTAAAGACTTATTTACTATTATGAGTTCTTACAAGTTTTTATCATGAGGCAGATTAAGAAGACATATTCCTTCCAAACCTCAATAAAATGACAAAAACAAAAAATGAAACCCCATAAAAAGACCTCCCCTTAAGTTTGCAAGTTATTGCAAAACAAAAAATCCCCCCTTTATACTAAGTTTGGTAATAAAGAAAAAGAACCCCTCCCATTAAGATTTCATATAAGCTAACAAATAATTGATGGATTAGTAAAAATTTTCTAGTTATCATTTAATGTTGTAGCTATATTAGTTGTTGCAACTCACATAAACATAAGTACTAACCAAAGGGTTAAAGAAAATGTTGTGAATAATAAATGACGACTTCTAAAAATTAAAGTGAAAATTATGCTTGACCATGTTTTTGGGAATGATATCACACATGGCCCATGAACATTTTGATGAACACACAGGTGGTGTTGACCAAGTCCAAGCCCAAGTAGAGTCATTTGTGAGGTTGCAAATGTTGATGAAGTTGATTCAAATGGAAGATGAAGCATGTGGGATTCATGGATGAGAAGAGAGGCCATGATTTGGCTTGCTTGACCTCTTTGTTGTGTGGGTTTCTCCTTGTTGTTGCACATGAATATTGCATGGATCCAAACATTCACTAGCTCAGAAACTCAATGCAATCAACAAACTCTATCCATTCACACCCATCCCAAGGAAATTTGCATCAATTTCATACCAAAACCATGACCTAATCTACACAGAAGTTCATGAATTTCTTCACACTTGTTTGAAGGGAACAAAAACCTATAATATTCCTATCACACAAGAGGATGGGTGCTATGAGTAGCTGTAATAAGTGACATGCCTACAAATAACCCCCAAATGCTATGCAGGATGTCAATGAGCACCACCATGTGGGCAGGTATCACTTCCATCTATAATTCGCACATAGAGGGTTGTAAAGGAATCACAGGTGAGTGGAGGCTCATGGAAAGGGTCACGGTGACAGGACACAACCACCTCTATCATGATAAAATCTACTCAAATGATATAAAATAGTGTAATCCCCATGGTAGTGAGAAAGTATGTCTCAGTGCATCTCTTCAAACTGGTTGGCTTCTCACACCAAAATCACACACCTTATCAATGAGTTACTGGAAAATGATTGCAGGTATTTATGGAATGATTCCCCCTCCAAACTCAAACCCTTTATGATGAGGAAGGCCTAAAGATTCATCCTCAAACCCTTGATGCATTCTACAAATAATTAGTAGACACAAAGAGCATTCCCACAGATTGAAACTGTAGCATAGAAAAAAGTATCTCTTGCTTGATATGGGAATAATTAATGATAAAATGGACTTATTGTTGCCTTGGTCTAGTGTTGTGAGGTGTTTTACACATCCACATTAGGTCTTGGGCCCTAGCAAAATGAATAAAATGCATGCCTTGTAAAAGTGTTGTGAAGTGTTGTAACATACTTTCACACTTTTCTAGGATCTTATTAATATATTTCACTTAAATAACCTTTTTTTATCATTCACCAAGCCTTATTTCAAAGTTTTGTAAAGTTTTAAAACAAAATTTCACACTTTTATAGGCTTGTAATCAATAATTTGACCTTTCTTATGCTTTAATTGGCCCCATTTTACACTTGCAAGCCTTACTTAAGTGTATTTTTTAGAATAAACTCGATAAACATCATTTAAAAGATCTAATTTTTGACACCCACTTAAAATTCCTTGAGTGGGACCCATTCACCATTAGGGGCGAATGAGTCATCTTTGGCTCAAAAATCAAAATGAATTCAAAATTCTAGTGGGTTAATATTTTCTAAGATCTAAGGTTGGCCTATGATGTGATATTTTCAAGAGTTATTGGATAATTGTGTATAAATATAGGGTTTCCCCTCTCATTTCAGCCCCAATCTCTCAATCAATTCATTATCCATCTCAAGTCAAGTAAGCTAGGGTTTTATCTTTTTAAGTCATCAAGATAGTTTTCTAAGGCATTCAAGGGAAGATTCTTCATCCATTGCTTCAATAATTCAAGATCTCTCATCATGGAAAGTTTCTAATTGCATTGTTTCATATTTTATGCTTCATTATCTTATTTCATCATTTTGGTTTAATTACCTAAAAGGGGTTTGACCAAGGCAAAACCCTATTCCCTAACTTGCAATATTTCTCTCTCTTTCTTTGTGTGATTACAGATCTAAGTACTTTGAAGGCTTGGAGATGATTGAAGAGTAGGTTACAAACTTGTTGAAGTCATCTCTTTATTGGCTAGGTCCAAAAACCCTAGAATTAAAAAGAGAGTACACTGTTTTCTATGTTTTATTTTGGTGAAATAGCTTTTTGAATACCTTCTTATCTGATTTGGATTCCATCATCATCCTCGAAAGATCTTGCATTAACATTACATTTCATTTTACATTAGTTAAGTTTCATTCTACAGTTTCAAAATTTTCATTAGTGAAAGTTCATATAGGTTGCATTTTTGCATCTCAAGTCATTAAAAAATTCTAAAATTTTGCATTTGCATCTTAGGTTTGCATCATATAGCACGAAAAACATAAAAATTAATAAAAAAAAGCTAAAAATTATGAAAGAAATCCCCACTGGGACTCATTCACCACCTTGGGTGAATTAGTCCCTTTACACCTGAAACCGCCTTTTTATAGCACTAAAAACCTTGTTTTTTCACTTTTGTTTGCTGCCATTAACTATTTGTATTAGTTGGCTGAGTTTATGTTACATGCATTTCATTAGATATAGCTTACATTACCTCATTTCATGTATTAATCAATTTCAAAATTGCATTTACAATATTGCATCTTTCAGGTTGTTGCATAATGTAATAAGAAAATTACCTTGTTTCACATCTAAAAATTGCATTTAAACATTTCACTTTAATTCATTGCATTGCCTTTTCTTTAATTTTCCATGATAGCATGTTTACTTTCAAGAGATGTGGCTTTGATATTGTTACAAATGGATTGCATAAATACAACATCCCCTCTTATGAGTTCAATCTAGATTACACCAATGAGGTCATTAAGAAACATGTTAGTTATCCTTCTACTATCGTTCATAATTATGAAAACATCCTAGATCAAGTGAATCAAACCATTGACACAATACTTAATATTAAATTTCCCATTAGTGAGGATGGTAGTGTAGACAATCATAACAATCATACATGTTCTTCTCTTGATACCTCTCTTATTAGTGACAAAGGTATCTTGGTGAAAGAAGATACAAGCATTGAGGGTATTGGTTGTCCCTCTCCTCGTCCCTCTTTGGAAGAAATTAGAAAACAAGAAAATGAGATCATAGCCACCTCTTTGCTTATCCCAAATCCATCTCTCAATATCCCCCCTACTTGTAAGAAGGCTTTAGTAAAAGATGATACAATCATGAACGATCATGAAAATAACATTTTTCAAGAGGACATGTGGACTGAAAGTGATAATCTTATCTCTCTCCTTCCTAATGTACATAACATTTGGAAAGGCCTTTTTGAACAAAAGAATTTAACCATTCATGAAAATCATAGTTTTCCTTCTCTTGATGCATCACCTACTTGTGATGAAGCTGCCTTAGAAAATCTAACCATGGATGAACATATTAAAAGCTCTCCTGCTAGGGTAGATAATATCAAACAAGAGAAAGAGACCTTAGAGAGAACAAAAAACAAAATAGAGCCTTCTCCTGGTAATCCCACTATTGATAATCTAGAAAATCCAACCATTGATCATTCCCCTACTTGTGATGAAGTCATTTTGGAAGAACCAATCCTTGAATGTCAAGAACATTTAGTTTGTAGTTCTCGCAACAACTCTCCTCCTAGGGAGGATATCATGGTGCAAGAAAAGGATAATAATGACAATAATGATAGTGTCCTTAGAAGAAGATGATGAGGCAACATTAGACTCTAACTCACTAAGGGATGTTAACATTGTTCAACCTCAACTCATCCTTTACCCTTCTTCACACAAACCTAAATTCATCCTCTACCCACCCAAGAATAATGTTTTTTAGCAGCTGAGTCATGATACCATTTCTCATACATATAACACTAGAAAAAATTTGCAACTACAACAACCAACCTCGACACCCTTACCTTTTCCTAATCCTATCCTACCTAACCCTATCTTACCAGGTCCTCCTTAGGGAAAGGAGTATGATCTTGTCAAGCAACTTAAGAATACTCCTGCTAAGATATCATTATGGGACCTTATTCAAGCCTCCCCTCACTACCACAACATGATTCAAACATCCTTACAACAAGTTCCTATCCCTTCCAATGTGCAACCAAATGACATAGCAATCATGATTCAAGAAATAAAATCTATTATTTTCCACCAAAGTGAACTCCCCTCTTTTGAAGTGCAAAAAAAAATGATGCTTTCATGAGCATAGCTCAACACAAATGAAAAGGGATAAAGATAACTCTTGTAGATACCATATTTTCCCTTAATTTGTTTAGTGTGAGCCTTCTGGATAGGCTTGGCATCAATAAATCAAATATTCAACTTGGTTCTTTATCTATTAATGAATTTAACAATGAAAAAAAAAACCACTCAGTGTGATTACTTTACCTATTACAGTTGGAAAGGCCACATTGGAAACAAAAATCCATGTTATGCCTCATGAAATTTCATATAATCTTCTCTTAGGCAGACCGTGGATTCATGCAATGAATGGGGTGCCTTCTACTCTTCATCATAAAATGAAATAGATCTACAACAACAAGTGAACACACTTGATGCTGATCCTCATATTTATAGTATCTTACAACTTGAGAAAAAAAAAGACAATCCCTTGACAACATTAACACCAACTATGCAAGTCAAACCCATGCAACAAAAAGATAAAGCAAAACAAATTGAAGAAGTCACAAAGCTATTAGAAGATGATTGGGGTTCCTTAGATTTTGAACATACATTCATGGGAGAATTATACAAGATCATACAAAAAAGACTCTCAAAACGGAAAAGAGAAAGCGGTAATGCCAACACAAAATTCGAAAAACCCTTCAACAACATCCACCTCAACCACTTTAGAACAAAAGACAACCTATTACACAACACACTTTGATGAACTTAATCACGAGCAACCACTAAATTCAAAAACAATGAAAAAGTTTTATGGAAATGGTTATGAACTTATGAAACAACTTGGCTATAGTGGAAAAGGATATGGTGCTAGAGAACAAGGTATTCACAACCCTATAGAGCCTAACACGCAAGAAACGACTCATGGTCTTGGTTATTATCCTTTGATAGAAATAAACAAACCTTCACTTAATATAAGTACTATCACAAAACATCCTTCTAAGACGACTTTAACCGTAGTACATCCTGAACTAATAGACACTAGTGATCTTGCAAGTTATCTTTTGCAAGAAATGAAACAAACAAAGACATATTTGCTTAATGTCAATGTCATCTCTCAAAACACTAATGATTTGAGTTTGTTAGATTTTACACCCTCTTGCAAAGGAGAGAACAAAATCTCACAATCTAAAGAGTCTTACATAGGTATGCCATCTTCTACAAAGAAAGAGGTATCTTTGTCACAAACTTCAGGAACACCTTCTACCATTGATCAAGAGGGTATCTTGTTGAGACTCCTTCAAGATCACTTGATATCTCTCCCTCCAAGAAATCAAAAGAAATTATATTACAAGACTTCTTTTTTTGCCTATCACAGAGTTCACGGTCATTCTACTAATTAATGTAAGGCTTTGAGTAGTAAAATCCAACATCTTAAGGAATTTGGTGCTCTTCCTTATATGGGGGGACCCCATTCCTCTAATTGATACTGATTTTCACTCTACCATGGATCTTATCAATAATTTTGGGTCATCCTTATCCTACACTCTGTGGGGGCAAGGGGTTAGGTAGCCTTGTCCTCATATGTCGCTTGTCATTATCTCTTTTGGCTAGTCATTAACCTTTCATGAACATATAAGAGCAAGCTTGGGATGTGAACAACATGCCTTAAGTTGGCTCACATGTGACATACTACCTTTTTCATGGGGTAGATTATTGGAAACATATGACTTGGCATAGGGATTTTTGAATAAGCTCTAATGTCTTTAAAGTGGCATACAATAATGTCTAATGTCTTTTAAGTTGGCTCACAATAATGGTGTTCGCAACCACTTTAAAGTGGAGGCATACATCGACACTCATGTTTCACTACACAATTTTTCTTTCTTTTTGTGATGCTTCCTTTTCTTAATGTTGACATTGAACTTGATTCCCTCCAAGAGTGTGATACTTCTTTGACACATCCTTTCTTGGAAACATTAGGTACAATGTTCCCTAAGATGAGACCTTGCATGAACTAAGCAAAATACCTTTGAACATTCCTTGCACTATTTTGCATTTACAATGTCTATGAGCATATGAAGCTTTTCTTGCCTCATGGACCTCAAAGATCATTTTTACGTGGTGGGCCTTATTAAAGTTATTAGGAGGTATAACTTTAGTATGGTTGAACGAGAAGCCCATTCTGAGGCATGAATTTCCCCATAGCCACTTGTGTGTGTGTGAGTGCATACCAGCCATGAGTGTATGTGTCTCACCCTCTTAAGACTTCTCACCCGACAGACAACCAAGAGTTTCATTGCCTCAAAGTGAGTATGCATTTTCAGAAAAATAGCCTAGATCTGATCCACATCATGTTGGAAAAATGGTTGAAGCTTAATCCACCTTTTTATTTCTGCTCATATGTACTTCTCTTCCTTCTAGTTATTGCCATTGCATGATTGTGTATCTTGTTTTGCAAAAATTATTCACCTTGTGCATGTCCTTTTGTGCTTATGTCAGCTTGACTTAGGATCTTGGGTCATGGGGGCTTCACTACCTCCTTCATCTTTGTTATCCTAGACCATCCACAATGGTACACTTGGACCTCTCTTGAATGTCTACTTTAGTGTGAGTTTGAAGCAAGTTCATCCTCTCACTAAAGTGGGGGCTAAATGTATAGTCGAAAAAAGTATGTCTTGCTTGATATGGGAATAATTAATGATAAAATGGACTTAATGTCGCCCTAGTCTAGTGTTCTGAGGTGTTTTACACATCCACATTAGGTCTTGGGCCCTAGCAAAATGAATAAAATGCATGCCTTGTAAAAGTGTTGTGAAGTGTTGTAACATACTTTCACACTTTTCTAGAATCTTATTAATATATTTCACTTAAATAACCATTTTTATCATTCACCAAGCCTTATTTCAAAGTGTTGTAAAGTGTTGTAACAAACTTTCACACTTTTCTAGGCTTGTAGTCAATAATTTGACCTTTCTTATGCTTTAATTGGCCCCATTTTACACTTAAAGGCCTTACTTAAGTGCATTTTTTAGAATAAAGCCGATAAACATCATTTAAAATATCTAATTTTTGACACCCACTTAAAATTACTTGATTGGGACCCATTGGCCATTAGGGGCGAATGAGTCATCTTTGGCTCAAAAATCAAAATGAATTCAAAGTTCTAGCCGGTTATTATTTTCTAAGATCTAAGGTCGGCCTGTGATGTGATATTTTTAAGAATTATTATATAATTGTGCATAAATATAGGGTTTTCCCTCTCATTTCACCCCCAATCTCTCAATCAATTCATTATCCATCTCAAGTCAAGCAAGCTAGGGTTTTATCATTTTAATTCATCAAGATAGTTTTCTAAGGCATTCAAGGGTAGATTATTCATCCATTATTGCAACAATTAAAGATCTATCATCATGGAAAGTTTCTAATTGCATTGTTTCATATTTTATGCTTCATTATCTTATTTCATCAATTTGGTTTAATTACCTAAAGGGAGTTTGACCAAGGAAAACCTCCATTCCCTAACTTGCAACATTTCTCTCTCTTTCTTTGTGTGATTTTAGATCTGAGTATTTTCAAGGCTTGGATATCATTGAAGAATAGGTTGCAAACTTTTTGAAAAATTTTCCCTATTGGCAAAGGTCAAAATATTCATAAAAAGTCACTTATAGTGCCGAAAATTAGGGTTTAGGATCTAGACACCTGGAGGTACAAAAAGAATGATCAAGAGCTTCAGTTTCCACTTTCAAGTTTTCAAACAAATCAAAGTGGAATAATTTTTTATTAGTGGTGAATGAGTCCCATTGTACATTTTTTTTAGGTATTTTTGTAGATTTGGATACCCATTTGTCCAAAACAGGCTCCAATGTAGTTTTCCAAATCTAGGATTGATTCACCCAGAATGGCAAATGAGTCCCAGTAGGTCAAAATATTAGAGTCAGTAGCATTTCCATTCTTCATTTCATCCTCAATAATCCTCCAAGTGCATACTTTCATTTTTACAGTTTTCTATTTTGTTTCATGATCATTTCTAGGTCATTTAGTACATGTTTGCATATCACATTGTGTTTTCAAAAATTTTGCATTTTTGAAGTTTACACTTGTTGGTGAAACCTCATTTGATGTTATCACTTCCCTAGAACCTTCCATTTTTCATATTTCAATCTTCCTTGTGTTGAAATCTCAAGGGTTTGTTCTTGAGTGAAAGATTGAAAATAACTTCCCTCCTTTTAGGTCCAAAACCCTAGAAGCAAAAAGTGAGTACACTATTTTCTATGTTTCAAAAACTTCCATAGGTGAGGTTAATTCTAGGGACTAATTTGATCATAAAACAAATTTCCAACTTTCATGCATAGTTTTAATATGGAGAGAAGAAAGAAACAAACTAAATACAAAAAATCAATTCACCTTTTGGCTTACAACTATCTCCTCCTATGCTTTGATACCATATAAGAATTAGGAGGTCATGGAGATGAAAAAGAAAGCATAATGAACAATGAAAATATTGTATTTAGTGACCCATGATGTGGAACAAATGATTAGACAAGTTTCCTATACGTGTCATCCTTAGGATCACTAGGAATATGCAAACCAATAACCTATTTGACCAAGTCATCAACCTTGATGCCAAGTGTTGAGTGACCTTTGAGGTGAGATGGAAAGTCTTCAAAACTCAAAATTTATGTGCATGAGGTTTACCAAAAAACTTCATAATTGAGTTTGTGCAAGATCATGGGGGTCCAAAAAGTGGCGATATGACAATTTTTCCCCAAATATATGAAATTTTGCTTTGAATTTTTACTAGGGTCGAGTAAAAAGTGTTACAAGCATGAGCAGTTGGTGGTTTCATTGATGTAAACAAGACCGTGTTATCATTGGTGTCAATTGAATGAGAAGCTGATGGTTGCAAGAGCATGTGTAGTTGTTGGTATTGTTTATATTGTTGCATTGATGATGCTTTGATTAGTTGCATTATGTTTTCATTAGTAAGCTACTGGTGTCAACCTCTAGTGTTGCTATGATAAGATTATGTCTATGGTTGAGGAATTTATTGAGATGATGAGGATGTGTTCCTAGGTGCTTGGTTTCCAAGTGCTTTTAAAAAAAATTGATAAAAGGAGGAAATGGTGAGGTGTAGTGTGTTATGAGTTGAAGAGTAGTGTTTTGGTGTCGCTTCACATTTCTTCTAGGCTGAAGATCTGACTATGCATTTTAGAGATGTTGATTAGAGGTGTTCAAAGGTGTTATATTTAAAAAAATTTGTGCTGGATCGTTGTGTAGAAGTTGTGTTCACTAGTGTGTGAACAATGTATTATAGAGATGTCTAAGATAAATTTTTTTGCTTCGTGTTTCTTCACAATTTGGTTTTAGGTCTTGTAGATCTAAAGGCATGATAATAGTGTTGGTATATTTCTTTAGTCAAAATTGTTTGAGTTTTGGTACTTTGGAAGCCAGTTTCTTAAGTTTCAGTATATGACAAAATTGTATAAGTGTACTAGATGTGTACATTCTTCAGGTGAAAGTTGTTTTCAAGGATTTTTTTGGTTTTTAGGGTATTTTTGTAATATTCCAGATTGTGTTCAAGTGACATTTGTCATCGAAAGCTTTTATTGGTTCAAAGGAAGTGTGTACTTAAAATTTTAATGGTGTTTACATGGGTAACAATAGACCTTGGTGTTTAAACTAATTATGGTGGATGTTTATTATTTATAGAAGCATATTGTAACATTGTATTATAGCTTTGGGTCCCAAATAATAAGTGGTGTGGTGCACTTTCACTTCTATATGCCATGGAAGTGTTTTGGTGCTAACCTAATTTGAATTTGCATGATTGAGGGGCATAGTTTACCTTGGAGAATGTTTTGAAGGTTGAAGATGATATAAATATGAGTTGAGTTGTTGAGGGATGCAAATATAGACAATAATGATGTGAATGATGGAAATTTTAGAGTGTTACAGTGTGAATTTGAGAAGTACAACGCGAGATTTCATGTGTTAGATTACTAGATGCAATAAGACGAAGGTGTCTACAATTCTTTAGTTATGTTCTAAAGGTGTTGGTGATGTTGTGGTGGATTTCCTTGTTGCATTGAGATGTATTTCTCTATGTAGCATTCTTCTTTATCTTCTTTTCTATTCTAGGAGTGAGCCTTTCTTTCTTTAGGAAGTGAGCCCTTTGACAGTGAGGCCTTTGTATTCAGTGTTGATATTACTTTATATTGTTAGCTAATTATCCTCATCATGGTTTTTCCCATTTTGGGTTTTCCACGTAAATATGGCATTCTCTTATGCATGGTGTTTATTTTATTTAATTTATGTTATTTTCTTTGCATGCTATATATCGTTATAACATATTAAGGGTTAATTGAATGTACGCAGGCCTGAGTGTTTGTGATGGTTTTAATGTTTTAAGGTACAACTGATTCACCTCCCCTCTCAATTTTCTTGTGCATTCAAAAATTGGTATCATAAAAAATTTCCTTGGAAGAAAGCTTAACCTCTTGAGGTAGATCTAGGATGGCACACAAGAAAGATATCCTTGTATTTAGTGGAACAAATTATGCATTTTGGAAGACAAGGATGGAATGTTATCTAGTTTATCTTGGATTTGATGTCTGGTAGTCAATTAAGAATGGATACAATGAACCTACAAATGATCCAAGTACTATTGATGTGATCAAATTCTATGAAATCAATGGTAAATCAAGGTATTCTCTATTAAATAGTCTTACTAATTTTGAATTAGTGAAAGTGATGAGTTTGAAAACTACTAAAGCAATTTGGTAAAAGTTAGAAAGCATTTACAAAGGAGATGATAAGGTCAAAGAATCTAAGATGTAGAATCTAAAGATCATTTTTGAGAACCTATGGATGATTAAAGATGAAAATGTTACAAGCTATACACAAAGGGTAGATGAATTTGTCATCTCCATAAAAGGTCTTAGTGGTGAACTCAGAACCAGAATAGGTAAAGAAATTTCTCAGAACTCTTCCTAAATCTTACAGTCATAATGTATATTCTATTGAGGAATTTTCAAATTTGAATCAATATACCAAATATCAATTATATGACTTTTTAACTACTTTTGAGATGAGAGAATTTGGTACAAATAGTGGCGTAAAATTTGAGACTGCTTTTAAGGCTAGAAAATTAGAGGAGACCAAGGAATCATATCAGGAGGATCTTGATGATATAGAAGCTAACTTTGTAAGGAGAATGAAGAAGGGTACTGGTAAGTACAATGGTAAGTTTCCTTTCAAATTTTTTAGTTGTGGAAAGATAGGTCACTATGCTTCAAGATGTCCAAATAGAGCTTTGAATAACAAAAATAAGGAGAACAAAGGTAAGATGATTAAGAAAATTTATTATGTTAGAGAAGATACAAGTATTTTTGTTTTATGAATCTAATTATGGATATGAAGATGATGAATTCTTGTTCATGGCTTTAAAAGATGAATATGTTTCTGCTAACTCAGAGAGCTGTGTGAAGGAAATCCCTTCAGAGACAAAGGATAAGATTGAAGGTACATTGGTATCTTTTTTTCATGCTAGATAGGAGAAGAACTAATCGATCATTAACAATGGATGATCTAATCATATGACTAACTTGACAAGAGTAATTTTGTTAAACTTAAAAAATATGATGGAGGATGTGTTAGATTTGGTGATGACACATCTGCTAAGATATGGGGAAAAGGTTCTATTGATTTTGATGGCAAGCATAATACTGATGATGTTTAGTATGTTAAGGGTTGAAGACATAACCACTTGAGTGTTGGATAAATGTGTAGTAAATGATACAATTTTATGTTTTAGGATGATGGATGTGAGTTAAGAAAGGGATCTCGAACTATGGTTGCTACAGGAAAAAGTACATATGGAAATTTTTATTAGCTTAAGTGTGCTAATGGTCATTTATGACTTAGATTAATGAAAGTTGGTTATGGCACATGATGATTTGTCACATCAATTTTGATAAACTAGTGAAATATGAAAAAAATAGGTGTTGTTTGGGGTTTTGAAAGGCAGGTTCACCACGCTGAATTGAAACCAAAGAACCTATTTCTCTAATTTCATTCAAGGAAATGAGATCTAAAAAATGAGATGACTAACAACCAAAAGGTGAGTCAAATCAAGGTATGAATCAACAAATTTACTCTCTATGTAAGGACAGGGGTATGAGCTAAATAGAACTTTGGGGAGAAAGGTTAAAACCATTAAAAAACCTCCAAAATGTAAGCTATGAAATGCAAATGAAGGACTATAATCAAAACTAATAGAAACAAAAATCAAAAGGAAGATCTACAAAAGGGAGAATGATGTGTACCTTTCACCAAAAGTCACTTTTTGAAGCTTACTAAGAACTCATTCGCCCTATGGTGAATGGGTCCTAACTAAGGCTCTTGAAAAAAAAATTGGGTTCTCTTCTATTCTTTTGCATTCCTACATTCCCTATTCTCACTGTCAGACAACTGGAAATAAATTATGTAGAAGAGTTTTCGTGATATGACAAATTTTCTTTCAACTTTGACAAGTTTGCAATTTTCTTCAATTTTTCTCTTCAAAGGATATTTCACCTAGAATCTGCAATAACACATTAAAGAGAGAAAAAAGTTGTTTGTTAGGTGAATGGGGGTTTTCCTCGGTCAAACCCCATTTTGGTAATTAAACCTTGAAATGAAATGAAACATGAAAGAAGGAATTATGAATGAACAACACCATGTTACTACTCACCAAACCTTTGTTTGAACCTTGGATTGTATATCTACAACTTAAATGAATTGGCCTCAATGGATGTGGATCTTGATCACAAAACTTCACTTGAAACAATGTCCTTGAATACTTGAATAGTTCTTGAACTCTACATCACCATATTAGCTCAAACAACATGCATGACACAATAATTATTTGACCTGATAATGTAATCTCGATTGCTACAATAATCTTCAATAATATTCCCTTGAATGCCTTGAAAATGGTCTTGAAATCACTTTTGATCATAAAATTTTCTATCATAAACTTGCTCATAAAATTTATAGGTGAAGCATAGTGAAATGACCTCTTATTTATACATAACTTAACATTATTTCCAAAAATTCAAATATCACAAGCTGACATCTAAATATACATTTGAAATCATTAAAAACTACCAAAAACATAATTTGAATTTAGGTCCTAGGCCTAACTGAGGACCCATTCGCCCTATGGAAAATGGGTCCTAGGTTACTTGCCTAGGACACACATTGCTCAATGTTAAACATTATGTTATGGAATTTATGAATGTTGGGTTTATCCCTTAGAAATTGTAATTATTTAGGATTGGATTTTAATTAAAGGTGCCAATTAAGGAAAATTAACCTCAATTAATGAAGAAAGTGCTAGGTTAGTGTGAATGTGTAAAGGTACACCTTACAACACAAAAAATAAGGCACAATTAAGTCCATTTTAATTAAAGGGGCCCTAAACTTAATGTTAATATGTAAAACACATTATAACACTAAATTAAGACATAATTAAGTTCATTTTATTATTATTTATTCCCAAATTAAGTGTGAAAAAGGGATACATTTTCCTACACTATATTTAGCCCCCACTTTAGTGAGACTATGACCCCATGTCAAAATCACACTAAAGTAGACATTCAAGACACTTATGTATGCAACAATGGTCCAAAAATACACAATCATACAACATCAAAGACTAGGAAGATCAAGCCTAGACTTTCCAATGCAATGTGGAACACATCTAATCCTTTTTGTTGTGTGCTCACTCTGAGGTAGCAAAACTTTAGGTTGTCCACTAGGTTAGTCTTCCAAAGGGGTGGAAAATGAGAGAATCATATTAGTCTCTCATGGCATATCAAAGCTATCCTCCTAAAAACTTCAATAAGGAACCACAAGACAAGGTTTCGATCTCCATAGAGCTTAACAAGTTGTGTTATGATAAGAACCTATGAACAAGGCAAGGCTCCATAGGCAAGCAAGGTGTGTTATGCTAGGTGGCCTTGAATAGGGTTCAAGCTTCACAAGGTTAGCAAGTTGCATTATGCTAAAAAATTATGAACAATAATGCTAGTAAAGGTTTTTGTTCAAAGGAATTTTGCTTAGTTCGTGTAAGGTCTTCTTCTTAGGGAACATTGTGTCTAATGTCTCCAAGAGAGGACAAGTCAAGAGTAAAAGATTCACAACTTAAGGGATGTATTCTGTTACATCACCACTAAGAGGAAATTCAAATGCTTAGAAATATCGCACTATTGGAGGACATCAAACCCAATGAAACCACCAAGAAAAGGACGCATCACAAGAAATAAAATCACACCATGAAACATGAAAAAATGCCAAAAGATATTATCAATGTATGCCCCCACTTTAAAGTGGTTTCTAACACCATTGCTAGGAGAAATTGCTTTAAAGTATCTAATGTTCAATCCTAAGACATGAGAGCTTACTTGGAAATCCCTATGCAAAGTCATATATTTTTGAAATCAAGCTACGTGATGAAAAAGGAAGGAGAGGTTGCCCCTAAAAATACATAAGGGATCTACAAATTCGAGGTAAATATATCTTTGCTACAATGTTGTTATAGAGCTTGAAAATATCATCATTCCCCAAATACTCATAGAACTAGAAGAATGACACATTAATATCTAAAATGAAGGGAATAGGGTTCTCCACCTTTTAGGAGATGGAACACAAGGGTAGGGTTTTAGGACATTTCCACCTATTTCCTTCAAGTTTCATTCAAGGAAACCTTAGAGATCTCAATCTAGGGATGAAATGAGGGAAAGATATTTGCAATAAGGTATCGTAGGGTGTGATTAAATACAGTAAGGGGGTTCACCACAAATCGAAGGCTTGGAAAGGAAAGAAATGTAAATGGCATATAAAACCTAACTAAATGACCTAGAAAATGAACTGAAATCAGAATAATAAACTAGAGATAAATAGAGATACACTTGGAAAATTGAAGAAGCTCATAACAAGGTCTTCACTCAAAATAATATGACTTTTTAATGCACAATAGGACTCATACACCACTAGGGGTGATTTAGTCCTAGTTTAGGGTTTCGGGTCAAAACTAGAAACTAGAACTACTAAACAGGGATCTAAAAAAAATGCTTGAAATATGGTAAACTGGGACTCATATTCCACAAATGGTGGTTTATATTCCTAGTATCAAGGTTGGTCTAAAACTATGATATCCTCTAATGTTATTTTGTAGATCCTCTCCTATCAAAACTCTGAATCTAGAACACTGAATTGTAACCTGTAGGTGACTTTCCATGATCTTGCAATGTAGGTGACAACTTTGATAACTTGACAACTTTTCTCCAATATTTCTCTTCAATGGATCTTCAAAATAGATCTACATATCACACATCAAAGAGAGGAATTTTTTTTTTTAGTGGATGGGGGTTTGTCTTGGTCAAACCCCGTTTTGGTAATCAAACCTTGAAATAGAATCAAATAACATGAATGAAGGATGAATGAACAAATATCGTATGTTACAACTCATGAAACCCTTGGAACAAAGGTTGCAATCTTATTAGTAATGGATAGCATGAATGTATATCTTGACTCTTGATTGTATGCTATGGATATTGACTTGAATACTTGCTTGAATCATAAGATACCTACATCACAAATGTTAGCTCAAAAACAAACATGATGCATGATGACTTTCACATGATGCTTGAATCTTGAATATGCTCCAAAATTCTTGATAATCACTCTTGAATTCTCTTGAATGATCTTGTTGTAGACACCTAAATTTGGACACTTAATTTATCCAAATTTATCCCCTTTCATCTAAGCATCCCCTTATCCACATTAATTAAGTAATATCACTATTATTTAATTAATACCTCTAAAGTTCCTCTAATCCCTAAGGTATCTAGTAAAATAATTTCCCCCTTTCATCAAATGAATTAAATAAATATGACATTTATTTAATTCCTCATATGTCACATCCTCCATCATTTTTATCTAATCCTAATTATTCTCCTAATTTCATCATTAGGGATGTGCACATGCCCAATCCTTGATTAGGATGTGTCACATCCTCCAAATTTTTTAAGTTGGCCTCTAATATCTCTTAGCCACCTAACCCTCTTCTAATATGTCATTAATTTGTCTAATCAAGTACTTGCACAACCTTAATCACTTGATTAGGTCAGCCTAATTTCCATGTCATTTATGGAATGTGTCCTAAGTCAACCCTATTAAATGATTTTTCTTTTTGGAGAAGGAACTCCATTCCCCATCTAAATTTTTAATTCACATTAAATCCCCCAATGCATTCCTTGGAATTTAAAATTCCTTTTCTTATCCCCATGAGGATATTTGAGGAATTTTTAATTCCCCACATGTCCTCTCACCCACATGGGGACAAGGACCTCCTTTATGAGTGGATTGTTGATGGCGGTTTTGGTGCCACAACAATGCAAATAGAATATTGCTACTTTGTTTCTCCTGAAAGAGAAAGATGATCACATGGATATCTTAGCTCCCAAGGTCTTTGTAGTTGGGTCTCAATTGTGTTGATGTTACTCAATGGCTGATGCAACAGTAATATTCAAGGGGCCTACTGGTGTTGAGATTTTGGATTGTTCTAAGACTAAGCATGAAATAAAACCTACTTTAACTGGGGTTTTAAAGAAACAACAAAAGATACATCAGAGCTTTGGAACAAAAAAGAACAATAGGTCATCTAAATCAACCAAACCTGTTAACTTCAAGGAATTTGTAGACCAAAACTGTAGAACAAGATAAACTTGTGATTAACACACAACCTCTTTCATTCATAGTGCTAATTCGCATGACAGATTTTAATTACCATTCAAATAAAGGGTATGTGCAGGATCATGATGAGCCAAAAAGTGGCAATATTTTGGGTATTTGTAGGGTATGTGGCTGACAACTTTTTTTTACCCAAAATTGATGAAATGAAAAGGGTTTTTAGAGGAGATTCTCAGATTTCCACCAATATAAATTATTCTTTAATTTGAATTTAATAAATAATAATTATTTTTTTCTATTAGAATTACGACTAAAGTCCGATCGATAGGGTGATTGAAAAAATCTATAACTTTCAACGATATCACATTTTTAATCCAAACATGTGTCACATTCTATGCTTCACATAATATAGGATTAAAAAAGAAAAATTAAATTTCATGAATTTTGACAAAGTTAAGGTGGTCGACATCGAGTTTTATATTTTTTAAAAGTTGTAATAAAAATTCATAATTAATTATTTACTTGGAAAAAAATTACAAAAAAATATGCATCATCTAGACATGAGTCCTCTACTTATATATAAAATATTATAAAAATATTATCATTTTATTATGGTTAGGGTGGTCGACAGACGCCTACTTCTTATTTTTCCCGAAATTTAAGTACTCTTACATTGAAATTTTAAATTTTCACCAAATAGATTTTATTTATTTTTAAATAAACCTAGTAGTTTAGAAACTACATTCAATTTTCTACAGATTCTATTCTTACATATTTTTGAAATAATATAGATAACTTATTCAAATTTTTACGTCAAGTTGACTAACACTAATTTTTCTGATTTTTTTGCCACTTAAGGGCCTATTTTTTCCATGATGATCCGGCACATACCCTAAAACACAAAATAATATTTCATTCCCTGAAGACTTCACAAATCAAATGATCAATTTAAGACAAATATCATTCAGGAACACAACATGAAGTAAATTAAACTCTGATTGCTTCTACTGCTATTAAAATAGATAAACAAAATTTACAAGGCTGGCACTATCACCAATGTATAGAGAATCTGTGTCTCTAGATTGTTTCCAACCATAATAAGAGAGCTTAGGAAATACATTATAGTCTATATTAAAACCTTACTGCAAACCAAGAAGATAAAAGAAGCTCTCATTACTGAGAATCGAGATGCAACTCTACCTTCTTCAATTAACTCACTAACTCCTAACAGTTCTAATTCTAGAAAGGTTCTTAATCTAAAATCTTCTCAGTCTATGGAAGTTCTAATCCCTTACTGTCTAACCCTTACAAAGAGGCAAGCTTGCCTTATATACAAAAATGTACCAACTTGAATGTGCTGTCCCCCATACTAGGGTTTACAAAATATCTGTACCTGGGAGAGTCAGTTGCAAGAGGGTCGGCATCCAGATCTTTTGCAGAAAGTCGGTTCTACATTAAACTCGAATCCTTGCTATCTATGTCAGTGAAGAATGTCTCCCGAGGTGTTCTATAGATCTTTTTCAGCTACCACACTTATTTCTGGCCTCCATGTCCATTTTGAATCTCCAGTAGAGCTGCTTTGAGTGCCCTAAAATATCGCCATTAATGTCGAGCTACCTCTATCAGAGATACCAGCTATCCCCTTTTTCATGGCTTTATATTCTTCCTCGGCTCTCTTCTCATTCAAGATCTATCCTTCTGCGAGTCTGTCGGAGAGACTGACTTCCTTCGCTGAGAAGCCATGCCAAATTCGTGTCCTTTCATCGAGAGCCTATTTCACTTCTGGGAGACCCTACATTGTTGGCCCTAGTGAGATCGTCCTGGTCATACCAATGCCTTCTTCATTTGGTGAGCCTATTATGTATCGTTAAGAGTTACGACGATGCCAGACTCCTTGGGCGAGCTTTGTTTTTTGTTGGGGAGACTTCATGGTTTCAGGGAGACCTTACCCCGAATGGATCTTTTCTTACCGAGCCCCTCCTTGTTGTCGGCATGACCTCCCGTGGTCAGGGAGACGTTATACCGACCCTTTTTTTTCTTGGCGACGAGCCCATTCTATTTCGGTGTAGCCCTCCGTGGTCACCCAGACCCTATGGTGAAGCCACTCTGCCTTGGCAAAAACCCACTTTCCTTCGGGGAGACTTTGCTAAGTCAGTGAGACCTTCCATCGAGCTCAAAACTCTCATTGAGATCCTTGACACATATGATCACACAGAAAATTTGACCCGTGCAAAACGAGGTCTCCATTAGTCTTCTAAACCATAAAAATGTCATCCTTGAAATTACCCATAACACTTATTATTTTACTATACTTCGTAAGAAAAGGCTTACTTCCGGTGGAGGCAGAACCAAATCCGAATGGGAATAACACCCACCTTCAAAACTAGTGGGAGCGGAACCAAAACAGAAACCAGGACTGAGCGGCAAGAATTAAACGAGCCCCGACGGAACCAAGACCGGAGTCGGGAAGGGAACAAGGCATGGAAATAATCAACATTTCCAAGCTCATAGCCCCTCCCGGCTCTGGGTTTGCAATAGAAACTAAAAAACAAAGGATAGAAACAAATGCCAATTGGGGTCAGAACAAAAACCAACCTCGGGCGAAGCACAACGGGGGTAGGGGCGAAACCAAATCCAAAATTGAAACTTCTTCAAAGTTTCAGTTTCAGATTCCATCTCGATCCCGCCTTCAAAAAAACACAAAGATGAAAAGAAGGAGAGAGGGAGGTGGAACAACACCCCGCGACAAAACCAAAAGAAGAAAAAAGAAAGGAAAGAAGGAAACATGAGGAATCGGGATCGAAACGAAACCCAAACCAGAAAATTTTCAAGTTTCAAGGTTCAGATCCCATTCCAGTTCCGAGTCCGCCTGAAACAAAAGGAGAAAAAAAGAAAAAGGAGGGAAAACCAAAAGCAGTGGAACCGGGACCGGGGACAAAAAAGAAAAACTTGGAAGGAATTCCAAGTTCGGAATCCAATCCCGTTCTGGGCCTGCCAAAACAAAAGAAAAGACACCCAGGGCCACAAACACCCAAGGCACAAGACACAGGACCAACGAAAGACCAATGAAGAGAAAAGGGGGGCGAGGTCGAACCTCGGATGGAATTCAAACCAATTTTTTTTCAAGTTTCTCCTCCCGATTCGAACCAGAACCTGACTCCTACAAGGAACCAAAGATGAAGGCAAAGAATTGTCAGAACTGGAATCAGGGGCAAGATGAGCCGAGAACTTAGGAGAAAGAAATTCTTCCAAGTCTAGTATTGATCTCGGTTCTGCCTCCGACATAACTTAAAAAGGAAAATGCCTAAGGCAGAAAACTAAAGGCCAAGGGAAAAAACAAAGGGGGACCCATTTTGATCCAGATAAAAATGGGGTGGTTATGCAAGGCATAACAAATGGTGACTAGGCTGAGAAAATGGTTTAACCATTTTCATGAATCTGAAGGATTTAGCTACCCAGAACTCCTACTTCATGAACATCACAACTCCAGTTGGGTCAGTTATAACAAAACAAGGTAGAGCTAGAATCTCAAATGTAAGTCAATCAATGGATACCCCTGAATCAACGTGTGTTCTTGATTGTGCACAACTATCTCCTGAAGTTTCTTCACCTTTTGGACAACAATGTGTAAGATTTGAGCTACATGAGTTGATTTCCTTTGGCTATTGTGCAATGATATCCTGGGCATTCCTCTGCTGCCAGTCAGGCATCCATAGCCCTAACGGAGATACCTCTAGTTTTCTCACAGCATTGCTCTACTACCAGTCAAGCATCCATAGCCTCGGTAGAGATACTGGAATCACCCATTCATATTTAATCCTCTTTTCTTTTTCTTTTGGAATTTTAGATATTTCATTTAATTCTCTTTTTCTTTTCAATATGTTAGATATTTAATATCTGATCTGGGTTGAAAACTACAATGGACCTCATAACAACACTTGGAAGTCATATTTTTCACTCAAATCTTACAACAATGTTATCCTAGGACAAATAGACTACTAGAAGAGGAGATGATTTTAATTATTTGTGGCAGATACAGGGGAGCCAATGAAGGATTTCTTACTTGGCACCTTGTTTTCAAAACTTTCCACAACTTTCGTTGACAATGGGCATAAGACAGAGAATTAGGACAAAGTCATCTGACTAGAAAACCCAAAAATATCTAAACCACCTCTCTCCTAACAACCAAAGTAAGCTTTGGATAACCAACCCACCATTCCAAACTAGAGGGAAACAGATCAATCCCAAAGAACAAAAAAAAACTAAAACCCCAGAACACAGGGAAACAAAAGGAAAAAATGAAATACAAACAAACAAAAAACTATTTACAAACACAAGCAAATTATTTACACAAAGAGCAGCATCAGATTATTTACATAGAGAAAAAAGTTATTTACAAAGCAAAGATTATTTACAAATAGGAGACAACCAAAATACTTACATAAAGAATAACGAAGTATTTATGTACATAATAGAAATTGACAAGCCTCAAGATTCAAAATAGTGCTTAAGGAACTGCCCATTAACAGGCAAGGGAACAGGTTCTCCAATTAAGCTGCTCAGTCTAAAAGCATTTTCCCTTAAGATCTCAGCAATTTGATAAGGGCCTAACCAAAGTTTGTCAAACTTCTGATGACTGCCCCTTCTTTTCACTGGCCTTGTCGCACAACAGTACTAGGTCTGATATCCTAAAAGCTTTTATCTTAGCCCTTTTGTCAAACCAGCATTTGACAACAGCCTGATGTTTGAAGAACTATTGTAAAGCAGCATCTCTTTGTTCTTCCAGTTTTAACAGAGCAGCTAGTCTTACCTCTATCCTATTGTCACTGGAGTAAAACTTCTCCATGAACTTCATAATAGGTATTTGCAGATGGATAGAGAAGATAGGCTCTTGGCCATATACTAGCTTGAATGGTGAGGTGTTTAAGGCAGCCTTAATCCTAGTCCTATCTTCCCATAATGTGAACCTAAGCTGGGTGTGCCAGTTTATAGGGTTATGTTCTAACAGTTTCTTAATCACCCCTAAGAGATTCTTATTGGTAGAATCTGCAACTCCATTGCCTTGTGGGTAATAATTCAAAGAATATTTGAAGACAATTTTTTGATCATATGTCTAGGAAATAAATTTAGCAGAAGAGAAAGTAGAGCCATTGTCACATACCAGGGCGAAAGGTACCCCAAACCTTGTAGTGATGCACTCGGTGAGGAACTTGATCACTACCTCCATTGTGTTGTTTTTGCAAGGTATGGCCTCTGTCCACCTCGTACAGTATTTAGTAGCATTCAAGATAAACTTATGTCCTACATAGGAATTCAGGTTAATCACTCCAATGAAATCCAGTGCCCACTGGGCAAATGGCCTTACCTCGTAAATAGGTTGTAGTGGCATGGCTGCATAGTGTTCCCTTGGTGCTAAAAACTAGCAAGTGTGACATGTACTCACATGCTGGTGGGCGTTCTTCAATACATAGGGCCAATAATAACTAGATCAAAGAATCTGGTGTGCCAACGAATCTGCAGAACCATGACTTGTACCATGTTTCCCATGAAACTTAGAGATCACACGTTTAGCCTCTTGATGATCAAGGCATCTTAGGTATACTCCTTCAAAATTCCTCCTGTATAGGCACCCTCCTTTAAGCATGTAATGAGAACTCTTTAGTCTCAGTGATCTCCTCTGAGTGGCATTCATTCCCTCCAGACACTGTTTATTGATCATGAAGCAAACAAGATCAGCATACCACGACTCATTTAAGAAGGACTGAGTAGAATATTGTTGAAAAATAACGTTGTTACTAGCATCAGCCATAGATTGAGATAAATGCGTGCCCCTAACTAATTTCATGGGACATATTTCCAAATCAAATTCTTGCAAGATGGCCATCCATTTTCCTCTTCCTTCTCCCAGTTTGCTCTGCATTAGTAGAGACTTGACAGCAACATCATAAACTAGATCAATAATTTGGCTTTAGAGGATGTAATGCCTAAATTTTTTAATAGCTTGAACCGGTGCAAAAGCTTGCTTCTCAAGGGGTGGGTATTTTATTTCAGCATTTTAAAATGGAGAGCTCATGAAAGCAATTGGCCTTTCTTCCCGTTCTTCTCTCTGCTGAGTTAGCGTGTAGCTACACAAGAATGCTCAGAGGCAAAAGAATAAATATGAAACGACCTCAAGTAGTCAGGGCTAGTGAGGACTGGAGCTTCCAAAACAGATCGTTTGACTTGTGAGAATGCATCTTTTGCCTCATCTATCCACTATATCTTGGCATCCTTCTTCATCATTTGGTTCAGAGGCTTTACAATCTCTACAAAGCCCGTAATGAACTTTCTCATGAAGTTAATTTTCTTGAAAAAGGACTTCATTTCTTTCTTGCTTCCTAGCCTGGTGATCTTCAAAATAGATTCGACTCAATCTAGGTCGATTGAAATCCCCCTTTCTAAAATTATATGTCCCAAAAGCTTTCCTTGTGAAACTCCAAACATGCATTCGTTGGGGTTAAGGGAGATGCTGTATTGAATACAACTCTAGAGAACTTTAGCCAAATCAGCAGCATGATTGATTCAATCCTTGGAGAACACTGTCAGGTCATCCATGTAAACAATGATGCACTTACCGATTAGGTCCTTGAAAGCTATGTCCATTGCACGCTGAAAGGTCACCCCAACGTTTATTAAGCCAAATGGAATCCTCCTATAAGCAAACGTTCCCCACTTGGTAGTGAATGTTGTCTTCATTATGTCCTTGCAGTTGACCATCACTTGATTCTATCTAGAGTAGCCGTCTAGGATCGACATCATCTATGCCCCATTGACAATCTGCAAGACTTCATCCAGAGAAGGAAGCGAATAGTTATCCTTTTCTGATGCTCTATTCAGATTCCTAAAGTCAACGCATAGTTTAATCTCCCCATTTTTCTTACGAACTGGTACTAAGTTAGCCACCTAGGTTGAATGGGGCACAGGGAAGATTATCCTTGCAGACAGCAGCTTCTGGAATTCTTTGTAGATCAATGGTTCAATTAGAGCATTGACAGGGCGTTGCTTCTGTCGGAAGGGTTTAGCTTCGGGCTTCAAGGGAATGGTGTGTCATAACCGAAGAATCAAATGTCTGGAGATCTTCATATCCCCAAGCTATTGCAGCAATATCCTTTTTAAGGGCCCTTAATATGTCTTCTTTAATTGTCTTAGGGTAGGCCTTCCCTATATAGACATTCCTTTCAGGGCCAGAATCAGTCAAGTTAACTGTTTCATATTCTCCTCCCTTTTCTTCAGCTAATGCCTTCTCTCGAGCCCTCAGATCTGATTCAAAGATCCTTTCCAATGCCACCATTCTCTTAGGAATGCTATTGCTCTTTAAATTAAGGACCCCTTCTGTCTCACATTCCTCAGGGTTCCAATCCCCTTGATCTTTATCAGACTCATCAATAATTTTCCCCTCAAAGACATCTGAGCCTGCTAAGAAAGCCAGAATATGTCTATCATCATCAAAGACATGGAAATTCTTAATATTGTCAGGAACAGCTGGGGTGGAAATCAGTTCCACTGAGAATCTTTTGAATTTGGAGCCTTGCATATGCTCCAAGGTGGTTGCAGCAATAGCCAGTGAATCAGCTACCTGATTTTCTTCTCTTGGGATGAGACTAATCCCAAAGGCATCAAAATCTTTGATCAGATTCCATACCCTATTCCTATATGCTGCCAGCCTCTTGTTGTGACATGTATACTAGTTGCGCACTTGCTTGACTACTATTTCTGAGTCTCCCTTGGCCACCAAGGCACTGACCCTCTTCTTGTGTGAAAACATTAATCCTCCAGCTAGGGCTTCATATTCAACTACGTTATTAGTGCATCCAAATTGTAGCCTATAAGAAGCATAGAAAACTTTCCCTTTCGGGCCGGTTAGCACAGTTCCCACACCACAACCGGTCTTGGATTTGGATCCATCAAAGGTGACGGTCCATAATTGATCACAGGTTGGAGTTGATTCTTTTGAATTAAATACAGGGGATGGTTGTTTAGTAGGTTTTTTAGGAATACTTCTTAATCCCTTTCCAGATGTATCATGTGGCCCAAGGTTGTCATTTTGACATTCACTTATCTCTTGGGTTAATCCCTTGGATTTTGGTATATCCGTGAGTGTAGAGGTGTCAAGCGAACCTTGGGGCTTCTCCTTCTCAATATGCTGATTCGGGAGTGTGCCTGGGGTAGGTTCAATTTGAGGAGGGATTTCTTTTGCAAGTGTTGCATCCCTAGTTAACATGGTTACCTCTTGGGCTTCAAATGGAAAGTGGTCTGTAGGGCTCTCAGGACGACTTATGCTGGCTTCCTCAACTTGGAAAACCTGACTTAAAATGTCAATGCAATGCTGACAAGTCAATTCTGAGTGGTTTTGATAGTGTACCCTACACCAATTAGGAAGTAGGAGACTTTGCAAATCTATGTTTTCCCCTAAGACCAGTTGATCTTGTTGCAGTTTTCTGACTAATGCTTGCTGATTTTTGTTAATCACAAGATCAGGGAGCTTTTGTATGGGCAGTTCTTTAGGATCAAAAATAGAAAAGGTTAAAGCTTCTTTTTTATACACACCTATCCTAGTTTTGAAATAGGCTACCTCATTGTGGCAATCATATTCAGTAATAATATGCTTGAGGCGAGGCTCACTTTCAATCCTGATCTAAGTTGGGATTCCTCTCCATGGTAGCCACATATGTGAAAAGTCAAGGGAGAGGTATCCTCCTAGACTCTTCATTAGATCTCTACTTAGCAGCATACCATAGGTCTTAGGAATTTCTGCCACTTGAATATCTATGTTTGTTAGGATCCTAGGGTCAGATCCTACTTGAACATGTATGTTTCTTAATTACCCCACCACATTAACCTCTATTTTGTCAAGTTGAATGACCTTCTTATTTGTCTAAATGGGGTCCAATCCCAACTTCTTACACACAGAAAATGGCATGACATTTCCTGAAGCCCCAGAGTCCAATAGACAGTTGTGAAGGTTCTTGCCCGAAATTCTTAAACTCAAAAGGAAAGGTGGAGTATCGACCTTGTTTCGGGATAAGGCTGCATTCATGTCCCCAGCAGGTGCCACCTTGATCTTCCCTTTTAAATTATTAGCTTGTTCTAGAGCCTTCAACACTATCTCCCTTTGAGCAGGGCACCACTTTAGAATGTCAAAATATGACAAAGAAGGTTTTTGTTTCTGCATCTCAAAAACAATGTCAAATTTTGCATTATAACTTGAATTACTTTTGAAAATAGCAGAGGAATTACCCTTGTTATGAAAATCAGGCGGGCCTTGTAGTGGAGGAGGATTATTATCAGCGCCTTGATTTGGGGGCACCATGTGGTTAGGAGGTGCTGATGTGGTGAATGGCCCCTTACCTTGATTTCTCAAGAAGTGTCCTTCGTTCGTTTGAAAAGCTTGGGCATCATATGAGTCCTTTGGTTCATTTTCTTCCTACCTTGGGAATGAAGGTTCCTCTTCAAAAATGTCATAGGTCATTGTAGTATTGACTGAGTCACCTCCTTTGTGTGAATTCCCCTGGAATGTGTGAGAATCTTCATGTGCCATCTTAACAATTTTCTCCATTTGAGGGCAGTTTACCTCAGAATGGGTTGCAATATCATGCAATCTACACCAATTGGTCATGAAGTTGAGGTCAGCCACATTTGCAGTATGTGCTCTCTCCTCATTTGCTTGATAGTTGTGAGAGACTCCACTGTTATTAGGCCCTGTATTCCATTACCTGTTGTTGTTCGGCCTCTAGTTGTACCCTCTATTTTGGTTTTGTTAACCTCTTTGGTTGTAGTTATTATTATTCTGATAGGTACCCTGGTTGTTGTTGTTCTGATTAGGGTAGTTCCCTTCATTTTGGGAAGTGCTCAACCAAAGTTGAGCCATGTCATTAGTGACTTGGGACAACATTTTCTTCAAAGTTTCTACTTCATTGGTAAGCTAAGTAGTCTTTTCACTTTCAACAGCCTTAACAATAAGTAGCTGATCAACATGGCTAGTGGTTCCATCTTGGTTATGAAGGCTTTGGGGACCTTGAGGAACCTGTGGTTATTGAAAAGGATCGAGGTTCCTATTAGCAAAGAAAGGAATAGGAGGTTAAGTCTACAATTCAGACCTAGGACCATAGTGGGAAGGAGACACTCCTGGAACAGTATTGAATAAAGTGGGTGTACTAGGCGTCTGATACCCTACTAGAGGAAAAAATCCCCCCAAACCTAGTTGAGAGTTGGTCTATTGCTACAACTTAATGGCTAAATGATAAACCTTGGATAAGGTATCAATATCTGCTGGCAGATAAGTTCTTTGTAAGAACAATCCCAACAAAGGGTCTATAACCCTAAAGTATGCCTAAATGGCACTGTCCTCGATAACTAGATAGGGATCCTGCAGCCTCTTATACATTCTTTGGAACCTGGTATTGAACAAGCGTAGGGATTCACATGGCTCCTTCCTAATGGTGGTGAATTGGTGATACAGAAGGGCTAGGTCCACATAGACTCTAAACTGATTGGTAAAAGCATTTTCCAAATCTATGCAGGACAAAATAGAGCCTTAAGGAAGATTAAGATACCAGTTATATGCCATGTCCCCTAAGGAATAAGGGAACAATCTGCAAACTACATCATGATGAGCTATTTGAGCTTGGGTACAAGCATCCTTGAAAGCCTGTATGTGTTCTTTAGCACTCCTTGATTCACCATGGATGTATTTAGGGTAGAACTTCTTATGGTTCTTAGGCATGTCGTGAAAACCTCCAGGGATAGTCCCCAATGGTGAGGGATTATTCTGAAAGAATGCCATTGGTGGTGGTGGTGGTTGAGCCAGCTATCATATGGGTTGAACTAGCTATGATGATTATTGAGATGGATTGGATGGTGGATTGATGGGTATCCACTGAGGTATTGGTGAAAAGCCTGGTGGAGTGAGTGGAGCTGATAAGGGTGGTATGATTGTTGCCCCAGTCTTATAATTCTCGTGTCTTGTTGGGGTCTTGAGTTCTATGAAAGGTGATGGATTTTTTGCTGATCTAAGAACTTTGTGGGGTTTTTATGATGAGAAAGACCAAATGTTCTCCAGTTTTCCCTTCTTGCCCTTCTTCTAGCACCAGTTCCTATTAATGGCAGTTTTGGCACCACAACAATGCAAATAGAATATTTCTACTATGTTTCTCCTGAAAGAGAAAGTTGATCACATGGATATCTTAGCTCCCAAGGCCTTTGTAGTTGGGTCTCAACTGTGATGATGTTACTCAGTGGCTGATGCAATAGTAATATTCAAGGGGCCTGTTGGTGTTGAGCTTCTGGATTGTTCTAAGATTAAGCATGAAATAAAACCTAATTTAACTGGGGTTTTAAAGAAACAACAAAAGATAGATCAAAGCTTTGGAACAGAGAAGAACAATAGTTCATCTAAATCAACCAAACCTGTTAACTTCAAGGAATTTGTAGACCAAAACTGTAGAACAAGATAAACTTGTGATTAACACATAGCCTTTTTCATTCATAGTGCTAATTCACATGAAAGATTTTAATTACCATTCAAATAAAACACAAAATAATATTTCACTCCTTGAAGACTTCACAAATCAAATAATCAATTTAAGAAAAATATCATTCAGGAACACAACATGAAGTAGATGAAATTCTGATTGCTTCTACTGTTATTAAAATAGATAAACAACATTTACAAGGCTAGCACAATCACCAGTGTATAGAGAATCTATGTCTCTAGATTGTTTCCAACCACACTAAGAGAGCTTAGGAAATACATTACAATCTGTATTAAAACCTTACTACTAACCAAGAAGATAAAAGAAGCTCTCATTAATGAGAATCGAGATGCAACTCTACCTTCTTCTGTTAACTCACTAACTCCTAACAGTTCTAATTCTAGAAAGGTTCTTAATCTAAAATCTTCTCAGTCTATGGAAGTTCTAATCCCTTACTATCTAACCCTTACAAAGAGGCAAGCTTGCCTTATATACAAAATGTACCAACTTGAATGTGTTGTCCCCTGTACTAGGGTTTAAAAAATATCTGCACCTAGGAGAGTCAGTTGCAAGAGGGTCGGCGTCCAGATCTTTTGTAGAAAGTCGATTCTACATTAAACTCAAATCCTTGCTGTCTATGTCAGTGAAGATTGTCTCCCGAGGTGTTCTATAGATCTTTTGTAGCTACCACTTTTATTTCTGGCCTCCGTGTCCATTTCGAATCTCTAGCAAAGCTACTTTGAGTGCCCTAAAATATCGCCATTAATTCCGAGCTACCTCTGTTAGTAGATACCAGTTGTCTCCTTTTTCATGGCTTTATCTTTTTCCTTGGCTCTCTTCTCATTCGAAATCTATCCTTCAGTGAGTCTTTCGGAGAGACCAACTTCCTTCGCTGAGAATCCATGCTGAAGTCATGTCCTTTCATCAAGAGACTATTTCACTTCGGGGAGACCCTACATTGTCGGCCCGATCTTTTGGCGAGATCATCCCGGTCATACCAATGTCTTCTTCATTTGGAAGGCCCATTCTGTATCGGTAAGAGTTATGGCGATGCCAGACTCCTTGGGCGAGCTTTGTTTTTTGTCAAGGAGACTTCATGGTTTTGGGGAGACCTTACCCCGAATGGCTCTTTTCTTACCGAGCCCCTCCTTGTTTTCAGCATGACCTCTTGTGGTAGGGGAGATGTTATAGCGACCCTTTATTTTCTCAGCGATGAGCCCATTTTGTTTTGGTGTAGCCCTCCATGGTCACCCAGCCCTATGGCAAAGCCACTCCGCCTTGGTGAAAGCCCACTTTCCTTCGGGGAGACTTTGTTGTGTCGGTGAGACCTTCCACCAAGCTCAAAACTATCGCCAAGATCCTTGAGACATATGATCAGACATAGAATTTGACCCCTAAAAAATGAGGCCTCCGTTAGTCTTGTAAACCATAAAAATGTCATCCTCAAAATTACCCAGAACACTTATTATTTTACTATACTTCATAAGGAAAGGCTTACTTCCGGCGGAGGCGGAACCAAATCCGAACGGGAACAACACCCACCTTCAAAATTGGTGGGAGCAGAACCAAAACAGAAATCAGGACCGGGTGGCAAGAATTAAACGAGCCCTGATGGAACCAGGACCAGAGTCAGGAAGGGAACAAGCCGTGGAAATAATCAACATTTCCAAGCTCAAAGCCTGTCCTGGCTCTGGGTCCATGAAAGAAGCCAAAACACGAAGGATAGAAACAAATTCCAATCGAGGTCAGAACAAAAACCAACCTCAGGCAAAGTACAATGGGGGCATGGGCATAACCAAATCCAAAATTGAAACTTCTTCAGTTTCGGATTCCATCCTGATCCCGCCTCTGAAAAGACACAAAGATGAAAAGAAGGAGAAAGGGAGGCAGAACAACACCCCGCGACAAAACGAAAGGAAGAAAAAAGAAAGGAAAGAAGGAAACATGAGGAATCAGGATTAGAACAAAACCCGGACCAGAAACTTTTCAAGTTTCAAGCTTCAGATCCCGCTCCGATTCTGAGTCCGCCCGAAACAAAAAGAAAAAAAACACAAAGGAGGAAAAACGAAAAGTGGTGGAACCAAGACCGGGGACAGAAAAGAAAAACTTGGAAGGAATTCCAAGTTCAGAATCTGATCTGGGTTCGGGCCTGCCAAAACAAAAGAAAAGACACCCAGGGCCGCAAACACCCAAGGCACAGGACACAAAACGAATGAAAGACCAATGAAGAGAAAAGGGGGGCGGGGTCGGACCGGACATGGAATCTGGACCAGAAACTTTTTCAAGTTTCTCCTCTCAACTCGAACCCAAACCTGACTCTGACAAGGAACCAAAGACAAAGGCAAAGAAATGTCAGAACTGGAACCGGGTATAGAATGAGACCAGAACTTGGGAGAAAGAAAGTCTTCCAAGTTCAGTATCAGTTCTTGTTCCACCTCCGACAGAACTTAAAAATGAAAATGCCTAAGGCAGAAAACTAAAGCCCAAGGGAAAAAAAACAAAGGGGGACCCATTTTGATCCAGATTAAAATGGGGTGGTTATGCAAGGCATAACATGGATCTTGTTCCAATCCCAAGGTACTATGTACTACCTCCATGTCATGTACTCTCCTTCCAACTCATGTCCACATCATCCTTTTCAAGCCACTTAATATGCCACATGTCAAGATGTGAGGGCTTATGAGTTCTCAACTCACCTTAGCCCTACATCTTGATCTTGGTGGCTCAATCCCAACCATCCATTTCCCTAGATAATTCCAAAATATCTATAAAGACCCCTCTTTTCTATCATTTTGTGGGGAGATCATTTATGCTAGCCAAACTCTTGCAATTTTTTCTCTTGAGCCATACTTAGCCAAATTTACATGCTCGTATCCATTCTCACCCATTTTCCATCCTCATATCATCTCATAGCTTGCATCTCTTGCCACCCAAGGAGCATACAATATTGAAGATCGAAGGACCAACTAAAGGGACAACTCAACAAGGTGAAATCTTTCATTTTTCTTAGTTAAGTTAACCATTAGGCCAATCTTGAGGTGTAGGGTGTTTTTAGTTGTTATTTGCACTCTTTTTGTTTGTTGCTCATTTTCTAGCACTTATTTTCACCCTATCACACTTGTAATTGTAAACTTGCTATAGGAATGATCTAATCAACTTTCTAAGAGAAAATACGTGAAATAACCTTGTATTTATACTTGTTTATGTCAAATTTCCCAAAATTGCAACACTACAAGCTGACATCAGATCTAGGGTAATAAAATCCTATGAATAATTTGAAATTAAAATAGGTCTAGAATTTAAGAGGGACTCATACACCATTTGGGTCGTATGTTTCCAATTAGGCTAAGCTAGGGACAAAAATTTCAAGAAATGTTTAGTTTTATGCCAAATTTAGGACTAGGGCCCGAAACTTAGGTGGGACCCATATGCCCCAAGGTGGCGTGTGAGTCCTAGGCTACTAAATCTAGGCCATATAATCCAAAATCATTAAATTATGATTGTTCATTAGATATATATGTTGGGATCATCTGTAGAAAGATGCATTATTTATAAGGCTTGTGGATGAAAAATAGGACCAAATACGGCATAAAGAAACCCAATTTTAGCAGGGAGGGCCCAAAAAAGTGTGAAAATGTAAACGAATACACTTTCCTACTCTACATTTAGCCACCACTTTAGTGAGAGGAGGAACTTTCTTCAAAATCACACTAAAGTAGACAAAATCGTATCAAGAGGGTTCCAAATCTACCAATCCTAGTGAGATAGGATGACAATGATCAAGAGTGATGATCAAAGCCCCTAGGATCAAGATCCTATGGAAAAATAACATAGGAACAAAAGAACACACATGAAAATGATGTATGATGCAACAAAAAGATACAAGCATACACTACCAAAGACAAAGAGAAAGAAAAAAAAAACAAAAATGGGTGGATCAAGCTTTGATCATTTGTCTCACACACTATGGATTAGATCTAAGTTGTTTGTCCAGAAAAAATTACAAGTGGAACATGATATCCATTATGCAAACCAACACACACTCACAAGGGTTAATGGAACCTCAGGCCATCCACTAGGTGAGACCCCAACAAGACACATATGCATGTGGCCAGTATGTGCTCACACAGACAAGCAAGTGGCTATGGGAAAGTCACGCCTAAGTTAGGATTCCATACATACAACCATACCAAAACTATAACTCCTCACAACTTTGACAAGGTGCCACACAACATGAACAATAGGATTCATGAGGCAATCCAAAACTTCATATGCTTGACACTCATGAATAAACAAGATGACTGCACAAGCAAGCAAAGTGTGTTATGTAGGGTGGCCATATAACAAATATTGTAAATGAAAAATAGTGTACAAAGTACATTTAAAGGAGTTTTTATTAGTTCATGTAAGGTATTTGTTGCAAGATGGTGTGTCCCTTGGTCTTCCTTGCAACACAATGCTTGGGTTTGTTACATGGTCTAACCGCCTCCTATAGATCTTAATTGACGCTTGTATCGGGCATTGACGAGCCAACCTTTTGGTGCAACGATAAGGCCAACAATTGGTATCAGAGCTAGTCACAGGTTCAAACCCCACGCTTGTGCTAGGGGGGGATGATTGCAAGATTGTGTGTCCCTTGGTCTTCCTTGCAACACAACATTTGGGTTTGTGACATGGTCTAACGCCTCTTGTGGATCTTAACTGATGCTTGTATCAGGCATTGATAGGTTGACATTTTGGTGCAATGACAAGGCCAACAGTCTTAACATAGGGAAAATTGTGCCTAATGTCTCCAAGAGAGGACCAATCAAAGAATAGAATATTCACAACCTAGGAGATACAGTGTGTTGTATCAAGCCACTACAAGGAATATAATTTGCTAAGAAAGATCACACTCTTGAAGGACATCACACCCATTGTCACCACAAAGTGAAAGATGCATCGTATGAAGTAAGAAGACTACACAATGAAACATGAAATGCAAAAGAATAATGCCAATGTATGCCACCACTTTAAATAAATTTCTAAACACCAAGCTATGAGAAATTACTTTCAAGTAGAAAATGATAAATGCTAACAATAAAAAAGACATGAGATCTTATTTGGAAAGCCATATGGCAAGTCATATGTTTCCAAATAAAGTTATGTTATGAAAATTGGTTACCCCTAAAATGAAATCCTAAAATAAAACATAATGGATCAATGGATTCGAGGTCAATATTTCTTTGCTACAATTCTTTTAGAGAGCTTGAAAAAATCATCATTCCCCAAATACTCATGGAACAGGAAGAACGACACAAAGAGAACGAAAAAGAAGGAATTTTTTTTGGGTCAACATGGAAGAGACCTAAATGTCTCAACACCTTGCATCATCCCCAAATGGAAAATCCAAAAAAAATGAAAAGATAAAGGAAAAATATTTTGGGTCAACATGGAAGAGACCTAAATGTCTTGACGCCTTGCATCATCCCCAAAAGGAAAACACAAGACAAAGAGAAGATAAAGGAAAAATCTTTTGGGTCAACATGGAAGAGACCTAAATGTGTTGGTGCCTTGCATCATCCCCAAAAGGAAAAAACAAGAAAAAGAAAAGATAAAATGTTTATGACAGAGAAGAATGTAGATACAAATAGAGGAATGTCACAAAGAGAGAAGTACATCAAATAGAATAGTATGGGGGATAACATTATACACATGAAATCACACACATAACATGAAGAAGAAAACAAAGAAAAGACTAGTCAGGCACATGCGAGTCAACCTATAGTAGGTCCTCTGCATTCCAATCTTGTTCATTGTATACAAAAGGTGGATAACTAGCCAAAGGAACAACAACAAGTGCAGTGCTAGGACAAGGCTATCTAATTCTTGTCCCCACTATGTGCAAGAAAAGAATGAGCTGAGGTATGTAGAAAGACCTCCTTGCATTTTGAAATGATTTGCACTTAATGTAAAGCATGCAATAATTAGAATATTCTGATCCTACAACTATTACATGGCAAAGAGCGGAACATGTACCATTTCTATTCAATTATAAATACACAAGAATTCTCACGATTAGTGAATTTGTCCAATATTATCCTTAAGACACGACACTTATTAGTACTATGTCCAAGAGTTCTATGGTATTGGAAATAAGACATGGTTTTGCTTGTTCCTTTTTTGTTTTTGTGTTGATGTCCTCTAATAGGTGGTAATTTTATGAGACCATGATGAAGAAGAATTTGTAGACATTTTTCATTTGGTAACTGCTTGAGCTCATAAATCTTCTTTCTTGATTCACCAATTTCTTGAGTTATATTTTGAGGAGGAGAACCTAAGACAATCCTATCATCCCTATCATTGTTACAAGACATTGGTTATTCTTTAGGAAGGAGGATACTTATGTCAGGAGGGGGATCTTGATATCCTAACCCTTTAGTATCTTTGGTTGGTATTTTCTCTAGGATTTGATGAATTTCATGTTCACTTATTATATCACATCATTGTTTGCTTAAGATCGTGAATCCTTTTCCATGTCTCTTCTAAGTTGATAGGATTGTTAGTTACTTTGTTAACATAGGATTTTTGAATGTTTACTTGATTAGAGGAACTAGGTTCACCTATTGTAGGAAAATTAGGTTCATTTTGTGTCTCAATTTCAAGATGTAAAAGACTAAACATCTCAAGTTGTGTTGGTTGTTTCATAGAAGGATAAAAGGATGCATTACTCTCAAGGTTGTTAAGGAAATCATTTATGAAGTTGTTCATGTTGTCATCATCTTCTCCAATGATTTCAACATCACAAGGAGGACATGCATTAGGAGTTGAGTGAGTGTTAGTGAGTTTAATTTCATTAGGATCACTTCCAAAAGCACAACTTGAGTCCACTAATGATTTAAAGTGGGACTAAATCACCCCTACTCGCATATGAGTCCTAGTGTGCATTAAAAAATCAGATTTTTGGGAGTGCAGACCTTGTTTTGAGCTTCTTTAGTTTTCCAAGTGCACCTCTATTTATCTCTAGTTTACTATTTATCTATAGTTTTAAAGAAATGTATGAAACAAAAAATATATAAATTCAAACAAAAATTTAACAAACAGAAGCACAAAAACCAATTTTTTAATGCTGAAAAATAGATTCATATCCAACATGGGACTAAATCACCTAGAGGGGCATATGAGTCTAGTTAGGGTTTTTCAAGGGTTCAAATGCTACAAAACAGTCCACACAGAATACCCAGAAATTAGGAAAAACCACCTGCACTAGGACTAAATCACCTAGAGGCGTGTATGAGTCACACATTAGGGTTTTGACACTAATTTTAGCAAATTTTGAGTGAATGTTAGGGTTTTTAGTTTGGATGATGTCTAGACTAAATTAAATTATAGATTTCAAATAAAATCCAATGATGCAAGAGGCAAATATGCAACCTATATGCACTTTCACTAATGCAAGATTTAGAAACCCTAGATGCAAATTAACTAATGCAAGACCTAATGGAAAGTTAATGTAAGCTAGATCTAGGACTATGATGCACTCCAAATCAAAAATAAGGTGTTCTAAAGGATGGGTTCACCAAAATGAAATGATGAAAATAGGGTTCTCCACCTTTTAGGAGATGGAACACAAGGGTAGGGTTTTAGGACCTTTCCACCTATTTCCTTCAAGTTTCATTGATGGAAACCTTAGATATATCAATCTAGGGATGGAATGAGGGAAAGAGATTTGCAATAAGGTTTCCTAGGGTGTGATTAAAGATAATAAGGGTGTTCACCACCAAGAAAAGGCTTGGAAAGACAAGAAAGGTAAATGACATAGAAAATGAACTCAAATAAGAATAGTAAACTGGAGATAAATAGTGGTGCACTTGGAAAACTAAAGAAGCTCAAAACAAGGTCTGCACTCCCAAAAATCTGATTTTTTAATACACACTAGGACTCATATGCGAGTAGGGGTGATTTAGTCCCACTTTAGGGTTTCAGGCCGAAACTAAAATATGGAATTGCTAATCCAAGATCTACAGAAAATGCTTGAAATATAGTATACTGGGACTCATACACCACAAGTGATGATTTGTCCCAATATCACGGTTGATCTAAAACTTGTATATCCTCTAATGTTCTCCTATAGCTTCTCTCCTGTCAAACTCTGAGTCTAGAACATTGAATTGTATCATGTAGGTGACTTTTCATGATATTACAATGTAGGTGACAACTTTAACAATTTGACAACTTTTCTCCAATATTTCTCTTCAATGGATCTTCAACCTAGATCTTCAAATAACACATCAAAGAGAGGCAATTTTTTTTTTTTTTGTTAGTGGATGGGGGTTTAACTTGGTCCATCCCCATTTTGGTGATCAAACCTTGAAATAGAATCAAATAACATGAAGGATTGATGAATGAACAAATATGCTATGTTTCAACTCACCAAACACTTAGAATAAAGGGTACAATCTTGGAAGTAATGGCTAGCATGAATGTAGATCTTGACTCTTGATTGTATGTTATGGATCTTGACTTGAATGCTTTCTTGAATCGTAAGATACCTACATCACAAATGTTAGCTCAAAAGAAAAAATGATGCATGATGACTTTGACATGATGATTGATTCTTGAATATGCTCCAAAATGCTTGATAATCACTCTTTAATGCTCTTAAATTCTCATGTAATCATAAAATTTCTATAGGAATTCTCTCATAAGATTGCTAGGAGAAAATATGTGAAATAACCTTATACTTATACTTGTTTATGCCAAATTTCCCAAAATTACAATACTACAAGCCAACATTAGAACTAGGAGAATAAGACCCTACCAAGAATTAAAATTTAAAATAGGTTTAAGCTAAGCAAGACTCATATGCATGTTGGGGCATATGGGTCCCAGTAGGCTAAGCTTGGGACACAAATTTAAAAAAAAAAAAGTTTTATGCCAAATTCAGGACTAGGCCCAAAAACATAGGTGGGATCCATACACCAAAGGTGGCATATGAGTCCTAGATTACTTAATGTTGGACATAAAATCCAAAATCATTAAATTATGATTGGTCATTAGATATATGTCATGATAGTCCTTAGAAATATGCATTAAATAAGGCTTATGGATGTAAAATAGGACCAAATAAGGAATAAAGAAGCTCAATTTTAGTAGGGAGGACCCAAACAAGTGTGAAAATGTAAAGGGATTCATTTTCCTACACTAAAAGATCGAAAAAAAATAAAATCCTTTTAGGTCAATAAGGAAGAGACTTAAATATTTGGACGCCTTGCGTCATCCCCAAAAGTAAAACACAAGACAATAAAAAAGGGTAAAATATTTACATGGAGAAGAATGTATGTACAAATAGAGGAATGCACATAAATAGAGAGGTAAATCAAACATAATAGTATGGGAGATCACATTATGCACATGCAATCACATAAAGAAACATGAAAAAGAAAATAATGAAAAATATTAGTAAGGCACATGCGACTCAACCTATAGCAAGTCATCAACATCACAATTTCGGTTAGTATATGTAGAAGGTGGACAACTAGCCAAAGGGACAAAATCAAGTTCGAAACTAGGACATGCACCAAGTTCAACACTCTTATTAGTAGAAACATCATTTAATCTCATGGAAGATGAGAACAATGAATTCAACTCATTATGCACTTGTTAATCAATCTTTGCAATGTCAATATCATCATATAAATTAATAACAAAAGGAGATCGAATGATAATTTCCATAGGAGGTTCTTGTTTATGTTGCAACAAAGGTATAAAATCATCATGTATTGCTTTAGGAATGTTTGGATTTTGATTTTCTATGTTTCTCTTTTCTTCCTTAGTTTGTAACATACAAGCAATAGCATGATGTCTATCCCTATGCTCTCTAGCATTTCAGAGTCTTTTCATTCTATTTTCAATTTGTAATTATGTAAGAGAAATTTTATCAACCATAGGTTTATTTTCTTCCCTTAGGGGAGGAACGAAAGGAACCATGGGAGGTTGTTCAACCACTTTCTCTTTAGCTTTTTAAACTTGTTTGATTTTAGGAGGCACAACATGACTGTTTTGATTGTCTCATGGTATCTTATATGAAATAGGTGAAGGATTTATAATAAGCTATTTTTCATTTTTTAGAAGGGATTTTTGTTCAATCATGGTTTCATCAAGGATAGGTGTCTCAATCATGGGCTAAGGTATATTTCTATGGGATAATTACACTATGTGTTTTGCCTTAAAATTTTGGTATGCTTTGAAAAATAATTCCTCATGAGGTCTAATAGGTTCAAGAGGCTTAGGAAAAAATAAATCCAATCAAAATTTCCCACGAGAAGACAGAAGATTAAAGCCACTATGGTGCATAGTAAAGATCTCATTGCCAAAGGGAAAATTCAAACATTTATGCACAAATGACGAGATGAAATTCATGGAGAGAATACATGGATAACCTAACTTCACATGTAATGTGTCTGAAGATGGGATGATGGTGAATGAGACATTTAATGTTTTGGATCCAACCTTTAGAGGGAGACTTATCGAGCCAATCGTAGGGAAAGAGAAACAATTATGCATTTTGATCCATGCTTTCGATATTTATTATGTATCTTGATAGAGTTCATGTAAAAATAGGAATTATTTAGTTATAACATTCTCTACATAGATGAGATCAATTAATATCGCATTGAAACAATTATTTTTGGGGGCTATGTACTCTCTTGCTCAATTAAGGCTTTTCACCTAAAAGGAGAGAGATAGGCCAAAAACCTAGGTGGTTCACTAGAACTTATGCAAGGATAATATAAATATGCCTAAATGAAACAAACTGATAAAATTGATTTATTATTTATGCAAAACTTAAGAAATATGAAGTGTTTGGAAACACAATGTGATATGAAAAAATGAACTATAAACATGCACAAATGAAATCAGAATTGAATGAGATTGAACAAAGTGCACCTAGAGATGGAATGATGATGTCTGAAGATTCTGGAATTTCACAAAAATCACTGTTGATGACCAGTGGGACTCATTCTTCACTAATGGAGAACCAGTCCTGCTTCTGGTAAATAGTCCTAAAACTAGTTTCTAATTGTTGGGAACTGAAATCTGAACAAATCACCTTTTCCAGCCTGGTAGTGGGACTCATTCACCACTGACGGTGAATCATTCCTCCTCCAAAAATGTGCAAATTCAAGGATCAACTCTATGGGTCCAAATCTGCACTTGTCTTCTTGTCGGGTTGACGGAACCAAATTTGCAGAAAATAGGTTGAATGTTGTCTCCAAGCTTGAATTAGGTTTTGGTTGACTTGAATATCTTTTATGACTTTTTGACCACTTTTCAACACCTATTTATTTGAAAAATATTCCTACAAGACCTGCAGACACACATGTAAAGAGGGGAAAAATGGTTAAGGGTTAGAGTATAGGGATATGCCTTGGTCAAATCCCACTTTGGTAATCAAACCCTTGATAAAGAAATGAAATGAAAACATGAAAGGAATGATGAGTAAACAAAATGAAATTGTCCTAAACTCACCAAACCCTTATTGAAATCTTAAGATATGTCAATGGCTGCTCAAAGATGCTTGATAATCGCTTGATTGATTGATGGATTAAATGCAAGAATGTTAATGAGTAAATGAGATGAATGCTTGAATGAATGGGTGAATTTTGGTTTAAAATGGATAGAAAAACACTTATTTATACATACTTATTCCCTAATTATGTGAAAAAAACATCACAAGCCAACATAAGGTCTTAATGAATAAAAACCCAGAGGAAATTTTAATTTATTTTGAATTTTGTGCCAAGAGGGACTCATTCGCCAAACATGGTGAATTGGTCCCACTCAAGGCTTGCAAGTGGGTTTTGGGAATTAAGTTGTATTTAATGATATTTGTTAGTTTTATATTTAAAAAAAAACTTAATTAAGGCTTATAAGTGCATAAAGGGGACAAATAAAGCATAAGAAAGGTGTAATTAGCGATGACAAGCCTAGAAAAATGTGAAAGTATGTTACAAGACTTTACAACACTTTGAAATAGGACTTGGTAAGGGATAACAAGGGAATATTTAGATTAATTATAATAAGAAGATTCTAGAAAAGTGTAGAAATGTGTTACAACACTTCACAACATCTTCAGAAGATATCATAATTTCTATATTCAGGACCTAGTGTGAATGCATAAGTTACATTGCAACATTAAATCTAAGAAAAATAAGTCAAGCATCACAGGAAAAAGATGTAAATGACCATGAAAATGTCCAAAGATCCATTTTTCTATGGTACATTTAGCCCCCACTTTAGTGAGAGGATGAACTTGCTTCAAACTCACACTAGGTAGCCATGCATATCGAGAGGGATCCAAATGCACTTATACTAGCAAGATGGAATGACAACGATCAAGAGGGATGATCAAGCCCTCAAGATGAAGATCCCATGGAAAACCAAACATAAGAACAAAGGAACACACATGTGAATGAGAAAAGAGAAGAGGAAGGGAAAAAGGAAAAGTCAGATCAAGCTTCAATCGTTTGTCTAGCTAATTGTGGATCAGGTCTAGGCTACTTTTCCATAAAGGAAAATGCATACTTACTTTGGGGTGACAGAGCTCATGTCTATTCACCAAGTGAGAAGGCCCAAAAGGTGAGAAACATATGCTCGGCTGGTATGTACTCACAAACACATAAGTGGCTATGGGGAAAGTTGTGCCTCAAAATGAGCTTCCTGCTCAACCATACTAAATTTATACCCCCTGATAGGGTGAAGCCACAATAGTGGTTTACAATTTAAGTGAGAAGGAAAACTCACAAAAAATGACCCCAAGGAAAAAAATGTGATTTTGGGGGTTTGTACGAACCTATTGGTTTGAGCAAACCAATAAGGGGTTCACTAGAACAAGGGTTCGAGTGAACCCCTTTAAATTTTGGCCACCAAAAGAAAAATATAAATGCATTGCAAAGGGGTTCAAGCAAACCTCTTTGAATGGGTTCGCTCGAACCCCCCTTATCCCTCTTCCCCCCTGAGACACAAAAGAAACCTATTTTTTATGTTCGAAGCTTAGTTTGAACATGAAAATGGAGGAGTCTTCACAATCCCAACTGGAATCAGGTAGTCCTTGAAACGAGCTATCCAAAGAATATAATTTTAATATGTTTTGATTTTATTATGTATTTGGTTTTTTAGTTTTATTAAACATAGGTTTTTCATCAAAAATGAAGGTCTTTGTTCTCCACGTGTGGAAAATAGGAGATTATCAATTTTTTCTTTTGAAAAATATGAGTGCACCAGATATTGAAGTCCTTGATCCAACAAAAAAATTTGAATTTCGATATATTCAAAAAAATTTACGCTTTATATGGTCATGCTATGTCTAAATTGTAATTGGTTTGACTTCGAAACTTGATTAAAGAAAAAATATTCAATAAAAACCTATGTAACCAAGTGGAAGCACTAGATATTAGAGTTACAAATCTAAATTCAAAAGAATTAGAATTTTATCCTTCATGGAAAAAATGTTATGTGTCATATGGTGTGCGTCACTTTTTTAGAATGTTGTTTTTTGAAAAAAACCAATTTTCATGGGAGATGGAAAAATAAGTGCAATCTGATTCCAAAAATTTTGAATTTTTTTTTTTTAGAATTTATAGAAAAAATGTGATCAAACCCTAGTTTGCATCATCTTCAAATTCCTCACGGTTTAGCCGCTATATGTGCCTAAATGTGAAGGTTTAGTTAAAAATAATAATTTCAATGTCCAGTTTGGCCAAAAATTGTAAACCACTATTGTGGGATCACCTGATAACTTTAATAAGGTGCCATAAAGGAAAATGTCAGTTCGTGCTTCATGAGACAAGTAAAGATTCATATACATAGAACTCATGAACAAACAAGATGGCACCACAGGCATGCAAGCTGCATTATGCAAGGTGGCCATATAAATGCAAAAATGTAAAATGCAAAAGAAATGTTCAAATGAGTCTTGTTAAGTTCATGCCTGGTCTATCACTTAGGACACATTGTTTCTAATGTTTCCAAGAGAGGACCAATCAAAGAATAGAATATTCACAACTTAGGGGATGCAGTGTGTCGCATCATGATCCAGGAGGATCCATAAGACCTCAAAAATTCATAATCTTAGAATCAAACAGAACTAGCTCGATCACATAGGGCTCACCTACACTCTTGACACAACTTGAATCGCATCAAAAGGAGACCATATGCCTGAGATATGCTTGGTCAAAGTTGGGGTCAAACCTAGTATAAGGGCCAGCCAAACTCAAAAAATTTGATCATTCCAAAAATGGTCAAAGGTGGCATCACATTGAAGAGCTCATCGCCACGGTTCCAATGCCTCTCGTTTCATCAAAAACGGAGCTCATATGACGAAGATAATATGGCTAGTCAAAGTTGAAGGTTGACTTGATGTTGATGTGGCAGTTGACTGGATGCTGATGTGGCAAGTGCAGGTGGTGTGGAAAAAATGTGGATCCCCCTCACTAAATTCACATACCACAACTATACCATTCTTTATTTTTGAGAAATAAAGTCGTGGAGGTTTATTTTATTTCACAAAATCCATTTTATGGGATTACAAGTGGATTTTGTGGGATCCCGAGCAGATTTTGTGGGATTTATAGGCAACGGATTAAAACCAAATCTCCTAAAAATTAAAAAATTAAACCCTTTAAAACAATAATAAATAAGCCCGAATCTCCTTAGATTAAAGAATTTAACCCCCAAATAAAAGTAGAAAATCCAAAATTTAAATACTAACCCCTATAAATAAGGGCCTAATCCTTTAGAATATTAAAGCCCATTTACATAATATAATTAAAGGGATTAGATCCTATTGTAAATGGGGGATTTTTCAAAGATATGTAAAGGTTTCAAAAGGATTATTTTGTAAGGCTCAAAATTGTAAGAGTCGTTAAACTTAAAGGGGTTAGGATTTAAATGATATTTTAAGGGGGGATTTTAAAGATTTTTGATGTAAATGGGATATTGTAAAATCATATGGTTTTAAACTATATTAGGAAAAAATATTTGTATAAAAAGGGGATTTTTAGCTTTCTAAGGGGAGGGGAAATTAGGAGAGAAAATTAGGGAATTGGAGAATTCTTTTGAGAAGAGTTTTTTTTGGTAAGCATAGAGACTTGTATTTGTATTCTTTAAGTGTAATGGGGTTATGAGGAAATTTAAGCCTAACTCAAGAAGGAGAGTACACAAGTATCTTTAGGTGCAAGAGGAGACTGTGAGCGATCTTGTAATGTAGGACTGCAGCTTGGATGATGTAAAAAAGCATGTTAAAGCTTGGTGTCATCAATAAAGTGGTCCAACATTGAGAAACAGACCTGGAGACATAGCTCATGTCAAGAGAGCTCCGTTATCAAGATCTTGTGTTAACTTCTGTTATGTCTTATTCTTCTATCTTCCATCTTATTTTCTCTCTATTTCATTTCAGTTTATTTTTCAATTCAGTAATTGATTTCTAATTACAACATTTTAGTAATTAGTAATTTCATTAATTTATGTTAAAGTGAACATAGTCTATAATTACAATGGTTAAACAACATAGTCACACAATTATTTCTAGATCGAGAATAATTGTAATTAAAGTTAAATACATTTGAATTTGTAAACCTCTAATTACAGATCAAATTTTGGTATCAAAGTAGTTTAATAGGAAAAATTGCAAGTGGTGGATGTTAACCAGGTTGAAATTAAAGCGAGGAGATGGTGCACTTATAGAGTTCAATCCTAAGATCAGAAAACAAAGGTCTTTCCACAATCAGAAATGGAAGCTAAACAAAGTACTATAGAGCTTGATGAGAAAACTTTCCAGAAAGAATTTCTTGAAATGAAGGCTATGGTTGAAGTTCTTTTCCAAGAGAGACAAGAGCGATAGAAGAAAAAGGAACTCAAGAACAAAAAGAATGAACATGAATCCACTTCAAAAGATGATAAAGGTATAGGAGTAGGAGGTGGTAGTGACCCTCCTGAATCTCCATTCCCATATTCTTCTTTATCCTCTCCATCTTCTTCATCTAGTTCTACTTCAAAGAAAAAACAACCTGTACAGTTTGAAGCTAATACACCTTTGTTAAAGCTTGATGTTAAATTTGAATTACCAACTTATAATGGAGAACTAGATGTAAAAAAACTTGATAATTGGATTAAAAAAATTGAAGTTTGTTGTAGAATTTAGAAGTTTGTTGAGGATTCTCAAAAAATACAATTATCCACTTTTCATCTAGGAGGCATAGCCTTAATCTGGTCGGAGAGCAGAACTTAGGAAGATCTAAGCCGATATGGTAAAATTATTTCTTCTTGGTTTGAGTTCATAGCTGCATTAAAGAAACAGTTCTATCCATTAGGTCATATGTAAAAAGCAGTAATGAATTGGAAATCATTAAGGAAAGAGAAAGGAGAAAGTGTATAGGAATATACACTTGAATTTACAAAAAGAGCTTTAATTTTGGGCATTCCTTTATACATGCAAGAAACTTTGTTGAAGTATCTAGGTGGATTACATGAAAAATTGAGGCATACAATACTAATGTTCAATCCAACTAACCTTGATGAAGTTAGTGTGCAAGCCATTCATCTTGAAGCAGGCACAAAGAGAATCCATGACAGTTTCTTAATGGACTCCAATAAACACAGGGAGCAAGAAAGGGAAGGAGAAAATGTAGCAGACAACTAGTGTAAAGAAAGATGCGGATAAGCCTTATTGTTCACGTTGCAAGAAGAAAGGGCACAAAGATACAAAGTGATGGAAATTTCATCCTAATTAGAAACCAAAATGGTTCAAGGATCAAAAGGGTAAGAAAAAGACTGTAGCTATCGTGCATGATCTCATATCAGATTCTGATGATGAAATGAAGATCATAGTTGTGGGTATAAAAGGTAACATTCCTATTTTCATTACTAGTTCCCATGCTTCTTTTGTAAAGTGTAATTAAGTACCTATTGAAATTAAGAGGAATGATTTGTTTCATATAAGGACTATTGTAAAACAGAGTAAAATTTATACAATCATAGATAGTGGATCACAAGTAAACTTAATATCTCAACAAGTTATTAAAGAAATTGGGATTAAAAACAATACCTCATCCTAAACCATATCCATTGGGTTGTGTGCATGATAATGCTCAGTTACATGTGCCAAGGATACATAAACTCCAATTTTCAATCACATTCAAGTTTGTAGATAAGGTAGAGTTAGATTTAATTTCGCTTGACATATATGGGATGGTTTTGGGATGTCCTTGTTGGAGTTATGAACAGACACTAAGAAGGGGGGTGAATCAGTGTCTAAACCTTTTTCAACTTTGACCAAGACTTTTAATTTTGATATCCTTTCTATTGACAATAGAGAAGAGTAATCGCTTTGAGAGCATTCATAAAGATATGAAAACATCAACTTAGTCCATTAGACAAATTATGCCAATATGATTTGAGTGAGATATCTTACATTTTCCAAAACAATTGTGACTAACAATGTTTAACAATCAAAGCATGATGATAGTACAGTTGCAACTCATAAGACTGTGTAAATGAAAACCAAAATGATTGAATCACTTCTTAACCAATTGATTTAAATACAACTTTATAAGACACTACAACAATAGTGCAATAGAATGACACAAGATAGGTATTGAGACAACAAAAACTTTTAGTACATTATAACAATTATTGAGCTATGAATCAAAATAATAGTTTTATACTTTCTATTGAATCAAAACTTTCAACAATGATAGAACACTTGTGCAAGGAATTTTGATATAACCATTTTTAGAGATGAGGAAACTAACATTCAACAATGCTCAGACTGATAAGAACAATTACTCACAAAATTATCACAATCAAGAAGCATTTTGACATCAAAACAAAGAGACCATAAGACAAAGAGTTTTCTGAGTGGAAAACCTTTGTGGGGTAGAAAAACCACTCCTAAACTGCCTCACTGGCTTAACTTCAAAAACCACATCTTATAATGCCTTACATGCCAATTTTCTGAGCACCCATTCAAGGAGCACCAACCCCTTTTTCAGATTATAGAATTACAATAACACAAAGGATCTATCTGTTTTATTTTAGCTCACTCAAACCTCTCTATCTAATACCCTAAACATTCAACATGAATCCTTAAAATATTAAATAAAAAAGGTTTTTATGATTATACTCTTCATCATGTTTTCAAACTTTTATAACAGAACTTTTTCACTTTCTCTTTTTGAAAAAATATCAATTACAATTTCAACAACCACTCTTCATAGTGTATCATCACTGTATTTATATATATTTCAAAAATATAGGTCTGCTAAAAATGAGTCTTCATAGATGTCAATTGCAAAAGAATCTTTTTACCCAACAGGTTGCAGGAGCCATTTTGTTTCAAGAAATACAAAGATACAATAACATTATGCACCCATCATTCTCATTTGTCTTTTTTGAAGTGCTTTTATCAAACACAATACCCTTACAAATCTGTTTTCAAAAAAAACCATAATGATTAATGATAGATGGAAACTAAAAATTCACCTGAGGATATTTTTCTTTTCACATAATTTTTAAGGCTGATAAATTCCAAAGATTCTCACTACTTAGGGTCTGAAATGAATTTGTAACCAAACCCATATCTTCACCAAAACCCAAAAATAAACAATACTTTCATAATACCCATGATGGGAAAAGTATAAGCGAACTGTAATCATGCATTTCTAACAAAAAAAATTAAGTAACCATTCAAACTTTTGTAAAAAAAACATCAAATAATGGAAAAGATACCTAACCAAGCATGAAACTAAAGAAAGAAAAAAAGCATGTGAACCTGTCACAAAGTTTCTACCAACCTAGCAGAGGAAACACCATCGAATCTCCTTCCAAATTCGAGCTCCCAACCAATAAATAATGGTAACCTTATCAACCATGCCCATCATCGAATAGCAGTTGCAACCTCTCCATAGCTTCCACAAAAGACACAAAAACCAACTTTCACTGTGTCGACTAAGTGTAAACACCAACAATCTACAGATAATCAGGATAAACATGGCAGCAAATAGATCTACAAGGATTTCTCTAGCTGTTAGGGTTTCACCTTCAGCCAAAATGATAACCATAAAACACGTTTTCCCATATCCCTTCATTTACCAAGTCATTCAATGACTTTTCAAAATCATAATGAAATTTGAAGTCTGCAAAAAAATAATTCACATGAAATTTGTAAAACATCATGATGAATTTAAAATCTTATGTCTTATACCTTTTACCACAAATGCCGACATAATTATCACCTAGATAATTTCTCAAAGAAATGTCGATCCACATTATCACCTTAAACATTATTACCAAATTGTCGATGCCATGTCACTTCATAGTGACTTTTAAATAAGCCAAATAAACATTTAACCCGATGATAATTTATCATATGCAAAAAGTGAAGGGCTCAATCAATAATAAAGACAAGTATTTGCCTTTGGATGCTGACCATGAAGTCTAGGCTTGAGCATTGGAGTCTCCTTTGATAACAAGTATAATGTTAAAATAATATGCCATGTGTACCAAAAAATACCATCAAACAAATGAGTTGCTAGAACCAAAATGAATTCAATGCCTCCAAATAATGTGAGTTTAGGATGGCTTTAGAAACATGAATGCAATGATGTCACTAATCCAAGATTCATAGAACAAAGTGAATCAATAACCAAATTTCCTGAATCGGTGTAATTTCTTGTTAAAGCAATATAAATAAACCATGAACCAGAAATCATGTGCCATATTTATCAATCAATAAGTCATAACCATTTATACCATGAAGATAGAAAGATGCCAAGATGATATACATGCCAAACCAAGGCCAAACTGATAAACATCAACTAAAAGCATATTTCCATAAGCATTACCTTTATGAAGTTGTTACTCACAACTATGATGTTGTCCAATACCTTGCAACTAGTATTATTTATGATTCCATGGATCAAATGATATCTCACTGAAAGTGAATCTGCTAGTATGAGTATGTCAAATACCTATGGTTGTCATGAAAGCAAAGACACATATCTGGAGCTTATGCTTGTCCTGACATAAAGAACACTATATCAAATGTCAGTACCACCAAGTAAATAATTGAAATTGAAAGAGCATGCCATGAACTAGGAGTATCACTATATGATCCAACAGTAAACCTCAAGAGCCAATATATCATTAAAAACCTGAATCACCATAAACATGAATACCAAAGAGCATGCCAACAAATTTTTTCATCAAGGACAACCAAAGACAACTAAGAAGTCAACAGTCCTTACTTGTATAACAAAACGACCATTTTCTACATGGAACATAAAAAGTATCATTTGTTTAAAGATGGAATTGAATTCATTGTGAAAAATCATCGCATGAAGAGTGATAAATCTCTTTTAAACATAGGAAATTTCAAAATGGTTGTAAATGGAAGCAAGACATTGACCCTCATGTCTATAAAAACTAGTAATAATAAACATGAAAATAAAAATTTATAATTTTGATAAGATGTCATAGATAGCATAGTGTGAGGATCAATTGTGAGAAAGTTTAAGCCTTTAGCCTCAGGTGGTAAAAGAGGGTTTGAATGATTCATTTTCTAATAATGTTCCTGTTCAGGAGATCCAGCACGCTAATACTTTTTCCTTCACATCAATTTATTTAGTATTGTTGCTTTTTATTCTACTAGTTAGTTCTATCTGGATGATGGATGTGACAATGAATATTGAGGAATATTCAATTAATTTTATCAGCAATTCTATCTCATTTTTCTTCATGTTTGTGATGGGTTAGATGTTCAAGATTATAGTAGGGTGGACAAATGTTACTAAGAAAGTGAGGTGACAATTCCCTCACTTAAATTATATGTAAAAATAGACTTTTGGAGGTCCAAAAGCTTATTAATTGGGAGGAATGAACCAAGAGGATCTAGATGACCTCAAAAAATCACAATCTTAGAATTAGACGGAACCAACTCCATCACATAGGGCTCGCCTACATTCTCTTGATGCAACTTGAATCAAGTCAAAAGGAGACTGTATGCCCGAGATATACTTGGTCAAAGTTGGGGTCAAACTTGTTATAGGGGCTAGTCAAAGGAATAAAAATTGACAATTCAAAAAATGTTAAAATTTGGCATCACATAGCAGAGCTCATCACCATGGTTCCAACACCACTTGTTTTTAAAAAAATGGAGCTCGTATGATGAAGATATGGCTAGTTAAAGTTGAAGGTTGATTGGATGTTGACATGGTAAGTGCAAGTGATGTGGAAAAAATGTGGATCCCCCTCACTAAATTCACGTACCACCACTATACCGTGCTTTATTTTTGAGAAATAAATTGGTGGAGGTTTATTTCATTTCACAAAATCAATTTTATGGGATTGCAAGTGGATTTTGTGGGATCCCAAGCAGATTTTGTGGGATTTAAAGGCAACGTATTAAAACCAAATCTCCTAAAAATTAAAAAATTAAACCCTTTAAAACAATAATGAATAAGCCTAAATTTCCTAAGTTTAAAGAATTTAACCCCCAGATAAAAGTAGAAAATCCAAAATTAAAATACTAAACCCTATAAATAAGGGCCTAATCCTTTATAATATTAAAGCCCATTTACCTAATATAATTAAAGCGATTAGATAATATTTTAAATGATTTGTGAGATTTTCCTATTATAAATGGAGGATTTTTCAAAGATATGTAAAGGTTTCAAAAGGATTATTTTGTAAGGCTCAAAATTATAAGAGTCATTAAACTTAAAGGGGTTAGGATTTTAATGATATTTTAAGGGGGAATTTTGAAGATTTTTGTTGTAAATGGGAGATTGCAAAATCATATGGTTTTAAATCATATTAGGAAAAATTATATGTATACAAAGGGGATTTTTAGCTTTGTAAGGGGAAGGGAAATTAGGAGAGGAAATTATGGAATTGGAGAATTCTTTTGAGAAGAGTTTTTTTGGTAAGCACAAATACTTGTATTTGTATTCTTTAAGTGTAATGGGGTTATGAGGCGATTGAAGCCTAACTCAAGAAGGAGAGTACACAAGTATCTTTAGGTGCAAGAGTAGACTATGAGCGATCTTGTAATGTAGGACTAGAGCTTGGATGATGTAAGAAATCATGTTAAATCTTGGCATCATTAATTAAGTGGTCCAACATTAAGAAGCGGACTCAGAGACATAAGTAATGTTGAGCGAACTTAGTTATCAAGCTCGTGATCTCTCTTCTTTTTTGTCTTATAATTCTCTTTCATTCCTTTCAGTATTTGATGCCTTCTGAGTTCTTATTATGAAATTTAAGTAATTAGTTAGAGTCATTAAATTATTAAGTGAACTCAATTTCTGTAATTTCAAAGGTTATAAATACATAACCACACAATTATGTTTGCGATCGGGATAAAATCTGTAATTAGGAGTAAAGTACAAATTATTTGTAACCCTTTAATTACATATCACATCAGGCTACCAAGACGAATGCAATATACTTAGATAGATGATGCTTATGAAGGACATCACACCCAATGTCATCCATAAAGTGACAAACACATCGTATGAAGTGACAAGGTTGCACTAAGAACCAAAAATGCAAATGAATAATGCCAATGTATGCCCCCACTTTAAAGGAATTTCTACACACTGTTCTATGAGAAATTACTTTAAAGTAGAAAATGAAAAATACAAAAATAAATAAGACATTAGAGCCAACCTGGAAAGCCCCTATGCCAAGTCATACATTTTCGAGTAAGGATGCATCATGCAAATGAAAAGGAACAAAAGAAAGAGGGGTTCCCCCAAAAGGGAACACCAAACACATAAGGGATCTATGGATTTTGGGTTAGTATGTTCATTGCTACAATGTTTGTATGAAAGACCTTGAAACTATCATCATTCCCTGAATACATATAACTGGAAGAAGGATACAAAGAGAGCGAAAACAAAAAAAAAGAAAAAATATGTTTTGCATCAACATGGAAGAGGCATTGTGGTCTCAACACTTTGCATCGTCCCTAAAAGGAGAAACAAAAGCGAAAATAAATGAAAAGGAAAAATAAAAGGAAAAGCTTTCGGGTCAACATGAAGGAGACATTTCAGTCTTAATGCCTTGTGTCATCCCCAAAAGGAGAACTCAAGGAAAGACAAAGTAAAAAAAAAAGGAAAAGGGACTGATTGGGTCAACATGAAAGAGACTCTCAACGCTTTTTGTCATCCCCAAAAGGAAAACACAAAACAAAAGCAAAAAGGAAAAGATAAAGTATGACATAGAAGAATATAGGTACAAATAGAGGAAGTGCACAAAGAGAGGGAGAACATAAAGTGCACATCATGGGGGAAAACAATACATACATACAATCACATAAAAGAAAAAGAAAAAGGAAAATGTAAAAAGGCTAGTAATGTAAATGTAAGTCAACCATTAATCGATTTATTCACTTTACAATCTCAAGTAGTATAAGTGGAAGGTAAATAACGCAGTTAAGAGACAAGGACAAATGTATTACTAGGACAAGACTAACAACCTCTTTCCCCCACTGAGTGTAAGGAAAGAATGAGCCAAGATTGATGATGGGAAGGATCATGCAAATAGTGAGAATGGAAAATTCTTCAACTATTGCATGATAAGATTGGTGATAAAGTACTATGGAATGATAGGATAATAGTCAGTATCAGTGTAGTGATACTTGTTCAGTATGTCCTTCAATGTCTAACATTCATTGCTGTAATGTCAAAGAACACGATGATATTTACAATATGGTATGTTGGAATCTTTAGGACGAATGACCAACCTATTGGAAGGTGGTAAGAGTATAAGACATATTCAAAATAATTTGGAATTTCCTTTCACATTTAGGTGGTGGATGGAGAGGAAACTTTAGTTTTTTCAAATTTTAAGGTCGTTTGTGTTTACTAGGTTCACCTTTTCATGAATTGAAGGAGAAAGAGGACCCATAGGGATCCTAGCATCCTAGTCATTGGAATCATGTAAGGGTTGTTCACGTGGAAGGAGAACATTCAAGTCACGAGGGGAATCAACAATCACCGTACCATCATCATGAAGTATCCAATATTCAAAAGGAGGCTTGTTATCATGAGGAGGCTCTTGATATCCTAACCTTGTGGTGTTTTAATCTATTGGTTGTTATAACAGTTGGTGAATGTCACATTCAGTTGTTGTGTCACATCCTTATTTTCTTAAGATAGTAAAACCTTTTCCATATGTTTCTTCAAGGTTGATTGGTGTTCTTGTAGCCTTTTTATCATAGAATGGTTGAGGAGTTGCTTGTTTAGAGGAATGAGGTCCACCTGATGAAGGGAACTTAGGTCCTTTGTTCATTTCAGGATGTAAGTAACCAAACATATCAGGGCGTGAGACAGTAGGAAGGTCTTGTGACTTCATGGATGGGTAAAAGGATGCATTGGCTTCAAGGTTGTCAAGGCATTCATTTAAGAACTTATTCATGCTATTATCGTCTTCTCCAATGATGTCAACATCACAAGGAGGACAATCATGAGGAGTTGAAGGAGCATGAGGAAGCTCAAGGTCATTAGGATCACAACCAAAGGAACAATTTGATATGTCCACTAAGGATTTTAATGAATTCCAAAAATTATTAAAGCAAAAAGAAATGATGAAAGTGAATGAAAGTAAAATAATATGCAAGAAAGTGGATAAAAAAATAAAATGGAAAGTATGACAGAAAGTAATAGTAGAAAATTGTGATGCATAAATTTTCCAAAACATGCCTAAAAATGCAGTTCAAAATGTGCAACTAGACTGATTCGCCCAAGGTGGCAAATGAGTCAAGGCGATAAATTTTTTATGGTTTTTTAGAAAATTTAAAGTGATTTTTATGCTTTTCTAATACAAAATTAAGGTGCAAATGCAGAATCTGAGTTTTTGTAATGTTTTGAAGTGCAAAAATGAAATATATATGAGATATTCACTAATGCAAGTTTGGAAACCCTAGGATGCAAGAAAAATGCAAAGGCTAATGCAAAAGATAATGTTGTGAGTCCTAGGATGTAAAGGCAATGCAAATAAGAAAGATAATTTTCAATATGCAGGTTCACCAAAATGAACCAAATATTTTTGGAGGCTATGTACTCTCTTGCTCAATTAGGGGTTTTCACCTAAAAGGAGAGAGATAGGCCAAAATCCTAGGTGGTGCACTCAAAATAATGCAAGGATAATGTAAATATGCCTAAATTCAATGTCCTAAATGTAGAAAACTGATAAAATTGATTGATTATTTATGCAAAACTTAAGAAATATGAAGTGTTTGAAAACATAGTGTGATATGTAGAAATGAACTATAAACATGCACAAATGAAATCAAAATTGAAGGAGACTTAATAGAGTGCACCTGGAGATGGAATTTTGATGTCTAAAGATTCTAGAATTTGACAAAATTCACTGTTGATGACTACTAGGATTCATTCACCACTAATGGTGAATCAGTCTTGCTTCTGGTAAACTATCCTGAAACTAGTTTTTGACTGTCAGGAACTAAAATAAGAAGAAATTAAATTTTCCAGCCTAGTAGTGGAACTCATTCACCATTGATGGCGAGTCAGTCCTCGTCCAAAAATCTACAAATTTAGGGGTCAACTCTATGGGTCCAGATCTGCACTTGTCTTCTTATCAGGTTGACAAAAAAAAATATGCAGAAAACAGGTTGAATGTTGTCTCCAAGCTTGAATTAGGGTTTCATTGACTTGAATAGCTTTGATGAATTTTTGACCACTTTTCAACACCTATTTCTTTGACAAATATGCCTACAAGACTTGCAAACACGCATGCAAAGAGGGGGAAAATGGTTAATGGTTAGAGTATATGGATTTCCCTTGGTCAAATCCCATTTTGGTAATCAAACCGTTGATAAAGAAATGAAATGAAAATAAGAAAGGAATGATGAATAAAAAAAATTCAAGTGTCCTAAACTCACCAAACCCTTGTTGTTGAAATATGAAGATATGGCAATGGTTGCTCTGAGATGCTTGATAATTGCTTGATTGATTGATGGATTGAATGCAAGAATGTTAATGAGTGAATGAGATGAATGCTTGAATGAATGGGTGAATAGGGGGTTAAAATGGATGGAAAAACACTTATTTATACACCCTTATTCCCTAATTACCTGAAAATACATCACAGGCCAACATAAGGTCTTAATGAATAATATCCTGAAGAAAATTTGAATTTTTTGCCAAGAGGGACTCATTCACCACCCATGGAAAATGGGTTCCACTCAATACTTGCAAGTGGGTGTGTGGAATTAAGTTGTGGTTACATAGTGTAGGATGATGATGGGCCAAAAAGTGGCGATATGATGGGTATGTGTAGGGTATGTGGCCGATGACTTTTTTTAACCTAAAATTAATGAAATGGAAAGGGTTTTTAAAGGATATTCTCAGCTTTCCACCAATATAAATTATTATTTACATTGAATTTAATAAATAATTATTATAATTCATTTTCTATTTGAATTATGACTAAAGTCTTCATTAATAGGTTGACTGAAAAACATCTATAGCTTTCAAATGATATCACATTTTTTGAATCTGAAACATGCGTCACATTCTATGCTTTGCATAATATAGGATTTTAAAAAAAAGAATTTCATGAAGTTTTGACCAAGTTAAGGTGGTTAGACATACATATTTTAATATTTTTTAAAAGTTGTAAAAAAAAATCATAATTAATTATTTACTTGGAAAAAAATTACAAAAAAATATGCATCACATTTGGACATGAGTCCTCTACTTATATCTAAAATCCTATAGAATTTTTTATCATTTTATTGTGGTTAGGGTGGTCAGACAGACACCTACTTATTTTTTCCTAAAATTTAAGTACTATTGCATTGAAATTTCAAATTTTCACCATATAGATTTTTTTTCAAAAAAATCTAGTAGTTTAGAAACTACATTCAATTTGCTACAGATTCTATTCTTACATGTTTTTGAAATAATATAGATAACTTATTCAAATTTTTACGTGAAATTGCCTAACGCTAATTTTTCTAAATTTTTCACGACTTAAGGGCCTATTTTTTCCATGATGATCCTACACATACCCTTGTATTTAATGATGTTTTTTGGGTTTATATTCACAAATACACTTAATTAAGGTCTATATGTGCATAAAGGGTCCAAATAAAGCATAAGAAAGGTGTAATTAGTGATGACAAGCCTAGAAAAGTGTGAAAGTATGTTACAAGACTTTACAACAGTTTGAAATAGTACTTGGTAAGGGATAAACAGGGAATATTTAGATGAGTTATAATAAGAAGAGTCTAGAAAAGTGTACAAATGTGTTACAACACTTCACAACACCTTCAAAATACATCATAATTTGAATATTCAAGACCTAGTGTGAATGCATAAGTTACATTGCAACATTAAATCTAAGAAAAATAAGTCAAGCATCACAAGAAAAAGACCTAAATGACCATGTGAAAATGTCCAAAGATCCATTTTGCTATGGTACACCCATTAATAGGTTTGTCATTGATTATTCCAACTATGTAAAGAAGACCATCAAGTGCATGTTTGATTATTTCATTTTGTGAGAAAGCATTATCAAGGGGCATTTTGGTTTGTCCCTTATGAGGTTTAGCTTCAATAAGTGACACTGCTTTAACCATTTTATCCTCATTTCCATCTTTTGTGTTTTCATCATTCGTGTCAACATTGATCACATCATTCTTTTTTCCCCTAGCTTTGACAAATGAAATAGTATGTTTTGGCATGGGATCTGTAAAAAATTGTACATTTTGGTTAGGAGGAGCTATAGACTTATTACCTTAAAATTGTCCACACCTCCAATTTGAAGTCAATTAGAATCAATGAGGTCTTGGACAAGATGTTTAAGACACTTACAGTGTTCTATATCATGTCCATTTTGTTGGTGAAATTGGAAATAATCATTTCATCTATAGTTTGAGGGTAATGGTTTATTAGGATCAGGAGCTTTGAAATGAGTGAAGGAAATAATATTCTTGTTCAAGATCCACAACATGATACTATGAAGGGTGTCAGGTAGAGGGGTAAATTGTCTATTCCTATCCCTAAAGGAAAAAGGATTTGTCATCTTTATAGCAACCACTTGGTTATCAACTTGTTGATTTGGTTGAGGGGAATTAAGTTGTAAGAATCCCCTATTCTATTTGTTGAAAGGTTGGTAACTCTTTTGAGGTGCGAATTCAAACTTTTGAGGATGGCTAGGTGGATTTTTCACACCACGACTACTAATCAAATTATGATAATCACAAAGGGCTATGCATAACTGTGTGAAGGAGGGAATTCTCATCATCTCAAGCTTTGTTTGAATTTGGTCATGCAAATTGGAAATAAATATTCTTTTAAGGTCAGAATCATGAATCACAATTTTTATTTGTGAATAAAGCATTTGATATCATGCTATGAAATAACTGATTTTCTCATCATCCTTTTGTTTACATTTCATCAGGTTAGCTAAAGTTGTCTTGGGACCCATATGAATTTGGAAGTGGCTGTAAAAGGAATCAATGAGTTTATTTAATGAATGAAATGAATTATTTGGTAAGGAGAAAAAACACTCTAAAGTAGTATCTTTCAAGGATCTAGGAAATAGCTTAGCCAAGAGTTTATCTTCAAAAATGAAATCACTACACAAGATTGTGTAAGTGGAAACATGGCTAACACGATCTCCTTTCTCACCATATTTCTCAAATCTAGGAACCTCTATACCTTGTGGCATTTGTGTTCTCAATATCTCTAGGGATAATAGATAAGTTTTGATGTATTATGAATGTTGGCCATTGTTGTTTTGATTTAGGATGGTGATTTTTTATTGAAGGGCTGACATGTTTTGCATAATTTTGAAAATGATGAGATTAGTATTGGTATTATGAGATGAAGAGGAATAAAGTGGAGTGGTGTGTGTTTGCGGAGGGAAAGTTAATTGGAGGTTTGTAAGGGGAGATGGTTGAGGATATATGAGATTTGAATGAACAAAGATAGAAGGATTCCCAATGGAAATACCTCAGGAAGTGTTGACAATTCTTGTAGGTTGAATGGTTGTGGTAACATGAGTACTAGTGTATGTAAGAATAGAAGTGGGGACTATAGGAGGAATGAAATTTCTACCATGGATTTGAGTATACCCCAAAGCTTGAGCACAACTAGTCATTGTAGGGATGTTATTATTAACAACATCATGTACATTGGATGTAGGTAAGGAAGTCATTAGAAATGAGGTATGTAGGCTATGATCCATAAGGGATTGATTATCAACACTATTAGAAAGAGAGTTAGAAAACTCAAGATCAATGACGAATGGTGTATTATAGGATGACACGAGTCTTGAACTACGTCTCACAACAATATTGCTAATAGCACACCAAGTTGTAATGTTGATACAAGTTTCATGAACTTAATGTCAACTCAAAATGGAAAGAGGGTAAAATGCAATGCAATGATCTAGAATGCAATATGTAAATGTAATTTTTAGATTCTAAACAAGGTAATTTTCTAGTTACACTATGCAAAAACTTGAAAATTATGTCTTGTAAATGCAATTTTGAAATCACACAATGCATTCACCCTAGAAAACAACAAACAAGAATATAGAAATGAATTTTTAATACCCAGAAAGCTAGGAAATGACCCTGATTAGGGACTCATTCACCCTAGAGCAAATGGGTCCTAAATGATAGTTTTTAAGATTTTTTTTATAGATTTCTGAGTTAATTTCTATAATTTCTAGATTCTAATCTAAAATAGCAAATTACAGTTTATGGTAATGGAAAAAGTATCCCTTCTACTTTTCCTTGCTTGTTTGGGTCCTCCTTGTGAATTAAGCTTAATAGTGCCTTGATTTAGTGTTGCAATGTCTTTTACACATTCACATTAATTCCTTGGCCCTTGTGAACAAATGAATTTAAATGGTACCTTGCTAAAGTGTTGTGGAGTGTTGTAATACACTTTCACACATTTCTAAAGTTTTATGAAATAACTAAAACTAATAAACCTCTTTTAAACCTTAATCATTCCTTATCTAGAGTGTAACACACTTTCACACTTTTCTAGGATTTTCATTAATAATTGGGACTCCTTATGCTTTATTTGGCCCTATTTTGTATCTGCAAGTCTCATTTAATGCATCTTTTCGAGGATAATCTTGACACCAATCATTACCGAATGATAATTCAGGTGTTTCAGGGTTGAATGGCCTAGATTTAGTGTTTTGGGACTCATTCACCACCCTGGACGAATGAGTCCCACCCATATTTTTGGGTTTCGATCCTAGTTTCACACATTTCTAAGCATTTTTAAAATTGGTCCCAAAATTTAGGCCTGGTGGGACTCATTCGCCACCTTAGGTGAATGAGTCCTGTGTGGCTCAAAATCAAAATTAATTCAAATTTTTGGTTAGATTTTATCCTCCTAGATCTGATGTCAGCTTGTAGTATTGTAATTTCAAGAATTATTGCATGATTGAATATAAATACAAGGTTCTTTTTTTCATTTTCACCAAGGTAATTTTCTAATTATATTATGCAACAACTTGAAAGATGAAATGTTGTAAATGCAAAGTCAAAATTAAATAATTCATGAAATGAGGTAATTTAAGCTAGATGTAATGAAAAGCATGGAACAGAAACTCATCCAACTGATACAAGTAGGTAAGTGCAGCAAACAAAATCTTTAAAATAAGATTTTCAGCTATGTATAAGGCAGTTTCAAGGGTGAAAAGGGACTAATTTGCCCAAGGTGACGAATGAGTCCCAGTAGGGATTTTTTTTAGAATATTCAGAAATTTTTGACTAATTTTGATGTCTTTTTTGTTGTATGATGCAAACCTAAGATGCAAATGTAGAATTTTAGAAATTTTTACTGATTTGAGATGCAAAAATGCAACCTATATGCACTTTCACTAATGCAAAAATTTGAAAAACCTAATGCAAAATCAATGGAATCTAGATGTAGGATGATGAAGGAATCCAAATAAGAAAAGAAAGTATTCGAAAAGAAAGTTGACCAAAATTTAGACAAAGGTTTTGGCACCCGAATGCTTTCTAGCCCTTTTAGGGTTTTTCACCTAAAAGAGGAAAGATGGGCCAAAATGCAATGTATACATTCAAATATTAATGTAAAATGGATGCAATATGCCTAGATGAGATGATCTAAATGTAAATAACTAATGAAATATATTAATAATTAACGTAAAACTATTGAAACACAAGTTGTATGAAAACACATTGAGATATGCAAAATGAACTAAGAATGTAAAAAAATAATAACATAAAATAATGAAATAGAAGGTGTGCATCTGGAGGTCTGGAATGTTGTAGAGGACACTTAAAAATCCCACTGGAACTAATTCGCCATTCTAGACGAATTAGTCATGTTTCTGAAAAAATCTATCAGAACATGTTTCAAAGAACTGGGTACTCAGAACTACATAATACCCTTTTTCTGGTCTAGCAGTGGGACTAAGTTGACACTAATGGAAAATTAGTCCACCTCTAAATTTTTGAAAACTCAAAGTTGGAATCTGTAGCCTTTAGTCTACTCTTTATGCTCCTTAGATGTCCATACCAAAAATTGCATAATCTATTCTGTAAGTGTTCTCCAGGCTTATTTTAGGGATTTCACCACCTTGAAGATCTTTTACAAATTGATGAAGACTTTTCCACCTTTTTTCTTTGCTAAATCTACACACAAGACCTACAAATCATATGTAAAGAGGAAACACTTGTTGATTGTAAGGGCACAAGGGTTTTCCTTTGTCAAACCCCTTTTTAGGTAATTAAACCAAAATGAAGAAATAACATGATGAATCGTGAATCAATGGAGTTAGAGACATTCCATGATGTTTGATCTCTAATTTCTACAACAAAAGATGAGGAAACTGCACTTGGATGTCTTAGGAAGCTATCTTGATGGCTTGAAATGATAAAACCCTAGCTTGCTTGACTTGAGGTGGAAGAAAAATGATGAATGAGTTGAATTTATTATTAATTAGGGTTTAAAATCTTGTATTTATAGGAAATCCATCTAATTTACCTATTAATTTGATCCCCAAGGCTGACATGAAGGAAAAATAAACTTAAATTCCAAAATTTCCCATTTAAACCCCGAAAATGGATCAAATGGGACTCATTCGCCATCAAGGGTGAATGGGTCCCACCTGGATGGGACTGATTTTCCCCTAATGGTGAATGGGTCCCATAGGGTCCATTTTGCTAGCTGGAATGTTAGGAAGTAAGGAAATCAGGTTTATATGGTGACTTTTTCAATTATTTAATCAAATTATACCTTAGAATGCACAATATGGGGTCATAGGGGCCTATTAATGATAATATAAATGATAAATAAGGCCAAGGACATAAAGTTCATGTAAAAGTGTGATTAAATACACTTTACATCATTACAATAGGGTCCATACAACCTAGAAAGACACAACATCCAATGTGAATGTGTAAAACACATTACAACACTACATCAAATTCAAGTTTAATTTACAAGCCTTCTAGATTAATGTGAAAATGCCATTAAATACATTTTATAATTGGAAAAATAGGTTCATTAGACTTAGATGTTTAATAAGAGTCTAGAAAAGTGTGAAAGTCATTTACAACACTTTAAAACACCTTTACAAAACATTGTTAGATGCATTTTATTCTATTTGTAAGGGTCCAAGACCTAATGTGGATGTGTAAAACACCTCACAACACTAAATCAAGGCCTCATTAAGTCTAATTTGTTATCAATTAATCTCAAATCAAGCAAACAAAAAGGGATACTTTTTCTGTGTGCACAAGAGCTTATTAGAAAAGCCCTATGCCAATTCATATGTTTCTGAATCAAAATACATAATGAATAAGTATGTCACATGTGAGTGATCAAAAGGCATGCCGTCCACATCCCAAGATTTCTCTTATATTTACATGAAAGGTGATCAACTAGCCAAAACAAATGACAAGTGACATACAAGGACAAGGCTACTTAACTCCTTTCCCCCAATTAGTGTAGGACAAGGATGAGTCGAAACAATTGATGAGAAACATGCTAGAGTGAAAATCAATATCAATTAGAGGAACTAGGTTCTTCAACACAAGCAAGAGCACCACACTCCTTAAGATGTTGAATTTTATCACTTAAATCCTTACATTCATTAGTAGCATGACCATGAACTCTATGATATGCACAAAATGAATTCTTGTAGTAAAATTTCTTTTGTTTTCTTTGAGGGAGAGATATCATATGATCTTGGAGGAGTCTTGTCAAGATACTCTGTTGATCAAAAGTAGAGGATTTTTCATTATTTTCTAAAAAATATATCTCTTTCTTAGTATCATATAGCATACTTACACAAGACTCTTTAGATTGCAATATTTTGTACTCTCCCTGAAAGGAGGCTGTAAAATCTAATGAACTCCAACCATTAGTGTTTTCCGTGATGAAATTGATCTTAAGAAAATATTTATGTGTTTTTTGTGTTTCTTTCAAATGGTAACAATCAGGACCACTAGTGTCTATCAGTTCAAAATTCTCTAATGTTAAAGTTGGCTTAGGGGTATATGCAGGATCATGATGGGCCAAAAAGTGGCGATATGATGGGTATGTGCAGAGTATGTGGCTGATGACTTTTTTTTAACCCAAAATTGATGAAATGAAAATGGTTTTTAAAGGTGATTCTCAGCTTTCCACCAATATAAATTATGCTTTACTTTGAATTTAATAAATAATTATTATTCATTTTCTATTTGACTTACAACTAAAGTCCTTATTGATAGGTTGATTGAAAAAAATCTATAGCTTTCAAACAGTATCACATTTTTTGAATCTGAAACATGCATCATATTCTATGCTTCACATACTATAGGATTAAAAAATAAATTGAATTTCATGAAGTTTTGACCAAGTTAAGGTGGTCAGACATACGAGTTTTTTATATTTTTAAAAAGTTGTAATAAAAATCATAAGTAATTATTTCTTGGGAAAATAATTACAAAAAAATATCACTATAAGGACATGAGTCCTCTACTTATATCTAAAATATTATAAAAATATTATCGAGTTTATTGTGGTTAGGGTGTTGAACCAGATAACTACTTATTTTCCTTGAAATTTAAGTGCTACTACATTGAAATTTCAAATTTTCACCAAATAGATTTTTTAAATAAGACTAGTAGTTTAGAAACTACATTCAATTTGCTACATATTCTATTGTTACATATTTTTGAAATAATATAGATAACTTATTCAATTTTTTATGTCAAGTTTCCTAACATTGTTTTTTCTGAATTTTATTGCCACTTAAGGGCCTATGTTTTCCATGATAATCCTACACACACCCTTAGAGTAAACTTTTGTTAGAGTGTTGATATTGAGTGAAGGCTTGTTTGTTTCTTTTGAGGGACAATAACCAAAACCATTAGTTGTTTCTTGTGTGTTAGGTTCTATAGGGACACACATACCTAATTCTATAGCACCACATCCTTTTCCATGATATCCAAGTTGTTTCATAAGATCATAACCTCTTCCATAGAGTTTCTTCGCCGCTTTCAGTTTTGGCGGTTGTTCGTAATTAAGTTCATCAAAGTTTTTTATGTAATTTGTTCTATTTTTTTCTAAAGTGGTTGAGGTGGATGCTTTTGAAGGGTCTTCCAAATTTTTTGTTAAATTTAGCACATATTATTTTTCCTTTTTAGAATCTTTGTTTATGATCTTGTATTCTCCCATGAATTTTGGTGTGAAATCTAAAGAATCCCAATCATCTTCTAATAGCTTAGTGACTTCATCAATGTGTTTTTTGTTGTCTTTCTCTTTCATGGGTTCTACTTGCACTGGTGTCAATGTTTTCAAAGGATTCTCCTTGTTTTTCTTGAGTTGTAAAACACTGTAAGACTCATTATCGGTGTCTAATGTGTACACTTTGTTGTTGTAGACATACTTAATTTTACGATGAAGGGTAGAAGGAACTCCATTCATTACATGAATCCAAAATTTTCCTAAAATGAGATAATATGAAAGATGATGAGGAATAACATGGATCAGGGTTTGTAATGTAACCTTTCTACTTCTAATGGGAAAAGTGATCACATCGAGTGATTTTTTTCCTATATTGTCAAATCCCTTAATAGATAAAGAATCAAATTGAAGTTTTTATTTATCCACACAAAGCCTATCCAAAAGCTTTACACTACACACATTAAGAGTAGAGCCATTTTATACAAGGGTTCTTTTTATTCCTGTTTGATTATATTTAGCTATTATCATGAAAGTGTCACATTTTTTTTTCACTTCTAAAGCAAGGAGCTCACTTTGCTAGAAAATAATGTGCATTTTTTCCTTGAATCGGGGCTACTATGTCATTCAATTGCACATTATAAGGGATATAAAATTGTTGCAAGTAACTTTGAATCATGTTATGCTAGTGGGGGGAGGCTTGAATAAGGTCCTAGAATGATATCTTAGTGGGAGTTTTCATAAGTTGTTCAACAGATCATACTCCTTTCCACTGTGTATGGAAAACAAGGGGGACCAAGTAGGATAGGATTAGGAAATGGAAGGGATGTTGAAGGTGTTTATCTTGGTTGTAGATTGTTTCTATTTTTATATGTATGAGAAATGGTATTATGATTCAGTTGTTATGACACATTATTCTTAGGTGGGTAATGGATAAGTTCAGGTTCATTTTGAGTTTGTGATCGTTGTGAGGGGGGTAAAGAATTAGAGGGTTCAAAGGATGTCCTACAAGACATGTAGGAGGTTCATTAATCTAGAGGGATCTAATGGACACTTGTACATTCATAACCTCTAGTCTTGGTTTGATGTACTTCTAATAAAGGACAATCTAGTATCATGTTTTCACTACAATTCAAGGAAGTCACATTACTATTGGGTGCTATCATAATAGTGGTTTACAATTCCTGAGAGGAATGAATTGTGAAAATATAATGATTTAAGCCTTAAAAAGTTCCATTTTAAGGATTCCAATTGAAGAGGTTTGATCAAATCACCTTAGATCAAACCCCTTGGATAGAACCTCGCTAGTTTTAAACCATACCTATAAATGAGTCTCCTTTACACCTATCAAAATGCTGATAAAAAATAACTTTTGATTTAGCTTTGGGGATCAAATGAATTCATTTAAAATTTATTTCAAATGATTATGGTATTCCTTAGAACAAGCTATCCAATGAATATAATTTTAATATGTTTTGGTTTTGTTATGTATTTGTTTTTTAAGTTTTATTGAACATAGGTTTTTCATCGAAAATGAATTTCTTTGTTCTTCACATGTGGAAAAATAGAAGATTATCAAAAAAAAAATTGAAAAATATGGGTGCACCAAATATTGAAGTCCTTGATCCAACAAAAAAACAAAAAATGTTACAGCGTTATCGGTGCGTTATGCGAATTGTAATTCATTTGACTTTGAAACTTGATTAAGAAAAATATTTAATAAAAACTATCTAACCAAGTGGAAGCACTAGATATCAAAGTTACAAATCTAAATTTGAAAGAATTATAATTTTATTCTTCATGGAAAAAATTTATGTGTTATCACGATTGTGCGTCACTTTTTTAAAATATTGTTTTCTAAAAAAATCAATTTTCATGGGAGATGGAAAAAGAAGTCCAATTTGATTCCAAAAATTTTGAAAAAAATATTTTTAGAATCTACAGACAAAATTTGATGAGACTCTAGTTTGCACCATCTTCAAATTCCTCACAGTTTAGCCGCTATAGCTGCCCAAATGTGAAGATTTAGTTAAAAATAATAATTTCAGTGTCCAGTTTGGCCAAAAATTGCAAACCACTATTATGGGATCACCCTATTGTTGTCATTTTCTTGCACCATGATATCCTCCCTAGGGGGAGAGTTTTTAGGAGAACTACTAACCAAATTTTCTTGACATTCAAGGATTGGTTCTTCTAAAATGATTTCATCGTAAGTAGGGGAATGATCAATGGTTGGATTTTCTTGCTTGTCAATGATGGTGTTTCCTTGTTCACTAATGTTTTCTCTAGGGGAAGATATGAAATCAAGATTCCCATGAATTTCATCGTTTGTATTTTCTAACATCACATTATCTTCTTCACAACTATGAGAAATACTAGGAGAAGAACAAATGTGATTGCAATGATCATTTATGATTTCATTCATTTGTTCCCTAATGTCTTCGAAAATAGGATAGGTAGGAGAATGATCATAGAGAGGGTTGTTATAGACCTTAAAGGTTTGATCATCAAACACCAACATATCCTCCTCACTTACGTTTTCATCCTATAAAAAATTATCATAAGAGGGGAAGATGTTGGTAGATGAATATAAGCTAGTTGAAGTTTCAATGGATTCTTGTTGTGTTATGTTATCATCATGATTACCTATGGTTGTTTCTTATTTTTCATCAATTTCTTGCCTAATAAGAGGGGTAGAAGGAGAGAAAAAACTAGGATTCTCAAAACTCTCATTGATTGGTTCTTCTAACACTAAAATATTTTCTTCGCCAATAGGAGAGATATTTGGAGAATAATGAATATGATCATTAGAAATGTCCAAGGTTGTATTCTCTTTCACTAAAACACTCTCATAGGGAGGGGATATGAACTTTTTCTTAGAATTCCTAGAAAGGTAAGGTACTAACATTAATTGAATAAAAATGAAAAGAACTTTTAACCATCTTATGGAATGCTTTAAGAATGAAAACAATGCATATCCAAAGATGAAAATTACTTTTATCCAATGTATGCAAAACTTTAAGAATGCAAAAAATGTGTATCCAAAAATGAAAAGCACTTTTATCAAACTTATGTAAAAATTTATGAATGTAAACATTGTATATGAAAAAGGGAAAAGTAATTTTATCCATATGATGCAAAGTTTAAAAAATGTGAACATTTTCAAATCTAATGATGCTTGTAATTGAAATTATTTAGAAAATGAGTACCCTAAATTGATGTTTTTGACCAAGATGCATAAAAAAAATGTTACCAAAACTTTCTAGACTTATAGTATATGTTACCAAGAGGATTAGGAAGCACAAAGATGAGGTTTTTAATGCTATAAAAGGCAGTTTAAAATCTAGACTGGGTCTGATTTTCCTAGAGGGGCGAATGAGTCCTAGTTCAGGTTTTAAAATAAAAAATAAAAAATAAAAAAAATTAAGTGATTTTTGTCCTTTCTATGTTGTATGCTCTAAATCCTAAGTGAAAATGCATATTTTGTATGAATTTAAATGAAATGAGATGCAAAAATGTAAGCTATATGAACTTTCACTAATGCAAAATTTGGAAACCCTAGAATGCAAGTTAACTAATGCAAATCCTAATGCAATGTTAATGCAATCCAAATCTAGGATGATGATGTGCTCCAAATCATAATTATAATGTTCTAAATGCACGTTGATGAAAATGAAATGATGAAAAAGTGGTATCGTGCTATCATATGGTTTTAGTCCTGACATAGAGCACACCCACTTCTCCAATTTCATTCAAGGGTAACCATAGAGATCTCAAACCAATGAAGAAAGGGGAAAGACATCTTACAATAGGGTTGTCCTAGGGGCTGATTGTAAACAAATAAGGGGTTCACCACCAAGGTAGGTCTTGGAAATATGTATAAAATGTAAGATCTAAAGAAAAAACCTAGTAATCCTTGAAACATGAATAAATTACCTACAAATGCAAATAAATCAGAACAACAAACTGGAAAAGTACAAAGGAGCACCTAGAAACCTGATAGAGCTTGAATGGAGGTCTTAAATGCTGAATAACCTAAATTTTTGGCCTTCTGGGACTCATTCACCATTCTAGGTGAATTAGTTCTAGATCATGGTTTTTGCAGAAGAACATGTTTTGGGAAAATGGGTATAAGAAATCTGCAAAAATCTCAAGACTGGCCTAAATCGAGACTCATTTGCCAATCTGGGTGAATGAGTCTAGTTAGGGTTTTCTAGAATTTCAATGTCTGAATCTTGTCATCAATGTGTTCTCTTTCTATTCCACTTTGTTTTTGGATTTGAAACTATTAATTTCGGACCTATAGATGAATTTTTGTGAAGATTATGAACTTGCAAGTGGGGAGAAAACTACAAAAAAATTCTCCAAGCTTGTAACCTAATCTTCAATGTTCCTTCAAGTCTTCAAAGCAACTATATTTGAAATTACACAAAGAGAGAGAGACAGAGAGAGAGAGAGAGAGAGAGAGAGAGACAGAGAGACAGAGAGAGAGAGAGACAGAGTGTGTGTTGATTGTTAGGGAATAGGGGTTTTCCTTGGTCAAACCCCTTGTAGGTAATTAAAGAAAATGATGAGACAATGAAATGAAGGCATGAAACATGAAAAAAAGAACATGAATCATGGATAATAATACATTGAATGATGCCTCGTAAATGATGTCTTGTAAATTTGTAACTCAACATGAAATGGCCATGAAGGATGTAGATCTTGATCTTGACAATAGGAGTAGAACAATGCTTGATCTTGGACCTTCAATGCTACATCACAACACTAGCTCAATGACATGCTTGGCATGATGAGGGATCTTTAATTGCTACAACAATTGATGAATAATTCTACTCTTGAATGCTCTCTTGATGATCTTATGAATTCTTGGAATGCTTAGCTCTTGAGTGCTTGGATAGATATCATGTAGGATTTATGAAATAATGATTTGAAAGATCATTTATATAGGCAATGCATCTAATATCTCATGTATTAGATCCCAGGGGTTGACATACACAAAATTTAAACTTAAAACCTAATTTTTCTTGCTCAAAACATTGAAAGTAGGCCAAATGGGACTCATTCCCTATCTATGGCAAATGGGTCCCACCTGGATGTGACTCATTCACCCAAAGTGGTGAATCAGTCCCAAAGGTACTATTTTGATTGCTAAAGTGTCTAGGGTTGTGTAAATTAAGCTTATTTGTTGATTTTTTTGGGTTTTCTATTGAGATGCACAATATAGGGTTTTAGAGGAATATTACTGATGATATGGAGGTCATAAATGCAATAGGGCCCAAAATATAATGTTAAAGTATAAATAAATACACTTTACAATAGTAAATTAAGCCAAAAATAGGTCTATTTAGCTAAAAAGGGCCCTAAATCCAATGTGAATGTGTAGAACACATTACATCACTAGATTAGGTCCACTTAATTTACAACACTCCTAAATTTAATGTGAACGTGTCATTAAATACACTTTACAACATTAGATTAGGGAAAAGTTAAGTTTATTTAGCTTAGAAGGGCCCAAAACCTAATGTGGATGTGTAAAACTAATCACAACACTAGATCAAGGTGATATCAAATCCAATTTATCACTAATTACTCCTAAATTAATTGTGAAAATATACACAACGACATTTTTTCATAATACATATATGTATGTATACACATGTATATACATGCATATAAATATAGTAAGAATATTATAGCTTTATGTGGTATGAGGGACAACTTTGGAAAATAGGATATGACGTAAAAATTATTTGAGAATCACTTGTGATGAAAAAATATAATTCTTTACATAGTCATATATGAGTAGATATTTAATGTACAACATAATTATTTTTATGTGGTAATATATGGCACAATTTTAGGTACTTTATTTTAATCTATGATTATATCACATTTTACTATTTATTTAATGTTTTTTATTCATGAGCTAATTTTTAGTGGTTCAATTAAATGTGATTATTGATCAAAATGTGTGTAATTTTCCATGTGTTATAAATATTAATACTATGTAGGTGTATAAATAAACCTATTTTCTATTCTTGTTAAACCTAACAATTCGGTTAGCATGAAGTGCATAGTGATATAAATGAATCGTGATTATAGATGACTATTTCAACCAAACATGGAGGAACATAATGAGATTGATTTTTTTAGGTTTCATATATGGTAAGAATCTTAGATGCAATTATATGCAAAATATTGATGAAGTAAATGATACAAAGTGATAACTACATATTTTAAGTTGGTAGGGAAACTAATAGGGATTAATGTAACATGGTCTAGAAATAATCTAATATCTTTTCATTTTTATGTGAAGTCATCATAAACTACATTGTGAATAATATTATATGTTGGATTTCCCTTTTGTGTGAAAATTTATAGCCTTGCATGAGAAATGCAAGTGTAGGAATGTATTGGTATGGTGTGTAGGGTTACAATAGAATTCATAGAATTTTTGGTATATTTGGCTAAAAATAATCTTATAAGGACTTTATGTGAAGAATAATAATAAAATATACAATGAATAATATTTACAATTACATATTTTATTATTTCTTAATAAAAATTTATATTCTATAATGTGAAATAGATCCACATGGAAGTGACAACTTTAATGGGTATGTGTAGGGTATGTGGTCGGAGGAAATTTTTTACTCCAAAATTGATGAAACAAAAGGGCTTTAAAGGACATTCTAAAAATTTCCACCAATATAAATTATGCTTTACCTTTTAATTTAAATAAATAATTATTATTCATTTCTATTTGAATTATGAATAAAAGTCCCTACTAATAGGCTGGTTCAAAAACATCTATAGCTTAAACGGTATCATTTTGAATATGAAACATATAAGTCACATCCTATGCTTCTCGTGATACTATAGGATTAAAATAAAATGAATTTCAAGGATTTTTACCAAGTTTAGGTGGTCGTATTATTGGTCGAAGTTTTATATTTTTAAAAGTTGTAGTAAAAAATACCTCATAATTAATTATTTACTTGGAAAAAATTACAAATAAATATTCATCACATCGACATGAGTCCCTCTACTTATATCTAAAAATATTATAAAAATATTATCATTTTATTGTGGTTAGGGTGGCTCTAATAAACACCTACTACATGTTTTCCAAATTTAAGTACTACTGCATTGAAATTTCAAATTTGACCAAATAGATTTTTTAAAATAAACCTAGTAGTTTAGAAACTACTTTCAATTCTATATAGATTATATTCTTACATATTTTGAAATAATATAGATAACTTATTCAAATTTTTACATCAAGTTGTCTAACTCTGATTTTTTTAAATTTTCATCGCCACTTAAGTGCCTATTTTTTCCATGATGATCATGCACATACCCTAATTTGGTTTTAATTTCCACTAGATTTATAAGTATTTTTTTCCTAATTTTTACCTTAAGTCACTCTTTCAAATGTTATAAGAATGAAAAAAATAATTTTAAAATCATAGAGGATAATTTTTTATTGCAACTCCTCCATTGATGTAGTATCGAAAAAAGTAACCCTTTTTCATGCTTAGTTTGGGAATGTATAATTAATGATAAAATGTACTTAATTGTGCCTTATTTAGGGTGTTATAAATCATTTTACTACACTTTCACACTATTATAGGTATTATTTAATTAATTATGGTTAATTGAGCTTAATTAGCCATTTAATTCAAATTCAAGCCTTATTAATTACAATTTTCAAGGATCTATCCCGACACCCATTAATAATATTTCATAACACTTACATAGGAAAAGTTAGTATCCTATAAATCTGGAAATTATTGAGATGGGTTTTCCTATCTTAGGACACCCCTTTCTTGGCATACTCGAGATGGGGTTTTGATATTTATTGACCTCGCTAAAGCTAGGTCCTAGGAAATTGTGTTAGGACCCATTCCTACAAGGTGGCAAATGGGTCCTCCTTGCCTAGGAAACCCCCTTTTTAATTTATTTTTGATGTTATTTTAATGATTTTTAATCCTAGATCTGATGTCATCTTGGCTTATTTGAATTTCAAGGTTAATTCTTAGATTTAGTATAAATATAAGGTTAATTCACAATGTTTCACCTAACAAGTTCAAGTGATCATAAGAGTACATTCACAAGATAATTAGAGCACTTCAAGAGAATTTAAAGGGAATTCAAAGGAATATTATTGAAGTTTTATTGGATCAATTCATGTTTATATCATCATGTCAAAGGAATAGTGAATCAAACATGTGGTTGAGCTAATGTGTGTTGATGTAGCATTGAAGATATATTTGCAAGAAATTTTTCATATCTAATACAAGATCAAGATATACATTCTACAAGGTCACTTCATGTTAGTTCGTAGATTTACATTCCAAGGTTTCTTGTTAGTGTAGGTTTTCTAATATTTTTCGTACACATTATTAAGCTTGCTTAGGTTATATTATAATGGTTAGGAGGAGGACATGTGGCATAATCCTACAATCACATGTGTCATTCACACCCACCTTTGGGTAGTTGAGTTTCACACCCTCTTTTGGCCTTATATGCCACCTCACAAAACCACTCATTTGTCTCTTTCTAAGTAGGTTATGCCACCTATTTGGCATTTTCCAAGTAGGCATAACTCCCACCTAATTTGGTTATTTGGGAGTTATTACCCCTCTTGGAATTATTTTCCATATTGTGCTATATAATCAGCACTCACCTCTCCCTCCTATCTAGTCAAGATGAGTTCATATTAACTCAATCAATTCAAAGGAGAGTTGAGGCATATTGTATCATTTAGTGTGTGATAATAACATCATTTTGTTATTGCACTATATTCCTGCATTTTATCTCTTGCTGCTCTCGTGTGGAAGGTTTATCTTGGTTTTGCAGGTGATCCTGGGTGCTCGAGTTCATCAACAACTCTTACATGGTATCAGAGCGTCAGATCTGCAAGCCCCTTCTCAAATTTGAGAGATTTGTGAGTGTTTAATCAATATTGTAGGTTGCAACATGCCTTTGCTTGTCTTAAGTAGGTGATTCTACCTTTTCATGCTGTTTTTTGGTTGTTGGGGTCGTTTTATGTTGCTAAAGACATTTTTTTTACACTACATCCATATTTTTGTATATTTTAAAGAAAATCCGCCATCTGGGTTTTGTTCGTAGCAGAAAAAAACCATCTGGGTCATTGCTAGTTTCTGCATATAGGTTACATATTTTGTAGAATCTAAATCAGAACATTTCTGCAGACCCCCTCTCCAATTGCATTTTTGATTTTGCAGTCAATCTTTGGAGGGCCATAATTCAGTCATACAAGCTCTTTTTTCAGAGATTTTTTTTTGATTTGGGGTAGAATTTCACAGGATTTGCAGTGGTGTGATCCATTTTTTCTCAAGTGATTCGGATTTTCCAGAAAATCAGTTTTATCAGCAGATCTGAAGGACAGTTCTCATTTTTTTAACTTCAAATTGATGTAACTTTCACATACGACCTCGTATTGAGGTGATTCTTTTTTTGAAAGTGAATATTTTTTGAGCACTACACATTGGTGCTATTTTGAGGTTCTAATTCTAAGATTTGATTGTACTTTCAGTATTTGGGTCTATTTTAGACATTTGTAAAACTCTGGAAAACAACTCCAGCATTGTAAACACACTGATTTATAAAGTGCCAAATTATTTTTTGTTGGGGGGGATTCTTGATTGAGTGAAAAAGGGGGGGTCTCTCTTTGTGTGTGTGTGTTTTTTGATCTGTTCACTTGTGCTTTTCTTTTCCTTCACACATGGATCATTCTAAGGTTCCTTTGCTAACACCTTATAATTATGCAACATGGCATCAACATGCATGGAATGCCTTAATGCAACTTGGGTATACTCCATATGTTGAAAACAAGGTAGCTGAACCTGAAGATGATAAGGAAAAGATAAAATGGATGCTTGAACATACAAAAGCTCTTGGATGTCTTCGTAGCTTTGTTTCCCTTGATCTTATGTTTCAGATTGAATCTTGTACAAATTCACATGATGCTTGGGAAAAGTTAAAATCTTTGTATGGTACAACAGATGAAGTCAAAGGCTATCAGATTGAAAATGAATTGATGAGCCTTGATCCAAAGAACTTTGGCAACATCCAGGATTATATTACTAAGGTCAATGATCTGAGAGCACAATGTAAAGCTTGTGGTATTGATAAAAAGGACATTCAGTTAATCTATAATACATTGAATAAACTTGGTCCTGAATTTGCAGCTTTTGTTTCTAGCTTTCATACTCATAGACTGACTATGGGATCTGCATACACTATGCCTTCATTTGCATCTTTTTCTGAGATGTTAATGCATGAACAACAAAAGCTTCTTTCTATGGGTCTCATAAAGCCATCACAGAATCAAGCCTTGTTGGCTAGTCAGCCTAAGGGACAGAAAGAGTTAGGACAATATGACAAGAAACAAAAGAAATCTAAGAAAAATCCACACACAAATCAAGCACAACACAAATCCTCTACAAGGGAGGACTCGTCTAAGAAGGAGAAGTCTACTTGTTCATATTGCAAGAGGATTGGACATGAAGAACATTCTTGTTATAAGAAGGATATTGATGAACTGAAACATCTTCTTAAGAAGAACAACATTGATCTACCTTCTAGAATGTCTGAGTCTACTTCTTCTTCTTCACATTCCAAACAGTCAAGATCTAGTAAGGATAAAGGTCATGCAGAATTTGCTTCTGAGTCTAAGAAAAATAAAAGGTAAATCTCTTTGTGCTTCTACAAGTCATGAATTAGGGAAATGGCTCCTAGATTCTGGAGCTTCTCATCATATGGCTTCTTCACAGTCTATGTTCTCTTCTTTTGAGCCTTGTGCTATGCCAGCTATTCTGATGGGAAACAACACTTACATGAGTGTAATTGGGAAGGGTTTTATTGATATTGGGGATGGCACCTTCAATGATGTTTTGTGTGTACCTCACTTGACAAACAATCTTCTTTCCATCTATCAGATCACTCATGGTGGAGCAGGCAAGACTATGGAATTCACACCTGATTCAGTTATCATCAGATATTTGGAGAGCACGGAGATAATTGCTACTGGGATAGTTGATAATGAATCTTGGTTGTATACCTTTTCAGACTTTGCACCTGATGACGGTTCTAATTCTTTGGCTATTGATCACACTCCTTGTGTGACATTTGATTTTGAGGACAATTTTGGCTATTTGAATCTTGGTATTCTCACATCAGATCCAGTTATTGAGCCTTACATTCCTTCTCCTCTAACGATTGTTGCTTCTAAAGATACTTGTGTTACTTTCATTCCTACTTGTGATTCAATGCAACAGGATCGACATCGTCTTCTAGATATAGTTGCTTGGGATGACTACTTGACAGACATTGCAGGTTTGTTCATAGAGTCTCATATTTGAGACTTGGGAGACACTATTCATGACATCCATCTTCTCTTTGATGAAGTTGATTCTTCTTCAGTTGTTATGGAGGAACATGTGGATCCTCTTGTTCATTCTCCACATGATCTTTCATCACAGTTTGACATGAGTGTGGATACTTTTGAGCAGCATTTGGAGGAGGCATCTTTGTTTTCAGAGGAGGTAGTTGAGTCTTTGGATTTTGTTCTATACACATCTCTATTAGGTTTTGGATTGTCATCTTCATCAGTGTGGCCTAGAACACCTGATTTGGTGGTGGCAACTTTTGGCATCAACATGGAGATAGATGAGCAGTTTTCAGAGACTTCATACATTTTGAGCTTTCTTCCCTCATATTCATTTCAGGAATGGGAAGACATTCTTCATACACCTTTGGTTTTGTTTCTTCCTAAGGGGAGGAACATTGTTCAACGATCGTGGACCATGTTCTACATTCAATTTCGAGCTTCAACCATTGGCATAGTTGACTACTTTGGGGAAGACTACATGGTCTTTCCTATCCTTTCTATTTTTGAGGGGACTTCTTCCTTGCATGGGATTCTTCTTGTGTTGGGAAACTTGTTTTCTTTTCTCTCTTTTGGGGAGGAGTTTTGTCCCACTGGGTTTTCTCCTTTACTCCATTTGTGAGAGAGTATTTTGTACATGGGTACCTAACATGGCCTAGTAGCCGGGACCCATATTTGCATCTTTGTGTCTCTTCACCCACCTAAGCTACGCTTAAGGGGGGGTGTTGGTGTAGGTTTTTTATTTTCCTTATGTTAGGGAATATTTATTTTTCCTACACACATTATTAAGCTTGCTTAGGTTATATTATAATGGTTAGGAGGAGGACATGTGGCATAATCCTACAATCATGTGTCATTCACACGCACCTTTGGGTAGTTGAGTTTCACACCCTCTTTTGGCCTTATATGCCACCTCACAAAACCACTCATTTGTCTCCTTCTGAGTAGGTTATGCCACCTATTTGGCATTTTCCAAGTAGGCATAACTCCCACCTAATTTGGTTATTTGGGAGTTATTACCCCTCTTGGAATTATTTGCCCATATTGTGCTATATAATCAGCACTCACCTCTCCCTCCTATCTAGTCAAGATGAGTTCATATTAACTCAATCAATTCAAAGGAGAGTTGAGGCATATTGTATCATTTAGTGTGTGATAATAACATCATTTGTTATTGCACTATATTCCTGCATTTTATCTCTTGTTGCTCTCGTGTGGAAGGTTTATCTTGGTTTTGCAGGTGATCTTGGGTGCTCGAGTTCATCAACAACTCTTACAACATGAATATCTCCTTGATCTTTAAGATCTTGGATATATGTTTTTAGACTCTGACACTTGTTTAGGGTATGCCCTTTAATCTTGTGAAACTAATAGTATTCATTTTCTTTAAACCAAACCGGTTTAGGCTTAGATTCATCTGGTGGATTGGTTATAGGATATGTGATTGGATAATTGGCTTGCAGGAGCTTGTTGAACACGACACTGAGGGGTTCTCCTAATTGAGTGAATTGGCATTGTGTTACTTTGACTGTTCTAGTTTGACTGTTGAGGGGGGCGAGTTTCCCCCTGTGGTACTAATATGATGTTTTGGGCAGATGGTTGGTTAGGAGCAGATTGTTGCCTCTAAGAGGTACTAGCTACTTGAACATGCTTAGTGTCAGTGGCACCATCATTCAAAGCATTTTTTTTCTTGTTCCAGTAGTGTGATTTATCTCCAGATGATCGTTATTTTCCATGATTGTGTATCTTGACATGCCCTTTAGCAATAAGGGCCTATTCAAGGATGGGTCCTTTCTTCACTATCTCAACAAAGGTGGTGACACAATGCAGCCTAAATTTTTGGGCCATGTCAGGATGTGAATTCTCCACAAAGAGAGTGACCATGTATTTCTCTTTGAGAGGGGTTTTCATTCAGCTTGCCAACACACGCCACCTTTGGAGGTAGCTGGCAAAGGTTTCACCTTCACATTGCTTCTCCTTAAGGAGATCCAAGGTATCAGTATCCTTCTCTAGATTAAAGGAGAAGTAGGAAACAAATTTCTCTAAAAGATCCGCGAGGGATTTGATTGATCACCGCTCTAGACCTATGAACTAATCTAGGGCATACCCTGTCAAGCTCCATGAGAAAAGATGCAAGAGGTAATTGTTGTTATGCATAACCTCCTAACACTGGGAGTAAAACTCTTGTAGGTGGGCTCTAGGATTCTTGTTTCCCTTGTATCTGTCAAATTTTGGTATCTAGAAGTGTTTTGGGAAGGGAATCAATGAGATGGAAGGGTCGAATGGATAGGGAAATATATCTTCAAATTTGAAGGATTTCTTACCAGTCCCAGCTTGGAGATCTTTCAAAGCAGCTTTGATTTCTAACAAATTTGTGTTGATTGGTGGCATAGGAGTCGAGGCAGATGGGTTGGATGGATATGGGTGGTAGATGTCGAGCGTGTTTTTTGGTATGAGGATTGCTATTGCAAGGTATAATACGGGTTTGTTTGATAAGAATATGCAGCATAATGTTGAGGAGCATGAATGGAGTGTTGCGGATTGGTCTGTTGTTACTGAGGATATTTTTGTGACTATTGGTAGGCCATATAGGGTGGTTGTTGTTGGAACTATTGTTGGTTATGATAGAAAAAGTGTTGGGGAGGTTGTTGATGTGATATCGGTGGTTGCATGGGTTGAGGTGGGATATTGTGTTGTGATTGAACTTGCGGACATAAAATAGATGCGAGCAATGGGGATATGGTATGGATGAGAGGTTGAGATGGATTACCTTGTGATTGGTGTGGTCGTTGTTGTGATGAAATCAAAGGATTATGCAGGGGTTGTTGCTGATGGGGTGGTTGAGATGACGTAGAGGTGTTCTACAAAGGAGGTTGTTGGGTGCCAATGGGAACATTTGGTTGGGATGTACCTTGTAGAGGTAATTAATGTGGTATGTTAGATTGCAGAGGTTGTTGGGATATGAATGGAGGTGGTGGTATATTTGTGGCTCCAGGAGGTGGAGGCAAGGCGTTGAAAGGGTTGTCCCCAGTGTTTATTGAAGGTTGATTCGAAAGGGGTGGTGCAGTCAACATTAATGGTGGATGCTAGGGAATATTTTGTGGCATGCCATAGGCAAAAGGGTTATTGGGATTGGATACTTGAGGAGCCCCCATGACTGAGATTGAGGCCTACGGGGGATTGTTAATGTGGTAAAGGATTGCATTGCCGAATTCAAGTTGATACCAACCCTCCACTAGAGGAACATTGGGGATGTATGAATCACTTGGTGCGTTTTGTGAACTTTGGGGTATGTTAGGTGTGGAATTTCCATATTTGGATAGGTCGACACCTGATGGAGGTTTGACACCTTTTTCAATTAGGTGGGCCAAAATTTCTTCCCCATATTTTTGGAGTAGGCGTTCTATCATTTGCACATTGGTGGGGTTACTAAAGTATTCCTCAAGTGTAAGTTCGGGCTAGTTGACCATACTCTCTTCACCATGCGGTGAGTTGTTCTAATCTTTCGCGTTAGATTGTGATGATCCCCCATTGATGGGAGGATATTCTTATGGTGCGTTAGGTTGGGATCTAGGATATTGTTGCTTGGCCATCTTCCTTTCCTGTGACCAGGTCTAAATGAGAATGCAAGATGGCGAAGTGGACTAGGACGCGAGGATGATCAACATGATGATTGGAGGACTTTCCTAGTTAGATGATGGATTAGCCGACAAGAATGTGGCTCGATAGGATTAGATTGGATGATTGATAAAGGATTTGATTTTGATTCAACCAAAGTGGATTGCTTGATAAACGATCGATGAAATTAGATTGGACTAATTGATAAAATAATTGGCTAAATTGGATTGGATTGGATTGATTGACAAAACAATTGATGAGATAGGGTTGGATCAGATTGATAAACGATTGATAGGGTAAATTAGGATGATGACGAGGGTTCAAAACCAAGTTCAAGAGTTATCCTTGGTAATGTAAGGTGTTGATTGATCGATTAAAGGATGGATGGATGATGACATCACCGAATCCAACTTGAGATGGAAGTGGATTGATAGGGCCAATGAGGATGACCGACTTGGGACGGATGACAATCCTAAGCCAGTTTCGAAGGATGATGATTAAGCTCAGACACCTAAGTCAACTTAGATAACTACTTCAAATGAAGTTTAGCGGAATAGGAGAATGATGTAGGTAAACGAAAATCCAAAATGGAAGAACAACACCTGGAACATGGAAAATGATTGAGTGAACGGGGAGAACAGTTAGATGAATAGGGAGAATAGTTAGATAAACGGGGGCTCAAAGCGGATGAACGATAACTCAAAACGAGTAAATGGATGTTCAATTGGGGAAATCGACCTTGAACAAGGGGAGAAGAATGCCTAGAATGGGTGAACTGTCACTTAAAATGGGAAAACGGTTAATCAGAATGAAGGAACGACACCTAGAATGACTGAATGGAGGATGGAAGAAGTTGTTTGAAGCATAGGTCCACCCCTGGAAAAGGTTAGGTTCGTCCTTGGAGGGTGGGCCCACCCCTAGAAGGGTAGGCCCACCCCTAGAGGGCAGTTCTACCCCTAGAAGGGTAGGTACGCCTCTAGTAAGGGAGGGTATGTCAGGGCTGGTATTAAAAGCAGACAAAAATAGTTGTTTGAAACAAGTAAACGGGCACACGAAATGAGGAAATGGACGCTCAGATCGAGGGGATGAATGTTTAGGATGAGGAATGGATTCTCAAAATGGGTGCACGAATGTTCGGAATAGGGAAACGAGTGATCAAAATAATGAAACAGGTGCTTGGAATGATGAAACGGGTGCTCGAAATGATGAAAAGGGTGATAAAACTGACTGTTTAAGGGATAGGTTTGCCCCTGAAAAAGGTCAGGTCTGCCCTTGAAGGGCGAGTCCACCCCTGGAGGGTGAGTCTGCCCCTGAAATAGGTTAGGTCTATCCGTAGAGGGCAAGTCTGCCTGTTTGACTAAAAGTTGGACAAAATCTGACTGAAACTGGCTGAAAATGGACTAATACAGAGGGGAGGTTTGTCCCTAGAAAAGGCCAGGTCCACCCCTAGACAAGTCTGAACTGGGTTTTCACAAAAATTACTAAGGAAAAGGACCCAAAACACAACAATCAGCAATTAGATGATAAGACTGACTTGACTCGACAGAAAATTACTAGTTTTGCACAAAGAAAATAGTTCAAGCAACACAATCCTAAGATTAGAAGAATAGGTATGGCCAACAAAGTCTTATATTCTAGGATAAACAAGGTTGCTAGGGATTCCTCGATATACACTCAGTACGTGAGGCCCAAACCGTGAACACCAGCCTATCACAAGCGTGAATCAGGAAACTTAGCGAGATACTAAAGGCTCAGACCAACTCTTCACTTCATCCCAATGCTTCACCAATAACAACGTGGTTGGATTGGGTTACAGCTTTGGCCTCCCCCCTTTGTATACCCTATCAGTATGCGTGGTTGGGATTGTCCCTTGGGGTGATGAAATCCCCAAGCAGGTCTCCTAAGAAAAATAAAAATGGGAGACTCAAAAGGACTTGGTAAGCTATGATTTCTCGTCACCTAGGATCGTCCAATGGTGCAAGGGGATTGGATACATCAATAGCCTACCACAAGCACGTCACACAAAGTATATCGACACCCCCTAGTTAATCTATGTAACTAAATTAATGAAAAACGATTACAAACAGCTAATAACTATTTTAAAATAGATAGCCCTACAAGAAACTCATTAGTACTTTTTTTTTTCCACTAAATGCTAGTTAGATCCTTGCACATACACCAACAACAAATGTTAGGGAGTCAGAAATACTCAAAAGAGCTGAAAACAGTGCTTAAACTTTAGTTTTCACCTTTTGGAAAAAGTTGTTTTGCGCGGGTCTACCCCTATTTTTGGTCAAGTCCACCCCTAGAGGGAAGGTCCTCCTCTAAAAAAGGTCAGGTCCACCCCTAGACTAGGTCAGGTTTGCCCCTGATGGGCGAGTTTTCCCCTCTGTGAAAAAACTCAAAAATCTTTTGTTTCTAGACTCTGTGGAGGGCAGGTCCACCCTTGGTCAAGGTCAAGTCCACCCCTAATGGGAAGGTTTTCCCCTCTGCTAGGTTAGGTCCACCCCTAGTGGGTGGGTCCACCCATGGAAGGGTAGGTATGCCTCTCTGTTAGGGTGGGTCTACCCCTCTGCAACCTACACCTTCAAACAGTAAAAAAAAAAAAGAGAACATGAAAGTAAGAGACCCGTTTGTGGGTCTCATTGGGCATGCCAGAAATGTGATCAGGTGAAAATATTCATCCTAAAACATGCAACAACAACAACTATGCAAAAAAAAAAAAAAACCTAACACCTTAAGATTGGGAAAAAATGTTAACTTAACAAACGTAGATGAAATGATTATACCTTGTTAAGTTGCTCTTTTGGTTGTCCCTTTGATCTTTTATGTTGTGTATGCTCCTCTTGATGGAAAAATATGTGAGATGGGATGTAAAGATGGTGAAGGAACAGTGTAAAAATTGGCTAAGTATGGCTCAAATGTCAAATTGGAAAGAGTTTGGTAGCAAAATCATGAACTCCCTAAATGAGAGAAAAGAGGTGGTATTTGTAGAGGAATTTGAATTCTCTAGAGAATTCAATAGTTGAGATTTATCCTACAAGGCCAAGATGAAGGGCTATGGTGAGTTGCGGACTCACAAGCCCTCACATCTTGACATGTAGAATGTGAAGTGGTTAAGGATGCGATGATGTGTAGGTGAAGTGGAAGGAGAGTACATGATGTGGGGGAAGGACAAGTACCTTGGGGGATGAGAAGATTTCCTCAAAAAGGAACTTCTTGTCTCGAAGTGGGAATGAAAATGACTTTTGAGGAATTTTAGAATTCCTCAAAAATCTCCATGGGAAAAGGGGAAGTAGTTGGGAAAATAAATGTGAATTAAAAATTCACGTACTTGGAAGAATCTCATGGACAAGACAAGGTTCCAAAAAGGGAAGCACTTGTCCACATGTGACTTGATGTGACAAGTCAAAATATTCTAGAAGATGCATGGAAAAAGGAGATTCTAGGAGGGATAAATGTAAATTTTAAATTCACATGGGAAAGAGGGTCAATGCTAAGAAAGGAAAATTAAAAGGTTGACTAAAAAGGAATGCTAAATGTGGCTAGTGACTTTGATTAAGGTTGTGCAAACACATGGTTAGGAGGATTAATGAAAGATTAAGGAGAAATTGGAAGATGTGAGGATGTGACATTAATTTTTTTGATTAATGTGTGCACATCCTAATCCAAAATTAATTAAATTAATCCAGATTAGAAGTGGGTTATGGAGGATGTGACAATGACTAAATTAAATAAAGTGATGTATTTATTTAATTTAGAGAGGAAAGAAGTAAAAGGTAAAAGTATTTAATTATTGAATTAAATACTTTAGGAACTTTATACGGATGATGAAATATTAATTAAATGTGTGATTCAATTAATACCAATGAAGAGGATGAAATAGACAAGTAAAGGGATGAATAAGGAGACGAATTTGACCATATGGAAGTGGTCAAATTTGGATGTCTACAAAAGGAATAAAGGAACGTAGGGTGAATTAGGAGAAGATAATGGGACATGATCAAGAGGTGATAATGGAACATAGAATGGACTAGTAGAGATTAATTGGATGAGCTAGGATAGGCTAATAAAACATAAGGTGAACTATTAGAGGTTAATGGGATGTGATTTAGAGGGAATATTAGAACATAAGGTGAATTAGGAAATGTCTAAGGTTTGAATATAGAACATGAAATGGGAACTTGAGGTGTGTAGTAATAATATATAAGAGATTTTGTCAATAATGAGCAGAAGGAAGGGTTTCTTGTAAGGATATGTGTATAAGATGAAATATGGAGGAAAGGGGTATAATATATAAAGTGTTAAAGATTGGGATATGTGATATAAAATGGTTAAAATATGTGTGATGATAGGAATGGAAGAATGATATGGATGTTGAATGGTAAATATATTTAAGATCTCACAAGACCAACCAAGCATGACATCATCTAATAGATATGGAAAATAATACATCATGGTAGATTCCTTACAACATAATTCATTCACATCGCATGTCATATACTCTTCATGTTTGGTTAAAATGTGTGGTGATGAGGATGATACAAGTGATAGGTTATGGGATGGTGGAAGGTAAGAGTTAACTTGGTTGAAGGGATGAGGTAGCCTAAAAATGAGCATGAAAGAAACTAAGTGAGACAATTTCCCACTATGATCTACCATCATAAAAATTAGCATGTGTCAATAACATCTTGTACAAGGCAAGTGGGTAGAGCTAGTGGTCATAGGGAAACCAAGGGATATGAAAAGGGATTATTGGAATCATGGGAACATAGTACTAGTGAATACTAAGAAAGGTGACAACAATATCCATTTGAGAATAAAGCATGTTATTTGACTTATTTATTGACTAGCTATAAGTAGTAATTAATCAATTATAACTTAAACTATTAATATTTTTGTGAGGCTATAATATGATAATTGACACCAAACAAAATATGCATTACACATAAAGAAAATAATTTTAAGGTTCTATGGGCATGCTACCAACAAAATATCTTCCAACCTTGAACTATACTTCTTATGAGAGAAATTTCATAATCATTCAAAATTTATATCAATCTATATAATATAAAATTGAGATGGAAAATTAGGGCATAATTTCAACTACTAGCTTTCAATTTCTTAATTGCACAAATTAGTCTCATTTGTTCTCCACTTGACGTTCCTACAATTTTTGTGTTTCTCATCATTTTTTTAGATTTGTACATGCAAAATCACCAAAACTACCTAACGTTGTTTTACAACACCATTAATGAATAAAGGTTACCTGAGTGAAAGTTGTTTAAGGATGTGAATAGCAAGGTTTGGAGCTCAAAGGTCCACCAACAAACTGTTTGACATTGAAAGCGTGTTATGAGACAATCATTCAAATAACATTCAACTATTCACATGCAATAATTATATCTTTAATACTAGTTGCATACATGTGGACTCAACGTAAAAAAAAAGGGTCTATAGGAATGGTGCATGTAGCATGAACACTCTAACCCTAATTTTCATCATGTTGATTCTACTAATTTAGTTATTCTTACATTTCAAAATAGAATTTAGTAAACAAAATTAAATGAACTTATTGAGTTTTACCTGAGTATCAATGTTGAATATTTCATTCAACAATGCATTTGTCATAACCATCTACTCTGCAGCTGATGTAGGTTGTGTAGATGCATCTCGAGCACTATGATAATCATACGTGCAAACAACACCGCAAGAGCAACAATGGTGGGGTGGAACTCTAGGCCTAGAAGTCTCATCTACATCAGGCTCTACTAGAGGCCTCACACACTATACAATGGTCTAAGTGAGCGAGCTAATCGACTCCAACGTGTCCACATTGACACTATCCTTCATAATGGAAGGAATGGTGATATGCTCCACCATGGGTTTGGCCAAGGGTCTCGATGCCAAATTTGGATACTTCATGCACCCGGTCTATCATGTGTGGAGCGCCCACCTCTAACCTGAAAGTCTAAAATGTCAAAATAATTTGGCACCTTATTGAGGATAAACTCACAATAGAGGTTATTGCATGGAGGTTGGTCAAAAATAATTCACGACCACTCCCAAAACTTAGTTTTTATTAATTCATGGTGGCACCAATGGATGGGGAACCTCTTGTATGCATGTGATAAAGGTGTGTTGGTTCTTGGATCTATAAAAAGGGCACACAAGTCGGCTTTGCTAATTTTTTTATTTTTTCACATCTGCATATGAAAGACAACTAGCATAAAATTGTTTTAATTCATCCCTCTTATTTGACCAAGAATTGATTTTCTCACTCATTTCCCCTACATGTGATATAATCAACTTCAACGATTTGGAAATCCTTCTCCTATAAGGGTGGGTTTCAACATGCTCAGTTAATCTTCCAATCAATTGCCCAATATCTCTTTTTTTGTTTTCAACTTGATTTAAGATTTTTTCTTGGGTTCCTTGTGGATGCCTATGAACTGACATAGGGGTTTGAGGTTGTTCTTGTTCAGGAGGTTCTTCGTGAGGGGGTGATTCTGAATTGTCAATGTTTTGAGGTGGAGATTGATTTCTTAGAAATTAAAACAAAGATTTTCTTAAAACCTATTTCAATCTACATTCTAATTCAAATTGGAAATTAAAAAAATAGAAATACATGCCTCTTCGATCTTTTCAACCTCTTTGACGTCTTGGCGGCATCCTCGCAAAAAATTGCAAGCAAAAATTGATCTCCTTTTGGCGAGCATGAGTTGGAAGAGCAAAAAATGGGAGCTAGGGTCACGGGTTGCAAAAAAATGAGAAGAAAAATGGCCTTTTTTTAAAATTGATTTTGCATTTGGCAAGCACCAAATTTGGCATTTGGCGCTCACCAAATGGTTAACTTGTTTGGCGAGCTCAAAATGGCTAATTTCACATCTTTTCAACAAAGTGGCACCTTTTTTGTGTCACAGATTGGTGCACACACCCATAATCTCTTCAAGTATCTAATTCAAAGCAATTTTAATCCAATACTTGAACAAAAGCTAACAATCCAACATTCATCACAACAAATGTGCAACAAGAACCTTAAAATATCTTTGATTATTAAGATTCAAAAGATGTATTATATCAAGGAGACATAAATATTATGACTTGTATTTGTATGAACAACAAAATTGAGTTGTTTGTTACTATTAGAGGGAATTTACAACATTCTCTTTTGAACTTCAGAAGGCCTAACTATATAAGACAATTCTATACAGACACTTGCTTAAAACCTAAGGACTGGAAAGAAGAATAAGACTCAAAACTACCTTTTATAGAAGTAAGGGAGAAAAAAGAAAAAAATACTTATTCCATCTTTTATCACAAAATGACAAAACTTAAGTGGTAATACCTTTACAAAAGGACAAAAATCATTTATACATGAGAATTAATTATAGCATAAGTAATTGAAGATATTTTGGAGTAGTTATACTTGTGGATGGATTTTATTTTCCCAAAATTACTCCTTGAAGTCAACAAGACACCTCTAACATTCATTTTTACTTGTGGTTGTTGCAGTCATGTTGGTTGGTGAGGAACAAATGAAAATCAACTCAATCCTCTACACCATTCTTCTCTTTTTCTTCACCCTACTTTGTTGACATATCACCTCTAAATGGGAGAAATTGGTTAACCTTAATCATATGACTCTTGTATTCATCACTTATTAAAACTAGAACTATGTCATAGAATCCCATCATATTGTACTCCAATTTGGAGAGAAAATCCATACTAAGATTTAGTTGCTTTGCATCTATTTCACTGCCTCCATTTATTTTCCCATATATAGGAGAGAGAATATTAGAAAAACCTACTCTCCATTCTTTGCAAGGCCTTATCTCTCCCTCATTATCCAAATGGGAGGAATATGAAATTATTCAAAGCCCTCAAAAGTATCTAATTCCCTTCTTAAAAGTGTCTTATACCTAATATGATGACTAATGATGTCATCTAAATAATCTGACCTACAAAGAATATCAGATATCAAACTATATTCAAAATTGGGGCTCTTTGCAATAATTCTTATCAATACAACTCCAAGGGCCCAACTAATTTGAAAATACTTCAACCTAGCTTCTTCTTGAGCATGGGTTGTGAATGCATCCTTCAAAATATTGTAGTTGTCCCAATTTTTATCTACTTGGCTCAAAATGTTTGACAATTTTTGAGGCAAAATATTGTCAATTAGGTTAGACACTTTCTTTGTTGATCCTTCATTTACCATTCTCTCCCCTTCCCTACTCTACTTGAGCTTATCTCTTAAGATTTTAACCTCAAAGGTTAAACTCTCCTTTTCTTATGGTCCCTTATCTTCAATAACTAGTTCTGACTGAGGAAAAAACCCTATAACCATATTTAATTGCTCTTGCAACTTTAGATTGATGGCATTAGCCTTATCCAAGTCTCTCTATAACCTTTTTACTACTGCCTCAGTAAAAAAAGTTGTATTGACCATGAGGGAAGCTACTTGGACAACACCTTTTTTTGCAAGTATGAAGGTGTTATCATTGATGTCAACAAGCTTGTGTTGTCATTGGTGTCAATTGTGTAGTGGATGAGAGAGATTGTTGCTTTGATTAGTTGCATTATGTTGTCACTAGCTAAGTTACTAGTGTTAACCTCCAGTGTTGCTTCGATAATATTTTGGTTATGGTTGTGGAAGTGATAAAGATGTTAAGGATATTGAGAAAAACGATAAAAAGAGGAAATAGGGTGTTGCAGAGGTGTTCTAGTTTTCCTCCGCATTTCTTTTGGGTTGATTATTTTCATGTGTGGTTTGGATATGTTGGTTAGAGGTGTTCAAATTTTCTATATTCATAATTTGGGCTTCTAGATCGATGTGCAAAAGAAGTTATATTCACTAGTGTGTGAATTGGATTTGCAGTGTTGCTTATAGAGGTGTCTAGGAGAAATGTTTTTTCTCCGCTTTTCTCCATAGTCGTGCTTCAAGACTTGCAATTTTGTAGATTATTTTATGGTGTTGATAGCTTACCTCACTCAAATGGGTTTGAGGTTTTACACTCTAGAAGATGGTTTTTAGAGTTACAGTGTTTGGCAATGTAGTATGAGTGTACTGGGCTTATACATTCTGAAGGTGTGAGTTGGTGTGAAGAATTTGTTGGATCTTAGGTTGTTTTTGGATTATTCTAGATTGTCTAGAAGCATGGTGTGTGGTTTTGAAGTCACCCTTGGATTTGAGGAAGTGTTTAATTCAAATTTTAATGGCATGTGCATGGGTAACGGTCGACTTGGTGTTTACACTACATTCGAAGATGTTTAAGTATTGATGAAGGTGTAGTGTGGCATGTGAGTGTTGATTTAGGTCCCAATTAAGTTTCTTATTGGTCCACTTTCATTCTTATCCACCATGGGAATACTTAATATCGACCTATTTTTGAATTTGTAAAGTGTAAGGTGTGTGTAGCTGACTTGAAAATGTTTTTCAAGTTGTGGATGGTATAAATGCAAGGTGAGTTGATGTGAGATGGTGTGTGGAATAGAGTTGAGTGTTGTGATGTGAAATTAAGTTTAGAGATGTGAAATACAGTGTGAGCTATAATGCAAGATTGTTGAATGTAGTGAGTTGAAGGTATCTTGATCTCTTGAGAGTTGTGAGTGTTGTTGGAGCTATTGTGGTGGATTCACTATTGCATTGAGATCATGCTCATTGCATAACATTCTATCTTCTTTCTATTCTAACAATGAGCCTGGGTTGTGAGCCCTTCTGGACAGTGTGTCCTATTTTGGTAGTGAGCCTTTTTGTACTAGTTTTGCAATTACTTATATTGTGAGCTAATCCTCATTGTGGTTTTTCCCTCCTAAGTTTTTCCACGTAAATTTGGTTTTCTTTTGTGTATGGTGTTGTTGTTTCATTTTCCATTATCTGCATTTCATGTTTAAACATCATAACATATTAAGGGTTTAACGAATGCATGTGGATCTGATTATTGTTGATGGTTTTGATGTTTTAATTGGATACAAATGATTCACCCCCCACCCTCTCAATTGTCTTGTTCATTCAACAATTGGTATTAGAGCAAGGTTCCTTGGAGAAAAGCTTGACCTCTTGAGGTACATCCGCGATGGCGAACAAGAAGGAGATCCCTATGTTTGATGGCACAAACTATGCAATTTGGAAGGCTAAAATGGAAGGATATATGGTTTACCTTGGATTTGATATTGCATAGACAATGAAGACTGCATATACCATACCTGCAAATGGACCAAGCATAAGTAATGAAATCAAGGCCTATGAAACAAATGGTAAAGCAAGGTTTTTCCTTTTGAGTAGTCTTTCAAATTTTGAATTAATGAAAGTGATGGATTTGAAAAACTGCTAAGAAGCTTGGGATAAGATAGAAAGAATTTATGAAGGAGATAATAAGGTTAAACAAGCTAAGATGCAAAATCTAAAGACACAATTTGAGAACTTATGAATGTCTGAAGATGAAACAATTACAAGTTACATGTAGAGGCTTGATGAACTTGTCAGTGCAATGATAGGTCTTGGTGCAAAAGTCAAAGAACCCAAAGTGGTAAAGAAATTTCTCAAAGCTCTTCCTAAATCTTATGGTGAAAAGGTTTTTTCTATTGAGGAAGTTGCAAATTTTAATACTTACACTAGAGATCAGTTGTATGGCACACTAACTACATTTGAAATGAGAAAAATTATTTTGAATAAAGGTGCAAAAGTGGAGACTACTTTCAAGACTGGAAAATAAAATAAAAAATTGAAGATTCAGATGGAGATGATCTTGATGATATAGAAGCTAAATTTGTAAGAAGGATGAAAAAGGGAACCACTTATTCAAATCCAATACCATATGGGAGAACATAGGATCATTTTACACTCAATTGAGTACAATAGTGGCTACCAAACACATAAAATCATAGTGACATCTCTTATTAACCATCACTGGGGAATAACTCATACTTGTGTATCAAGTGGAAAAATAACCTTGTACATGTATCCACTTAATGCATACATCAAGTTTGTTTGATTAATATATAATAGTCAAAGCACATGAAAATCATCCAATGGGGTTCAAAATCATATAAAAAATCTAATCATGAATTACAACTATCAATTAAAATTCCAATCATTGAGACCATTAAATTATCACATCAATGATTCTATAATAGGAAGTAAAACACAAGCATCTCAAGAAGCATAGCAATAACAAAATACATCAAGACCTCACAAGGAACTTGACACACTACCATACATGCATCACAAAGTAACCAAAACACCAACAATCAACATGTTGAGGAATACCATCTTAAAACATGTGGGTGGTCCAAACAAACCATACAACACTCAAAACAACAAGCACTAAGCACAAGCTATGCATCCTAATACATAGTTAAAAATAATGCCGAGATCAAAACATTTCAAGACCAAAAATGGGAGGGCATTACATTTTTTATGAAAATAGTACCCATTACCATTAGGATTTTTTCCAAGCTCAACACTTTCACTAAAAGTGGACCCATTATCTTGCACTTACACCCATTCTTGGTGAATGTATCAATGATGTTATGAGAATGAGTTTATGAAATAGTGATCTTATTTCAACAAGTCTAAATCTCAAACTAATTTATGGAGCATCCATATAATAAGTTTAATCTGTAAAGTAACAAAATATAGGTATGAAACCCAACAACCCTCATCTTAAATATAGACCACATAATAGGTTCAGTTTTTAGATACATAGATACATATATGGTACCATCATTATAAAATGGCTGGAAGAGAAGTGTGATTTAAATTCATAACCAACATCACCATAATAACCTTAATCTTTAGCAAAAACTTAAACATAACATAAAGTTTTTCCATGGATCTAATTAGTTTTTTAAACTTTGGGCTAAAAGGAGATATGATGCTCCATTTGGAATCAATTCCAACCTTCTCTCAAGACCTTTTCGATTAAATGTTGATCTCAAGGGGATCTCAAGGGCTGGTTTAATATCACACAAATCTAGTTCCATTTTTAGAATAGTGTGTTTTAACTAAGACTAGATTACTTAAATTATATACTCAATAACTATAAATTTTGTTTCTTTCCCCAACCTTGAAACAAGGTGTGGACATTCATCATTGCTTTCAAGTCAAAAATCTCATCAACATTTGCAACTATAACTGCTTGAATAAAAACATATATAAAAATATAAAGGCATGCACAAGGCAAGTGACCTAAATAACAAAATGTCTCATATAAATATTCACACATTCATAATAGTTGATTTCATAACATGGTTAATATATAAGAACTTAAATCTTTTACATCCCAATAATGACTTTCTAAGTAGCATGATCTTACAAAGATGTGCTCTCAAACCCCCTTTCAATTGTAGGAATGAATAATTCAAAATTAAATACCATTTTTGGAAAGTAGGCATTGGAATCAACCCCTTTTCAGTGTACTCAACTCTAGGAACAATATTGAAGATATTTGTAATGTAGGCATTGGAATTGACCCCTCTCATAGTGATCAATCAACAAATATCCACACTCTACAAATAAACTCTTCTATTTTTCTACCTTGTTTGAATGTAACCCACCTCATGCTACTACTACACCCTTTCTTCAAAAGAAATTGACCCCAAAAAGGGCCACAATTTTTTTTCCATCCTCTCTACTTTAATGGTGTGCATAACCTATTCTAAAGCTCTCATTTTGGCACAAGTAAAAAGGACATTGACAAAGGTTGTTGTAAAGTTTGTAAAGCCTCTTTATATTCCTCCTGAAATTGAGGATCCCCTCCATCTTTCATGAGGGCATGATTAAATGGTGAGAGGAGGAACACCATGTTAGGGTTAGAGATGGCAGATCTAACAATTAAATGCAGATTTAATAAACAAAAACAGAGAAACTAAAACATTCACAGAATAAATTATAACACAGAGATTTAACGTGGTTCACCCAATTCTGGGCTACATCCACCAAACCGCAGCCATCCAACACTTTTATTATCCAGTGTAAAACCTCTTACAATCTTGCGAATAATCGCGTTTTTTTCATCATACAGTAATACCCATCCGAACCCCTTTTACCAAGCTTAGAAGCTTCCAGATTTTCGGGTTCTACAAAATCGGATTTTTCCTTTTTCATTGATTTTTCCCTTTTTGATCACGAAAAATAGGGAATAGGGCCACAACCCCCACCCGAGGCCCAGCCCGGCCCCGGACCCCGGCGAGGACGGGGGGCCAGGGTGTACAGTATACCATGGGCTATACAGTATAGCATGATCAGTCGCCACATACCAACACACCATTCCTCCATCATGGCATGCAATATATACCTCCCTCTTCATCTTCTCCTTTTTGAAAGACATTTAATTTATTCTAATTATTTTCTACCCTCATAAAACAAGGAATGGGACAATGTTGTCCTTGTAATGTCTAGCGTGAAAGTGACCTACTATGGGGAATGTGGCACACCACTAGTCTTTTACTATAGTTACAAGTATCAAAGAAAACCCTTGTTTGTAGGTATAAAAGGTATATAGATCTTAATCTCACTTACATAACAAAAGCTCAATTGTGCATGTGTTAGATCTACGAATATATAGATAATTATTACAAGCACAAATTAAGCTAGAATTAAAAACAATTCCAATTTTCATATATCATTTACACAACAAAACTCATTTTATGCATAAGGGTTAGATCTACACACATAACTTACTTATATACACACAAAATTAAGTTAGAATTACAAACAATTCTAGTTTTCATAAAATCAAATAATCTTGTTTTCATAAAATCAAATAATCGTGTTTTCATCAAATCAAATAATCTTGTTTTCATAAAATCAAATAATTGTGTTTTCATAAAACCAAATAATCTTGTTTTCATAAAATCAAATAATTGTGTTTCCATAAAACCAAATAATCTTGTTTTCGTAAAACCAAAAACTCGTGTTTTCATCATCTCAAATCCAACATCAAATTTTAGATATCAATCATTTATCATGTTATTCTACATCTCCAAATTATATTACTATTTCATTCAATTTTCAAATCTAATCAAGTACATATGTCCAATCTCAACCCTTATCTACCATAATTTATTTACTACTATTTTCAAAATAAAACAAATTAATCTCTTCAAAACCATCACAAGTGGCCTGAAATGGAAAGAAAATTAATGCTCAGAATCTTGTGTCACCATGAATGTTTTTGTAGCTCGTGAAGTCTTGATGGGGCAGAGAAAACAAACAAATATAAATATAAAATGGAGAAAAGGTGTCAGCAGCATGTTCATGGAGGACAAAGGACATTGAAATGCATGTGAGAATAGTACTAGATGGGATGATTTAAGGATAGTTGTATCATCTTCCAACTCTTCTTACATATTAGACAGAATGGTATTTTTTGGTTACTCAGACGACAAAGATCTTAATCAGAGGATAAATGGCAAACTGTTAAACAACGCATGCCCTTCCTATGATCTGTCACCAATCAACACTGGCATGTTTGTCCATGACTGTCAGATTCAATTATTGAAAGACTAATGTATAAAAATACAAACAAATTAAATCTATTGACATGGAAATACCCCGTGAAATGCCACTGCAACATATTGACTTGTTAAACCCAGTTTTTAGATCTTTCATTAGGAAACTGTAATTTCAAGGTTTTTTTTTGTTTTTTAATTGTCTTTGAGTTTGTTCAAGAGGAATGTGAAGATTGTTTATTAACTGTACAAATCAAATTAAATTGTAAATCTCTCGAAAATCTTGTCTTCTTATATGGGATGAGTTATCTTGTTTGAATTTGTTCAAGAGGAATGTGAAGATTGTTTATTAACTGTACAAATCAAATCAAATTGTAAATCTCTCGAAAATCTTGTCTTCTTATATGGGATGAGTTATCTTGTTTGAATGTATTTAATATGATGTTTGGCCAGCTTTTAAAAGGATTAAATTAGGTTTTGTTATGTAATAAGTGATATAATTTAATTATTTTAATGTAAAGTTTTGATTAAGAAAGTAGGGTTTTGAAAGGATCCTGATCCTTTTACATAGAGAAAGATATAGCTTTATGCACAGCAAAACAGCAAGGAACAGTCAAGAGGTACTACAACGAGACAACTGAAAACAAAAACCAAGAGACAGAACAGAAAGCACAGTCAAACAACAAAGAACAACCAAGCAAAACTACGATAGGACTACCAAACGAGCATTACAAAGCAAGAAACACCACCCAACCAGCACTAAGTCATGTTGGTTTAAAAAATTGTTCAAAAGCTTTCTACTATATTGTAATACAAGGATACCTCTCCACAAATATTTTTCATCATTTTTTTATGAGGAGAAGACACGAGACCACTTACTGAACCAACTTCCAAGCACGAAGTTTCAACAAAGGAGTTATAATAGATTATATGAATAAATTTAAAAAAATGAAAATTATAAATATTTACTCATTTTTTATAATTGATAGGTAGTTGTCCATCATATAAAATTAGATAACATATGTCACTATAAATATTTAATTGATTTTGATAGTTTGTTTACAATATGTCATTAATCAATGTTGACATTTATTTATGATTGTCGTAACATGTTTATAAAATATACTACAAATTCAATTATTACGAGACTACTACATAAAAGTACAAAGAAAATAAATCTTGAATCAATCTATTGACATGGAAATCTCTCATAAAATGTCACAAATGTCACTAGAACATGTTGACTTATTAAACCTACTTTTAAAATGTATGATTTATATATAAACCAAGCAATTAGAAGTTTCTGATAAATTATAATTTTTATGTTTGAAAGGAAATAAAATGAATTAGATTAGGTTCTAGAATCTAACAATTAAAATACAATTTAATTATTTGATACATTGTAAAATTTAGAAAATTACAAATGAAAAAAAGTGATAAATTAATATTAATTAGGAAGGAGACAATTTAGATCTAATTTAAATATAAATTTGAAAATTCTTCAATCATTTCCAATTTGAACATCAAAACACATCTTTAAAAATGTATAACAAAATCAAATTAAAGTCAAATAATTTAGCAACGGTAATATAAAAATAATGGTCATTATATTGAAAACGAACCAATCAGAAATAAACCTATAATAAATGTGCACTTTTTACCTTCCCAATATATTATTTACAAAAAAAATTAGAGTCAAATTAGTCATAGTATGGCACGCCAAGAGCTCCGAAAAAATTGCATGTACACTATTTGCTTATGAAAAATCACCTAACTCTTCCATTTTTATGTTGATGTGAAAACCAGTAATATTTGTTTTTGACTTTGTAATCCACAAAAATAGATATCCACTCATAGCATTTAACGTGCAATTAGTATTCAACATATTGAATTTGACTTGTAGAGAATTTTAGGGTTATTAGGATTTTAACACCGTTATTAGGGTTATTAGAATTCAATTTTAGAGAATCAATTTTTTGATATTTGTTGAATTAATAGTATTGTTCTTCATCATTGTTCTTTAAATTAAGTGTCTTATTTATTGTATTTAATTTTTTTAAGTAATATTTTAATTTATTAAATTTTCAACTCTATAATTAAGTTTTGTATATCTTTATGTAAGCTCTAGGAAAATTCACCGCGAGTAATTCACTAATCGAAAATTTACAGTCAACAATTCACCGGATAAATTGCTGACGGTGAATTTGCCGTATGTCCTTTATATATCAAAAATTAGACAAAATAGTTTTGAAAATGCATCATTTGTCATATTGAAAGGCTCAAATTCAAATTGGAGGTACTTAGATTTTACCTCCAAAAATTTTTAAAACTACTTTAAGATAGCATGTATTCTTTTTTAAAACTACTTTAAGATAGCATGTATTCTAAAAATATCAATTTTTAAATATTGATGAATCAATTATGTACAAACCAACTATGTTTTTCATTATTCCCTAAACTAAATATCTTATAAATTTACATATAATTTTTGGAAATAATAATGTATTCAATCTCTAACTCCATAATTAAATCTAAACTAATTAAAACTATATACATTCATTTAATTAACCCAACATACAACTCTCAAATTTGAGCGTGTGAAACCAGGTTACCAAATGTACATACTGACACTCGTGAAGTTTGAATGTAAAAAAGCAGAAAGGACACCCAAAACACCATGAAAGGTGCAGATTCAATCCAGAGATCTAGGAATGCCTGTACACCATCCAGTACAACATTTCTGACAGGGAACCTGCACAGCCAAAGTCATTTCAAGCAATGTTCCTCACAGATACAGAGTCCTTCCAATGGATCAGTCATGATTAAGCCACCGCATAGAGTTTTGTCTCATGTAAAATTCCCAAAAGGAAAAGGAATGGAACAAAATGTGGGCCATAAGTCTTAATCACAGAAGTGGAATGCCTGTGAACTTTATGAATGAAGCCAAAAGGATCATGTGACCATGTCCCCATCACACCAGTTCCATGTGGCACATCAACCACTTTCCCATGCTCCAACTAACCAGCTACTGCTACAACCACACCTCCCAGCTGTAGAATCTATGAAACAACAAAGGAATGGAAGGGGGTCTTTCTTGAATTAGGTGGGCTACTAGGATCTAAACAGCTCTAAACAGCAAATCAGTCACAAGATTTTCCTGCTTCATCACATCTGCAAATAGATAAATGTTAGGTTGGTTTAGTAGAGTGCTAATAAGATAAATGTTAGGTTGTTTTAGTAGAGTGCTAATAGATTGTTTGAAGTTCTGCCCATGAGCTTGATTTCTCTGCACAATGTCAATAGAAAGGACAAACAATGGGTTGTGTACAGTGACATTTGTGAAAAATCATAAATGGAGGTCACAGGTCACAACAGTTATCTATGTAGACTCTCCTCCATAATATTCTTGACATGTTTTGTTTGGTGGGCCATCTATGAGCCCTTGAGAGTCACATGATGGTGAAGGATATTCAAGGTTAGTACAAATTATGCTAGGTTAATAGGACAAGTATGGACATTAATAAAAAGTCATGTTTTATTCCTTTTCATAAAGTTAAAGCAAATTAATAAAGGTTATGTTTTGTGCAAATTAATAAAAAAAAAAATTAATAAGGGTTATATTTTTCTTCCTACTAACAAAAAATAGTGGTGCAATTTTAAGAATGCCTGTGAACTTTATATCTTTCAAACTTCCTTATTATCATGCATATACAATTTATTCTCTATCTCCCAATTTTCCCTTTCTTATAGAGCCTCTTTATGCTTTTCTATTATTTCTATTCTTTACCTTTCATAAGAATTTCTAATCACTAACAATAACTCTTTTCCCACAAACTTACCTCTTCCTCTTATAATATTTATCTCTTTTATGACTTATTTATGCATATACTATGGTGTTGTGATGTGGAAAAAGAGATCCTAGGTCTAGCAAAGAGATTACTAAAATCAATCTTTTTTCACATCAACATTAGAATCTAAGCCAACAAGGTTATCAAGACTGGATAGCAACCTTGAAGGAGAGCCAATTTTATATGGACTTGGATCTTTTGTTGCTTTGAAAATTGATTGAAATATATGTGAATTTATTGACCTAATTAGACTATTGACTTCAATCTAAAAACATGGATTATGCGCGCAAATGAAACTGAAAAATGATGAAATAAAAAATATATGGGAGAGGTAGATATTTGTGCACTTGTCATCAAAATATGGAGCAAAATTAACTAGTTAAGGCCATTGGCACCCTTGACTAAGATGTAGGATTCCTAATATGTAACTTTTTTAGTTAAAACACATAGGTCTTTACTATTGCTTTCTGTTCTATAACCTTCATTTTCAGATTTGAACTTGTACAATCAACACAAAGAGAGGGAAAGAGGTGGATATATGAGAGTTTTCCTCAGTTAAACCCCCATTTTGGTATTTCTATCTCCATGAATAGCCAATTTTTTAATGGATAAAATGTGTGTACTTTGAACCCAAGTGTGTCTAAGGTTGTAATGAGATAAAATGCAATATAAGTGATAAAAACCTTTACTTAGGACAACAAGGAGATCAAAGTCTAAAGATGATAACGAGATGAAAAAAGTCATTAGGCATTTGATGAATAGACATGTTTTGTTTAGTGGACCATCTATGAGCCCTTGAGAGTCACATGATGGTGAAGGATATTCAAGGTTAGTACAAATTATGCTAGGTTAATAGGACAAGTATGGACATTAATAAAAAATCATGTTTTATTCCTTTTCATAAAGTTAAAGCAAATTAATAAAGGTTATGTTTTGTGCAAATTAATCAAAAAAAAAATTAATAAGGGTTATATTTTTCTTCCTACTAACAAAAAATAGTGGTGCAATTTTAAGAATAATTACAATAGTAGTGCAATCTTACATTTAAAAATTATACTGTCAATGGATTTTTGGTTTGTTGGTGAAGTTGAATGATTCTAATCCGTGAATAAATTCTTGGTAAGTGCAAGGTCCCAACCTCATAAGAGATGAGACTAGGATCATGCCCTAGATGACTTTGGCGGAATAGATACCCCTCAGTCCTTGGCTCTTAGTTGAAGAGCTTTCAGCCTGAGGCGCATGCTCCGTATTGGATAGCAAACAGTCTTGTGAATGATATAAAATCCTCTATCAAAAAAATAATCAAACAATTAACTTTGTTCCCTCTCAAACTTTGACCCTTCAAACCAAATCATTTATGTATGTACCAAAGAATATATATATATAATTACTCTAATATGTGTTTAATTTTAAATGTAAAATTACACTACTATTTTAGTGAAGAAAGCAATAGTCCTTATATATTTTTTATTTTCAAATGTAAGATTATACAATTGAAAGCAATAATCCTTATTAGCTTCTCTAAAATATGATGATATAATTATTAATTTTTTAATAATTATTTAAAAAATATAAATACATTTTCATTAAAATCTTGTTTATATTTTTTATTTATCTTATTATTTTATGTAAATATTGTTAATAACATTTAATAATTTATTTTAGATTTTAATTAATTAAAATTAAAGTGTTAATTAAAATGATGATTATATTTGCATAGATCTTATTATTTTATATAGAAGCAATGTTAATTATTAGTATTTTTTTATAAATTAATTAGGTTTGAATGGTGAAATTTAGTAATTGTGATGAAAATAAATGTTTCAAAAATTGTTCTTAAGTTACATTACTTTTAAAATAAATTAATAGCTATAAATAAAATTATTAAAATATTGTATATAAATATATATAATATTTACTATGTTTTTCAAAACAAAATAAAAAATTACAAACATAATAAATGGCAATCTTTTTTTTTTTGATACGTAATAAGAGTTCTATTAGCTAAAAAAGGGGATTACAAGTGTCTGCAAATGCAGGTACCATGGATAATTTCCAAAATGATTTCAAACCCGGTCAATACCAAAAATATCTTCAAACTGGAACCCTAACCCGCTAACCAAAAGGAGAACAGAAAGCCACCCAAACCCGCCACCTACAATAGAACCAAACCTGCCAAAAACCAAAAATTGGCTCCACCATAGCCACATGAAATTATAGTATTTAAGCCAAACAAAAGGCTTCGTGAAGCCACCATTAAGACAAAAATTTACATTCTACAAACCCAGGACCACCAAACCACCAACTAGAAGCCATTCATTTTTTGCAAACTAGTCAAAGGCAGGAACCCAGTCGAAGTCATTCACTAGTTCAAGCATAAGCATCTTTTTCAGAAAACTTACCCCATAAGCTGCTATTTGTCTGTGTCGAACCAAGGCCATCCCTTTTAGCTCCAACAACAGGGGGTACACTTTTATCACCTCCTCTGGAACCTTTACTAGTGGGAGGTCGCGAGGCTAAGGCACCCCCATCCTAGGAATGTTGCTTGCAGGATCTTGTCTAACCCTCCTAGAAATTTTTTCTTGAAGAGCTTGCACATTATCACCTTCGCCTCCACCTTTGGTGTGCGAACATCCAGCATTGACACCAAGAACTAAGAGACAATATGGGTGTTAACCCGAAATATCTCCAGGTTCCCCAAATTCCCTTTACCCAAGATCATTTTCATTGCCACCACCATGTGGTGATTGATCCGTAGCATAATCCACTTTAGCTATTGATCATTTATGGATTTGAAAGCGGTTTGCCAAGCTTTACAATCCAAATGGATTGGGGTATCAAGGCCCAAGCTCACCAACGTCTCCACATTCATTTCAACTACAAAATTTGATCTTTTTGTCATAACCTCTAGCAAGGTTCAAGCCGAGAAATAATGCCAAACTCTTTGGAAAAATTGTGCCACCTTCCAATATTTATGGATCTTTCACCTCCAAGGCAAGCGCACTTACAACATTGTGCAAGCTCGTCCATGCCTACCAGGAATCACTACACTATCGCCACTCATCGCCATTTGTACTTGATGTGGAGGCTAGTGAGGCCAATGTAGGAGCATGTCGTATCCAGGTTTATTGCCTCATAGATTTCCTTCTTATTTCCATTATTATCGCCAGTAGAAGTGGCACTGTATACAAGAGGAAATAATGAACCGTTAAATCACCACCCAGTGAGCAGCCCAACTTGCCCAAGCCACGTTCCATCAGACACCCTATTTGCATACTTTCCTTTGCCACCTCAGATTTCCAACTCTACATTTTCCTTGATGACAATTGCTTTCCCCACCAGAGCTCGACCTTTCCACAAGAAGACATGTGGAAAGGTGCCCTCCCAACCTCCCACATAAATGGTAATCTTTTTTAAAAGTAGAATAAAAATATATATATAAGTATAAAATTAAGTAAAATTATATTAAAGTATAATAAAATAATTCTTAAGTGTGTCTATGTTTATTTTTCATCTATTTGTTTGTCTATTCATGTGTAGTAGTTTATGGAGATATTAAAATCCAATAGTCATGTACTTAACAAACTAACATAAATATTTTAAGTATAATCAATAATAAAAGCCTAGGATTTTAGTGGCAAGACTAGAACAATAAATTTGTAATTGAATTTTATATAATTCAAATAAATTAAATGTGACACTTTGCTCAAAATTTGAATGGAGCAATACAATGTTGAAGAGGTTAGGAATTAATTGATCAAACAACAAAAAAAATTGTTAAAAAATCTAGAAAAAAAATGTATAAATTGTTGTGAAGAGCTCTAAAAGACCATCTCAATGCCGCTAGAATTGTGAAAACCAGAGAGACGAGTCAAAATTTGTGAGCCCAAAGTGAAAACAACACATCTGACTTTAGCGGGTGATACAATGTACCAGCAACAAAATATGAGACAAAAACCAGTACCATTGGATAGTGCTTGGAACCAGCTTTCCAACGATATTGCGTTTTTCCAATTTCGATAACCAAGTGAAAATTTATCAGGATTTTCTCAATCTTGTTAAAATTGCAAAAAAAAGGAAAAAAAGTTAGCCCCATAAGGGCTAGGCACTAGTCACCCATATGACCCTGGGGTAGTTGTTTTTTTTAAAGCAAAGAAAATAATGAAGATCTCAAATTTGCTCTTGTAACCCTAGTTAAGAAAAAAACTCAAAAATTTGCTCTTGTAACCCTAGTTAAGAAAAAAACTCAAAAATCAAAAAGGGGTTCACTAAATCCATGCTTTGATACCATGTTAGAATTGTGAATAAACACGAAACACAAGATCAAACAATGAACAAAAAACACCTTCCACACAAAGAGAGTTGCAATTAATGATTTTCTATATCCTCAACAAGAAAAACTTACAAAATGAACCTTAAGAATCTTCATTAGAGATCTTCATGAGATAATACAATGAGGGTGAGTGCTTTACAAGAGCAACCCTAAATAATAAAGGGATTAAGTCATGACAAGTGTCGTCATCCTATATGATGAGATAAAATGATCTAATAATATAGCTCACTTCAGTTCATATTAAAAAGCACTCCTAAGTTTAGCTTAAGTGCATGAAATGAATTAGGCTAATAATCAATTAAGGATTAATTAATTATTAGCTAATGCATGATTACTCTAACAAAATAGAGCCTTGTTAAACAAATATCTTAGAATCTGAGATATGATGTTTCTACAATCTAAATTAGTGAGTATGTGCTTCTAGATTAAGTTGTGTATTTTGCAATGATGAATGTTTTAGATCACACTACATGATCCATCATCTTAGAATCTCTAAACTAATTGAATCTTGCTTTTGTTTAGATATGCACCTAAAAAAATGAACTCCATGCTCATGCAAGTGAACTAAGAAAATTTTGATTATTGTTGTAGATGCACATTGATATAAAGTAAGTTAGTGTCAAAAATAGTTTGGGAACTTGCTAGGAAAGGATTTGTTCTCCTTTGGTCAAGCCCCTAGGCAAACTAATTTACCAATGATGAACATGTATATTGAAGACAACAAGCACTATGACAAGAATAATGGTGTAATTTTATAATGAAACCAAGATGCTCTATGAATTTGTGATGATGCTCTCATGTGAATGTTCCTCTCTTCTATGACATGCATTCTGCATGTGATTTGAAATGGACAATGAATATCCTTAATAGCATTTCAACTAATATAGAAACTCATGCAAACATATATGCTATATCATTTCACAACAACTAGCAAGAAAAATCTAGCGAAGTTCAATTTAACTTTTAAATTTTTAAAGCTTAAGGTTCATTTATGTATGTGTGCAAGGGACCTAGTTCAATTACACACCTATAAATCTAAACCAAAGTGGTGAATGGGAGATATAAAGATTGGAACTAGTTCTAAAGGATGAGTAATGATGGCAGGTATGTTATGATAAGGTTGTGAGTCAAGTTTAATACAATAACATGTCACTTGTAGACTTTTTATTGCATAAAGTAAAATCTATTTTAAGTTTATCAAAACATAAGGAAAAGGGCATAGATATGTGATTTTTCACCACTATATTTTTCCCCCACTTTGATGTGCATGTGAACTACCATGAGGATTCATGTCAAAAAAAACCAAGTAGTCAACATGGAAAGTAAATATTTCAAACACTCAAAGGATATAGATATGAATGATGATCTTTATAATATTCTCACAATGAGCACTCTATGAAAAAATTGTAAAAAAAAATGTAATTAATAGCAAGTATCACACATTTAAAATAGGTATTAACTACATGTTCTTGAAATCTATCTTCAAATATAGTAAAATTAGTTCAAGGAGGATGATAAGAGATTCCATCTAAGTCCAGAAATTTGTAGGACTGCAACTAACTAGGAAGTGAATTTTAATATTTAGAAGATTTTGAGAATACAAGAAGGTTGATAAAGAGATTTTTAGCATAGAAATTATTAGCTTCTCTCTACAAAAATATCTCACAAAGGGAACTTTAGTGATGTATATACCCCATCCAATTGGTTGTATATAAAGGATGCAAGGAATTGGAGGTAAGAAGAACTTAGATATATGATCATGATAGAACACATAAAAGTGGTAAAATGTTTCATTGCATGATAAGAATAAGATGACATAATAGAATGTGAACATGTAAGCACAAGAAAGAGGGAAATTAAGTTTCCTTCAATGAGAGTGAATGACAAGATAATATCAGTTATACATGATAGATAATAAACATGTAAGCACAAGAAAAATATGAAAGTTACAAGCATGATAAGGATCATAGCATGGAATCATAAGATATAAATATGCTAGGTATCATAACATATATGCATGTGTTAATGTAAGATAAACATGATATTATAAGAGATCAATGTGATAGTCATATGGAAGTTTATAAAACATAATAAAGATAATATGTAAATATAAGAATCATATGAATTTAATAAACAAGTAAGAGTGATATCATAAGTAAATGTATGACATGAGGAGCATAATACAGATAAGTATAATATGCATGTATATAGAACTATAAGAGGTAATTATAGCTAATCATGAAACATAAGAAGCATGATAGCATCATGAACATGTAACATCTAGGAACAAGGGAATAACATAAGTGCTAATCATGGATAATGTATAATATATAGGAGTTGAAAAAGGAACATAGAATAGCATGGGAGCAAGACATAAATAAAGAAAGAGGAAAGGTGCCTTCTAGTGGGGAAACAAAGATAAAAGCATAATATAGAAGGTGAAATGAGTATAGGAGATTTACAAAAGACATGACATAAACAAAATTCCAAAGCGTAAGGACACATAAGAAAGAAAGAGAAAATGCTACTTAAGAACATGAAAAGAGATCTGTATATGAAAAAGATAAAATAAAATAAGTAAAACATAAGAATGCCTAACGTCTCAACCAATAATATTAGGGGGTCATCATCCAAGAGATCATCATCATCCTAGTAAGTATCATATTGTTATATATCCTCAAGTAAGTGACTATAATCATGATAATAATTAGTGCTCTTGTTAAAACACTAGCAATACATGCAATTGTTATTTATCCTTCTTTACCTATTATTCTTGATTATGGAGATGGATTCATAGGGAAACTCTAAATTTTCTTAACCATAACCTATTTTTTAGGTATCCATGAAGAAATAGTTCCCTTAGGGTGAAATGTGGGTTAATTACACATAATTCCCTTTTTTATTGCTTTCTTGGTACATGAGTAGTAGGTTCCTCACAAGGATCATGTGAAGGAATACGTGTATTAAGACCTTTATGTCTAAAAAACATAGGATGTGAAAATTTGTGTTTTTAAGCATTTCCATTTATTTAAGAGCTTTAAAATAAGAAGGTACATAAGTAATCTTAGGTCAAACGAAAACATGATTTGTAGGTGTAATTAATACTCGATACTTGTTCATATTTCTCCTCCATTTTTCTTATTTGTGAAAATTATATAAATCATGTACATCATCTTTAAATGTATATTAAGGTTCCTTATGAGTCTTCACAAATGTATATAAAATTTTTAAAAAAACTTAAATCTCATAATGGTATTTATTAAGCTCTATAAACTTTAACCACTTTATTTTCATGAAAAAAATCAACACATTAAGGTGATAATAGAAGGAACTACTTTGCAATATTATATTCATAGTCTACCAAGAAAAATCTCAAATATATCCAATAATGGAATAACATGGCATAACACCTGGATATCCTTAGAACCAATCACTAATGATAGAATGATGCATCCCATGGTCTTAATAAAAATGGCATGTCATTTTAAATAAGACTCTTGAATGTGTATAAGGATGTTTATATATGTTATAATTAAATAAAAACTCTTCAATGCATATAGAAGACAAACACATAATATCAATGAGGAAATAACTAAGTGAATAACCATTAACATGACTAGCCACATATAATGGACCATAATAGTTATCATGTGGGATATCTTCATCATCAATTGTAATCAATGGAGAAGGATTCAAAGCTAAAATTGTCTCTCTAGTATTTTTTATCCCCACAAAATAATCTATATGCAATTGTGCATGAGAACAAATATAATTATCATTCATAAACTATCTACCAATATGGGAATATTCCATAACAAAATGGTCATGCTCATGATGTGCATAAACATTGTTAGCATGGATAGAAAATGGATTAGTATAAAAAATTAAATTGAAATTGGGGAAATCATGTGGTGGATTTCTACCAGCATTGATGCATTCTACATGAATCATATCATTGACTATCAAATATTGCACTAATCTGGATACCAAGTGGTCTAGTTGACAATGATCTAGACGATGACTAAATATGTTGTGCATGTCTATGGAAAAAATATGGAGGCAAAGGTTTAGACATTTAGAAGAATATTACAATTAGAACAAATTAATTTTTTAATCTACACAATTTTTACACATGACATATTCTCAAGGAAGATGTACAGTTGTGCATTTTCTTCTATCTATCATATTTTCTTGTCTCTATTGTCTTCATTAATCTTTTTTACAAATATATATATATATATTACATGTTTGTAAAGATAAAGGTTATTGGAACAATTTATATTCCATGTGTGACACTTCATCTCTCAAAGGTTATAATTTTGGTCATGCACTATATGTTAATAAGTAATGTGTTGATATGGGCCTTGAAGATGAATTGGATTATTGCATGTGTAACGTCACGTCGTGAAACCCCAAAGGACAACAATACATCCATGAAAGACCTTATTTCCTCATCTCATAAAACACATTAACTTAGCTTCTAATTCGCAATTATACTTAATAACCGATTGCATACTAGATCTTTGATTTGACTACTAAATAATTACAAAAATAGACAACTTTCACTAATTAATGCAAGAAAAGCGTTCATTCAATTAACCAATTCTTTTAATGATCTAAATATATAATTCATTTCCCTCTAAAACATTATTTCATTAATTAGTCAATTTATGTTAACCACGTAACTAAATATAAGAATTACTTCCTACAAATGATTAACCTTAACTAGACTATTATCTCTCCAAATTAACTCAATAGTTAGCAACAAAGTAACTAGTTAGTAGGAGACATTAATAACAGGACACTTAAGTCTATATGAACTGATTTAACAACCACTACAAATCGACACCTGAATTTAGACTATTGATTTAACTATATATGTGAAACTCAAAAGTAACATTAAGGAGCTATTGATTCACAAACTCTATTTCTAATGATATGTTTGACATGTGCTATTATAAATGTGATTACTAGCAAATAAGATAGCCCAACCCAAGAATATCAAATAATAAATTCTACTTGGATACAATTGTTCTACTAAACAACACTCTTAAGTCAATAACCTTACAAAATCATTTATTTTATTTGAAACCCCTTCTTCAAAATCTTAACCAATTCTTTTGTAATTTTCCCAATTTAATATATTTTTTAAAAAAAAAAACAACAACAACAATCTACAAATACAACTATTCAATAGATAATTTCTTGCAGACCAATTCCCCCTCGAAAAAGAATAAAAATTCATGATCATAACAATCCCCAACTCCACATTCTTAAAAACCGAGAAAGTTGTTAGCTTTCAAAAGTAGAAATCAAGCAATATCCACTCAAAAAGATAAGTTTCCATTTCACAACCAGTTCGGAGCCATGCATGGGCTCAAACTCACTTTTTTCCATCTTTTAATTTGCTTTAACAACTTGTTCAAAAATATCCTTCAATTTATTTATTAAAAATTATATTATTTTCACATTTGAATAATTAAATTCCAATGATAATAAAATTAACAATTATTATTAAATTTAATTATAATAATAATTTATACAAAATAATTTAATTTAATTAATTAACAATAAACCATATACTATCTATTTTTCACTCTTGATTTATTTAATTATTCAAGAACAACATACAATTCAATTTATCAATATGATTTATCTAATAATTTATTTAATTCGTCACCAAAACAAACAACGTTATAAAACCAATTCAATTGAAACAATCCAACCACAATTAATCAAACATCATGAAAGGGTGAATCGTGGAGGGCACTACAACATGAACTTTTGAGATGATACACAATGCTAGATTATGGTCTTTGAGTTATGTAATATGGTTCTAAGCACCATGGGGCACCATGGGAATGACATGTGAATCAATAAGTTGTGCGTAAGTATAAAAGATGGTTCCTATCATTGTGTGCATGACACATGGTGTAAGAAATTAGGTGGATGATATTGTACTACTAATTTACTAAATTAGATGCATGAATTTGTTCATAGTGCACAAATAATGAGTGCCCTCTAAGGAAATAATCATAATTATAAAATGTGAGATTGAAAGGCCCAAACCCTTGTAAAATAAAACATCCAAACAATAGAAAAAATAAGTACCATGAGTTATGGGATAGACCAAACAACCTAACAAGACAAAATAACAAGAGATAAAACCATATACAAGCTACCACATACAAAATTGCTAAAAAAGAAATAGAATGGACCCCACAATTATGTTGAAAGATACTTTTGCAACCAAATATGGAGTTTCTGTGACATTTTTGAACCATGGAATCACTATAGGAATCTAATATCTCTTATCACTCATTAATATTATGATGCTTTAAGGATTTTTTGTGTACACTTCTTGGAAAATATGCAAGTGGGTGCCCAAGGATTATATCATTGGAAGTAATTAGTAGGAAATCGCATATTTTCTCCTCACATAAAGTATGAATAACATAATCATTGGAAGTAATTAGTAGGAAATCGCATATTTCTCCTCACATAAAGTATGAATAACATATGACATGAAAAATAAAAAATTTATGTTTGACATGTTAGTGATAAAGAAGTAATGCATCCCAAATCATAAGGTTACAGATGAGGCATGATTGGAAAATTAAAGCATGCAATAGTATCTTCATAAATGACATTCTTCGTGTAACCAACACTAACCAAAAAACTAATGGTTGACCTTGCACACACATATATATGAATGGAATGGGTTCTCTACTTTATCATTTGTCATGGTTGTTGCATTGAGATAGGAATATTTAAGGTCTCTAAACTTAAAGATAGAAGAAACTTTTCTTGAGAAAGAAGTTGTATACCCTCAAGATGGAGGATGGTAGTTCTATAGGTAAGTAACTAAATGCATTCAATATTATTATGACCCAGTTGCACTCCATTATAGTGAATATTAAGGAGGAGGATCATTACATTACATTATTATGTTCTTTACTAGACTCATGGGATTACCTGGTGATGAAAATCAAAATTACTTCCTCTAAACTTAAAATGTATGAGGTATTTGTATTATTAATATTAAAAGAGATGTGGAGGAAAAATTATAAATTAGCCAAGGAAGCCCTATTTGTTCATGGAAGATTGAAAGATAATGGCAAGAAGAAAGACAAGTCTAAATCCAAATCTCTTGGAAAGACAAAGAATAAAAGTTTGAACTACAAAAATCCTATGCATCTTAAAACAAACGGCAATGAGGATAAAAATAAAAATAAAACATGATTTAGATGATGAGTTTGAGAATTCTTCTTAAGATGATGGTGGTGCCTTTGTTGTACCCTTGATAACACATGCATCAAAATGTGCATGGTTGATTGACTTTGGAGGAAGAGGTTGGCTTTTATAGAAGAATATGATGGTGGGAACATATACCTTATAGATGATTCTCACCTAAATACTATTGGCCAAGGAAGATTCTTGATTAAAATCCTTGAAGGATGTGTGAAGAGAATCAATGGTGTATTATACCTATAGTTTGGCATGGAAGCTACTTTCATTTAGCAAGATTAATGATATAAGTTTGCATGTTTTTTCTCTAGAGGATGGTGTAATATGGTGTGAGGAGCTATGCATGTTCATGTGGACAATGTCATTTCATTTGACCCCTAAAGCTACTTGGAAAAAATGGTTTAAAAAAAGCAAGGACAATCATATCATGCCTATCTCATACCACCCCTTACCCTTGTCTTCATTTTCCATGAAAAGGGAAATTTGATGATATGGAAAATTACATGTTAGCATAGGCCAATTCTTATTGGAATCCTTTAAAATACCTTTTCTTGGACTCTAATTCTCTATACATTTAGGCATCTTGTAGGTTCATCATAAATCAATTATCACCACTTTGAAGGGTGGAATCTTACCCCTCATACCTATACTTATGAACTTCTCTCAATTGACCATTAATGTTCATGATTTAAATGATAAAATTAGTTAATAGGTTCATTGTAGAAATTTGGTCCATTAACATATTTATAAAAATTTAATATTAGTAATATTTTTAACGATTTGTGTTCATACCAAACCTGTAATAACATATTGTAATCTTTAAAGAGTGAATAATAAAAGGAAATTTTGACCTTGAGCGAGTGTCTCCGTGTGTGTAATATATATTTATATATGTGTTGATTAGTTGGCCATCCAAAAACTATTAAATCCTCACAATAATTTATAATGTATCTTCTCATAAAAATAATTAAAATGAATGGGAATTCTCATAAATGATCAAGTAGACTCATTTAATATTCCGCAAACATCTATTATTTTTTAAAATTTATCTATAGAGCACATCCTGCTTGTGAATTTTGACAAACATAGTCTTTCTTGATATCTTTATTAAGGTATCACCTTTAGTTACAATTATTACAATTTTTTTGAACCTAGAGACTATTACCCAACTAGAAAATGACACCAATCTACCACTGGTTCTATTTCCCCATCATCCTAGCACACTCACAATAACATAATATAAACATGTTTTAGTTTAATCTATTTCAATGTGTTCTCACTACCATGTTTGAATGTATTTAAAACATAATGGGTTATTTTAAAATGCATTCTCAAACACTCATATGACAAATTATCTAAGTTTTGAAAGGGTGCTTAGCCTTGAGTTTCTCAAACCATCATGTGACAACCAAAAATTATGTGCACCATGCAACTTGTATGGTTTGTGTTAGCACAAATATTTAGTTTATATGATGATATATATTACAACAGCTGAGGGAATTCCCCCTTGGTTTATCATATCTAGAAGTGGAGTTCCTACCCACCTTATCAATTGGTTCTTGATTTCTCAACTTGATCATAGGTTTTGTGGTATTCTTCCCAGGTTTGACACCCTTGGCATTTGAGAGACTATCCAACCTTCAATATTTGAGACCTAAAACATAGATCTCACCAATAGGACATTTTCCCATCCCTTTACTTTGATATTCTTCCTTGTGTTTCTTCAAACTCCACTATCTAATAACTACTCTTATACTTTATGTCATAGTTAGAGATGCAATCTTTCCTTCAAAGTGGTACCAAGTATGAGTCACCTCTAAACTCTAATCCCCAATATTTTGACACACTCTCAACTTTTTAGAGTTTCTTGTTCAAACTTCCCCCATTCCCCATACCTTAATGGTATGAGTTCTTCATCACCCTTGATCCCTAACACCTTGACCAAAGGGATGAGGTATGAATTATTCCAAGCCTCCAAAGTCTAAAACTCCCATCGATTTGTGTTGTAACTCCCACCTAACCCTTGCATGTCTGGAAGGTTATTTATGACTATATTTCATGATGTGACCACTCAAAAAAGAGTTTTTCCTATCCAAAATTTATTGTTCATCATTTGAGCATAGATTACAAGTAACTTTTTGGCGATGAAGAAAATGACCCAATACATCATTAATGAGATAATAAGGCCTTGTAACCATCAAATCAAGCCTAACTATGCCCAAAAAATATTTATTCTAAAGGTGAAAATTCAAGGGAAATAAAAGATAAAGCTAGTATGTATTATATTTAATGTGACGGTTAGGGTTTCATAGCCTTATTCTTTTATGTCATCTCTTGGTTTCATTTACAATAAATTTCATAGCTCACCACACCTTGGCACACCAGATCCAAAGACACACTGAAAGAAGATAGGATTTGTTTATTTGTAGAGTGTTCTTTCATGTCTCTCATACATATTTTAACATTTTATAGGTCTACAGTTTTCATATGATTTGAGATGCAAATCACGATGTGTGGGTAGTTGTGAATAAGGTATCATGGGTTTCTTCAAACCATCAATATTTTCACAATCCCAAGGCTCCAACAAGTTTCTAAACTCTAAGAAATGAAGGATTTATATATTTTAGTTGGTTTTTTACTCAAACAATTGGTCATCGAGATATTTTTTTAGGTTTTTTGTGCTCCATGTGTATTAAAGGGTATCAATATATATGTGTGTAAGTTTAAAATGAAAGGAATATATTTTTTATAGCATAGGAAAGGTTTTATATTATGCATCTTTTGTAATGGATCTCTCCATGATAATTTTTTATTTAATAAATTATATAGTTGCAACTATATTTTTTCCTTTTACTACATTTGTTGGTACGTGACTATAAGATATGTTGTGACAGTATCTAATACATTATAAATTATGTGCATGGTCATTGTTTTATTGCATATGGATCAATATAATTTTGTGATGGATTATTAAGTACATCCATTATATTTGATGTAACCTTTGGTTCTCATTTTAATCTAAATATGATTTTGTTGATGTTGTATTGAATATTTTCCTTTACTCTTTATTATTCATAACTATGTTGCTCAATGGAGTAGGAACTGGTCTATGTTGGTGAGAGATCATTCACTCCATCATTTAAATAACCATCATTACTATTATTTGTAGGATTAGAATATTTTATGCATGTTGTTCATGATTTAGTAATATAAACTAGGGAACTATTTCAATTAAAATTAGCAATGAAGTCATCAGAGAATATGAACATGTATGTTTGCACCTTTCCACTCTATAAAAATGATAAATGAAACTATCTTTAAGGATTATATAATGAAGATGATATTTTTAGGTGCATGTGCAAGGTGTGTGATCAGCTATATAGAGGTCTTATGCAACTAGTTGATCTTGACCTAGTGACAACCATAGGGATCAATCGTAAATTCAGTCATAATTTTTGTTTGTTATAGTCATATAGTATAACTAAATTAAATACATTTTAAGGTTTACCTCTATGAATATCCTCCCAAGTTTAAGTTGAACCCAAAGAGAAAGAGACACTACACAGTCTCATTATAGGCCTTAAACCATCTATATTATATTGATGAACCCCTCCTCTACCTTCTTGATGACATATCCTTGGCCTTGAAGATAGAAAGAAGTTCTAAGATTGTGGACCTATAGTTTTGGGACCTAATAGTCTTATCATAAATTTTGGAGAGAGGAGGAATTTGAGTCATGGAAGGGTTAAGGCATAGGCTATAATGAAGGTGGAGACTTTAGAGGTGAGGATCATGGGATCTATGGTTGGAAGGGGGTATGTGTTGAGAAATATGGTTTAAAGTATTACAATGAAAATATATGAAAATAGTAAACAAATTTGATATACCAATTTAAGTAATATGTGATTAACCATTAAATTACATGAGGAGAAACATTTATCAATGAATTTAAAATTAAAAAACACATATAAAATGCATAACAATAGAATTTATATGGAGAAACCCTTTTCAGAAGAAAAAAAAAAAAAAAAAAAAACTACCAAAGATATCCTTAATATTGTATTAATCAAGTAAATAACTACTACATAATCAAATCCACCCAACTCCTTAGTCAAACAAACTATAGAAAAATAATATTACTTCACTTGCATTACATCATAAAATCTCTCTCATACCTCCAATTTGTAGAAAAATGGGAATAAAAAAACCATAAATGGTTTCCCAAAACCATGGTCCAAGACAAAAACCCACTTCCCTATAATATGTTTACAAAAGAACTCATAGATATCAATCACACAAGGCATCTTTGGCTCCATAATTTTTGGTAGAAACCACTTCCAAGTCTAGATCACTACAATATTAAGCCACTTTCTCATTATGAACCCCAACCATCATAAGAAGATGCTCCACTCACAAATGTAACTCCCTAGCACCTTGGAGAGAGAAAGTTGTTTTTACATTCAAGAATGGAACCCATAACTACCACTATTGACCTACCAAATGTAAAATCCTTATTAATGTTATTGTAAAAATATTCAAGATTTGTAAGAGAATAATAATAAAATGTTGTCCCTCAAAACCTCATGGGCATCCCAGTACCCATTCCAATTATTTTGGAGACACATATGTTACACATGTGATTGCAAGGTTAATAACAGTTAATGCTAATAACATAAACCAAAGGGAAAAAAGATAAAATGTGGGTAAAATAGAAAATTAATGGGTAGGTCAATGAAAGGGAGACAAATGTGAGAAGTCTAAGAGGAAGAGGATAAGATAATAAGTAATGGTGCAAGGAAATGATAGGTGGGAGTTTCCTAAGGTGAGGTTGGAAATTTGATAAATAGTTAGGAAAGTGCTAGGTAGGGGAAACTATGTGTAGGATGGAAATATGCTAGGTAATGGATACTAGGTGTAAGGGGGAAATAAGGAATGGTTGGGATGAGAAAAGTGGGTTGTGGGGTAGCCTAAAGAAAAGGGAAAATAAGGGGAGAGTAAATAGGTGAACTATACAACTGGGGAGGAATTGGGATGAGGAAAGGTAGTATTGGGACAACCAAAAACAGGAGGAAGCTAAAAGGAAGGGAAAAACTAGGTGTGTGAATGATTAAAGTATGGGTTGGGAATAGAAAATGAGTGTTTAGGAGGAAAAGTGAAGTGTTTGAAAAGGTGTGAGTGAGGTTTTAGTGAACTAAATGGAATATGAGACAAAGAAGAAGTGATGAAAGTTATAACTTAGGGCTTGGGGAAGCTAAAGGTAGGTTGTTGAAAGTAAAAGAATGCCAAGAGATGAAGAATATAAAATGACTTGAAAATGTGGGGTTTGTTGGTCTAAAATTAGAAAATCAAAAATAAATAATGCAAGATGTCAAGATCACTAAACAAAATATTAAATTTGGTTATACCCTATATTGGCTTTAATTTATGAGATAACTAAATTCTATATTTTTCTACTTATTAAGCATATATTAGTGTAAAACATAAAATTATAAAATAAAACTATATAAAATTATTGTAATATGATATAAATAAACAAGTATAGGAGCTAAGAAATGCTAAGTATAAATATAATGTATTACAAGAAAGAACTAGGAAACTAGGGTAGATGCACCTAAACTATTGTTAATCTAACCATTGAAATGAACTTGTGAGGTCAAGAGGATACTTTCGTGAAATGTTTGGCCCTAGTAGAGAACATTCATATTTGGGCACTATTGTAGATCAACTTGGTCAATGTTATAGGTCAAGGTGGGCATAGGTGTTTGTGAGTCTAATGGCCTTCAAATTTTCTAGAGCTACTCATTATAACTCATTGATCATCCTCCCACTTGTAGAATATTCACCTTTAACTTTAAATGTTAGAAAACTTGAACTAAAGGTTGGGATAGAGTAGATAAGATTATACTATTAAGGAGATTTCTTTAGTCGGTCCCTTGGGTGGTGCATTCCAACCTCAACAATTTAGAATTATGGAAGATTTGAGCATGTGTAGACCTAGTGATGATGTAAGTGTGGTGTTTGTAGGGGTTTTATAATCACAAATGAAATATTTATGAATTAAATTATGCAGTAGCAATGTGTGTAGTGATGGATGTCAATAGAGGGGATGAAGATCATAAAAGACGCTGCAATGGAGAGGGAAGGATGAAAAAATGGAAGACATAATTAGGAAATATAATGGCTAGGGTTTTTAGACTATAGTTTAGGAAAGATAGAAGAAATATCTATGTATGGTTTCCAATGAGGTAAATGGATGATTATAGTGGGAGAATGAAAAGAGAAGAATGAGACACTAAAATTCCATAACAATGGTAACTCAATGGGCCTCACTAGTTTGATCCTCAAATATTTAACTTGATGTATTTCTTCTATAATGAAGCCCTTTCTTATCACCTATTGGTAGAGAGAGATAATTACATACTGAGTTTTATAAATTAAATTTTTACCTTGTGTTTTTAGGATATCAAAATTAATTTTATATCTGGTTTCAATAAATTTGATAATTGAAAACATAGTAGCAATTAGGGTACAAATGGGTGGGGAACGGATCTTCTTAAAGTTTCAACAAGAACATTAGATCATAATCAATGCAAATTTATAAAAGCTAGCACCCAACCAACATAGGTGTTGTTGAAGAGTGAAGAGTTCAAAGTTGCAAGTTTGATAGACAATGGGTTGTTAAAGTTGAGTCTTTATTCATTATCTTTTTGTGATCAAGAGTTAGAAATTTTTCAAATGGCCCAAAACATGTCTAAGGGGATAGAAACTAAAATAGGTGTAGAAACCTAAGGTGGAAGTTACAAATTTAAAAATTTCTTGATTTATAAGTCTAGGTTGAAGTACAATTGTGTATCCCACTTCTAGGTTAACCCTAATTTTTGTTACAAATTATTTTTATTAAAAAATGCATGGGGTTTGATATAATCCTAGGGAGTTTAGATCAAAACCCCTAGGGTTAGATCGAACCCCCTTTTATGGAGCCTTCAATAGAACCTCCTCTACTTCTATTAAATGTTAAATACACAATTTTGTCTCACCTTTTCAGGGGACAAATAGATTCATATAAAGATGTTATTTTGTAAGTATAACCCTCTACATTATATTTCCAAAATATAAAATAATATTATATTTTTCATTTTTTATATTTATTTTTAATTTTATAATCAATATAGATTCATACAAAAGATAGCAACCTCTATTCAAGACACTGAGAAAATGTCAAAAATTCCATAATAATGATGACTTAATGGGCCTTAATAATTCAATCCTCAAATATTTAACTTGGTGCATTGTTTCTATAATGAAGCCCTTCCTTATCACCTATGAGTAGAAAGAGATATTTACATACTAAGTTTTATAAATTAAATTCTTACCTTGTGTTTTAGGATGTCAAAATTAATTTTATATTTAGTTTCAAGGAATTTGATAGTTAAAAACATTGTAGGAATTAGGGTAAAAATAGGTGGGGAAAGGAAATTTTTTAAGTTTCAACAAGAACACTAGATCACAACCGATGCAAATGTACAAATGTTAGTACCCAACCAACATAGGTGTTCTTGAAGAGTGAAGAGTTCAAAGTTTCAAGTTTGATTACCAATGGGTTGTTAAGGTTGAGTCTCTATTCATTATCCTTTTATGATCAAGAAAAAATGTTAGAAATATGTCAAATGGCCTAATACATGTCTAAGGGGGTGGAAACTAAAATAGGTGTAGAAACATAAGGTGGAAGTTACAAAATGGACAATTTCTTACATTATAAGTCTAGGTTGAAGTACAACATTGTGTCCCACTTCTTGGCCAACCCTGATTTTTGTTATAAAATATTTTTTATTGAAAAATGTACGGGGTTTGATGTAAGCCTAGGGAGTTTAGATCAAACCCCCTTTTATGGAGCCTGATCCAACAGAATCTCCTCTACTTCTATTAAAATGTTAAATAAATAATTTGGTCTCACCTATTCAAGGGACAAATAAATTTGTATAAAGATATCATTTTGTAAGTATAACCCTCTATGTTAACTTTTCAAGATGTACAATAATATTATATTTATTTTATAATCTTATAATCAATATAGGTTCATAATAAAGATAGTGACCTTTATTCAAGACACTAAGAAAATAAGAAACCATGTCAAAAAATATTTTAAAATACACTACACTCTACATGGATGTTCTATATTTCAATAAAAATAATAATTTTGATATATATACTAAGAAAAGCATGTTAAAATATAATATAGGTTTTAATTTTGAATATTTTTAATGTATTTATCCTAGTTTAGGATCCAATAGCTAGAAAGTATTAAAAAAATGTCCAAATTTCCATCACAAAATAGGTTCGACAAGTAGTTAGACCAAGAGACTACTATCTTCTAGAACCCTACTCAAAAAATTATATTTGAAAACATTTACATAAGTTACAAACCATAAGTCTAAAGACTACAACAAAAAGACACATAGGGTTAATGAAAATTACACAAGCCTCACGGCCCCACCAAACATAAACTTACATTTTTATAGACATGGTGACCAAAATTATTTGCAATGCCTGCCTCCTCCTCCAAACTAGAGACCTTCCCAACTAACTCTACATCCATATCCTCTTCAATTTCATAGCAATCAAAGATAACCAAGATAGCCTCCACAAGAAGAAAAATTTAAGCATTTCATAATTTCCTCAATAGTATGTTGGAGGTAGATTTGACATCATTTAATGATATACAAATGGCCCAAGAAACAATCAAAATGAACCTTTGGCTGATGTAAAACATACCCAATTTTTTCATGTATCAAAAAAGAGCTCATGGTCATGGACAACAAAGAATCACATGTGAGGGACTAAGACATATCGAAAGTATTCAATACACATGGGTATATTTAGGATCAATTAAGGGGTTCGCCATAGCAAGGAAGATACAAAACCTTGAGGACCCACACATATCCTTTACCAAAACCCACATTCTTTCCATCCAAAGCTTGACACCAAGGTTTGCAATTTCCTTATTCAATATAGCCATAAATTTATCACCACCTCCTCCCTAGAAACTCACCTTTTTTGTTTCTTGGGATCCATGTCCATCATAACACCCTTTCCCTTGGAATTTGTCAACCCCTTCCTACCAACTCTTCTCACACCAACCACAGTTGTCATTTCTAGAATCCTCTTCCATGAAATACAACTCAAATGAAAAAATAACGAGCTAACCAAAGAATTTACCAAATTAATATAAAAATTGACATCACATGGCATCATAATGTTGTACATACCTCTAAAATCATTACCCTTACTTATATATTTGTCACCAAGACATCCTATTATCAAGAGATAGGTCTTGAATTTTTGTTTGTACTAATTAAAAATGAATAATAAATAAATATTTAATAAAAAAAATATCACAAAATATCTATAGACTAGATCATAATGGAGTTAATAATTCAATTCTAAGAAATCATAGAAATATTATATTTATAGGGAAAGTTATGTTTTACGATAAATTGTTACTTAATAAAAAATATTACAAAAAATTAAAAAAATATTGGAAAAAATCAAATGATGAAAAATTTAAAAAACTATAAATTCAATCTACTTTGAAAATACCACAACTCATTAGTTTACATTATCTAAATAAATTTTTGATCATCTTTTGGTATAATTGACATAATGTGTTGAATGTTAAAAATTGATTATTTTAGTAGTCTAATAATGTTAAAAAGTGGGACACACTATTGTGCTTTAACCATAATATTAGTGTGTGGATGTTAGAAATTAATTAATACCTTACATCTAGCCTTGCACATTAAAATTTTGATTTTTTGTTCTAAATATGAAGAGATGCATTAGAGCTCACACATGGGATGCATTCTTTTAATTTTTTATAATTTTGTCTCATTCTCCTAATTTTAATATTATTATTTTTATGTTTTGAGTAAAAAACACATGATTGTGTTGAAGAAGGTTGACACTATACTTTAACCATTTTGTAGTTATGCCATGAATAGTGCATAATTATAAATTGTACATGGCATTGTGAGCTTACACATGTATAATTAAAGATACCCATGTGTAGATTGTATTTAGAGATAGAATATCTTTTAGGATATGTGTGGTCTGAAGTTTGTTTAAAAGCAAGCCCACTTTTTTATTAGATTATACATAATTTTATACATAGTTTAAGGAATTCAATTTGAATGAGAAGAACAAAAATCAATATAAATTTGTTTCTTCTTTTGAATTATTCTTTGTATGGATTAGTCTAGAACTAGCATATAGATTGTGGTGTGCATAGTGTTTTCTTGTTGCTTATGTTTGTACCCTCTCATCAAATTTGGGAGGAAGAATATAATGGAGATGAGTATCATCTTCAATATAGTCCTAGGTATAGATTTAGTGGGGAGTATTGACCATAGTGTTAACCTAGTACACACTAGGTGGGGGGTATTCCCTGTTGTCTAAGAAGTGGGTAATGAGTGTCTTCCCAACTATAGTTGAGATATATTATAGGAGCTCGACATTGAGATATTCTAGTACATCAAAAATTTAAAATATAACCTGTCACAAAAACATGAAAAGGGATGGGAATATTAAATTTTGAATTTTAAAACTTTTAATTTGAAGTCCATTTATTTGCATCGTGGATCAATTCAAAGCAATATAGAAATAAACTTGGGTGGTGAAATGGTAAGTCTCAAGGAATGAAGTTAATGTATTGAGGTAAGTGCAAATAGGTTGTAATAAATGAGGGATGGATAGGAAATGTGTGAGAATAAGAGTAAGTGGGCGGAAATATGGATAAATAGGGACTAACACATAAACCAAACTTAATATAAGAATATGCCACTTGTCAATTATATTTACATTAAAAAAAATTCACCAAAATAAACACAAAACTAAATAAAAGATAACATAGATTTAAGAAATATATATAAATATAAATAAATTATATTGAAAAAAAATCTTTTAAAAAAAATATATTCTTAACATTTTAGATTTAATAATTATGTGCCCAAAATCAAAAGTTTTTTATAGATTGTTTGATTTCTTTTTATTTTTAATATAATAGATTTTAAAAACTTAATGTGTTTAAATATAAATTAATTAAATTGAGAGTTACTATAATTTTGAGTAATTAAAGGGGCAATAAATAAACATTTGAAAAGAGTATAAATGTATTAATAACAATATATTATTATTCATAGTTAATTTAAATTTTTTTATATAATATTATAGATATTTCACAATATTTTAGAGTTAAATATTTGATAAACAAATACATTAGAAATTATTTATAGAAGACCAAAAATAGCTAATTAAAATTTTATTTATTTAAAAACCACTCACCTATATTAAAAATAAAAATTCTACAAAATATATTTTTTAAAATTAAATAATATTTTTCAAATATAATATATTTAGCAAATTTATTTAAAATGAAAATAAGACCCATAAACTATAAAAATATATTTGGAACAATTCCTACTAAACTTTAAGACCCATAAACTATAAAACCCATAAGCTATTAAAAAATAAAAAATAAAATAAAGAATAAAGAATAGAAACATTTATTCTTAACATTAAAAATTTAATGAACTTGATATGTCCAAAAGCAAAATTCTTATAAAAAGTTTGATTGCTTTTTATTATTATTTTTAATATTGGATATTTAGGAAACTTGATGTGTTTAAATATAAATAAATTAAACTTAGAGAAAATTTTACTAAAACCTTGTCTAATTAAAAGGGAATAAATAAAAATTTAAAAAGAGTATAAATAGATTAATTAAAAATTATTATTATATATAGTTAATTTAAAATATTTTATATTATTGTAAATAATTTACAAATATTTTATTTATGTGAAATAATAATGTGAATTAAATGTTATTTAAGTAAATATAATAGAAATCATTTATGGAAGATAAAAAAATAGTTATTAAAAAATTCACTTATTTAAAAACAATACATTTATATTAAAAACAATTATAAAAAATCAAAAATATAACTAAAATTTTTACAAAATATAAATTAAATTATTAGTTTCAAATCTAATGTATTTGAATGAGTCCCATAAACTATAAAAAAATCAAAAATTTACTTTAAAAATTTACAAAATATTTTTTAAAATTGAATTATATTTTTCAAATCTAATATATTTTTGACCAATCTATTTGAAATGAAAATAGAATACATAAATTATATTTTTTTTAAAATTACAAAATATTTTAAAAAAATTTAATCATATTTTTTCAAATCTAATATATTTGACTAATCAATTTGAAATGAAAATAAGATCCATAAACTATAAAATATAAAACCATAAAACCCATTTGCAGCAATTCCTCCCAAACTCTTGTGTCAGAGAAAGCAAAACAAGAAAAAAAAAATCTAACTAAATTTGGATCGTCTTTTAGCACCTTACATGATTGCTTTGATCAAGAAACCTATACTATAAATTATTCATATTTTAATGAATCAACTTAACAATTTTAGGTTTAGATGTACAGGTGCTTTATTAGTTAAGCCTGATGGTGAAAGCTTGAGAGTTCAAAAAGAGAGAAGAGCTGGCTTCAAATCCACAACAGTTGGATTGGGCCCACCCAAAATGGAATTATATTACCATACAAAGTTTAAAAAGTTTTGGATTGAAGTTTGTCTTCAGCTTCTTAAAGATAATGTCTTATTATTATAGTTATTTTCTTTCCTGGTTATCAGTGCAGCTTCACCTTCAGGATAGTATATATTGCTACCTTAGTTTGGCTTCCTGTAATATTTATATTATAAGTTTTTTTGAATGTTTAGTACACCCAATGTGCTGATAGAGCTGGAAGGATGATAGTTTATATTGTTAGCTTAGTCTACTAGGAGTTCACTGAATTCCACACTCACGGAAGAATTTGTTTTCAGACTGGAAGCTCCAACATGTGAACAGCAGCAATAAGGAACAAATCATTGGTAGAGCTATCATGGCATTTTCAAGTTCTCTGTTCTGCAGGCTGCTGTTGACACTCTTTATTTTTATCTATGGTTTGATCCGTGGCAGTAGCCTTGTTCTGAATGATGATGTGTTAGGCCTGATAGTATTCAAGGCTGGATTGCAGGACCCCAACAAGGCATTGGATTCATGGAATGAAGATGATGACAGCCCCTGCAGCTGGAAGTATGTGAAATGTGATCATAGGAATGGCAGAGTCACACATGTTGTCCTTGAAGGCTTGGGCTTATCAGGAAGGATTGGAAGAGGCCTAGAAAGGGTGGAGAATTTAAATACACTCTCTGTTGCTTATAACAACTTTTCAGGATCCATAAGTCCCGACATTTCACAAATTGGAGGTCTGAAGAACTTGAATTTGAGCCATAATAAGTTGTCAGGTAGTATTCCTGATGGGTTTGGCAATATGGTTTTTAGGTCTCTGGATTTGTCAAACAATGCATTGTCTGGAGCCATTCCTGACCAGGTCTTTAGTGGGTCTCTCAGAAGTATATCCCTCTCAGGTAATATGCTGTCTGGTCCTATTCCTCAGAAATTGCTTGCGTGCTTCTATTTGAGAAACTTGAATCTTTCTACAAATAATCTGTCTGGTTCTCTACCAGTATCCTTCTGGGCATTAAAGAATCTAAGGGTATTGGATTTGTCCAACAACAATTTTGTTGGGATTGTCCCTGTGGGTATTCAGGGATTGCATAATCTGAGAGAACTTTACTTGCAAAATAATGAATTTTCAGGTCCTGTGCCCTATGACATTGGTTGGTGTTCACAGTTGATAGCCTTGGACTCAAGCCATAATTTGTTTTCAGGCACTCTGCCTGAATCCTTGCAAGCTTTGAATTCATTAGTATATCTGAAACTACAAAAGAATGAGTTAGAAGGAAGTATTCCTTCATGGATTGGGAATCTGACTAGCATTCAGCATATAGATTTGTCGCATAACAATTTCAATGGCAAACTTGAAACTTCTGTTGGTAGGTTAAGATCTCTAGTATTCCTCAATATGTCCAACAATGCACTTTCTGGAGCCATTCCTAGGTCACTCTTGGAATGCAGTAACCTGTCTGTTATAGATTTAAGTAATAACCTTTTGTCAGGACTCATTCCACAGGAGCTGTTTCAGTTGGGCTTAAAGCATGTGGATTTGTCTTCAAACAATCTCACTGGAACTATACCTCTTGGTTCAACCAATTTGTACGAGTTTCTGGAGGAATTAGACTTGTCAAATAACAAGTTGAGTGGAGGGATACCAATTCAGATCAGTCTATGCTTCAATTTGAAGTACTTGAACTTAGCAGCAAATTTACTGGAGGCCATGATTCCTCCAGAGTTCGGTGATTTCAGGTATATTAAAGTATTGGATCTGAGCTACAATAGGCTATTTGGGACCATTCCAGGGAATTTATTTGACTCGAGCAGCCTCTCCAGCCTGCAATTAGATGACAATATGCTTAGTGGGCAAATTCCTGCAGAAATTGGAAACAGTGCTTCTATGTATTTCCTGTAAGTTGTACATTTCCTTTCTTAAGCACGCTTTCTTTTTAAACATTTCTTTCTGGAGTGGATATCTTAGTCGAAGGATGCGAACTGACCAACTAATTGTATATGATGCCACAAGCATGTTGGAATTCATTGTTATATTCCCAACCGATAGTAACTTGATGTTATCTGTTGTGTGTACCCATAGTATAATATAATGTATCCAAGCAATGTTTGCCATTTTGAAGTGACTGAAATGTGGCGCATCTTCTCTCTATCTGTTCTTTATGTACTTTATGCAGATCCCTGTGGCTTTCTGAGTGTTTTAGCTTATGAAATGTTGGGCGTAGGCTTCATCGTTAACATTGTTTTACTATACACTGCAGGAGCCTGTCACACAATGATCTGGAAGGACCTATACCAGCCGAAGTAACCAAACTACAGCATCTTGCTATCTTGAACTTATCTAACAACAAACTGACAGGGATGTTACCTACAGCACTAGAGAACCTTCCAAATTTACTTGCAGTGAATGTATCTTACAACAGACTGGAAGGTAGAATCCCAATGAAAGGTGTGTTTCAAAGATTGGATAAGACATCATTTGAGGGCAATTCAGACTTATGCGGAGCCAATTTGAATAGAGCCTGTCAAATGGCTGTACATAAGCCTCTAGCTCTTGATCCAAATGCAAGAGGTGGGGCTGCCGGGGGTTTTCCTGCAGTAGTTGAAAGCAAACGCAGAAAACTTGTGCTGAGTGTTTCAGCAATTATTGCAATATCTGCAGCTGCGGTCATTGCATGTGGAGTTATTGCTGTAACAATTTTGAATCTCAGGTCTCGAAATCAGCTCGAATCAACGTTTACCAATCCCCCCATTGAAGCCTTTTCCAGATCTTCAAGCAGTGAAATGCCATCAGGGAAGCTAGTGATGTTTTCTCCCAGTGCAGATCTATGGACCGAAGATTGGATAAATAATGCTCATTGTTTACTGAACAAAGACTGTGAAATTGGAAAAGGAGGCTTTGGAACTGTATACAAGGCAGTGCTAGGGGATGGAAGGATAGTTGCAATTAAGAAGCTGATGATCTCAAACTTGGTGAAATCCCAAGATGATTTTGAAAAGGAGGTCCATCTACTGGGCAAGATGAAACATCCAAATCTAGTTGGTCTAAAAGGTTACTATTGGACACCACAGCTACAACTTCTATTCTACGATTATGTTCCAAATGGAAGCTTGTACAGTAGATTACATGAGAAGTCCCGCCTAAGTGTCTCTCTGAATTGGCAAACTCGTTTCAAAATAGCATTGGGCGTTGCTAGAGGACTTTCCCATCTTCACCAAGCTTGCAGACCCCCACTCATACATTATAATATAAAGTCCAGCAATGTACTGCTGGACGGGGACTGCAACCCACGAATTTCAGATTATGGCCTTGCCAAGCTCCTTCCAATGCTTGACAAGCACATATTAAGCAGCCAATTTCAGAAAGCCCTGGGATATGTAGCCCCTGAATTTGCTTGTCAAAGCCTAAGGATAAATGAAAAATGTGATGTATATGGGTTTGGTGTGCTGGTTTTGGAACTGGTTACTGGTAGGAGGCCAGTGGAATATATGGAAGATGATGTTTTGATCCTGTGTGACTATGTAAGGACTTTACTTGAAGAAGGGAATCCCTTCAGTTGTATTGATCCAACCATGGATGATTTTCCTGAGGACGAAGTAATTCCATTGATCAAGTTGGGATTGATTTGTACATCACAGGTACCTTCTAGCAGACCATCCATGGCAGAGGTGGTACAGATACTTGATGTTATAAAGGCGCCATTAGAAAGCAGAGAAAGGCTCTAAAAGCTGAATCAGTTTTTGGTAAGTTTTCTTCAACATGTAGCTCCTATTTGGCTCAAGCATTGGCCCAAATGCAAAAATAATGTCCACCTTTCACCAATAAGTACCATTGTCGACAATCAAACAGGTAATGGAGCTTCCAATCCTGCCAAGATATCATTGTCGAATGCTTTGGTGACAATTTTCAAAGGTTGATAATTCTCACATTGCTATGGAAGTGTATTTCATAGTACTTTTTCTGCATTTGTTCAATTCTTAACAATGCTTGAACAGTCTTGAATTTGGTCTTCTGCTGTAAATACTTCGGACAAGACTCACAATGTAGTTGTGGGACGATGCTGTTTGTAAGAACTGTACTCATTTGGTTTTGCACTTTTAATGCATATTTCCAGCTCTTTTGTGTGTTAAATGCTTTCATATTTTAAAAAACAAGATTATTTGTAACAGCAAATTTAAAATAGTAGGCATGTAGTATTTCCTCTCCAACTTTTGGTGAAGGGTAATACAGTATTAGTCACTATTGTGTGCTTTGAATTACTTAATTGTTTTTTGCTTTATTCTATGTCACTTTTAAAGTGTTTTTAAATTTTCTTTATCCCAGCACTCTCCTATTAAAAGAGGAACTATCCCCCAGTCCTACTGACCTACTTTGGCCATCATAAATTGGAACCTAATTTATTTCTGCCTTCTCTTTGTTCTCTCTAATTTCTCTATTATTATTCAGTTTAAGATTCATGCTTTCAAGATTAGTTACAAAATGGTCCTTATGAATATCACAAGCACAGTTGCATGGTCCAGGAATGATCCAGATTTGGCGGTACATAGTGTCAAGCAGGAAATCGGAATCTTTTGCACTCCCAATATGTTCCTGTTTGAAATGACCTGGCATATTACTCGCACATGTTTTCAAGCTACAGTATGTTCCCCTGTCTTTAAGTGCTTTTTAGATTCCGTTAATATCTATTACCTGCTACCCCCTGTAATTAGTATGTTCACCCTCTTTATAGATTCGTCCCCTCCAGTCAGAAACTTTTCTGAAAAAAACTATGAAGGATTGTAGTACAGTTGATATAGTATGTTCACTCTCTTTATAGATTCGTCCCCTCCAGTCAGAAACTTTCCTGAAAAAAATTATGAAGGGTTGTAGTACAGTTGATAGACTATCATTGATAGGACTGATAGTTATGTTTTCTGATAGGTTATTTATCAAGGTTCAATCTTTCAGAAGTATGATATAAAGAATCATGTCTTGAATCACTTTAATTATATCTTTTAGTTTTTAGTTTTTAGCCGAAGAGATAATTGTAGCAAAAACCAAACTGATAACCGATGTAAAATCTTCCATAAAAAAATTGATGACTTTGACAAAATGAATACCTCTAATCCTGAACTCTCAATCACAAAGATATCAATAAAAGAAATCTGATAAATAATACTTCTAAATCCCATTCACCTCGCTTAGTAATTTATAGACATAATAGAAGTTAGCTGATAGACTTCCTTAATAGGACTATAGTACTAAAACTTTCATCAGTAAACCGGTATACCAGGTATGACCTTGGAAAACTTCATTTTTAACCGGTTAAAATTTCAAAAGGCTCTGACAGGTCGCAGTTTCAGAGTTTCATAGCTGACACGCTTACAGCACTTTTCTTCTTTTCAAATGTAGGCATTTTTTTCATACGAAATTCTCAGGACCCTGTCACTTCGTACAGACAAAGCGATAACAAAGACAAAAGATGTAAACCGCCACCACCTTCCTCTGTCTGGTAAACATCTCCCAAGAAAATAAAACAGGGTCGTGGTGCAGCGTGTAAAAGAGAAAATAAAATAAGGTTTCTGTAGCATGTTTAGTATGTATAGAGATTTACTGTAACTGCTCCCCCCTTTGTCGATGCTATCACCATAAATTGCTGCATGGTTTGCTTGCAATCAGCGCAAGGAATACAGAGTAGTTTGCATGATTACTGTTACGAATACATAGTGGTTTGAAGCCTAGTACAGCAATCTCATTCGAGCAATATATTTTACATATAATACAAATCCCAACGTGAACAACTGAAATTTATAAAGAGTTATTTCTGGATTTGTTGTGTATGTTTTTTTTATCAATGTTCTAATATATTCAGTGATCCATCATCAGAAAGAGGATATAATCCGAAACATCGCTAAAAAAAACATACTCAGCAAATTCAAAAATAACTCTTTACAATATGAACTGTGGAAAACTTACGCCTACAATTGAAATTTATTCTATTCCAATACTGACATAGATAACCTCTCTGAACAGAGTTTCCTAATCTTTTCCATTAGATTTCCTACAAAAACCAACTGGGTATGTAGGATCTCAAATACAATGTTAAGTTTCTGTCATTTTTTAATATTCATTAGCATTTGTGAGATTAAGGTTGTAACATATTGTGTACTAATCCCAAACCGGTATCTTCCTCAAGTTTTCCTACACTTAATTCTTCATATGAACTTCATTCTTCCACTACATGTTCTGTTGTAAATGAAAATTGTGGCAGAGAGGCAATCTGAGGATTTGGCTGTCATCCTTAACATGTTTGTGACTGCATGGACTGTGCATCTTTATGATATATATTCATACGAAAACAGGCTGTTTTTAAATATGGTTGTTTCAACATTGTTATGTGAATAAATTATGGACAGCAATGTTATTCAATATGGTTTATATTTACTTAAAATAAATAGTATTGTTTTGGATTGATCATCTATGGTATAGACATATGTATGATGAATATGGTTATTCTGTCTAATCTCCTCTAACTTTTGTTTAAGAGATTTAGTTGCAATCATTGATGATTTTTATATTCTATGGAGTTGTCATTGGAAATATTTGCATTTTGTTTTCTTGTTGCACATTTTATGTCTCAAGTGAAAGGAAGAGAAAACCATAATTCTCATAAGACTAAATCACATTGGCATGAGTTAGATAGTGCTTAGTGCTAATCAACCAAATATTGATACACAATATATCGATCTTCTGTTTCATTGGGTTGCCATTAGTCATATCTACTATCTTGCTGTATGTTTTATGTTTCAAATGAAAAGAAGAGAGGCTGAAAGTTCAATATTGTGTCACACACTTTTATAAAGGAAATTGATAACAGAAATCTAGCTTTTTAACTAAAACACCTTAATGTAACATATATATATATATATAGAGTTTTTAAAATGATGTAAATTAATGAAATGTAAAAAAATTAATGTAATTTATGTTTATATAATGGAAAGTAGAATTTTTAGTGTAGTTTATATTTATATAATAAAATCTAATAACATTATAATAAATATAGTAACGGAAAAAGTAACCCTTTTCCTTACTTAATTTGGGAATAATTAATATGAAATTCACCTAATAATGCCTTGATTTAGGGTTGTAATGTGTTCTACACATTCACACTAAGTCTAAGGCCCCTTTTAATAAAATGTACTTAAATTGTACCTTATTTAGGGTGTTGTAAAGTGTTTTATTACACTTACATACTAATCTAAGGTTTCATTAATTAATTGAGCTTAATTGGCCCTTTAATTCAAATCTAAGCCTTATTAATTGCATTTTCAAGGATCTATTTCGATGCCCATTAATGATATTGCATGGCATTTAACTTGGCAAAATTTGTGTCCTGGAAATCTGCGCTATGACTCATTTGCCTTTATTGGCAAACGAATCTTCCTAACATAGGACACCCCTTTCTTGGCATATTTGAGATAGGTTTTTGATGTTATTTCATCCCCCGAAGCATGGTACTAGAAAGTTGTGCTAGGACCCATTTGCCCAAGGTGGTGAATGGATCCTCACATAGGACACCCCTTTTTGAATTTTTTTATGGCGGGATTTTAATGATTTTCAATTCTAGATCTGATGCTAGTTTGGATTATTTGAATTTCAGGGATAATCCTTAGATTTAGTATAAATATAAGGTTAATTCACATAGTTTCATCCTAGAACTTCATAAGCAATCAAGAGCACTTACACAAGAGTTCCCAAGAGCATTGTAGAGCATTCCAAAAGCATTCAAAGGCAGACTATCAAGGTTTTACTGTAGCAATTCAAGATCATATCATCATGTCAAAGGCATAGTACATCAAGCATGTTGTTGAGCTAGTATGTTGATGTAGCATTGAAGATCTATTTGCAAGCATTATTTCACATCTAATTCAAAATCAAGATCTACATTCTACATGGCCAGTACTTCACGCTACTTTGCATATTTACATTCAAGCCAACTTCCAAGGTATAATCATTGCATATTTCATGTTTCATGCTACTATTTCATTATTTCATCATAAGGTTTAATTACCTAAAAGAGGTTTGACTTGGGAAAACCTCTATCCTCTAACAATCAACAATTTTTTCTCCTCTTGAATGTGTGTTTGTAGATTTATAGGTTGAAGATCAAGTGGAGAACAAGATTGAAGCAAAATTGTCAAAGTTGCAAAGTTGCAAAGTTGTCACCTACATTGCAAGAACACAAAAATGAGGCTATAGAATTGGTTTCAGATTTTCGAGAGCTGATCACCAAGGAGTTGAGAGTACAAATCTTGAAGAACAAAGCCTAGATCTCAATTTTTAGAAACCCTAACTAGGACCCATTCACCAGTAAAGGCGAATGAGTCCTCTGTGACCAAAAAATAGCCTTCTTGCAGCAAGGTACACACCATTATATCCTCTCAAAACTTCCCTCATTATTTCAATAATAGTTAGGATTGATTTATGATTATTATTTGCATCATATCATACACATAATTGCATGTTTTGTGGTGATAATTAGTGGTTCATCATTTTGATCAATTTATTTTGATGCAAACCCAATTTTCACCATAAACAATAAATATTGAATTATTCATAACCAATGGATGAAATAACAAGTGTAAAAGATTTAACTTTAGGTAACTTAAAATTGTGAATATACATATTATTTTCAATGTATTCAAACAACATATCCAATTTTTATTTGAAGGAATTCTTTCCCATAACCACACACACTCATAGAAGAATCTAGTGGCATTGGCCCCTTAAGCCATGGTTAAATTTCAAGAGAAATCAATTTCAATAAAAGCATGTCCTCATACACAACAACCATAGTCAAGACACTCTTAGGTGTACTTTGTACCCTAAGTATGACACATGCTATGTGCTTATTCTCTAATGTTCACTACCTACCTATCCACCACTTTCCATAGGCAACCTAAGTTAGGTGTGTCTTTGTAAGCCTCTTATAAATGGAAAATATATAATAATTTAAGGAACGGATTCCAAACTCACATTTTCCATAAGATGATCAATTATCTTCAAAACCTTATCCAAAGGTCATTACATATGAATTCCTTAAATTACTCCTTTTTTTACTCAATGGCTAATACTTGTAAATTTTATTTTTATCTTCATTTTAACAAAAGGTACAATCAAAATTAAGTATAAACCCCTTTTAATTTGAAAAAGTCATTTGCATTAAAAATAACATTATTTTTCACTTAGAAAAAAATTCCCATAATAGATACACTAAATTAGAAGATCTAATAACATCATCTAATAGAAGTATTTTGAGTGAATGATCAACCACCTAATATCTAACATCTCACAAACTGTTAGGAAATAATGCATCAATACCCAATTCATTTAATCAATTTCCTACATAACCCTATGAGAGAAAACCATGCATACAAGCTTACAGAATAACCAAATGCATATATAAAAATAGACAAGCTACAATATAACACACTTGATATACCCTAGGAAAATCCTCGAAAGGGAAAAACCCAGCCTCCAAAAGTATTCATACTCCATCTATTATTTAGCAATAAAACAATACATGCACTTACAGAGTTACAATGAATACTTCGGAAACATCAAGCCTCTCCAATGCATCCTCCATGTGTCCAAACATGAATCCACACATCTCATACCATGTTTCACATATGCACTCCTCGGAAAGACTTAATAATGACAACCCACTCACCCAGCCAACCTTAACCACTAAACATGTGTTTGCTTTTATAGATACAAGCTCACACAAATACAACCAAATGGTAAGATAAGACCATGTGCCACAAAAAAATTGACCCCTTATTTAACATTGGGTACTAAGTTTTCACATTATTAATTACTTTCCCCAAATGTTTTAAAATATTATCCTATATCTCTTAGACATAAAATAATAACCCAATGCTACAATACAACTTTAGAAGTCATCCCAAATAATTACCTAGTGTGGCTAAACACACCTCCCAGGGGCACCACAGCTAAATAATTATTTAATTACAACATTATAACATAACATTTTATGCAATGGTGTACAACACCAAATCCTAACACTTACCACATTAAATTACATGTATAGGGAATGAGTTACACAATAGAACAATCAATGGGGTTTCAATGCCAAAAAAATTGTGTGAGGTCATGTGCTAATAGGTAATGAAGCACACTATAAATGGAATGGAAGAACCAATCACTGAAAGAGACCTTGTCATGTCTTGAAAGCAATTTTCATACATCTTCATTCATTCTTACTTGGTGATATCCAAATCATGATTTAGTTGGTCTAAAAAAATTATATAAGGTAAAGGATACTTATTTGTTATATAGTTATCCCAAGGTCAAACCCCAGTATATTCAATGCACATGTACCATGTATCATCCTTGTTTTGTACAACAATAATAGGAGAACTATGAGATGTACTACATAGTCTAATCACTTATTTCTCCATAAGTATGTACTTTTAAATTACTAGCATGACCTCTAGCATTTACTTATTCATGCCTAAATAGCCCTCCTATATGCTACATTAACACCTCTTTCCCCATGACATCCTTGCTCGATTAGTCTAACCTCTTTCAAAATGTGCTTATGTAGTTTCATACACTTGCCCTTTTTTTCATAAATAATGTCATTGAAATACATGATCTTATTCATTAAAAAAATAATAGAATTGCTTCTTCATCACTTTTTTGAAGTATTCTCGCTTCAAGATTAAGGGTACCTTCCTATATTCAAGGAATAAAGCATAACTCTTATACCTAGTGAGGGCATGTCACACTAGCTTGAACTTGGAAAATGATATTTTTTCATGACTAAGGTTATGGAGGATGACGTGAACCTCCATCTAAGATAGCTATCCATCAAGGTTTATGTTGTGCCTTACGCACACACCTCATTTTAACGGGGATCCCCCCTATTCCTTTTCGTTTTTTGTAGGTTCCATATCTTTTCTCTTTAGGAGAAAGGTCCTCAATTTTATTTTCTTTTTGAGTCATCTTCCTAATATTTATAAAGTTCACATCAAACAAGGAAGATTGAAGTATTTTGCAAGCTGAGAAAGGCCAAGTGAAAGTCATTCAAAATTACTTAGAAGGTCTTAAGTTCAAGTTCTTTTATTCCATGGAGATTAAGGTTTTTGAGGATTTCTTCATCCCATGGAATCCTTGAAATTCCAAATTTAACCCAAAGTTCTAAAATTCCCAAGTTGTTCTAAAGTTTTGAAATCTACGGCCTCCTCAAATCCATGAAATTTCTTGACTCCCTTGGATACCTAAAATTTTTGGCAGGGTCGTATTTCCGAAAAGTGTCCAATGAAGTGCTTGCCAACTATATTGTCAATGCATTTATGGCTTTTCTGGGGATATAAAAGGTTATTCATTTGATTAATTTTATACTTTCAACCTTCATTTGCAATCAAGAAGAGTGTTGAGTAGAGGTGACCACGTAATCAAACGACCCTAGGGTAAAGTTGCAGAGCTTTTCTCATGTTCAAATTTTGCTCTTAAGTGTTTTTTCTTGTGAATCCTAGCTCAACGGTTAGTATGGATCTATTTTACACGTTGCATTGGGTAAATTTCCTCCAAACTCAATCCGAATTATGCAAAATTAATGTAGGGTTTTGATTTTAAGGCTCCATAGAAGTTCCAAATCAAAATGTTGATCATTACGCTCTTTGTCATGAGGTTTAAAGCTAAATTTAGTTCATTTTTCAAGAAATTAGGGTTCTTACCAAAATAATTGAAACGTTGAAAAAATTCAAACCCTCGCACTCCTCAAGAGAACTCATGGAAAATCACGACCAATTTGTTAGGGTTTCTAACCCTATGAAATTTATGAACTTAAGAAGAAATCCTTTTAAAATTTTGAGACAAATCACACTTAGAGTTTTCAAAAGATTCAAATTTGAAGAATAACGTTCAAAACCCTAGTTTTTTGCTGTCATGAAAATCGTCTAGATTTTCACGAAGTCTCAAGTTCATAAGAAAACCAGAAGAATTAACGCTACAAAGAAATTCACTCCCCATGGAAAAATACAAAATCATTAAAAATACCCGGGACCCTCAGAATTCCAAAATGTTCAACAAAGTGGTTAAAATATACAAGATTCAAAAAATCCACCATTTCAGGTATATTCACTTCTTATGGAGGAAATCCAAAACTATTTAAAATGATCCTCGACCCATTCAAAATCCTGAAGTTGCTCAAAATCCTAAGTTTTTCTTAGGTAGTAAAAATACTCATTTTCAGAGATTTCATTGTCTTCGAAAATCCCTGGGATATTCATTGAAATATCTAAACTGCCTTTTTGATATATTTCTTAATCTCTTGGAATCCTCGCAAGTGATCCACCTTTCAGAAATTTCCTCATCCTTGGAAATTTTTGAAGCGTGCATAAAATAGCCCTTTTTAGAGATTCCTTCATCACCAGGAATTCCCAAGCTATGCGTGAGATAATTAATTTTTGAAATTCTCTCTTCAGTAATTCCCACATAACATGTGCAAAGAGGCCTTCTTCAGAAATTTTAAGCATGGGATTTTTATCATATGCATTAAGAATGATAATATTTGTTAAATATGGATCTAGTTTGGGTTCTTTTCCTTAGAGTTTGAAATGAATTGAATATGTTGAAATTTTCTAAAGAAATTTTTGTCATTCTTTCCACGCTTTCTCTCCAAGTAATGTAGGTTATGTTTAACAAGTGCAGGCTGAGAAGAGTGGGAAGGCAGAAAATCTATCAAGAACAACAAATGGGTATGTGCACCAAGTTGTGACACAAAAATGGCTCTTAAGATGCCATTTTTTTAAAAATCAATAGACTGATGTTCATGAGAAAATAAAGATAGTTATGCTCAAAATTTGCAGATGCAATAAGAACAAGAGTTGTAGTGCTTTGAATCTACTTTCTAAATTACAAAAAAAAAAATTAAATAGTGAAGATTAAGGGTTTCAAAAAGGGATGAGTGCACACAAAGTGGTCCTTTTTTATCAAAAAAATAGCATGCAATATGCTGTGATCCCCCTAAAATGTTAACTTTTTTTATAACTTCAAAAATAATTTTAGTGAGAAATTAGCTAACACCATGTAGTTTATGCCAGTTTTTTTGGCTAATCTTTTTAATGAACATATAATATTTTACTAATTTTTGAACTGGACACATCCTAAAAAGAAAAAATTTGAGTGTGCTCCCCCCTAAAAATTTTGAAAACTAATCAAAAATAAATTTAAAAATCAATACATATAGAATGGAAACTAGTTTCTAAAAATGTAATTTGTTTCAAAATTCAATGAACAGGTAAAAATCTATACCCAAACTAGCACATTTTGGTTTTTGACAAAAAATGGAGGCACTAACAAAAGAAGTTAAAGATGAAAACAATAACATAAACAAATATATATGTGGTTAGATAGCTAAGAGAGAGCATAGCATCATCATGGTATTTTTATAAATTTTCATTAAAACACATGCAAACATGATGGAGAGCATGGCCAAAAATGTGTGAAATTTTGTTACCCTTTCGAAAAATCATGTCCTTGGCATGAAATGGTCATCCAACCCTTTGGTTTGGATGCCCAAGGAAAAATCCAACACTTTGGGTTGGTATTTCCCAATGCAATCCATTTGGCAAGCGCCAAATGTGAATGATGAGTTTTGACAATACATTTTGTTGAACTCTTTTTTTTTTCTTTTTCTTTGTCTTTCTTTTTCTCTTCCAGTGAAACCATATACATGAAATAAACATTTAAGTTATATTTACATATCAACATTTACTTTCTTATACTTTAAGTTATATTTCATGTATATAGTTTCAAGATGTTTGAGAGTGGTTTAGGATCTCTTGGAGTTATAATGCAAATTCTAATTTTAGGAGATCTTATAATTTTTCAGACATATTCAAATTTTAGTAATCAACATGTTAAATTTTAGTAATCAAGAGGGAAAATTCTAATTTTAGAAGATCTTATAATCTCTCTCTCTCTCTCTCTCTCTCTCTCTCTCTCTCTCTCTCTCTCTCTCTAGGAGCAAATTGTATGAAAGAGATCTTGGCATAACATAAACAAGTGTTTGTAAAGTGATGGGTCCTACTCAAATAGGTAATGTGATCACTCCTAATGGTTCTTATTAACATTATCAAAGCCACGAATCAAAAGATCACTAGGTTCTATAAGATTCTTGTCCACACCAATTTTTATCTAGAAGATCAATGCAACAAACATTAAGACTTAATCCATTATCTATTAGAGTATGCTTAATTCTAGTTTTTTTAACCTTAACTGCTATCATTAAAGCTTCATTTTTGTTTTGGATCTCAAGCGAGGGCAATTCATGTTGATGGAATGTAATATCCAAATTTATCAAATGCATACAATCAAACAAGGTTGCTACATCATTCGGTTTAATAGAAGTTGAGACATCAATATTTTGCAAATCCCCATGGAGCATCCTATGGTATGTAGATGATGTTTGAATCAAATCCCAAAGGGAGATCTTGGTTGGAGTATTACGAAGTTTCTCAACAAGATCATATCTTTACCACTATGCTGAGGAATATTAGGTGCGGTTGGAAGGTATGGTTGAGGTAATGGGATAGATGTTGGCTTTTGTTTTGGTTGCTTGTGATTTATAGTGATATGTGTGAGCAACTGCATGATAACTTGGTTGTCATGACACATGATTACTAGTGAGTTGTTTTGCAAAGTTTAGGATATGGCCAGGAGGTTTAAGAGGTCCTATAATGAGAGGTGGCTTAGGAGATCCAATAATTAGAGGACTTTTAGGAGGTCCAATAATTAAAGGAAAAATAATAGTCAATTGTGCATTCATAACTTCAATGGAGTTAACTACTTGTTGATGATCTTCTATCGAGGGGGGAATCTAATATCACCAAGTAGCATCTTTATCTATGCAATCCATCTCACTGTCTTTTGAAAGAAATGTGTCAATGATCAATCATCCTCTTGTCCAACAATATCCCCCCAAGTAAGAGAGGTAGGGGAAGAGAAACAAAAAATATTCTCATGATGCTCAATGATTGGATCCTCTAAAACCAAGATACCTTTATCACAAGTAGGTGAGATATCAGGAGAAGAATAACTATGATTGTCCATGATTGCATCCTCTTGCACCAAAATTTTCTCACAAGTAGGAAAGATATTGGGAGAACAACTAACATGATTGTCAATAGTTTTATTTTGTTTCCTTGGATTGTGCTCATAAGTTGAAAGATTGTAATTATACAAGTTATGTGTTACCATATCAAAAGCACATCTTTGAAAAGGAAACATGTTACTAACCCTATGGATCAAATTATCAAAATTAGACAAATCTGATAATATAATTGCAGAACATAAACCAAATTTGAATAGACGACACGGCTAGGGAATTGTATAGTAAATTTTAGCTCAAAATGTCTGGACAAGGGCTCATATGGCGCCTATGTCCTGCATAGGTTTTTGAGAATTTCAAAATTTTACTATGTACAATACTGTTTAAGGATGTTAGGTTTGTTTGCAGACAGGTTAGACAATGAATATTTTTCTAGAATTTTCCCAATTTAGGATTATGTATTTCAAAATGCAAGGGTGAAACAATTTGCAAGTTTTCAAGCAATAAAAGACAATTGTAAATGTAATTTCTAGATCTTAATATGCAAGAAATGATTGATTCTAGTATGCCAAAATTTGAAAATGGTGATGTTGATGCCTTTTTGAAATAAAACAATGCAAATTTTCACTTTTTGAGCTATGTGCAAGATGCCTAATTGGATGGAATGAACATTTTCATAATTTTTTTCAGATTTAAATGACCTAATAGAGATTTTTGAATGCAATTGGAATGTAGATCTGAGCTATGATGACTGAAATAAACCCTAGTGCAACCTATGATGCCATATGATATACAATTTTTTGAATTGTTATGCCTTTTATGATGAAAAAATGAATTCCTAAATGAACAATTTCACAAAGTTTAATGTTAAACCTAGATCTAGAATGAATTGCTTCAGCTTTCAGAAGGTCAACATGAAACATAATGTTAACATGTCATGTTCACCAAAATGAAACCCTAGAGATTTCACTTTAGGGTTTGGGCACAATTTCAAATGGGTGTCATTAGAGATTTGAGAGTGGCAGGGGTTTGATGGATTTGGACAAGGTATAGGACTGACTTCCAACCTAAAAGGTGAGTCAACCTATCCTTGATCGAATCTAAAATGACCTTAAAGATGAGATGCAATGATTCAATTAACCTAATGATGCAAATACAACAGATATAAGATATAATAGAGAAATTTGGACTTTAGAAATGAACTAAACAAGATATTGTGCACCTATGATATAAGTTTGAGCCTGATTTTTGAGGAAATTTCCTCTAGGGGCACCACTATCCTAGTAGGTCTATGTTTTTGTAATCCTTGAGAGGCGGATCAAAGCTTCTGATTTCCATCTGCAAATTTGTTGGATCATTGTTGGATATTTCTATAAATGAGTTTTTGTGAGTTGTCAAGGTGTAGGTTTTCGATTGCAACAATGAATAATTGATCTTCAAACTTTCTTCAACTCTTCTTCAAACATAAAACCTGCACATTCAAATAGGGAAGAAAGATTGTTCCATTTAGGGGCTTGCCTTAGTCAAACCCCATGTTAGTGTTTCCACTTCCACAATGGCAATGTCAATGATAAATGGATAAATGATAGGAAGGAATGATGAATCCATAATTTTTTGTAACTCTCCACCCTTCAATGGGTTCCTTAAAGGACTAAAGTCATACACATCTCCTCAAGGCTTGGATCTTGCTTGCATGAATTTCTTGAAGACCTACAAGGGTTAGATCTCACAAACTATATGAAAACATAAACATGAACAAACTCACATACACTTTGACATGATGCTTGTCTCTTGAATTACGACACTAAATCCTCTAATAGTTTCTCTTGTCTAGCTTGATAATGCTCTTGATAATTGCTTGATCATGAATTCTCCAACTTGCTAGATTTTTCTTGTTAGATTTTAAATAATGCAATAACTATGTATTTATATGCAATTATTCTAATTTCCCCAAAATTAAATCTCAATGGCCAACTTTAGATATTTGAATTCAAAATAATAAAATTTTGATGCCAACATATTTGAATTTGGAGCCAAAATAGGGGGACATAGGCTCCCTAGGCGCTAATGTCCGAGACCTATTTTCCAAAATTTAAGGAGTCGAGGGAAAAGCATTAAATGAAAGCATTTATTTTGTACTTGCATTTATTATCAGAAAATGATAAAATGGGCCACAAAATGCATAATTAATTAGGAAATGAAATGTTCAATTAGGTCCAAATATCTAAGGGGAAGCAAAACATCGCGTGAAATTATCAAGGGTTACAATTTACAATGCTACAACTAGATAACTTCATTCCAACTTAATTATGAAGCAAGATAAGTTAATACAGATTGGCACATTGATATCTTCAAATCCTCATTGGTGAAAATGGTAAACAATAGGCTTCAAACAACAATGAAAAGAAGAAAAAAAATAGAGCGACAAGGAGACAAAGAAAGATCATAAACCAGAATCCTCTAAAATCAACATTAAAACTTACTTCTTCAAAACAAAGGAAACCCAAGAAATTAAAATTAAAATGTTCCTATTGCAAAAAAATAAGCATGATGAGCACAAATGTATGAAGAAACAGATTGACCACCTCTCACATCTTCTTGAGAAGAACAACATATGGGTTCATGAATCTATCAAACAATCTTCATCAACTCAAGAATCTACCAAGGTAAAATGAAAAGATAAAGATAAATCTAACGGTGAGGCTCTAGTTGCCATTGCATCATCTTCAACTTCGTCTTAGATCATTGACTCATGTGTCTCATACCACATGGGTTCTATCACTTTGGGTGATGACACTCTAGTAGCAGATGTAGGGAAATAATTTATTGAAGTTGAAGGTTGCATATTCACAAATTTTCTAAGTGTTCCTTCTCTTTCATCTAATATCTTATTAGTGTATTAGATTACCTACATAAGGAAGGGAATGAAAAATTTATTTTCTCCAAACTTGATTGAGATTATATTTGCACAACAATAATTTGTTAGCCTTGGGAAGGGAAGATCAGCAAACTAGGTTGTACCCCTTCTCACATTTTTCACCTGATGTTTATCCTACAACATTTCTTACTCATTCATTTTCAATTATAAAATTGTGGCATGAGTGGTCTAGCAACCTTAACTACTTCAACCTTGATCAACCAAGTCAACAAGACATGGTCACAGGTTTACCTAGATTTATATTAGATATAAGGATCTTTGTGAGGGTTGCACCCTTAGGAAGCATCATGAAGAGGAATTTGATAAAGGAAAATCATGGAGGGCTAAAAAAGTTTTGGATCTTGTTCATAGTGATGTTTTAGGGGTATTTGTCCATCCATATTTTACTAAGGAAAAGTATGCTCTCACCTTAATGGATGGCTTCTCTAGATACACATGGTTCTACTTTGATAGAAATTTTGAAGTCTTCAACAACTTTCTAGACTTTAAGGATCTTGTTTAAAAACAATCAAGGAAATTCATCAAGGTTCTTTGGACAAATAATGGGGTGATTGTATCAATGAGAGGTTTGAAAAATTTTGTATAGTGAATGGGATATCTGTGCAGTGTAGAATTCCTTATACCCTTCAACAAAATGACAAAATATAGGAACATATCCTTAAAAAAGATGGCTAATTGCATGATACTGATGAGGGCCATACCGCCCTAAACATTTCACAAATCACAACAATAGATACCAACACAGAAGATGCGAGAAAGAAAATAACTCACTTTCAATTATTTTTAGAAAATGAAATTACAAATTCATAACTTACAATGGTACAGCCTTATAGGCTTGATTCATTACAACAAAATCCACTCTAAAAATATAATATATTATTTGGAGCCACAATCTGCACTAATATAGCCCACCTTCTACAACCCCCACTTATCCCTTTTTATTTTAGCCAATAACTAGCCTAGAATGTTCTAGAAAGTGTAACTTTCCCTTTTGTTTTGGCACCAAAAGTCTCGCTATTTGATTTCTTGCCTAGGAAGAAATTTTAATGAAATTAAATTTTTAGTGGTGCAGCTTCGTGAGGCCATAACTTTTGATCTAGGTGTCTGATTTTCTATTATAACATATCGTTGGAAATCTCTCGAAGAGATCTACAATGCCAAATCCACTAGAGATTGGTTCATGCACTTTTCGAGCTATTTCAGGGCCTATAAGGTTTTTATATCTAAATTTGAAGCTACATTGGAGAAATTTCTAAGGAAATAAACTTTAATATCTCCCAAACCATACAAGGTATTGAAACGATTCTTTTGTGACCAGAAATGTTTTTCAGTTATGCTCCTTGGGGTAAATTTTTAGGTCGATACGAGCCCATTTAGGATGACTTACTAAAAATAGTAAGTGATGATTTTTTAGCTTTTCTAATTTCTAACTATCGTACACCCCTCAAGTGCCATCATGGGACTCAAAACAACTAAAGAAAATAAGGAAAATTTAGTTTTTTTTGGTGATGCAATATTTTCCCTACACCATTGGATGCTCTTGCATCAAACACCCAGGGTAATTTAAAAAGTGACCCTATCACTTCTCAGGAGTTAGAGGGAAACCAAGACGGTTAACCTCAACCTTAGACAACCACGATGAATCTTCAACAATCCTTTCTCTTCATTTCACCAAGTACTTTGTGTATTGTATGTTTCTTGTGCTTCTACCCACACAAGTATCCATTATTTCTTCTATCTCCTCCTTTTGTGAAGTAGGTGTTGGAATATTCCAATGTAATTCTATTATTTCTTCATCAATTCCCCCTTCATGATATTCTATTAAATTTGAAATGTTAAACACAGGTCAAATATGAATTTCATTAGGCAACTCTACCTCATATGCATTTCCTGAATCATGCTTCTTTAGGATCTTGCATGGTCCAAACTTCTTCATCTTTAACTTGTATGTACCAACTAGAAACTTCTCCTTTCACAAATGAACCATGACTTCATCTCCTACCTAGAACTCCTCACACCTCCTTTTTTGACATGCCTTAGCCTTATATTGTGAGTTCATCTCATTGATATGTTTCTTCCCCTCTTCATTCAAATTCTTCAAGTGCTCAACAAAATCTTCAACCTCAGCACTACTCTTCTCCCCCTTATCCATCTTTCTCAATTCATAAGCAGTTCTTGGACTACTCCCATACACAATTTGAGATGGTGATTTACCAGTGCTCCTGTTGAAAGAATTGGTGTAAGAAAATTCTACCTGTGGTATAATCAAATCCCATCCCTTGGGCTTATCTTCTACTAAGCATCTTAGCAGGTTATCCAAACTCCTATTCACCACCTCTATTTTTCCATCATTTTTTGGATGGTGTGCAAAACTAAACTTCAAATATGTCTTCAACTTCTTCCATAATGTCCTCCAGAAATAACCAACAAATTTGGTATCTCTGTCTGAAACTATACTCTTTGATAGACCATGTAGTATCACCACCTCTCTGAGAAAAAACTTTGCAACATGAACAGCATCACTAGTCTTATGACATGGAATGAAATGTTCCATCTTTGAGAATCTATCCACCACCAAAAATATAGAATCATGCCCTCTCTGTGTCCTTAGCAAGCCAAGAACAAAATCCATTCTAATGTCCTCTCATGGCCTCTCAGGTACAGGTAAAGGTTGATACAATCCAGTATTCTAACTTGTTCCTTTCACCATCTGACATACTCTACAACTCTTCACAAAATTCTTCACATCTTGTTGTAACCATGGCCAATAATAATTCTCACTAACAAGATCAATGGTCTTATCTCGACCAAAATGTCAGCCAATCCTCCACTAAGCTTCTCCTTGATTAGATTCTCTCATAAAACTCCTTGGAATGCACAATTGGCTTCCTCTAAACGACATCCCATCTTGGATTAAGAAATCCAACCATCTTGTCTTGTCCAATGTAACAGGTTCCAAACAAGCCTTCCAAGCTTCTACAAAGTCTAGATCTTCAGGATACAAACTTTTGAGTTCATTGAACCCAAAAACCTTTGTATTCATCTCTATCAATAAATTTTGCCTTCTACTTAAGGCATCTACAACTCTGTTTGACCTTCCACTCATGTGCTTCAAAAAAAAAGTATAGCTCTACAAAAACTCAACCCATTTTAAGTGTCTTTGATTTAACTTTCCTTGACTATTGAGATACTACAAAGCCTGGTGATCAGTATATAAAATAAATTCTTTTGGCAATAAATAGTGTCTCCATTTATTTAAAGCTTGAACTATAGCATAAAACTCCTGATCATAGACAGAATATTTTGTCTTAGCATCATTCAACTTCTCACTAAAATAGGCAATAGGCTTACCTTCTTGACTCAAAATGGCTCCTATGGCAGTTCCACTAGCATCACAATCTACCTAAAAGACCTTATTAAAATCTAGAAGTACCAAAACAGGTTGCTCTATGACTTTCTTCTTCAACATATCAAAACTCTTTGTTGCTCCTATAGTCCATTTAAAATCCTTTCTATCCCCTCACATTGCTTTAGTTAGAGGTGCACAAATACTACTGAAATTCTTAATCAACTTTTTATAAAAAACTTGCTAGACCATGAAATGATCTTACCTCTGCAACACTCCTCGAGGTAGGTCATTCAATGATAGATCTCACCTTCTCTGGATCCATTTTAAGACCCTTTGTTGAGACAACAAATCCCAGATACACCAACTCCCTCTTCACAAAACTACATTTCTTCAAATTAATCAACAACTTCTCCTCCCTTAACTTCTCAAAAACTCTTTAGATATGCATCAGGTGCTCCTTCAATGTCTTACTAAAAATTAGAATATCATCCAAATAAACAATAACAATTTTTCTAAAAATTCTTTCAATACCTCATTCATAAGCCACATAAATGTGCTTGGTGCATTGGTTAGCCCAAAAGGCATGACTAACCACTCATACAAGCCCTCCTTCATTTTGAAGGTTGTCTTCCATTCATCTCCTTCTCTAATCCGGATTTGGTGATATCCACTCTTCAAATCTATCTTTGTGAAGTACTCAGTTGCACTCAAACAATCCATAATGTCATCCATTCTTAGCAAGGGAAATCTATACTTGATGGTGATCTTGTTGATGGCTCTAGAATCTATACACATCCAACATTCCCCATCCTTCTTTGGTGGTATTACTATATGTACTACACATAGACTCAAACTCTCTCTGATCAATCCCTTCCACAACAACTTCTTGCACTTATTTTTTCAACTCTTCACTCTCTACTGGAGTCATACGATGAGTTGCCTTTTTCAAAAAACTGGCTCTAGGAATCAGGTCCATCTGATGACTTATCTTTCTTATTGGAGGAAAACCTTCATGTACTTTATTAGAAATAATATCTTAAAACTCATTCAACATATCTGAAACCTCTATAGGTACCTCATTAGTATCTTCTTTATCAACTTTAGGGATCAATGCAAAATACATATGCTCATCCCTCATACCTTCTAGGAACTTTCTTTCATCAACCAAACAAATTCTTGCATTACTACATACCTTTTCCTCTACATCTTTCAAGGGCTTCAACTTATGACGAACTTCATCCTTTATCAAAGAATAGGTGTTGGCATGTCCATCATGTACTGCTCACCAATCAAACTTCCACGGTCTACCTAACAACATATGAAAAACATCCATAGGAATAATATCACACAATACCTCATCATGGTAATTTCCAATCTTGAACTTTACCAAACATTGTTCATTTACCAAAGATTTATGGTCCTTCTACAACCAAGCAATCTAGTATGGATTTGGATGCCTTCTTCTCTCTAACCACAACTCACTAACCATCTCTTCTAAAACAAGGTTATCAGTACTACCTCCATCAATAATAACATTTCAAACTTTACCTTCACACTTACATCTGGTTGGAAACAAATTCTTCCTTTGAGTTCGTTCCTTCTCATTCAACAAGGCTCTTCTAGTAATAAGAACCTCTCCTCTTTCTGCATCCTCAGAATGTGAAGACTCAACATCTTCATCTACATGTGCAACTCATGCATTACCCTCAGGTCTTCTATTTTTCCTTCCTTGATGTTGAGGACACTCATACGCTCTATGTCCTTCTCCACACTAGAAATAGGTTCCATGAAAGCCTCCTCTTCCTGGTCCTCATCTAGATCTCCCTCTTCCTCTTTGGTCTCCATTATTTTTATCATAAGGATGGTAGGTATTATCTCCTTTTTGGTTTTGGTTTCTATTGGATCATTCACCCTTATTTTTATCTTCATTTCGACCTCCATATGATTGTCCACTAGTCTTTCCACCACAACCCCCACCTCTTTGCTTGCTTTCAAACCTTCTATTCCACTTTTCTTCTACCTTCAAAGCAAACTAATATGCATCTTCAATGGTAGACATTCTTACCAGACCCAACTCTTCTTGAATACTCGGTTTCAACCCATTTATGTAACAAGCAACTTAATCTTTATTAGCTTCAGAATGTCATGTTCTAATCAAAACACGGTAGAATTCTTCTGTATACTCCTTGACGTATTTTCCCGCTTGTTTCAACCCTTAGATATTCTTCAACAAATCTAGTTCATAATCCACAGAAATGAACTATCTTTTTAATTTGTCCACCATACGATCCCATCTTGTTATTTTCTCTTTTCCTCTTTGATTTCTTTCTAGTTGTACCTCTTTCCACCAAATATTCGCATGACTCTTTAGCTTGGTCTTTGCAAATTTTACCCTCTCAGGATCTTCCACCTCCTCATACTCAAAGTACTCCTCCATATCATTGATCCAATCAATCAACTCTTCTAGGTTCAGATTTCCAGAAAATGTGGAAACATCAATCTTTGGCCTTTTCCCAATTTTAGAGATGGCCTTAAATAATCTTACTTGCTTTAGATCTACTACATCTTGTTCTTCTTTGAATTGTTCCTCATTTTCAACTTCATCTTTACTTTCATCTCCTTTTCTTGGCTCAAACTCTCGATGCAGATCCTCTTGTACTGCTTGAACTTGTCTTTGTAGGGCTCTAAAACTCTCTTCTGGTACAATAACATTCCTTCCACCACCATGGTTTCTTCGTAGAGGCATTCTGATCACCCTTCTCAAAAACCCACAACCACAAGTCCTAGCGCAAACTGCCTCATGTTCGGCAATCTATTTACATACTCAAGAAAACTTGCTCTGATACCACTTGATGAGGGTTGCACTACCCTAAACCTTTCACAAATCACAATAATAGATACCAACACAGAAGATGCGAGACAAAAAATAACTCACTTTCAATTATTTTCAGAAAATGAAATTACAATTTTAGAACTTACAATGCTATAGCCTCATAGGCTTGATTCATTACAACAAAATCCACTCTAAAAACAAAATATATTATTCAGAGCCACAATCTACACTAATGGATCCCACCTTCTACAACCCCCGCTTATCCCCTTTTTATTTTACCCAATAATCAGCCTAGAATGTTCTAGAAAGTGTAACTTTCCCTTCTGTTTTGGTGCCAAAAGTCTCACCGTTTGATTTCTTGCCCAAGAAGAAATTTTAATCAAATTCACTTTTTAGTGGGGCAGCTTCGCAGGGCCATAACTTTTGATCCTGATGTTTGATTTGCTATTATAACATATCGTTGGAAATCTCTCAAAGAGATCTACAATGTTAAACCCATCAAAGATCAGTTCATCCACTTTTTGAGCTATTTTGGGGCCTCTAAGGTTTTCATATCTAAATTTGAAGCTGCATTGGAGAAATTTCTCAGGACAGAAACTCTAATATATCCCAAACCATGCAGGGTATTGAGACAATTCTTTCACGAACAAAAATGTTTTTCAATTCTGCTCCTTGGGGTAAAATTTTATGTTGATATGAGCCCGTTTAGGCCAACTTACTAAAACTAGTAAGTGACCATTTTTTTCTTTTTTGACTTTTGACTATCTTACACCCCTTAAGTGCCATCATAGGACTCAAAACAGCTAAAGAAAATAAGGAAAAACATATTTTTTTGGGTGATGCAAGATTTCCCTACACCATTGGATGCTCCTACATCAAATACTCTATAAGGGTCTTACACCATAATATTGGGCAGAAGAAATCAATTGTGCTTGTTACATTTAGAATTGAGTTCCTCACAAAGCCTTAAAGGGAATCACTCCCTTTAAAGCTTGGACAAGTAGAAAACCATCAATCGAGCACTTCAAGGTCTTTTAATTTCTATCCATGGCATGTATATCGAATAAAAATCACAAGGAAATGGAACCATGGTCAAAACCTTGCATCTTTGCAGGTTATCCAAATGGTGTGAAAAGTTATTGCCTACTCCACTTGGCCACACTAGTTGTTCATTGAGATGAGTGATAAGTTCCAGGAGAGTACTACACTTGACATTTCTCCTTCTATTGTGGACTCACTTATTTTTATGATTCTTTCAAGACAACTCAAACCATCCAAAAAATATTCCAAAGGTGTACTCTTTTTCTTCCAGTTCTAATAGCGGGGATAGTGATGGGGAGTCATCCCTATCCACTTGTACACATATTTTGGAGGATGAGTTTTAGAACCTAACTCACCCATTTCTCACCCTCTTTTTGATCTAGACAAACACTTCATAGTGAAGGTATTTGGGTAGGGATTCCACTAAATGATAGATATATACAATCAAATTATCAAAGTGGGCCATGGGCTTTCTTTGCCACAACCTCTGATCCACAAATATTTTGAGAGGCATCTAGCATACCTGAGTGGGATAGTTTCATGCATAAATAATATGATTCCTTAATGATAAATTGCATTTGGTACTTGACTTAATTTCACAAGGGAAGGAATTTGGTTCAATGCAGGTGGATGTATCATACCAATTTTACTATAGTCGGATTGATTGATGAGTACAAGGCACATTTGGTAGCCAAGGGGTTTGTTGACAAACCCCTTATAATTATTGTTTCTAAGTTATGCTTATAATTCTCTATATATAGCCACCTATATATATCAATAATTAAGGGAGTTAGCCAACAAACAAAGATTTCAACATCCTTTAACACTTTAGGCTTTGCAAAACCTAGGTGGGTTTACCTTCTAACAATATCCAAAGATAACAGGCAATTTACATAGGATATTAGAATTGTAGATAATTTCTCATACACTCAAATAAGGATTTGTAAAATTGATACAATAATTGGTTAATTTCCTTGTAAAATTTAAACTCCTAGCCATGAGAACACCAAATAATTAGAATAACTTGAAATAAATTAATATTTTTATTTTTAAATTGTTATAGACATGGGATAAGCCGAATTGCTCATATTGGTGCGTTAAATCATGGGTAATATACCCATATATTCATGCAAATACCTTCTGAAAAACAACCTAAAATATACTCATTAGCTATCTAACATTATTGCTTTACAATAAAATATCCTATATTGGGGTTCAATTGCAATTCTACTTAACAATCCCTAAAAAAATTAACACTCTCAATATTTCACTAATAGCAAATTAATCCATTACTTGAACATAATCCATAAATGAAATATTCATTGCACAAAATTACAAAGATGAATTCACAGATCTTTGATCATTTTATTCATAAAAAGAGTTAAATTATACATTAGAGACAAATGTCATTGAATCATATACTTATGTATATGTATATCTGAAATGTGTATTGATATTATAGAAGATTACATTTATAGACTAATTTCCCTATATCCTAAATAAGACTTAACTTCTAAAAAAACTCTCCCAATTATAATGTCAGGACCCTTTTCAAACACATTCAAATTCCCTTATATAGAAAAATGATGAGCATGCAGGCTCATGATCCTAGTCATATGTCACATGTCACTCATTTGTAACTTACAAAGTTACAAATTAGTTAGAATAGAATGAGGCCTAAGTCATTACAAAAGAATATTCCCTTTTATAATATTCAAAAATGATGATGAGGTCATTAGGAGGCTACATTGAAGCCATATATGATGTTGAAGCCCATGAGTGAAGCTAAAATTCAGGAATTGCTCCAGTTAATGATGAAGAACCAAAATTTTTTGTATCCAATGTCATTAATAAAACCTATTGACCAATTAAAAATAAACTCAATTCTTATTCATCATATTTCATCCAAGCAGAAAAATTCTTCTTTGAAGGCCATGTGAATGTTGATATTTTAGCAATTATTTCTAAATGAGCATTGTATTTTGCATCCAAAATTACTTTTACATCTTTACTAAAACTATCCAAGCCTATTTATAATTCAAATAATTCATCTATTGTTTTGTTTAATAATAGTGTGTTTGGTTTACCATTAGTACAAATGAATGAGGAGAGCGAAGGGACCATTGTGCCACATTCACTTTTCCACTAGTCAAGTGATTTGATAATTCCATTATCATCAAAAATACTTGGCATAATGCTCTTATTTATGCACTCCAAAAATAATAATTTACTTTTGAGTTACTACTTCAATTTGTCTTGATATGTTGCAACTTCTCCAAACAAGACAACCATCTAATGAGTGCTTAGAAGACCTTATGGAATATTGGGGTGAGATTTGGAACCCTTATAAGCTTAATGCATCAATGTTATCCTAGGGATCCATTATCCTAGAGCATCCTTAAAATTTTCCTAATGTTGCAAATATTGCACATAGTATTTTCTCGAATTGTTGTACCCCTCCCATGTGTCTTCCAACTTCTTAAGCTCTTTTAACAACCTATAGCCAATTAGTTCATCCGCTAAGTCATTATACCTTTTTATTTATATCCTCATTTTATTCATTTATTTTCTCTTCTAACTCCTTCATTCTCAAGGAAAAGGTATTTATCTTGCACTAACACATTAGTAGATCTTGATGGTGTGGTAACAATTGGAGTAGGAACATTTTGTTGTGATGGAAAAATTGATGTCACTTTGTTGTATTGTATCATGAGCCTTAAATGGTCTACATGCAGCTTTTCAAATCATCCTAAAGCTTTCTTGTGGCATTCTTATTGAACATTGCAGTATTCACAACTAAACAAGCTACTTGGGTGAATAAATTGTCTAATAATATTTTGACAATTAGGTTTCCAATCAACTCCCTAATGTTCCCTATTACAGGTCTATAACTTACTTTTTGAAGGGGCCATAGGCCAAATAGCCAATGTTTTATATCTGGTATTAGAACCAGATCCAAAGTATGCATGCTCTACTTGTTCATCAATAACAAAGGCCTCTTCATCCTACCTCCTTATTATGTCCAAGGAAATTTTTGATTCTATATCCCAACCGGGGAGTAAAAGTAGGCTAGTCTCCTATACCATTTTCCTTGCATATTTAGGAGTTATGCTATTGATTTTTAAATCAATTTCCTTCAAAATTTCCTTAGTCATCTCCTCTACCTTTGATGGTCTTTCCTCTCCCTTAGCTTTAGCTAATATATCATTAAAATCCTCTCCTTATCACAAAATCCTTAAATTTCTATAGATTTTATAAAATCATCATCAAAGATGAATTTTGTAGAGGAAAGAGCTCTTATATCATTGGCCTCCTGCCCATCACTCCTTAGGCTAACTGCTAGTCTATCTTGAATAATATCTAATATTTACACTCTTTAGGGATAGGGTATTACTTGAGTCACTTCCTCATCCCCAATCACATTCTCTATAGTCTCTTCAATTTCTTGCACATTCATGGAGTAGACTACTAGAGATGGTTGCACCACCTTCCTCTCCATATTTCTCTGCTCTATAGGAGGTGAAAATGATTGTGTCATTTCTTCCTGTACTTTTTGTATTCCTATGGGTGTTGTGTTGTGTTGTGGTGCTTTTCTTCTAATTTCTTTCTTGGCACCACTGGAAGTTTGTATACTAGAGATTCCACATTATTCGATATAATAGTGATCCTCACAATAGGATATTTCATTTTATGAAATGCTCTTGGATATTGGGGATCCTCCTTTTATTTATTCCTTCCCCTTCTATATTGCAACCCATCTTGTTATTTTTTCCTTTACTTCATTATCATTGAAGTATTTTTTTATTACATCATCTTCAAAGAGACCCTTATGATAGAAATTGGACCTCTTGGCACTAACTCTGATTTGGTTTATGAAGCCCTTTGGGTAAAATCATTTTTGAGGTCCAAGCCCATTTTATATGAGTGTAAAATTGGATAGATGAGCTCCAATCCTTCTTTGCTTGTGATGACGAAGTCTAGGAATACAAGTAATGTTAGGAAAAATGAAACTTTCTTATGACTTCTTAGATAAATTTTATCACTCACTTAATTGCAAAATTATCTCCAAGCATGCAAGCCTCTTTGCTATAGACCTAGGAAAAATGTGTGGTATGATTGGAGATCCATAAAATATAATCACAATAGAGTTCGAGTGGAGATACCAATCTCCCAAATTTTGTTTAATTTATTAAGATTAGGTGTTCTCTCCTTTGGCCTAAAAAATTCCATTACCTCCTTTGGGATTCTTTCTACCTATACCCATAGATATTTTAATATCTCCTTGACAAAACACTCCTCAAAAATAACATAGTTGAAACTTTAGTAGTGAATGTCCCAAATGTATGCCCAACACTATACTGGAAATGGGATATTCTTATCATCATGTTGACTAACTTGAAGAGCTTTTATCCCATACATTTCTTCCACCATATAAGTGTTGGTGTGTGGTGACTAATCATGCTATACTGTACATCCCGGCATGTATCCTTGTCAGGGTTCAGGGCCAGGTCGGGCCCCAAGCAGGGGTTCGAGGATGGCAGCCCTTGAGAAAAAATTTCTCCTACTTTTTCGCGTCGTCACCGAAAAAAGGAAAAATCAACGAAAAAAGAAAAATCCAATTTTGTAGAACCTGAATTTGGAAGCTTCTAAGCTTATTAAAAAGGGGTTTGGGTGGGGGTTACAGTATGATGAAAAACGTGATTATTCGCAAGATTGTAATAGGTTTTTGCACTAGATAATAAAATCATTGGATGGATGCGGTTTGGTGGATGTAGCCCAGATTGGGTGAACCACGTTAAATTCTTTGTGTTATAATTTACTCTATGTTTGTTTTAGTTTCTCTATTTTATTAATTAAATCTGCATTTAATTGTTAGATATCTGCCATTTCTAACCCTAACAAGTGGTATCAGAGTGGGTTGTGTTTCGATTATCGTCTGTAGGAAGGTCTCACGATTGAGTGGGAGTAATTGCAGATGAGGGTAAGAAGGTTGAGAAGTTTAATGGGTAGAACTATCAGTTATGGAAGATGCAGATGGAGGGCTATCTCTATTAGAAGGATTTATGGCGGCCATTGGAAGGAAAAACCAAGAAACCCGCAGCAATGTCTAATGAGGACTAGGAGATTTTGGATAGAAAGCCTCTTGGCAGTATTTGTTTATGCCTGGCACAATCGGTGGCATTCAATATTACAACAGCAAAGATAGTTCAAGAGTTGATGGAAACCCTAGTGAAGTTATATGAAAATCCTTCCACTTCGAATAAGGTATTTCTTATGAAGCGTTTATTTAATATGAAAATGGTAGAAGTTGGGTCAGTTACTAATCATTTAAATGAGTTTAATATGGTCACAAGTCAATTAACTTTTGTAAAAGTGAACTTTGATGAAGAAGTTAGGGCTCTTTTGATTTTGTGTTCTTTTCATGAAAGCTGGAATAGCTTGGTAATGGTTGTTAGCAATTTTGTTTCTGGTTCGAATACATTGAAATTTGATGATGTTGTTGGTGTTATTTTGAGCAAGGAAATTCATAGGAAAAGCTCAGGTGGAACATCCACATCAAGCAGTGTTTTGAATGCAGAAAGCAGGGTCAAAACAAAGGAGAGGAAACAATTCCAGAAATTGTGGGAAGTCACAAGGAAAATCAAAGGATAAAACATCTCAATCTAGAGACAAGAGGGATTGTTGGTACTGTGGTAAGCTGGGTCATTTAAAGAAAGATTGTTGGTCTTGGAAAAATAAAGGAGACAAAAAGGAAGTAAAGAGGAATATGTGGTAAGTAATAAATCTAATGAGGAGTCTTTGATTCTTTCCCTTGATAATGTTGATGATTCTTGGGTGTTAGATTCAGGGGCTTCATTTCATGCTACCCCCCATAGAAGTTATTTTCTTGATTATGTCCAAGGGGATTTTGTGCTAGTTTTTTAAGGAGATAATGAACCCTGTCAGATTGTTGGAAAGGGAAGAATCAAGATTAAGTTGCAGAATGGGAATCATTGGCTACTACATGAGGTAAGGCATGTTCCAAAGTTAAGCAGAAATTTAATTTCAATAGGGTAACTAGATGATGAAGGTTGTGTTGTTACATTTAGTGATAAAAATTGGAAGGTCACAAATGGTTCCTTAGTGGTAGAAAAAGGTGTGAAAGTAGGCACCTTATATCTTTGTACAAGTCATATTGTTCCTTCTACTTTAATTGTTATAGAAAAAGGTTAATGTTCAGGAATAGTTGTTGCAATTCAGCAGGTAGAAGATCATACAGTTGCTATGGACTCTAAATCAGCACTGTGGCATAATAGACTTGGGCATATGAGTGAAAAAGGTATGAAAGTACTTCATTCAAATAATGTTTTACCAAGTCTAAAATGTGTTAATATGGATTTCTGTGAAAGTTGTGTGTATGGAAAACAAAAGAGAGTAAGTTTTCTCAAGGATGGGAAGCAAAAGAAAGATGAGAAATTGGAGCTTGTGCATACGGATGTATGGGGACCAGCTCAGGTATCTTCTCTTGGTGGCTCTCGTATTATGTTACATTCATTGATGATGCAACTAGAAAGGTATGGATTTATTTCCTTAGGAAGAAATCTAATGTATTTGAAACTTTAAAAATGGAGAAGCTTGGTTGAGAATGAGATGGGTAAAAAGATAAAATGTCTCAGATCTGATAATGGTGGTGAGTATTGCAGCAAAGAGTTTGAAGATTATTGTTCCTCTAATGGTATTTGTAGGCAAAAAATGGTTCCAAGGAGTCCACAGGAAAATGGAGTGGCTGAGTGCATGAATAGAACAATAATGGAGCATGCACGAACTATGAGATTGCATGTTGGGCTGCCTTTAAAAATGTGGGCAGAGACTGTAAACACTGTTGTTTATTTAATTAATAGAGGTCCCTCTAATCCTTTGGGTTGTGGTATTCCAAATGAAGCATGGAAAGGTAAGAAGGTGAGTTATTATTTTCTCACAACCTTCGGTTGTGAAGCATTTGCACATGTAGATTCTGAAAATAGAACCAAACTTGATGCAAAATCAAAGAAATGTGTATTTGTTTGATATGGCATTGATGAATTTAGTTATAGGATTTGGGATTTTGAAAATCAAAAAATTGTGAGAAGCAAGGATGTCATATTCAATGAGAAAGTATTATACAAAGATTTGTTGTTGCAACATGAGAAGAAAGAAAATGATTATGCAGTGTTGGATGATATTCCAAACAATGATGTTTCAGTGGTTCCTCATGTTGGGCAACAACAGCAACAACAAATACCACAAACTCCTGTGAATGTTAGACGATCTTCAAAGATAAGTAGACCTCCAGAAAGATTCTCTCCCTCTTTGTATACTATTTTGTTAACTGATGTCAGTGAACTAGAATATTATGATGAAGCTATGCAAGTGGATACCAAGGTTCAGTGGGAGCATGGAACGGAAGAAGAAATGGACTCCTTGCTAAAAAATCAGACTTGGGAATTATGCAAGTTGCTTGTAGGTAAAAAGGCTTTACCAAACAAATCAGTTTATAGGCTAAAAGAGGAGGATGGAGGTATGAAGAGATTTAAAATCTGATTAGTTGTAAAGGGATTTGCACAAAAAAAGGGTATTGATTTTGATGAGATTTTTTCTCCAGTTGTTAAAATGACTTCTATTCATATTGTTTTAAGTATTGTGGTTGCTGAAGATTTGCATTTAGAGTAGCTTGATGTTAAAACAGCCTTTCTCCATGGTGATTTGGAAGAGGAAATATATATGGAACAGCCACAAGGATTTGAGGTCAAAGGTAAGGAGAAACTAGTGTGCAAATTGAATAAAAGTTTATATGGATTGAAGCACCTCGGCAATGGCAATATTGAAATTTGATAGTTTTATGGCTGAGCAGGCTACAATAGGTGTAATTATGACCATTGTGTTTACTTTAAGAGGTTGGATAATGATAGCTACATTATTTGTGTTTATATGTTGATGACATGCTTGTAGCTGGTTCAACATGGATCACATAAGTGAGCTAAAAAACAACAAGTTAGCAAAATATTTTGCTATGAAGGATTTAGGGGCAGAAAACAAATCCTTGGTATGAAAATTTGTAGAGATAGGAAAAACAAAAAATTGTTTTTATCTCAGGCTAATTATGTTGAAAAGGTGTTGCAGAGATTTCATATGGAGAATACAAAAGTTGTTAGCACACCTTTTCCTAGTCATGTTAAATTGACTAAGGATATATGTCTAAAGACACAAGAGGAGGAAGAAAAATGTCCAAGGTACTATATGCTTCAACTGTAGGAAGTTTAATGTATGCCATGGTATGCAAATGCAGACCGATACGTACATGTTGTAGGAGTTGTTAGCATGTATTTGATTCATCCCAGAGTTGAGCATTGGAATGCAGTAAAATGGATTCTCATGTACTTGAGAGGTAAATCCAATAATTTTTTATGTTTTGGGGGCTCTAATATTGATTTAAAAGGCTATGTTGATTCAAATTATGTAGGGGATATAGATACCAGGCGGAGTACCATAGGTTATGTATTTACAGTTAGTGGGACAACAATGAGTTGGATTTCTCGATTGAAAAAGGTGGTTGCTTTATCCACCACAGAGGCAAAGTATGTTGTTGCAATAGAGGCAGCAAAGGAGATGATATGGCTGCAACTTTTCATGGATGAGTTGGGCAAACAACAGGCTGAAAATTATTTTTTTATAGACAGTCAGAGTGCTATACATCTTGCAAAGAATTCTGCCTTGCATTCTAAAACAAAACACATATAATTGAGATATCATTTCATTCGATCAGTGTTGGAGGATGGACATGTCAAGTTGGACAAGATACATATGAGGATGCAATCAGCGGTTATGTTTACGAAGGTGGTGACAAGGGAGAAGTTGAGCTCCTCTTCAGCTTCAGTTGGCCTTCAAGGTTGAATTCAAGTATAACAGAGCAACAGGGTCTAAGGTACTTATTTCCAGTGGGAGTTGTAAGTGTAGCAGTGTCATCCAGGATCAGTCTCCAAGTGGGAGATTGTGTTGGTGTGGAGCCTGATCAGTCTCCAAGTGGGAGATTGTTGGTGTGTAGTGACTGATCATGCTATACTATACATCTTGGCATGTATCCTTGTGGTCAAGCCCGGTTGAGGGTTGGGGGTGATAGCCCAGAAAAATTCCTCCTACTGGCGTAAGTCCTTTTTAGGAAATGGGAAAATCCAACAAAAGAAAATTCAATTTTTGTAGGGCAGAGATCTAGAAGCTTCTAAACCTTTATTAAAGGGGTTTGGATGGGGAATTTACAATATGATAAAAAGCGTGATTATTCACAAGATTGTAAATAGGTTTTGCACTGAATAATAAAATCATTGGATGGATTTGGAGTTTGGTGGATGTAGCCGGATTGGGTGAACCCGTTAAATTTTCTATGTTATAATTTATTCTATGCTTATTGTTCCTTGATTTCTCTATTTTTTTATTGTTAGCAAATTTGCATTTGATTTTTGGATATCTCTCGTTTCTACAGCATAGCGATAAGGAACATGTAACAATATTGAGTACCATCTAAAGTGCACAACCTTGCTATCATTCTTCACTACCACCACTTTCCTATGTATTCCCTTTGTAATAAATGATGCAAAATCAAATTCCTTGTTAAGGTCAATATTTTGGATATCGGCATCCATCATCATTATAGACACTAGAATTTGAGTTTTAACATCCTTTCCTAGGACTTGGAAAATGGCATGATATGTCTTACAAAATAGTCCTGAAGAATGTCTTGATTGAAAGGATCCAATTCCCCAAGAGTAAACCTTAGGCCTTTTGTCTTCTCCTCTAATGTTGTGCTTAGGAAACCTATTCATTGTACAGCTACCTCTATCATTTTTGTATTCCTTTGTTAGCACATTAAAATCAATAGCCTTGTTAGCTACTAAATTTAAGCCAAAAACCTATGTAATATATGTCTTATCCATCCTTACCAACTCACCACCATTTACTGTTGAAATGACCCTAGTGTTTGCATCATATTTTTTCGTCCAAAACACTAATGATTTAGACATTTGGTAAAATTAGCTTCCCAAGGTCAAATCCCATACATGTGAAATGGGCCTCTTTGAAGATCACCTTTCGTACCTAGTTTCAAATAAAGACCACCCATTCACTAGAACTGTAGCATCTCTACATTCCCTATATTGGTCCATTAAATGTTTTGAAAAAATTCCAACACCTTGGACATGTTTGGCCTTTCTTGATGAGTCAAAGAATTATATTAGAAGGTCCTCATTCAATGGCCTCTTTTCCTTTACGACTTGTGAACTGGTTTGGCTCATTCTTAGGGTTCTAAGCACAACTAGGGATTCAAATTATATGAATAATTCCCTCTTTTCCTTAAAATTTTGTCAATTCTAAGGGTGCTTTATGCAAAAGGAAAACCTAACGACAAAAAAAGTGAATTTGCAGATAATTTAGAAAATTAGGGTAGAATTAAAGAACTTACTTGACTAATTCAAGAAAACCCTAATTCACTTCTAAAGTTGTTGGAGAGCATGAAATTCTGCAAATTCTTCATGTTGGATGGGTCTCTGCATGTTTATGAACTCAAATAAATTCTTAGGATGAAGATAATTGACAAAATTTTAACAAGTATAGGTCAATTTCTTGCCATTATTGCTCATACATGTAAATAGAATGTGCTCAACTAATCGTTCTGCAACTTTGAATATAAGTCATCAATCTTTGGATGTTGCAAGTGAGATCAATGGTAATCATTGCATTTTGACATTATTCAAAAATATTCATTATTAAAGTCGCAACATGTTAAGAATTTTGGCCAATGAGAATGACATACATTGGAAGAGCTTTACACCTCACTTAGCAAGGTCCCACATTAACTGCATAGCCTTTGATAATAAAAAAATAGATAGTTGGCACCAAGTAGGATTGAAAAGTACAAGTGTCGCCATTGCGCATCATTATAGCTTTTTCCAAACCATTCTTTTAAGAATGTATGATGAGCTGAGAGCTTGTGAAATAGGGGAGAGGGCCCAATAGTGGTGCACCCCTTTATGGAGTGGAAACCTATATTGAACATACAACATTGACGACTAAAATTATATCTCAAAGTGGCCAAGGACGTGGACAATTCAAATATTTCATTTCACCCACATAAACCGAGAAAAAAGGTGTCATCAACATGCTTTTTGTTGAGGGGTCATAATAGACCCCCAAAAAAAGTTAGACCAATAGTGGTGCATTAAGTCATGTTTTTTAGTGTGTCAATGTGGCATCATATGAGTTGTTGCTTTTTGAATGTAATGGACATATTTTGTTCAACTATTGGATCCTCTCTTACAATTACTAGTTCCATAATTTTAAAATATTGGGTTTTGAATGTACATGTACTATGACAACTATTGGTACTTGCACCACTATTGGGCCCTCTCCCCTATTATTTGCTTAGAGCTGCTTCTTACACCGGCACTTTCAAAAGCTAAGAGATATGTCGAGGGCCCCCGCTTGACATGTCGGAGATGTAATGTCAATGTTCCATTTGTTTGCATCGTGAAGACCTTTTCCCGGGGCCTACAGTTTGATGGTCTCTTTGATTGTTTTTTCAATTTTTAAGGTGTATATTCTGAGATTTTAAAACTTCTTAGACCATTATATGGATTTGACTTGTTATATTTTCATAAAACCATATATATGACACTTCCCAAATGTTTTGGGAAATTCACAAATTTTGCAATTTTTGGTTTGTATATATGGGTTTCAAAAATTTATACGTCCGGGTTAAGAGAGTTTTTGAAATATTTTGTAAGGGCTTATATATCTAATGCATTTATAATTGTAAGGGTTCGATCTACAATCCTATGATGAAGTCATGTAAGGGTTGGTTTTTTTTTTACCATTTTGTATCATTTCTCTGCTACTAGGGAGGTTTGTTGGGAAGGTTGTCAAAGGTTATGTCATAGGTTAGGTTGGAAAAATGCTAAATTTTTTGTTTTAGCTCTCCTTGTAAAAATGATTTGTACCTTTTTCATGATCTAGGGCGATAACGAGAGGTTTTCTTACTGGTTCTTTCCTGCTAGTATGCCCCCGGAACCAATTTTTGTAACTTTTAATTTATTATATAATAAAATTTATCGTTGGCTTGCCACTTTTCGCAAAAATAATAATAATAATATATATCATTTTATAATGTTTATTATAAAAATGCATATTAATTAAAGAAATCTTTTCAAAGATAGAATAAAGATTTTATTTAATTTTAAGGATTTTTAAACAAGATTGTCTTGAATGTTTTTTAATATGAATTTAGAAACTTACAATGAATTCTAATAGTAAAGTTAAAATTTGCATTTAATATTAATATTATCATTGTTTTCTAATTTTACATTCTTTATATATGAATTATCCTTATGTCTAATCATATAAAAGATTTTGATTTTTTAAAGAAACATCATCGAGTAGGCATGATAGTTACATAACCATTGTAAAAATAGGGAAAAATCATTTTGTTGATTGTCTTTTCTATTCCAATATACTTAAAAGTTGAGGTTTTGTGATGGTCAAGTAAGGAGAGACCATAACAAAAAGTGTATTTATCAATCTTCTACTTTTTTATTAAGAAAAAAAAATTTATATATTTTCATATTTAATATGTATGATTAATAAAAACGATTATAATATTTCAATATAAAATATTCTCTATAAATTTCTTCATAAATCAAACTTTTTTTGACAATTTACATTTTTCTTAAAACATCAAATGAAAGGCATTTAAATAACTAAACCGTCATAAAAATTGCATATGACGGGTAGGAGTGACCATCAAATTCCAGGCTTGCTTTTCCCTTTAACAATAACATGTGATGTGAAGAATTTATGCAAAATGTTGTCATATAGAGCCGACTCAAGTTATAAAATAAGACTCATCTATACACATCAATATTTTGTACAATTGCAACTTTGAATCTTTTCAAAAAAAAAGAACCTATGATGTGAAGAAGTTATGCAATGCAATGAAAATACAACACTTGGAACTAGCATGAACTAAGGCAGGGACCATTGATTGGGCACATATTAAAGTTAACTTAAATTTTCTTTAAAGAATGAGCGTAATTTTTTATAGGAAGTTGCAAGGAAAGATCAACAATAGTTGTAACATTTTATTTTTTTTTTATAAAGACATTGAGGAGGGGATTGAAATGGAACAACAACCAATTTATTTAGGATTGATCCTCAGTTTATAGACCTAGTAAATCCCTCTATGGCTTCAAACAAGATCATCAAGCTTGGTATGACAAGATGGATTCCTTCCTCCTAGCTACAGGTTTCACTCCTTGGCACTTAGATCCTAATATATATCTCTTGCAAAAAGATATTGCATTATTGAAATTGATACTTTATGTTGATGATGTTTTGACCATCGGGAGCTCTTCATCACTATTGTAGTAATGGCGTCAGATCTACAAGATATATTTGACATGAAAAACTTGGATTTATTGTACTACTTCCTTCACATTTAGATTTCACAATCTGATTCAAGGATCACTCTTGCACTTAACCCAAGTACACTCTTGATCTGCTTGCTTAATTTCACATAACTGACTGTAAGCCATATCTAATTCCCTTTCTATCAAAATTCAAGGTTGAGGTTGACTGTACTACACTATTGGTTGATTCTACTTTGTGTCAATAACTTTTTCGTAGTCTCATCTATCTAACTCACACCAAACCTAATATTTCATATGCAGTATGCATGGGTTTGAGATTCATGAAGGAGCCTCACGGGTTGCACTAGAAAGTAGCTAACACGATCTTTCACTACATTCAAGGTACTGTCAGATTTGGGATCCATTAAAAACTTGGTACAGAGGTTGAAATGGTTGGATACACAAATTCATAATGGATTGGTGATACTCAGACTCACAAGTCCACTTCAAGTTATAGCATTTTGCTTGGTTTTCGTCCTCTCAATTGATCTAGAAAAAAAAAAATGGTATTTATTTATCATCCAAAGATGCAAGGTATAGGGGAGCTATTAATGTAGTTATAGAGGCTCTCTAGCTTTAGGGCATTCTCACTAAGTTTGGCATTCCATTCAAATGGTCCATAATCATCTATTGTGACAACTAGAGAACAATCTAGAAAAGCAAGAATCTATTATAGCATCAACAAAACAAACACATAGAGGTTCACATGCATTATATTCCAAAGTTTATTCATGGTCAAATCATCGACTTAGTCTTTTTTTATCTTTATAGAAGGTTGTTGAAGTTTTAATAAAACCTTTTACTAAGAGCAAGTTCATTCATCTATGAGCTCTTCTTGGGGTGTGGTCTACATCAGTAGCAGCAACATCTTCAAGGGCTTTCTAGTCCTTTTCATCTTATTTTTCTCTCTTTTTGGGGGAGCTTTTCCCCACTAGGCTTTCTCCTTTTCCCCACTTTATGAAAGATTACATTGTACTTGGGTACCTCAACAAGCCTAGTTTTCAAGACCCTTTTTTTCCATCCCACTTAAGCTATGCTTAAGGGGGTCTTAGCATAGGAATTAAGCTTACTTAAGCATGCCAAGGAGATACATGTATATTCTTAGCCACATGTTATTTTTAGCCAACCACTTGTTTTTTCTAGCTAGATATAAATTAAGTGGTTGCATGCCTATTTTTAGGCACCACTATTTTTAGAAAAAATTTACTCTATATGTACCCCTTATTGTGAATTAGTTCATCATCACTTTAGCTATTACATTCATGTCTTTGTGACTTTTCTTGTGTTTTTTTGTCTTACAGCAAAGAGCATGTGTTTTCTTGTCTCACATGGCTTGATCTAGTACAGGCATCCATTCTAGTAGATCTCATCAAAATCTCACGATTCTAGATGAAATTCTAAATGGTGTGGAAAAAATAACACCATCTATAGATTAATTTTTTCATACTATCCCTAGACATTTGAGATATCATATCAAGAGCACTAAGTTCCCTCTACTTGGACCATCATTTTCCAATTATTTGGAGACCCCAACTTTCACATAATACTTTCTAGGGATTTGAAGTCTATATAGGTTGTCATGAGTTATCTATTAATTCTTTGAAAATGATCCTATTTAACTTATGAAACACTCTCAACTCTATTTCATAGGACCACACATTTCTACAAGATCTACTTCATATGAATGATTACATACTTGACATCTCATATCTATTTATAGAATCTCATATTAAGAATATTAAGGAAATTCTTGAGGATATTTATCTCCTTATTAATGAGAGCTCTTATAGAGTTACCTCTTCTTCGTTAAATGTTACGATGATATATTCATATCCCCATATTCTTTCTTCACCTCTACATGCTTCTATTATGGCACATTTTATAGTTCCATAGTAATCATATATAACTTGAGAACCATTAAGTTTGGCACTTTCTACAAGAGTATCAAGTTCTTTGGATCTCTTGTGTGTATTGGGTGTAGATTTGCATCAAGCCATAAATTATACTTTACTTCTCTTGTTGAAATTTTTATAGTTAAACATCAACTTGGAGAATTTTGAGAAATTTCTAAAGGCTTCATCATATCCTACTTCTACCAAGTTGAGAGTTTATTTAATGAGAGTTTCTAGTGATTCAATGTATTAAGATCATCGTTGTTTTCTAGAGGTAGTACATTGGGATGAGTACTTAATAGATATTCTAGGCTTTTTTTGTGAATCCCATATTTTGGCTTGCATCCAATTTTTCAATTACATTTAGTATTTTTAATTAAGTATAATATATTTATGATAAGCGGGGTGCACCTGTTAAAGGACTTGTCTTGCTATATTTATTTATCACGATTCTTGCACTTATGTCATCTTTTAGTTGTGGTACTATTTTTTGTTATTTTTCTTACCTTACTTCTCTTCCCTTGCTTTGACCCTTCTTGAAGTGTTTCCTAGAGCTTAGATAGGATACCATACCAATTTCTCTTACTTTCTCTTAGTACCACATGTATTTCCCATGCTTTCATTTTTTCCACAAAGGTGTTATATCCCAATAGCTTATTTCCACTAGAGTCTCTTTTGTTGTGGTCAAGTCTATTGGTTTATGGTGGTTATTATCGTTTTAATATGCATAACCTGACATTGTATAAGGATTCTTGTTACATTTTGATCTTTTACATTGCTAGATGGTTTATTTATGGGGTTGTGGTAATTTTTCCTCATTAAGATAGTTATTATCCTTGATGGTTGTTCTAGATCACCTTGTGATGATAAATATTTCTTGTAGTGGAGGTTCTTGGCATGCAAAATTTTCTAGTTGCTTGGTCATGATCATATGGAAGTGTCGTGGGAAGCCTAAATTGTGATATCTTCTATTATAATCGCAAATGTTATATCAACACTCTAGTAGTGGTTTTATTTTTTTCCTATGGTAGCATGTCGATGGTGGCTTCAAAGTGATTCAAGGTTTTAATTGCCTAAGGTAGTTATTCATCATCCTAATGTATCTAATCTAGTTTTCATGTCTCATCCATCATTCGATGTGTTTTTCTTCCACATTGACAACTCAAATTCAAATAAGATTTTAAATATTTACCTACTCCATTGTGTAATGTTTTCTCTCCGCTACTCCAACCCTATACTATGATTTTGTAGGTTATTTTAAAATGTGTATCTCACATGGTCAAATTAGTTGGTGATTGGTGGGATCCTCACCATTTATTATATTTTCCCTATTCCCTAAGTGTGTGTTGATGTGTTATAACAGGTTGTTGATCAAATGTTTACTTTGAGCCATGTGTATGGTTATGGTGGGCTCACTCATTTCAAATTATTCTTACTTTAACATTGAAATTTTCACTAGGAAACTTCTTATCTAGAGCTTAGACTATGAAAGCATATGATAATGAAATGAAAAAAATGTAATGGATTCTATTTATATAACTTAAAAAAATAGAGTGGATCTGCATTTACTACATCAATGATGATAATTTTAGGATTTAGTACATGACATAAAATAGTTAAATAAATAAATTAACATGCTATTGTTAATTTAATAAATAAATTAGGTTTTGGAAGTTATATTCCCATAATTAGTTTCATATGAGAAAAATAGCCCTATAAAGGCAATTTTATGTAATAGATTTTGTTGTGTAATGTGAATGATTGTTTTTTAATTTGAGAGCAATCTCATTTTTTCTCTCTCATTTCAATACATGGTATGAGAGCGGGTTTCTTCTTGGACCTCTCTATGATCTCTCTCCATTCATTTTTTTTTCTCCAGCAATGTTTACAATGGTACTGCAATGAAGACTACATGCAACTACTATTGTTTTCTACCATTCTTGCATTTGTCAACAGGTGAGCAATGTAGACCATGTGTAAAACCCTTTTTGACTCCATCATTCATTTGTATTTCTTCTCTTTCTCTCCACCGTGTTCATTCTTGCCATTGTTTTACACTTCACTCTATCCATTGTTGTCATTCCAAAAATTTAAAATTTAAAATTTATATTTCCCCAATCTATTGCGGAAGTGTGTTTATTAGAATTGATATCAGGCATTCTGTGTTCTATCCGCACAATCGATGGTCATTTTCATATTAAGATATTTACGGCATCTAGAGAATTCATCGTGGTTGCCATCGATTTACTATTATTCTAGGCCAATATTTATAAATAAGGCCATCTAGGTTGATTAGCGGGAGAGAGACCAGCATTGGAGACATTCTAATTACTTCATCTGCATAAAGAAGCGAATATTTGTGGGAAGGAGATTATTGGGCCTTTAATTCTATTTTGATATCGAGCATATTCACGAATGCGGTTTCTATATCGGGCAAGCCACACATTTATCACGGAGAAGTTCGGCAATTGAGGGCATGCTGGAGAAAGCGAATAAGGTTTCCTCTCTTATTCGATTATTTTGCCCATAAGGGTTTGTTGTTGGAAAGATACCAAGTCATCAAGACTTATTATTACGTCACTCAAATGTTGGTGCATCAAGGGATTATTCAGCTTTGGATCTTGCAGAAACTCAATCTAAAAAGAGTATGGATATCAATCCTCAAAATTCACCTATTGTGGGACATGGAGAGGATATTTATGGTAAGGAGTTGCAAACCGTCCTTACAATGTGAATGCAAGTAATAAATACTTACAGAGTTCTCTATATAGTTCTAGCTTACAGCCTAGGGCAAGCAACATTCAAAATCATATATTTAATGAGTGTTCTATTGAAGGTAATTTTCATCATAAGGAAAAACATAATGATTCTCTGCATCCCCCGTATGCATCTAGCTGTTTACAGTCAAGTGATGGTGAGATATCAGGTTCGAAGTTTGATAAAGATATAGAGAAAGGCAAATCTTGCACATGGTTCTCTTGAAGCTTCTAATCAATATGTTCCTAGATCTAGATCATGATTCCCAGAAACAGCCATGGGTAATTCAATAGAACAAAACAAGATTTTGCAGCCAAATCCTGTCAACATAATTGCTTATAATGACAGATCAGGTATTTCAGGGCATGTAGTGTTGAATTGCAAATAGAGAGCATGGGATCTTCTTGATGGAAAGTTGCAAGATAACACTTTGATAATTGAAGGAAAGGACCACACTTCAAGTGATGAAGAAATTCCACATAAAAGTGACGAAGAATATGTGTACTAATTTCTAGTTTTCCTCTATGTCAATACTAAGGGGGGGTGTTAGAATTTAGTACATGACATAAAATATTTAAATAAATAAATTAACATGCTATTGTTAATTTAATAAATAAATTACGTTTTGGAAGTATATTCCCATAATTAGTTTCATACAGGAAAAATGGCCTTATAAAGGCAATTTTATATTATAGATTTTGTTGTGTAATGTGAATGACTATTTTTTAATTCGAGAGCAATCTCGTTTTTTTCTCTCATTTCAATAGATAACCACTTGCATCACTTGATTTGGTAACATTACACTTGAAATTTCAAATATTTGTATACCTTCACTCTTGGGCGTCCCTATGAAATATTTGATTGAGACATGATAAATCATGTGTATTTACTCCTAATTTGATGTGACAAGACTACCAACATTATGATGTGATTTCCAATCATTCCCTTGCAATATAAAAAACTATTTTTAATAGAACTTAATCAAATGAGAGATCATATGGCTAAGGATGAAACTATTGTAATGATTTGATGATCACAACAACATTCCTCTTAAAATGAGTGAGGTTGGATGAACCATTCATATGAAATGGGATCAATGATTGTCAAATTTGTCACAACCTTCTTTTTAAATGTCTAATTAATTCAAATTAATTTTAAAATTAGTATTTATCAAGTGAATGATGTTATTAAGGTAATGCAAAGTAGAAATATAGGATGAGAAAGAAGATTGAACAGTTACAGATCAGTAGGGGTCGTGTGAAGGTGAAGTTGGATCATCCTTTATGTCGGTGCATGGGGTCGTGATGTCCAAACAAATATACAATTCAATATTGTCATGAAAGTTGAAAGTTCAAAAGAGGTCAACAAAAGGGTTTGGGTCATGTGAAGGTGAAGTTGGATCATCTTTTCTATCGGTGCATGGGGCTGTGACATCCAGGAAAATATGCAATTCAACATTGTCATGAAAGTTGAAAGTTTCAAAGAGGTCAACAGAAGGTTTGGGGCCGTGTGAAGGTGAAATTGGATCAGCTTTTCTGTCGGTGCATGGGGTCGTGAGGTCCAGAAAAATATGCAATTCAACATTGTCATAAAAGTTGAAAGTTTCAAATAGGTCAACAGAGTGGTTCTTACCTGGAAAAGGAGGATTTTTGTTGATGAATTTTGAGGGAGTGTGGTGGAAATTTGGTCTTGGAGTCGTTACAAAAATTTACCCCAATTATATTTCATTGATAGCTCACCAGCCCATGGGAGTTACAATGCATTATGTATACTGCTATGTTACCAGAAACGCAGCGAATATCCTCTATTGCGCGTTGTGACAACCGAAACAGGTTTCTCATTGTGAATGGTCATTTCTAAGTCATCCGGGCCATTCATTTTCGTTGCGAAAAATCTCCAGAACAAAAACTGTTGATCTGTTTCTGCAAAGTGCAAACCTGTTTTTGCTTCTTGCTTTGAATTTTTAAACTAAGTAATAAAAGTGACGAGGAGCAAAACTCTTCACCCACAACAAGGAAAAACACAGAAATCCCTGTAGCCTGTACATAGCTTTTAAAGGGGTCTGATAATTTAGAGCTGCAGAAAAAGCAAGCTGATGAATTACTATGGTGTTGGTGAAGTTTGTCAACTTGATGTATTGAACGTCCTCTTCTCTTGGTAAGATGAGATGAGAGACACACAAATTGCACAGTAAAGACAATGGCAGCATGGCATGCAATGTAATTGATGGAGTCAAATTCTATGAGTTGGAATCTTCTGCACTACTGTGATGCAGATGCTTTCAACACAAATCTCACAAAATTTCCTGAAAATTCCATGGTGGTGAAAAAGTAGAGAACTACTGAAACCCGAAAAAGAGATAGTATATATTCCCTGTAGAATAGCTTCATGTATTAAAAATGGCGTGCGTCCACAAGATTAGAGGAAAAAGGACAATACATGGGGAACTGGGACATTTGTAGCTGAACCACCAATCTGATGTTGCTCAGTTTTTTTAATGGAGAGGAGGTTACCTGCAGTGTCTCTAGGTGCTTATTGTAGAATCTAAGACACGGCTCAGAGGAAAAACACACTTGCACAGAAAATACACAAACACAATCTTTTATTCATCTTCTCAAAGGGATTACATCATGCCTCAATATAGAGGTCTTTATCTTCTCTTTAATTACACTCACACTCTGTCATAAAATAAACATCAATAAACATCAAGAAGATCTCTTTATAGAGATAACAACTCCTAAATATAAATAGTAAAATGGATCTATATTTTCCATGCATTTAGCGTGCACAATTTAGATCACCTAAAAATAGGACTCTAAATATATCACCAACATGCAATGCAATCTAATAATCTTCAAATAAAGCTGCACATTAGAATAAGCAAGGTGAATTGCATGGTGGTGGGGCGCATGCATCACTTTCCAACATACTCCTCTTTGATGCTAAGACTCACAATATGATATTGAAGTTTTGTAAATTGAACCTGAGCAACTCAATGTGCAAGATTACCTTCACTCTAGTCTTATAGACTCTCTTAGCACCCTTCTTGTAGAAGCTAAGTACCCATTCTCATTTCGACTCATAGTCTCTCAAATTACATGACACCTTTCAATGTGCCAATCATATTACAAATAGTCTTCAACTACTTGGGCCAAACCTTCAAACTTTGTTCAATAACAATTTCTTTTAACTTGCCAACATTTAGGTTTATACAACCTTTTAAACATACCTATAACTTCTTTCCAATTGGATCCATCAATCCATCCATAATTAATCTTCATACAATCTTTCACAGATTGTCCATTCCACTCTTCATTCCAACATGATTTTTCAAAATGATTCTTCAACCCACAAATTGTACAAGGATGAAGAGCCCAACACTTCTTTTTTTTATGTCCTCCCTTGTGACAATGTGAACATTGCAAACACTGTATTCCTTGAGCTAATTAGCATGAACATGTAACACTTGTTACATCATTTTTTATCTCTCGCCATATTTCAAGCTTTCATTCTTTGGCTTCACAATTGGTTGAATGGGCTCTCTCATTCCTTGCCCATGTTTTCCCAAACCTTTTCCTTCATATCCCATTTTCTTCTTACGGCATCAACAAATAACTGCAATCTCTTTTATGACAGCAAACACAAACATTGTGATGACCAACCTGCTCTAATATTTTTTAGATTTCAAGCTTCTACAATCTCCCAGCAAACACGAAACATGGCTTTGATATCAATTGTAGAATCTAAGATAGCCAATAAACAAAAACAAAGGAAAAACACACTTGCAGAGAAAATACACAAACACAATCTTTTATTCAGCTTCTCAAAGGGATTACATCATGCTCAATATAGAGGTCTTGTCTTCTCTTCAATTACACTCTTTCTCAAAAACTAAACATCAAGATCTCTTTATAGAGATAACAACTCCTAAATATAGACAGTAAACTAGATCTATATTTTCCATGCATTTAGCATGCACAATTTGGATCACCTAAAAATAAGACTCTAAATATATCATCTGACATGCATTTATTCATGCAATCTAACAATTTTAAAATAAAGTTGCACATTAGAATAAACAAGATAAATTGCATGGTGGTGAGGCGCATGCATCACTTTCCAACACTTGGAGTTAAAGATTAGTTTTTTATACTACATTTAAAGTTAAGAATTAGTTTTTTATGTATGCCAATAAAAATGGAGTTAATTCATTCAAAATTAAAGATTTTTTTTAATATTTTTGTGAGTTAAAATTTTATAATGAATTTGAATTTTTGAAAATGTATAATGTATATAAAATCCTTTTCTTATAGCAACCTACAAATATTTCGTCGCTAACATAGGTATACTATAACGCCTATGCCCCGCAATTTGTTGGGGAGATAAATGTTCCATATACGGCATGTATCTGCAGCCACCAAGAATGTTATTGTATGAAGGCCTTTCTTAGCCGTTTATGACCCACGATTCTCAACAGCTAGAGAGAACCATCTCTAAACGCATGTTACTAAGAAATAAAACTATACTGGGTATTAGGAATTTATACATTCATACAAGTATTCAAGCGGGGAAGCGCAAGGTATTATACATCGGGTCGGTTGAAGTGCAACAGAGTCTTTTTACCATACGTGGTGTCTGCCTAGCTATGGAGAAGAAACCCATAAAATACATAATGATTCAAAACTTTTTGGGAGTTTTAGAGGTTAATTTTGCAGTGGGGATGTTGAGTTCTTGTATCAACTATTATGCTAGCAACTTATGTATGCATGATAGCTCAGAGGAGAAACAGGCATGCCAATGCAGAAATAGCAAGGCAGCAATTCAATGCAACTAATGTACCACATGGAGAGTCGTTGTGAGGACAGTGTATATTCTATTTTCCTGTGTGAATATGGGGAGGAGGAGATGCTGAAATTGATGCCAAAGTGCAGGCATTGCTTTCATTCTTACATGGCTCAGATTTGCATGCTTTCTGCCCTATTCGTAGGACTTTTCCATTACCTACACCAGTGCCCATTCCTTTGTCTGAGGTCACTCCTCTTGCAATCAATTCAGTACATCCCAGATAACATTTCTTCTTTAAGGCTGGAAGGATTCGATCACGCGACAGTGGATTTAGTGAGAGGAGCGGTCGAGATGCAGGGCAAAGGCCGACAAGGTCTGCCATTGGCTAATTTGGAACTCAACAGGTGTGTAACTTGTATGCTGAAATCTTGTACTTCTTGCTTTCATTTCAAGATCTTAAGCTAATCTTTGTCAATGTTGTAGAAGTAATATAGATGTTTTCTTATGATTATATTCTAGATTTCTTTCAAGCAATTCATTCTTAGCAATTCACTTCTAACAAATTTATCGCATATACAATTAAGAAATTGTTGATGGTGAATTTCCCTTGGCGATGAATTTTTTTAAAACCCTTCGGATAAATGTTAACCTAGTTTAAAGCCCTATAGCTCATACATCACAACCACAATGGATTTGGTAAGTTCAAACTGGTTGAAACTTAAATACTGGCTTGAACCACACCACGTACATGCTAGGTAGAGGAGTTAATGCACCACCACGAAGAGAGACGCCGAGCATAAGAGGGTATTATGCATGACAAAGATAGAGACAAACATAGACAGAGGATTTTAAGCTTGTCCTCTTCCTGAAATTTATTAGATCATTCTGTCGGACATAAACTTTAACCTTCTGATATCCAAGAAAGTTGTGTGTACAATTACTTCCTTACCATTATTTTAAATATTTCCTTAAATCTACTTTGCTAGTAAAGAGTTCAAATGCATTTAATTTTCCTTTGATTTCTTGGAATGCCGTAGAAAATTGTTTGTAAATTAGCCTGGAAGTATGAATGATTAAGTAGTTGGTTCATTTTGCAGGTGTTAAATGATGCATGTCTGAACTGCAAGCAATATGAGTGGGAGAAACAGAAACAGAAAAGATTGTGTTTCACTGGAAAACTGAGCAGCGATGGAAAACATGGCTAAATTTACTAGAGTTAAGAGCAGCAGGAAGATTGTGATAGCAATAAAGCATCTACAAATCTAGAGGCATAGAGGGCACAACTCATTTAATAAGTCGTGGTATGCTTAATCTACAATAAATGCATTTCAATTAAGTTAAAAATTTGTTTTTATTGTTCACAGATTTGTATTTTGTAGATTGGGATACTCGGGTATTACAGTTATTTTTGGGATACTTGGATATAATAATGGTGCCTAATGTTATTATGAGATTCTTTGGTCATATGAGAAAGCATCAGGTCAAGCAATCAATAGAGAAAAATCAGAAATCTTCTTTTTCTCAACGAGACAAGATATAGAGATCCACATTATCAATATTTTTAAATTATGCAGAAAGGGATCCTTACCATGTACATATCTGGGTATTCCTATAGATAAGGGACTAAGAAATTCAAAATTATGGGACCCTTTGAAAAGAAAAATGGATAAAAGGATAAAATCTTGGGAAGGGAAATGGTTGTCCTGGGCAGGAAGACTAATTATGCTTCAAACAGTAATATCAGCATTAACAATTTATCTCCTCTCTTATTTGGCAATAATAGCAGGAATGAATAAGGCCCTAATTCAAAAAATGAGAAATTTCTTTTGGAAAAAGAATGAGGAGAAGAATAAGATAGCCCTTATTGCGTGGGATAAAATTTGCAAACCAAAACCACTAGGAGGAATGGGACTAAGAGATCAAGTGAAGCAAAATCTGGCTTTGGGAGCAAAACTAGTATGGAGAATGATAAAGGACCCACAATCAAGGTGGGTGAGACTCTTGCAAATTAAATATCTAGAAGGAAATGCATCCAAGGAAATTTTTAGGATTAAGAACCCCCCCAAGGGATCAAGAATATGTAACTTTATCCTCAAATGTAAGCCTCTAGTGGCAGATCATGTATCTTGGGATGTTCATGATGGAAATTCATGCTTGTTTTGGGAGGATTCATGGGGAGGCTATCCGAGTATAGATAGTCAAATATCAATTGAAACAACTAAAAGATGGCTAAAGCAAACATGGGGGGAGAAGATAAAAGATTATGTCAGTTTCTTAGAGGCTGGCCTAGCCTTTGGGTGGGAATGGAAAAAGTTGGAGGGTCTCCCCATTCCACAGCATGAGGCTAGGCAGTTAAAAGAGGTGATCAGAAATAGACAAATATTCTTTAGAAAAGGGAATGATACACTAATATGGGCAGCATCAAAGTATGGACAGTATAATGCTAAAGAGGGATATAACATATTGGCTAACCAAGCAAAAAACATTGACTTGGGCATATCTCAGAAGTTGTTTTGGAGTGGCAACATAATACCAAAAGCAGGAGTTTTTGCTTGGTTAGCAACTAGAAGGAAAATTCTAACAGCAGAAAGATTTAGAAAAATGGGCTTTGAAGGCCCTTCAAGATGTGTATTATGCAAAGCTCATGAAGAAAGCAATGATCACTTACTCTTGAATTGTCCCTTCTCAGCAAAATGTTGGAGATGGCTTTGTGCAAAGTTAGGATTTGTAACGGCTTTTCCCAATGACATAATATCCCTATTTCAAAGTTGGCCTATTAGAACCAAGGATGGGTTACTTATTAGCTTATGGGAGATCAGTCCATCAACGATATTATGGGAAATATGGAAAGAGAGGAACAGAAGGTTTTTTAACAACAAATCAAAACCGGTTGAATCAGTTATTAATATGATAGAAAGCTCAATTGTGGAAACGATAAACAGCAAAATAGCATTAAGACTCAAGACAAAAGGAGTCTTTACTGAGTGGGATGGAAAAATGAGGTTTAATTGGGCAGGCCTTAAAGTCCCCATAGTTTTTGGGGAAAGAGATAAGAAGAAAGAGCAAACAACATGGAATCCGCCTAAGACTGGATGGTTGAAACTGAACTTTGATGGGGCTTCAAAAGGCAATCCTGGTCTATCAGGGGCAGGATGTATAATTAGGGATAGTAGTGGTTCCATTAAAGGCAAGATTGTTGTTCCCCTTCAAGAGGATACAAATAACATAGCTAAATTCACAGCCTTATACATTGGGTTGATTGAATGCCAAAAGAAAGGAATTGACAAGTTAGAAATTGAAGGAGATTTTGCTATCACTATCAATGCAGTGAGAATGTCTGAAACACCTAACTAGAGACTTAAAGCCCTACTAGAAAGGATACTGACAATTCTTGATTATTTTGATTGTTTTACTATTAATCATGTATATAGGGAGGCAAATTTGGAAGCAGATGAGTTATCGAAGCTTGCAGCGGAAGGTAAAGCGGTGAGGTGGTGACAGTAAAGCTATGTTAGATGATCAAGGTCCTTTGTTATTGGGGCCATTTTTGCAAGAGACAGTTTGTTCCTTTGGCCACAACACTGGTTGGGACTTAATTATGTCTACTAGAGCTCTTTCAAATGTTTATAACCTGTTAAGAACAGTTGTTGTTTTGGTTTGGAGTATAAGCTTATAATGATTATCTTGTAATATAAGATGTAAGATCCATTGATAGTAGATATATTAATAAAATTTGGCTTTGCCTCTTGCTGATCAAAAAAAAATAATGGTGCCTGATGTTTGACTTGTCCTCTGCCGCAAGATTTACTCTCAAGTTGGAGCCAAAAGGCAGATTTTCTTACATGGATCTAGAATATTTAACAAGCACTAAATATTGCACCAAATCCGACGTTTACAAGTTGGGAATCGTCATTCTTAAACTTTGAAAAGGAAATGGGTGCTCCGACTCAGAGAGGATACATGGAATGTGCGCTACAAAGTGCGAAATTGGGGTTGGTTTTTTTTATTGTAGTTTATTTTCTATGGTCTAAATTTTGTTTGTAATAGCTTCTATGAGTTGGCTTTTTTGTTTAGAAGTTTTCCTTAATTTCTATTTGTAATACTAACAATTATGTTTTTAATTGTTTATCATTAGTCTTTCAGATTTTTTTTTTCTGATCTGGGCATTATTTTATGCAACGACACAACAATTGGAAATTGAAATTTTAGGCATATTTTTTAGCAAGGGAATTTCTCTTCTATTACAAAATAAGGTTGTGTTGTATAGATAGGTTAATGACAAATTTGTTTTAATTTGATGATTTAATTGTTTTTGTATTTTTAACTGACAATTTAATTTTTTTTATTTTTTAAATAATTGATCATTCAAATTTAAAGATCATTACAATTCAATTAAACTAAAAAATCTATAAGTAGAGATTTATTTCCTTTTCAACCTATTAAAAAGATATAAATCAAGAGCTTTTGTATTTCAAAATATTTTATGATATTTTTGAAATTAAAATGTCTTTTAATTTTAGAATATGAAAGGATTTGCATGATAAAAGAAAAAATAAGATAGAAAGATTGCTTTTATATGAAATGATTTGCATGCAAAAAAGAAACAATAAAATAGAAAGGTTGCTTTTATATGAAATGGTTTGCATGCAAAAAAGAAACAATAAAATAGAAAGGTTGCTTTTATATTTAAATATTTTTTTAAAATTTATTCTAAAAGTAATTGTTAAATTATTTTAAAATGAATATGTAATTTTATTTAATTCATTTGTATTAGATAATCACAGTAATTTAATAAATTGTTTAACAAGTGGATAATTAATATTTTATGAATTTAAAAAATTATCACTTAATTTAATTTTAGAATGAAATTTAAGTTTTAAAAATATTGTGTTGATTTGATTATTTATTAAGTATATGATTAATTATTTATATTTTTTAGAACAATCCAATCTAATTGACCTCAAATAATTTAATTTTAGAATGAGATTTAAGTCTTCAAAATATTGTGGTGATTTGATTATTTATTTACTATATGATTAATTATTTAGATTTTAATATATTTTAGAAATTAGAATTTAGTATAATTTTAGAAAATGAAATAATTTAGATGCAAATAAAAATTTACTTATTTTATAAAATAATATTTAATATATGTATGCTAGTCTATATAAAATCCCTTTCTTATAACAACCTACAAATATTCCGTCGCTAACATAGGTATACTGTAACGCCTATGCCCCGCAATTAATTGGGGAAATAAATGTTCCATATACGGCAAGTATTTGCAGCCACCAAGAATGACACAGACTGATGGGTATTGATGTTATTGTATGAAGGCCTTTCTTAGCCGTTTATGGCCCACGATTCTCAGCAGCTAGAAAGAACTCTCTCTAAACGCATGTTACTTACTAGGAAATAAAACTATACTGGGTGTTAGGAATTTATACATTCATACAAGTATTCAAGCGGGGAAGCGCAAGTTATTATACATCGGATCGGTTGAAGTGCAACAGAGTCTTTTTACCATACGTGGTGTCTGCCTAGCTATGGAGAAGAAACCCATAAAATACATAATGATTCAAAACTTTTTGGGAGTTGTAGAGGTTAATTTTGCAGTGGGGATGTTGAGTTCTTGTATCAACTATTATGCTAGAAACTTATGTATGCATGATAGCTCAGAGAAGAAACAGGCATGCAGAAATAGCAAGGCAGCACTTCAATGCAACTATTGTACCACAGGGAGAGTCGTTGTGAGGACAGTGTATGTTCTATTTGCCTGTGTGAATATGGGGAGGAGGAGATGCTGAGATTGATGCCAGAGTGCAGGCATTGCTTTCATTCTTGCATGGCTCAGATTTGCATGCTTCCTGCGCTATTCGTAGGATTTCTTCATTACCTACACCCGTGTCCACTCCTTTGTGTGAGGTCACTCCTCTTGCAATCAATTCAGTGCATCCCAGATAACATTTCTTCTTCAAGGTTGGAAGGATTCGATCGCGCGACAGTGGATTTAGTGAGAGGAGCGGTCGAGATGCAGGGCAAAGGCCGGCAAGGTCTGCCATTCGCTAATTTGGAACTCAGCAGGTGTGTATTTTGTACTTGCTTTCATTTCAAGATCTTAAGCTAATCTTTGTCAATGTTGTAGAAGCAATATAGTTGTTTTCTTCTGACTATATTCTAGATTCCTTTGGGTAGGGCTTGACTAAATTCACCGCCAGTAATTTACTGTTTGTAATTCACCTTCAACAATTTAATGTTGACAATTTATCGTCATGACAAATTCATCTCTAGGAAAATTCACCACCAACAATTCATCGCTGTGGAAAATTCACCACCAACAATTTCTTAATTGTATATGCGATAAATTATCCACCAGCAATTTATCACTGATGGAATTTTTCATCTCTAGGAAAATTCATCACTAGTAATTTATCGCTGGTGGAATTTTTCATGACGATGAATTGTTGGAGGTGAATTGTTAACGGTGAATTGCTGGCGATGAATTTTCCTGACAGATGTTAACCTAGTTTAGAGCCCTGTAGCTCATACAAGACGGACTGCAAAGGATTTGATAAATTCAAACTGGTTGAAACATAAACACTGGCTATGGGCTCTCATTTGAAATGGATTTGTTGATGTTGTGGAAACAATATAGATGTTTGCCTATAATTACATTATGGATTCCGTTGGTCAGAAATTAGCACAGTTTAGAGCCTTGTAGCACATGAATTGTGGATTGCAAAGGATTCAGTGAGTTTAGACTGCTTGAAGCTTAAATACTACTTGCGAAAATGCTACTGGGGTAAACTAGTGTAGGAATAAAGAAATTAATGAACAATTCTGCTGATTAAATGTTTTCGGTTTATAGCTTAGAAAGCAAGTGTAGCTTTGAAGCTGACAAAGCTGATGGCCCTTCTCATGTCACTCCTATTTTGCTAGTGGATATTTTTCTTGTACAATCTACATCGATGTGCATGATTGGTGTGCACATGCAAGTTTATGTAATTGTTTTATATATTTTCATATGCTTTCTTTCATTGAAGTCAGTATGTAATGTGAAATGTATGTTTAATGGAACGCTACAATTTTAAAATATTCATGCTTTAATGGGTTCTCATCTGAAATGCATTTTTTTCAATGTCGTAGAAACAATATAGGTGTTTTCCTGTGATTACTTTCTAGATTCCTTTGGTCAAAGTTTTAGTATGGTTTAGAAGACACAAAGCACCTTGGTAGTGTAAGAATTTCTGTTAAATAAGCCCAAGATACAATGAAAGATTAGGAAAGCATAAAAAATATGTTAGAATAAATTCTATTCTATATAGCAAATAAGAGTTTGTGTTTTTTTTAAATATACAAAGAGCCATTGCTTTATATAGAGGAAGGCAATGCATGAGGTAAGTGAAGGTCTCACAGAGTTCAACTGGAGTTAGCCTATGCAATCATGAGGTAACTCAAGGTCTCACATAATTCAACTGGAATTAGCCTATGCAATAAAGAAGGAAAGTTTATCTAAGAAAGAAAGCTTATCTAAATCTAGAGCAAATAAGTAATAAACTAATTACTTGCATGAATAAATGCAACTAGATAAAAACATGCTAAACAAGCTTAAGTGAGTGTAAGAAAAGAATCTTTTACACTAACACCCCCTTTAAATGCAACTTAGGAGAAAAACCTATAGAAGCAACAAAGATGGGTCCTGACAACAAGGCCATGTTAAGTACCAATGCACATATCAAATCCCCTCCACAAATAGAAAGAGAATATAAGAGAATGACTAAGAAGCCCCCTCAAGAATATCCAATGGTAGATGCTTGAAACTGGATGGAGAATATGGTCCACGATCATTGAACAACGTTCCTCCCCTTAGGAAGAAACAAAACCAAAGGTGAAAGCAATCTATCTCCGAATCTCGAATGGAATATGTAGGAAGAAAGTGCAAAATGTATGAAGTCTTTGAAGTCGGCTCAAGTATCCCCGTGTCGATACTGAAAGTAGTCACAATCAAATCAGGCGTTCTAGGCCACAGTGCTGAAGATGACAAATCAGAATCTTCAAGAGATTGATATAGAGCACAATCCAAAGACAATGATGGTTAACCACAAAAAAAGGAATTTGCATCAGGCCCACTTCTTTTTATTGACAATCGAATGCATAGATTTACAAATATATATCTACCATAAGAGAAGAATCTGAGGAGGAAAATCAGAAAACAACAGAGAGTTTCCATTAATTAGCTTATACTAAAGCAAGAGTTAACAATCCCTAGACATATTCAAAACAGCATGTAGCAGCAACAATTAAAAACATGCGTAATAGTGAGTTTTGTAGCTGCAACAGTTAACAACATGCATAAGAGCAGTTGCATGTTGGAAACGACAGTTGCATATTGGAAACAGCACAAAACAGATTGTTAATTACGCTAACAGGCAGCAGGTGTCAGCAGGTCTGCTATGTAATGTGAAAGATAGCAGTGCAAACCTATTGCTTCACAAGTTCGATCAAATCTGCACTGTTGTTTTGGTGCAATTTTTTGCTTTGAAGGATAATTTTGAGTTTGCTTCATGCTGAAAGTGTGAAGAGCATTTGACCCATAGTTCTGATTCTACTGACTACCATCATTTTTATGTTGATGGTTGTGGTACATCATCTATGTCTGCAAATGAATGCAGTACTAGTGTATCTGTGAGAGAAAGTAGATATATAACTAATTCTGCTCTAATGTCAGCAATCAATGTTACAAGATATGTCTATTTACTGGTTCCAGGGCTTTTTAGAAATCACGGTTCATTATATTTTGTTGATACTAAGAAGTTCTCAAAGTTGGGTCGGTCTTGGCACATTGCAAAGATTCACAGTGAGGCTTCAGTTGAAAAACAAATGCCTCAGAACTCAAGCAATATATTGAAGAGCTGTATTGGGGTTCAGGAAAATGTGTCCTGTTGCTTGGCCATAGTAAAGGAGGAGTGGATACGGCAGCGACATTGGCTATGTACTGGCCTGACCTGAAGGACAAGATTGCTGGTTAAGCACTGGTGCATAGCCCATACGGTGGCAGCCCAATTGCTTCTGATATTCTAAGAGAAGGTCAAATTGGAGATTTTCAAACACGGCGCCTAATGGATTTTAATTTGTAAATTGATTAAGATGGAACAGGGAAACTCAAGGAGGTCAAGTGTGAGATGTACGAAAATTATTTCAATCAATATATCATCCAGAAGGAACACATGTACACTTTTGAAACATGGCCTCTAATGGAACTTTCAGTTTATAAATTGATTAAGATGGGACAGGAAAACTCAAGGAGGTCAAGTGTCAGATGTACGAAAATAATTTCAATCAATATATCATTAGAAGGATCACATGTGAGGTACACTTGAATTTAATTAGCCAATAGGCTATATTATGTATGGGCTTTTGGCCTGAAACAAGTCTCACGCCATAAAACAATTGTGGTTTTCCTTCAATCTCATGTCAGAATACTGTGAATGGTATCTATCCGAATCATATCGGATTTCCTTGCAAAAACCATTAGATTTACTCTGCCGTTGTAGGGAGATTGGTTTTGCATCCCTTCATTTTTTCACAGCTGCTGTAGGAAGACTGGTATTGCTTAGTTTCATTTTTCTTGCAAAGTCTGCCAGTTTTTCTTATCACGATCATTAACATCATGACAGAATTTGTGCAGAATCTTTAGGTAAGTCACTTGTGATGGTTTTAGTGAGGGTTTATTTGTAATTTTTATGCTAGCAATCTGGTTTATTTGGAATCTTTATGCTATCCATCTGGCTTTTGGAGTCGTCTCTGAGCAAATTAAAACCCGCCTTAAATGTTGGAATTTCACCTGTGAAATTATTTGCCGAGAGATCTATTAGTTTTTATCCATCCAGATATTTTAATTGCCTGATTTTTCCCTTCAAATTGAGATATATATCAATGGTGAAGTATAGTGAGTATGCTTGAGCAGGGTGGTTAAGTCTCCGTACAATGATCTTTGAGCCCTGCATCCCAGCAGTCATTCTTCATGCTCTGAAGCTCACCAAGATCTTTTCGTATGCTTCCCCTGAAGTGGTTTCCTGACAGGTCCAAGATGTCAAGTTTACTCAAGTTGCCAATCCCTAATGGAATGAAACCCTCCAACTTATTTCGTCCAAGAATAAGCACTTCCAAGTCATGGAATTGAAGAGCCTTGGATGGGAAATGCCCTGTGAGGGAGTTGGAGCCTAGATCAATCACTGCTATGTCAGAAAAGTTTCTCAGAGCCACAGAAATGTCTCCTACAAAATAGTTCCTGTGAAGGACTAAGTACCATAATGGCCCAATGGATCCAAGCTCTGGTGGAATTGTTCCTTGTAGCTGGTTTTCACCAAAATTTAGTATAGATAGAGAAGTACAATTCGTTAGATTTGGAGACAGATTTCTAGTAAAGTAGTTCCCCGGGAGATCCAACACTTGAAGTTTGGAGAGTCTGCTAATGATCAAAGGCAATTCTCCCATCAAATCATTGCTAAACAAGTTAAGAATCTAAAGACGCGTTGCATTTCCAACTTGTGGGGGAATATATCCATTAAGAAAATTCTCAGACAAGTCCAAGGATAGCAGAGACTGTATGTTGAAGATTTGTGGAGGTATCTTTCCAGCAGGGAAAATTCTTAAGGGGTGGAAACATTTTTTTGTATAGAATAGTTGGCTGAATTGAAACGGTTTAAAATATCTAAAAATTGGGGTATTATCTTTAAAGAAAAAAATGTTTATAGGACAATTTTTTTTTTTGAAATTACGTCAAAATTGTAGAACATACACATAAAAAATACCTGTTTACTTGTAATTTCGTTTTGTCTTAGACTCAGATAACCAGAATTGAGTGGGGAATCGTTCCTGTCAGCGCATTTCCTGTCAGATTTAGAACACTGAGATTTCTCCATTGAGATAACCATGATATTTCTAATTTTTTATACTATGAACACAAGACTTCTAGGGTCTATTCTTAGATAACCATAAGACCTATAATATATTACCCAGAGGACAATCTGGTCCGTATAACCCTCTTGAGGTGAGACTATTAGGATTTCACCCTTCACAGGCATGCGAAGATTCATACTACAATTAGGTCCAATCCCCAGGCCGCCCATATCGCTTTCCAACCGTCATGGGCACAACGAACTAGCAGACATCCCCCGTTGAATAGCTCCTCCACTAGCCCAGGAGTTTCCTCAACAGCTAATCAACATGCGTTCACATTTGTGCATTGAGCCTCATCAGCTGAAAATAAAAAATTCAAAATACAGATCAACAGAAAGGGCAGTGAAATTTTGTCCAATGAATGTTGCAAAGTACATTTTGAATTAAATTACACCCAATTCATTTCTACCTAATCATTCTTGAAAGCAGCTAAATCAAAAAGAATCTGCTTGAGTATAATCAGTTTGTTTCTACTTTGGTTTGTGCAAAGTATGCCCTGTTCCAAGGCGTTTGATTTAACAGTAGTAAACTTTCCTAACGGATTTCACAACAAAATTGTTTTACAGAATATTACTTGAATTTTCCCTAAATTTTTGTAGTACCATGAAGTGGGCCAATGATGTGTATGCTTTTAATTTTATATATGCATTGGTGACAAGAATTGACACATTGGTCTCTAGATTTTGCAATCACCTTCATGTCCAGTTCATTGGTTTTTGTCCAATGTTATGTTTTAACTGGTAGAAATTTCTCAATGTCACTATACCTATTCAAGAGGGATCATTAGAGGATGTGATGGTTAAGGGAACACATATCTAGGCATGAAATTCCTCCATTAGGTTGGCTTAAAATAGTTCCCTTTAGCTGAAAATGTAAACCAGTGCTTCCAAAACTAGTGTGGCTACCTTACAAGGGTTTGAATTTAATGCACCATTGATAACTGTTTTATCAACTTTGAGAGATGTGGAGAGCACCCAAGAAGTGATACGTCCTAATGGGATCAAATATGTTGATCTCCGTATAGGTGGAGGTCCTTCACCCAGAACTGGAGATTTGGTTGTGATCAGCTTGCAAGGGAAAATTAAAAGCACTAGATATGTGTTTGTGGACACATTCTCAGGCCACAAGAGCTCTCTAGCCTTTCTGTTTGGTATCAAGAGAACTTGATCTATTGACTAGGAAAATAATCTCTTTATATATATATATGCAATAAAAACATGGTTTTTTTACTAAAAAATTATGTTTAAGCTTTGTATCAAACAGTTTTCTATTAAAAACTTGTTTTACATATATATTAGCAGCTTGTTTATGCAAGTTTTAATTAAATGTTACAGTTCGTAATGCAGACTAGTAAAGCACGATTTGAATAAATGTTGCAGCTTGTAATGTAGACTAGTAAAGCATGATTTGGATAAACTTGATGTTAATGTTGCACAGATTCACTTCAATTATGTTTTCTTTCACTTTTTCATATTAGGGTTATTTATTTTCTCATTTTCAAAGATTTGGAAATATTTTAAATCAATTATAATGCTCTGTATGCTTCCCTTCACTCAAAACTTTAACACATACTTTTTGTTTATACATTGAAGCAGTGGTTGTAGGGAGATTGGTTTTGGTTTTTTTAATTTAAAACAAAATTCTATTGTGAAAGGGTTGTTTCAAAGTAGCGGCTGCAAGGAGATTGGTTTTTTCTTTTTTAATTTAAAACAAAATTCTACTGTGAAAGGGTTGTTTCAATTTTTCTTGCAAACTTTGCCCATTTTTCCTCATCGACATTGTTGACAGACGACACAATTTGAACAGAATCTTGAGATAAGTCACTTCCCATGGTTTTCTTATAGTTTTCTATCAGCGTAACCCTTGCACCTCTTCTGGTGCAAGTGCTAGTATATAAGGTGGATTAACGTCTAATAAGGCACCTTCCTTATCCATTGATTTAACGAAGTAATTGTTACTCGTACATTATCTTGATTAGCATTATAACCATCAAGTTAAAGAGTTGCATACGGAAGATTTTTTTTATGTGAGATGATTTGCAAGTCCTTGCCTCTTAATAATTATTTTAATCATTCACAATTAACTAAGATTAGTGATAAGACTTCTTCTAATCTTAAGTAAATTTGTCTATATCAATATCAAGTTAGTTGTGTGTAATTTTTGTAGATTACTTTACTAGATAACTAATTATTAATGGAATAAATACGAAGGGTTATTGATCTAAATATGATAAGAAGTACTAATGACTATGTATTTGAGCAGAACACTTATTTAGCAAAAAGGTACATAATGTTCTTGTTGGTCAATTGATTCTTAGGAGGAGTTATCAATTGAATTAATAGTATTATCATAGAATTTCGTACGGTTATTATTTTTGCATAACCATCAAGAAATTTTCATACCATTGTGTATAGTGAGTTATTAAATTGTAAATGATCATTTTAGTTAACACCTTGAGAAAATGCATTAGGTATCTTATTTATTTTTTTATATTATTAAGAATTAAGTTTATATATATAAGATAGTTTAAGGTAGACTTCTAACAATCACAAAATCATGTAGAATGTTTTCAATTGATACTAATCTTGTTATCATAGCATAATCACTTAGTTGATTACTAAGGACATGATTTATTGATCAACTATTCTGGCTAATCGATCTAATTATTGTTAGTCTTGTTTTGATTATAAAAGTAAAAAAACTTGAATCTAATTGAGTAAATTTCTTAAGAACTGGGGATTAAGTATCAAAGTGAATAAATCAATAGCCATTGTGGTAAGGTGAAACAAACTTAGGTGATAAGTAAACATGAAAGTTTTTTCATTCAAAACTCAACATCAAACACCTCTTTGGAATATGTTTGTTAGGTATTGTATTTAGGTTTCGTCCATGTTCACCTAAGTAGGTGGCAGTCAACAAAGAACTGTCTAGGGAAATTGAGCATAATTATCAAACAACTAAGAACTAGATTTAAAGATTGAAACACAACAAACTATGTGTGTGCCCTCAGAAGGAAGATAAACATGCAGAAAGACCAAAGAAAACAAGAAGAAATTTATTACATAATTACATGGGCACATTTGTTCTAAACTCAAATATGAGGTTTGAGATATATCCCATTGACCAAGCTTAGGAGTTGAGCCCATGCCCACTTAAAGTGGAGAAATCAAAATAGTTCTCCTATTTGCATGTTGAAATCCACAAAGACCACTTCATGGTGTGTCAAATTTCAAGTGATACCCTAGTGTCAAACTTAATGTGACACCATGTTATATATTAATCCCACTTAAGAATTAAATCTCCCACCTGGAAGCTTCATTTAATGGAATGCTTGTCAAACTAGCATTTGACAACTTCTTGATGCCTTTGCATTGCATTTCTAGGTGATACTTTTTTCCATTCAACCTCCAATATTTCCTCTAATATCATGGTAATAGCTCTATTTTCTTCAATTTCTAGTTGCTTAATAAGTTAGAGTGCAAGGAGTTCTAATGATATGGGAAAATATGTCAATTTGTCATACAATAGAGCACAAGGAGAATTACCAATGACCTTAGGTGTGATTCTATTAACCTAAATGCCTTACTAAGATGTAAATGCTACCTTTTTATGATATAGCCTTATTCTCTTAATGATCCTTATTATATTTTTCGGTGGGCTTTTCTAAGCAATTACTTTGGGTCTAATAGTTTGATGAATTGTTAAGATATATTTTATTCCAAATTATATTTTTTTTGCACCATAGGGGAGTAAAAGGTGGATGAGAAGTCTTGAAAAGGAATTTTTAACTTAGAAAAACTAAAAATATTTACTCTTCATTTGTTTTCTTGTCTTCACAACCCTTTAATTATGACAACAATAAATTGAACTTTGCAATGAAATTGTCAATGAAGGGGTGATCATTAGCAATAAAAGACAACTTTACCTCTAACTACAATGTGTTAATTCATTATCCATACCAAATATATCATTAAACTTATTCTATATCAAACTCATGGCTTCATAAAGCTTTTTTTGTATACAATATTTTCGAACTCTTTAATAAATTCTAGTTGTTTTTCAACCAACATTACCATAGACCTTTAAATTGTGTTAGTTGTTAAATCTTTAAATTCCAAGTGTGATAATTATGTAGAGTTACAAGCTCAAAAGTCCTACATTTAGCCATTAGGATAACTAATGCCAATAGAGAATATATATATATATATATATATATATATATAATGGGCACTTAAATTGTGTCTTGCAAACTCCAAAATCTATATTAGTGCAAAAAAATAACCCCCTAATAAAGAATAAGTGTTACTTGAATGCATTTTTATAATTAACAAGTTGAAAGCAATCAATTTTAACACATGCTTTTATAAAAATTAAAAATTAAAAAAATTGTCAAATAGAAAAGTAGAGGTTACAATCAAATTCCTTGCATTTTTCTAATAAAATTCAAAGAGCATTGCCCGATTTTCACCCATTGTGCCCATTGAAAAAAAGGGCCTCCAAGGGTTAGAAGAGGAGCTCCCTATGTCATAAATTAAATGGAGCACATAAGAAAAAGGTGTGTCTCTAGCAAAGTGAAATTTTGGGTTCAAATTGGGTAGTAGTTGACAAAGGGAGTGCTGCCACTAGTTTAAGAACTAAGCACTAAGTTAATAAAATTTGAGTAAGCCATGCAAATATGAGACCACCATGTAGTGTATATTACTTGGACCTCAAACCTACCAAAGTCAACATACTTGAAAAATCCACAGATAATTATGCTAATCAATGACAAATAAACTAGATCCACTACTAAAAAATATGCAAAGAATGACCCAAAAAGGGTAAAAGTGATGATACAATTTGTATATATGCAATATGGATGGAGATATGAACTAGAGTAAATGAAACATCTTCCAAATATCATAATCAAAGCCTAGTGAATTTACTATCGATCCATACAAATTTGGACCTTTTGGACTTAATCGTGAGGCCAAATTTAGGCCATGATGTACTAAAAAGAAATCTTAGAAATATCTCTCAATAAAGAAAAGGGGATTACAAATCCAAGGCTCTAATATTATGTGGAAGTTGGAAATATAACTTCACAAGAGTAGGAACCTTTTGGAACACCAAACAACCTTCCACAAGAGAGAGAGATGTAAGAGAAATGTTATATTGCCAAATATTGATACAACACAAATGTTCATAGAGACCCTTATATATAGGCAAGGGAGAGACAAGAAGGTAGTTGGGGTAGGTGAGAACCCCACGTGTGCATGTGACAAGTGTCATATGCATGTGACTTGAGACAAATAGATGGTTATTTCTAAATAAACTTAACTAACTAGATATGAATAGAACACAAAAGGAAACTAGTCTAATACAAGACATTTTCATACCAACATATTATAGATGCCCACATTTCCTCCTTTGCAGGTAACTTCTTTAAGTTTTTTGCTTATGGTCAAGTTAGATTCAAACATGATCATCAAATGATTGATCACATTTTTATTCTGTGAGCCATTATTGAGGAATCTCTTCATAAAGGTGAACATGTTTGTACATTATTGCTTTGTTGATTTTTGGAAAGCCTTTGATATTATTCCTAGAAATCTTCTCTTTGAAGATTGAGAATTTTGGGTCTAAGACATTATTGTTCATGTCATTTTGAGACTATATGAAAGATTCAAATATCATTTCCATATAAAACTTAACACTTCTTCAACCACCTATAGTACTACTAGAGTTTAGGGTTTCCTACTATGTTGCATTCCTTTTGGTTTGTACATTGATGAGTTAGAAAAGTTTCTTCTAGAGGAGTTTGCTAGCTTTGGTGGGTTATTGCATGGTAGAATTACCCCATTATTTTTGTTCATTGATGATAGTGTTCTTATCTCCTCAATGGCTAATGTTAACAAGCTTAATTAGATAAATTGGAGCTTTTTGCGACAACAAAAGATATCATGTTAACTTGAAAAATAGTCATCATGATATTTTGTAGAAGGTTCCAATTTCATTCATTCACCTTTCAAGTTGAGATAGTACCATGGAGCTCTTCTTACATATTTTATGGTCACATTCAAAGGGCCTAGAGTTTCTATCAAGCTTGTTGTAACCAAGGATTTTAAAGGCTATGCTACTTGAAATCAATTAGGAAATGATTTTAAACTTCAATTACCAATATACATGTACAAACTTATATTATTTTGACACACTCTTGTTCAAACAACCATTATTTATGGATCTAAGGTTTGAGGACCTTCTCTAAATTTGACTTGAGTGAACTTACCTCAAACTATTAGAAAATTTCTTTCTTTAGAGAATTATTCGATGTAAAAATATAGTTCCTTGTCCAAGTTGAATTTGATGTCCAAATACTTGAGGTATAGTATTTGTAAAATTTTGTTACTTGCACAACCTACAAGATTTTACAAATAGTCTTAAGGGTGCTCCAAGGTATAATATTATGCTTACTTATCCTCTTTGTACCTATTCAAACAAGAAGAAAATGTTAGTTAATTTGTGTGAGCTCTCTCCTCCAAACTATTGGTATCTTGTTGATAATCTTCCACATTCAAGTTTTCATGAGGGGTCCCAATGTTAGAAACAAATTAAAATCTAGCATACTTGGATTTCTCCATCTAGTCCATTGAGTCTAGATTTGTCATTATGCGCCTAAATTTCTTCAAATATGTGATAGATACATTATCCACTTGAACTATCTTCGACACCATTTGTCTCAACGACTTGGAGTTCCCCTTGGCCAGGTGGACATATCAATTGAGGATTGAGATGGACCACCACATTCCAAGAGAGGAATGGATGTGTAAACTCTGCTTTCAAGACAAAGACTAAGGATCATTTCATTTTCCAATGCACATTATTTATAATGTGGAAGATTTGGGTGTTTCTTTAGTGAATTCAGGAAATCTTTAGAAGCTTTATTTTGATATCAACATCAGAAGTGTAGCATTTTCTTCATAGAAGCTTACATGTTTAGACATCGCTACTTGAGCAAGAGGGAAAAAATGGGTATGATCTCCTTTTTTCCATCTAATTCTCTTAGTGGCTAAAAGAATGCATTTGATAGTTCTTTACATACTAGACCTAGTTAAGTAAATAGGCTTCTAGACAATGATGACAAGAAGCATAAAATTTCAAAACCTAGGGCACAAAAAATGCAACTTATTTGTCATATTAGAAGCACTCATTTTATATTTTTCTTTTACAATTGACCTAATGTTGGATTTTGAATTTAACTTTGATTACTTGCTTTTTGTACATTTTATACTTTTGTTTTTGTTTTGTTAGAGACAAAATAGACAATCTCTTAACTTATTTTTCTAGATTTATCGTCAATCCTATTTTCCTTTGTATTTCAATTTCTACTTTCATCCATACTATATGTTTTTGTTTTTATTTCCACATTATCAAAGATAATTGGCAAAGGATATACTTGAGAATAGGATAGTGATGGCCAAAAGAGTGTGTTGACGACGTATAATGAATCTATTATCAAGAAAACTAAGAAAACTACTCTATGGAACATTAAACACAAGTTTGTTGAACTTTCTGCTAAATATTTTATAATTGAAAAAGTTTGAAATAGATGAATTTTATCTTAGAACTTCAGAATTTGAACTTTTTTCTTACGTCAAGATACATTATATAGTCATATTAGAAGATTGAAACAACCCACATACATAAAAACTCATCCTCAAATCACATTTATCAACAATAAATCGTGGCCATTATTTTCAAAAAATCATTTTCTTTTTTCCCCTTTTATTTTTGTTGGTTTGGTAGCTTTGTCGAGCCTGTCATTGTCGACTCTACGCCTATTGAATTGATGCATATGGCATGAAAAAACTTGGTGATAGCATAAAGAATTTTTTTGAAAAAAAAATTGTCAAATGACATCCTCACACGTTGACCAGGGATTGTTTGTTTTTCAATAATTATATAATTTAAAAATTTCATGCACTTTTTGGCTTGTGTTTTGGAAGAATTCACATTAGGGCTTGTAGGAAATTGGCTGTCAAGTTTTGGATGATGCTAAATCCCTGCACACCATGTCATTAAATTATCATATTTTATTCCAAATTAGATGAACTACAGGACGTATTGATTTTAGATTTAAATCTAAACTTTATATTTATATCCCTTATCTTATGTTGAAATACAAAAGAGTATTAATATTAATTATATAATTTAATATAGTTTATAAATAAAATTCACATCAATTCATAATTAATTATCAAGCAATTTATTAATAACTAATTATCAAGCAATTTATTAATAACTAGTTAAAAAATACTCATTGCAATAATATTACCTAACGAAAAATACTAATAAAAAAAATATTATATATATACGTTTTTCTAACTCCAAATATATTATAAACTTATTCACTTACCTCATTTTTAATTACAAACTTTAAATTAATTATAAACCATTAAATAACTTCTAAAGATATATTTATTATTATTAATATGTCATATTGAAGTGTTCCCAATTAAAAAAAAACCTTAGTGTTTGATATTCATTTATACTAGTTTTAGAAATTGAACTATCTTGAGTACAAAGTAGTTTTAAAAATAATAATAATAATTGGTGGATCATAATGGAGATCTACGGATATTTTTCCAAAATAAATTCAGTGGAGGTTGCTTGTAATCCTGGTTTATAATAATAATTAATAATTAATAAATAAATAAATAGTTTTGGTGGATCATATTGAAGATCTACGGATATTTCTCCAAAATAAATTTCGTGGAGGTTGCTTGTAATCCTGGTTAAAGAAGGCTTGAAACAAGCTTGCACTATAACTAACAATTTGATTGTATACTGCATTCGTAGAACATAATAATTGTTTCAAAGGGCCCGACCAACCCTGTTCGGTAATCGGAAAAACGAAATATAGTATAAGCCCAGAAAAAAGTAAGAAGAAGCAAATGAACCAGCGAGGCATTGAGCATCATATATTATTAAAAGATTGTAATAAACTTTGCTTTCAAGACAAAGACTGAGGATCATTTCATTTTCCAATGCATATTATTTATGATGTGGAAGATTTGGGTGTTTCATTAGTGAATTCGGGCAATCTTTGGAAACTTTATTTTGATATCAACATCAGAAGTGTCTAGCATTTAATGGACAATATCAATAGCATTGTTAAAACTTTGTAACCTGGGAGCAGAGAATTCATGGTTCCTTTACCTTACCAAAGCAGCCTACATGTAGAAATTAAGCGTAGGAAGGCAAGAACATATGCGTAGAATTGTCAAATGGACTTTGCATCAAGAGAAAGTCTGCAAAGAACAAAGAGAATAAATAGCTCAAAATCATTAGATTTCCACAGTCCATAGTATTGTGGAGATTTTTCTGGATTTGACTGTGTGAATAAATAGCTGTCACCAAGGAATAGATCGAAAAGTAAAGGGGGAAATCTGTAGCCACAGAACATTATTCCAAAGACACCAACGAAGAAAGGACTTTTAAGACTGTTGAAAGTAAATATGGTGAGCATCCCCGGAGCATCATAATCTTGTTTGGATGGCTTCGTCAAGTACAAACAACTTAAATTATAGAGTTATGGGACTTCAGCTTTATAATGGTTATCCGACATGATACATTTAAGAGTAAGCAGATTTATGAGATCTTATTTATAGCAGGGATTTGCCGATGCCTTTGTTAAAAAGAAATCCCATACTATACATAGAGTTTAGGAATGAGATAGTAATGGATACCTTGATATGATGCAATTATAATAATGGATACCTGGGTATGAAGCAATTAAAAAATATTATACTGTTGAATATTCATCAAGCATGACTACTCAAGAAAGTACTTTTGATTAGCATTTGAATCCACCCATTAACTAAGCAGGGATTTGTGTCATGCAATTTTTTGAATTTTCTTTCGAGTATGAAGGGATTGAATGGGAGCAGTTACTAGATGACAATAAAATTCCCTCTTGGTGTAAGATTTGTCATGGACAATGTCGTTTAACCAGGGTTCGTCTGCAGGTCATCCACAAGATAATTGGTGGATTCAAATTTCTAACGTAATGCACTCCCTGTTATGGACACTGTCGTTTAACCATGCTAGGTAATGTACTCCCCTAATGCTCCTGCAATTTCTCCGAGGATGGATTCCTACCAATTTCACTGGGAACTGGGAAGCAAGGGTAGCTTGATCCTACCGTAACTATGCTCATGCAATCTTCCATGGGATTAAAGGCATAAGGCCGATTCTTAGTGAACTTGATATTTTCATAGCATCAACACCAAGCAAGCATCATCAATACCAAGCCTTGCTTGGTTAAGGACACAAATATGATTGGCGGATTCAAATGCAATTGTATACTCACCTAATGCTCTTCCACTGTCCCTGGGAATGGATTCCTGCCAATTGGTAAGAAAGAGTGGCTTGACTCTTACTGCAACTATTTTCAGATGATCCTCTATGGGATTTAACGCATGCCACAACCGTATAACAGTGCTCACAGGATGTTTTATGGGATTTACGGCATTATGTCAATGGTTTTTTAACTGGATTCTATCATAAACCGAGGGAGTATTGAAATAATCATACTTTTTCTTCGTTATCGTAGATAGCCTTGATGAATTCCTTTGGTATCTGACAACATATCTACATTTTCTTTAGTATTCCAATTTAAATTTTCAGAGCTCTTTGGTATCTGACAACATATCTACATTTTCTTTAGGATTCCAATTTAAATTTTCAGAGCTTTGGGTCCAGGTGAACCCCCAGAGCCTTTTATTTAAGCAGGCAAATCTGTTTTGTACTTTATCTACAGAAATTTTTTTATCGTTGGCAGGATTTCCATCCTAAGGTAACAACCATTTTTCCCTTCATGAAGAAAAAGGCCTGACAATATTTCTATGGCCATGGGACTGAATAAATTGCAGAAAAGCTTCCAAACAATCTGATTTGTAACATAATGAGATGACACATCTAAGAAGTTTGGATTCTAAGTAGGGTTGTTCGATGTGAGTATGCGATGCTTCCTTCCCCTCTGAGCTCCCCCTTCCCAATGGGGCAAATCCTTGTTCCAATCAGCCTGGGGCTCAGTTGCGGGATGATGGCAATAAAGTATAAACACTTGAGTCTCTGTTGGTTCAGTGGTGTAGAGGGCATAGAACTTTATTGTGATTCAAGTTACTAGCAATCACTTTATAATATTTCCAATTAATTGTGTGTAATCAAAACATAATTGATGACGGGAAACGGTCCAATCAAACAATTGTTGATGTACATACAAACATTAAAGATTACAATAAAAGGCTGACGAGGATTATGACTAGCTATTTTATTACATCAGAGATACAATCAAATAAACCGAGAGTTTAGAGGCATCAACCTTACGAAGACCTTAACTCACTTCCAGACATGAAGAAGCAAGTGTATCCATATAATTCTGTTTGTGTGCCAAATACTTGCAAATAAGCATTAAGCATATGCAAAGCAATTGCATACAACAAAACAATATGGCAAATTTTAGTTCTACGTAAATTATCCGTTTCCATATGATGCTTTGATCATTATTTCCATTTCATCACATCAAGTTTATATAAGGCAAGAACTCAAATTTTAGAAAACTGCTAACGAAAAAACCAGAAATTGAGATTGGAGATGGACATCATAAAATCATCAATGACAGTATATCGAACCGCAACAAAATTTTAGCATTTTGAACATGGAGACGTATTAATTATGGGGGATTCTTTATGCGCGTTTTGGGTTGCCATTCAAATAGCAACAAAAAATGGCTGGTAATAATAATCCATGGTTTCGGAGCAACCCTCCCTCCGTCAACTTACATTGATTTAATGAAATGGCCACATTGTATGCCAGCCAGGTTTGAATTGACCACTACAAAAAAGCGCACCAACTTGTTGAAAGACTCGACCCACTACATTGAGCGAAAAGAGTCCTGTATGAATACTAATATAAAGTTTTCCATCCTGAGAGACTCGGGAAGGCTTGTGTATCAATTACTCGAGACAATTCCTTTGACTCGGCCAAATATAACTCGGTGCTTGGCATGCTATATAAAAAAGAAAAATTACTTTTTAAAAGCCAATAAAGAGAAGAAATTAGCATTGAAAATTACTTCCACCCAGCCTTGAAGCAGATTAAATTTGGAAACGCACTAAACCGTGCACCATGAAAAAAAGTGGATATCATGATGAGGCATTTAAAAATTGAAACAGAATAGACACAGATACCACTTCAAAATAGTGTCACAATAAACCAGGTTATTAGCTTGGCAATATTTCACTTAGAGAAGGCACTACACTCCAGTATCCAACAGAGTACAACAAGTCATACATAAACCAAACCAGGATAATATATCAGACACTCCAAATCAAATCAGCCCTGAAATTGGTATTTGAAACAAGTTTAGATGTCAGAATTTTATAGATACCACAAAAGAGATTACAATACAGGATTCTATATTTCCATATAAACATCATTTAAACGGATGAACAATATTCTACATCTTACGTCACAAATTTGTCAAAACACTGGACATGCAATACTAGATATCAGGTATCTGCTGCTTTCTATCCATGATCAGAGTCCATTACTAAGATAGTCACTTCCTAAATTTTCTTCATACTTGTAAACTTGCAATTACAAACAGTTCTTGTAGTTTCAGAACAAATAAATCAAGTTGGTTTTACCTCCATAACTATCATTATGCAATCTCATGTAGAAAACGTCTTCAACCATCTATTGCAACTAAAAGTGAATGCCCATCCATGAAACAATGAACCCAATTGAGACAATTCAAAGCCCATCATATTTATGATGATAATGTCACCGAATAAAAATGACCCAAAATGAAGTCTTCCGCTGTACATATTTTCTCTACAAAAGCTGGTAAAGACATTTCCTGCTCCCATATCATGCACTCCAATGCTGCTTCTTGTTTCCATCCTAAATTACAGCTTAGGTGTACTCAGATAAGAGAATCAAGATAAGAATATTCATGCCGTCTTCTATATTCAAGCAAGCTGCCATATGTCCGATCGGCCACACCAATAAATAGAGATTCAGTGTCTGGACTAAATGACATTCCAGCAATTTCACCAAAGAAATCTATTTCCTGACTCTTATCATAGTTCTGTTTTGTGTCGTATATATGAACAAAGTCGGCTGGCTCAGCCATTGCCATAAATTGACCATCTGAAGAAAATCTTATAGATCGTATGGCACCTAGATGACCCTTGAGAACTGCAAATGAGGTTGAAAGATTTCTAACATCCCAAAGCCTGCATGTCATGTCTTGATTCCCTGTGGCAAATACTTGTCCATTGGGATGCCACGCAGAAGCAAAGGAGAAATCTAAATGACCTCTAAGAGATGCAACAATCTGCAAACAGTACGCCCAGACATTAGCATATATGTTTGGACCCTAGTTATGAAGCAGATATGCACCTCTTTGTCAAAGTAAAGTAAAGATTAATGTCTATTGTACGTAGCTCATGATGCTTATGATAGCATCTTACATACCTTCCCAGTTTGACAGTCTGAAAGAAGGCCCTCAGCATCATCCCCTACAACAAGAAGTAGCTTTTTATCTGGACTGACAGATGTGTGCTGCAGGACATAGGTCATGTCTTAGTCATGAGAAAAAAACTTAAATCGAAAACATAATTTTGACTAACAAGCATTAATTTTTGAACTTTTAAGTACCATTACATAGTACTTACATTCACAGCCCAAGGCAAGGGGAAGTGTTTCATCAATACAAATCTTTCAACATCATATATCCGTACACCACAGTCATTACTTGAAGTCATAAACTGAGTTGCTCCACTGTAGATTAAGAAAAAAATCCAAAAAGAGAGTAGGGCTTTGGTCAGAAGTCAAAGCACATGCAATTGCTATGAAAAACTCTTATAATAGCATGATGTTTATATTACTTGAACAAGTGATGATGACATTGAATATTAGTTATTTTATTTTCTAAACCACAAGAACAAAAAGATGTGGAATGTAATGCTTTAACTGCTGATCAGACCACATACCTAGCACTGTGGTAGATTTCTACTGCATTTGTGATTGCATTGTCATCATAAGTTATCCTTGCACAGTGACTCACACTTGGTCGATCCAAATACTACATCACAACACAAAAACAAACACAATACGCAATGATCAAAGATAATAGAACCTACTATATAATGTAAACATTTATAGTTCAATTCTCACCAGCAAACAAATAACTACCTTACAAATTAGTTCTCCCTGAAACCCACCCGCAACCAGTAAATTATCCTTCACAGCCATAGTACTAATCTGAACTTGAGACAGACCTTGTCTTATAGTTCCTGGGTGTCCCTGTTATATAAGTCAGTCATAAGACATCTTCACTGTTATTTTTGAACCAGCAAAATTTACTTCTAATTTCCTATACCAAGCATTACAATCCTGAGATATAACTAAAATGATAAAGGATATGCTAACACCAAATTTTACAATGTCTATGCATTAAGCAAACCATAAAGATCTGTTGAAGGTTAGAGAAGTACCTCTGATGGTACGATGGGCCCAGCAACATTAAGAAATTCTGTTGATTTACGAGTTAATGCAGACCAGTGTAGAATTGAATAATTCGATAAAACATACACATCATGCTTCGACGTTGCCCACACTAAATTCCTCAACTGAAATGTCCCAATGTATATCATAATTAGTTCACAAATTCAATCATGTAACCTTATATTTTGAAAATCAAGAACAAAACACCTTGCCTGTCTACATGTGAAACTGATCTATGATTGTTACAAATCCCCTTTTTTGAAAATGAACAACAAAATAACTTGCCTATCTACATTTTTAACTGATCTATAATAGTTACAAACCCCCATTCTGTCATAGGTATTAGTTATTAGTTAGTATTATATTGGGTGCATATACTTTGTAAGCTGCCCATATGGTAAAATAGAATATAAGTATCTATCCCACAAGCATGGGATAGTAATAGTTGTATTTAGCAAGACTCTTTATATCGTAATAACTTCCAAAGTGAAAGGTATCTCGAATATTTGAACTGGAATGTATGCTCAATTGGGAGGTTGCCCTCTCAAAGTGGCACTGCGCAGATAATATAAAGCATCTTGTTGCTAACTTTTCTGGATATGTTTATGTGCATTATCTTTATATCTCTTGCAAGTTCCTTACAAATGGTATCAGAGCTCTTTTCAAGGCTGTTTCCTACAACAACATTACGAGTTTAGGGCATTTTGCAACTGTCCACTATATATATACTCACTTCGCCCTCTTACGACCTTGGTGATCAAAAAGTGGCTACAGAAGTAGTGGCACTAAAAGTTTTTTTCTTCCTTGCAAATAGTTTTCTCTTTTTTTTTAAAGTAGTTTTCTTCTTTTTGTACTTTTAGGTTGGAACCCCTATGCCAAGGGTTATCAAATATCCTCACAGCAAATTTCATTCTTAGCTAAGCTAGAATTCCCATAAAGGGTCTAGTGAAGTGAGGAGTGCCTTGACTCCAAAACCTAGGCCTCAAAGAACCTCTATGTACAGCCATGAGCTTCCGCATACCATTAGATTTTTTTTTAAACCTCACCTTAGGCGGCATTTAGCCATCTAAAGTTTGTGATGCATTGATAAGCAATTAGCCCCAAGAAGTTACTCACACCATACCTCAGAAAAAGGATAGTGGACAATAGGTGCACTCTATCCTCAATAGTTAGTGCACTGAAACACTGGGCCGACACTATTTACAAACAAGATTAATATATTTACAAGCTCACAGACCATACACTCTATAGAAGCCTTCCCTCTTGCAACTTACTCTGCACAATTAGATTTAGGCATCGGCAATCAGAATTTGAGACAATTGAGCAATTTTATCATATTACATCAATGGAATAGCATGCCAAAATGTTATGAAAGTAGCAGCTAATCTCCAAGTTACAAGGCCTTGAGCGAGTTACTGTAGCGAATTCAGGTCCTGTACAATCTACAAGCTTTCCAAGTTCTGAAACCAATTTCTCTCAACCCAACAACAATTCAACCAATCTAACTGCAAATCCTACCTACATGGTATTAAAATTCACGAACTTCTAAAGTATTAAAACAAAAACAAAACAAAACAAATTTGGGCCACACTTTATCTCATCCAAGCAATTGTCCCATTGCGATCCTTTCGTTGACCTTATTGTTTTGGTATATAACTTGGGTGCTGTTTTTTGGACTAGCCCGCTATTGCCCCATTGCGATTCTCTTTGCCCCAATCATTTTGCCATATAACTCCGAGAACCCTTCTAGTAACTCTCAATGCTCACTAGGGCTAGTGGGAATCTGTCAATCATGAGCAACAATTGCAATTTAATTGGGATGCATGCCTCTCCAGGCTAGAACATCTTAACATGCTAGATGATCTGGGAGATAGGTCGGGGGCCCTCAATTCCATGTATATCACCAACATGCTTGATAGGGTTGACTATTTGCAGGCTGATAGGGATCAACACTATAACATTGAGGGCTTTTCCAATTCTAGAATTAGAGCAGGCTCCAACGCCCACCTAAACTAGATTTTCCAAAATTTGATGGTAAAGACACTACCAATTGGTTATACAGAGTAGAGCAATATTTCGCAGTCCATCAAATTCCAACTAGTCAAAAGATCTCTATAATTTCTTTCCACCCAAAGAATTAGGCCATTCAAAGGTTTCAAATGAGCAAACTTTCATTAGGCAATCATCAACCACTTTTGATCCCAGTGCATATGAAGACTTTATAGGAGTCCTCACTAAATTGTGCCAAACAAATTCAATTCAGGAATAGCAAACAAAGTTTGAAAAATTAGCAAATCGAACAAGTGACCTTGATGAACAGTTTTTTAAAAGTTGTTTTATCAATGGTCTCAAAGAAGATATCTCGGTTCAGGTTCAGATGTTTAAACTGCTCACATTTTGGGACACTCTTAGTTTTAGCCCGCTTAGCAAAGGATAAATTTGCAACAAATAAATAAGCTTTAGGATCCTCTTCTCCATCCTTCAGGTGAAAACAATTTGACAGATCAAGGCAATAAACCCACCACCATTCACAAGTTATCCAGAGAAAATTTCACTGAGAGAAGGCCACAGCAATATGTTTCAATTGTGTTTTACCATAGTTTATCCACAACTATGGTAAAACTATTGGGCCCTTGAGAATGTGTAGCCTTTGGACCTAAAATGCTTCAGTATATGGAGCAACAAGTTCATCAAGTTTGAGAGCAGTTATTGATTGCCTAGGACCATCAGAAGAAGTATGCCACCAAGATATCGGATCAACATTTCTCGATTGGAGATCAAGTGTTCTTGAGATTGCAACCATGTAAGAGTCCAATCCATTATGGAAAATGTTCTATATTTGCATTGCAATTTGTTGGGTCTTTTGATATCCTTGAGAGGATTGGTCCTATCACATACTGACTTGCTTTGCCACCCTCGTCTTTCCCAGATCCAACGATGTAATTCACGTTTCTATAATTAGGTAGCATATTCCATATGTGACACATGTTCTTGATTGGGGTGCCTTCCAAGTCGAAGAAGGCAAGCAGCTTTCTTTGGAGCAACAAGTTCATCAAGTTTGAGAGCAGTTATTGATTGCCTAGGACCGTCAGAAGAAGTATGCCACCAAGATATTGGATCAACATTTCTCGATTGGAGATCAAGTGTTCTTGAGATTGCAACCATGTAAGAGTCCAATCCATTATGTAAAATGTTCTATATTTGCATTACAATTTGTTGGGTCTTTTGATATCCTTGAGAGGATTGGTCCTATCACATACTGACTTGCTTTGCCACCCTCGTCTTTCCCAGATCCAACGATGTAATTCACGTTTCTATAATTAGGTAGCATATTCCATATGTGACACATGTTCTTGATTGGGGTGCCTTCCAAGTCGAAGAAGGCAAGCAGCTTTCTTTGGAGCCCATCAATATATTGCACCATCAAAAATTGAACCTTTGATGTCCAAACCCGGATCAGGTGAGGGTCTAGTGGGACAATCTAGATGATTCGGCAACTACTTGAGAGGATGCTATACAATTGAGGGTTATTTATCCTCACCTATTTGAAGGCTTCTAGGAGTATGTTTTATATTGTCATCAATGTTTTATATTGGTATCCGGTGTTCAACTATGTATTATGGGATTCATTGTCATATCCCCCTGATCACAGCCTGCACAGGAGTAATAAATTACAACATTTCCTCTATTAATACAAGGCACTGACAAATATTATGTTTCCCTTACGAGGCCAACCAAGTTAAAACCATCAGCAATAGAAAAAAAGGTGGCTGACCAGGAAAAGAATAATATAAAGGGCAGCGGTGGGAGGCCAACTAAGATAAGGAGAAGACAGCGCCTTGGAACAATTAATAAATAATAAAATAATAATAATAATAATAAAATAAATCAAGGGCAGCACTCATTTCTGGAAAAGGCATGACCTTTGATGGGGATGTGATTGGTGAAGGGGTGTGTCTTTCGCGCCCCCCCACCCTTGAGTAGGGGATATATAAGAGAGGGAAATTCATTTGAATGGGGTATCATCAAATCATGGAAGAAGAAAAAATAAGAAGTCTGGAACATATTTCTGAGTGCAGCAGCTGACATAATCAGATAAGTTCATATATATATATATATATATATGAATATGTATATGTATATTATTTACGATTATACAATAATGATGCTTGCAGCAATTATTGAGCCTTATAAAGTAATTGTGGTTCTTTAGTATGAATATGGATAATAGATTCTTATTCGTCTGATTTATATCTTCTCAATATTATGAACAGATCAACAGCATAGCCTCTCATATATATGCAGCAGATTCAATCAGAATAATAACATAATCAATTCCTGTGGTACGCAGAGATAGTTGTTTTATGCTTATTTATCAGATAAATGTAGATGTGAATATATATACATATAATTGTACCAATTGAACACTGATATAATGTCGTTTTATGTGTCAGGGTAGCATATATTTACTGATATTATTAACAGTGATATGATTCTGATTTGGCAATAATTGGTCACGAAGGGATGAGGCAGGAATGCAAGGAGGGGGGACTGTGAATGATTCCTCACTAGGTATGGCACCTCATGATGATAGTTAAGGACCATCGGTTAAGGACCACATGAGGCCAAGGAGGATAAGGTCCTATCCTTGGGCCTAGAGTTGAGGATCAAGGACACCCTATTGCAGCCCCCTACTATCCCCACTTGAATCAATTGTTGAAGTAAATAAAGAGGGATCTTCAATCATAAGAGGAGGGTTTGGCATGATGGAGGGGAACAGTGTAAAGCCCTCACTAGGTACACCACCTCATGATGATGGTTAGGGACCACATGAGGCCACAAAGGATAAGGTTATGCTGTTGGGCCTAGGATAGAGGATACTTGGGGCACCTCATCATGTCCTCTACTACAATCCTCATTATGGTTGAGCCCACATAATCATTGGGACTCGTTATAATGATATATAATCTATCTTAGACCTAGAATTAAATGTATTTCATGGATTATGTCTCATATTTATCTAATGTGGTTGCAAGTTTCCATAACCAGATTTACATCATCTCAATTTTGAGTAGGAAATTATATCTTTAACTATAATCTGCTATTGGTTTCATTGGAATTGTGATTTCAGGGCAACGTATAAGGTGGTCCCAAAAGGGGACATTACATGCATACATTACGACTTTATATGTTTTGACTATCAATGTTTCAATTCATTGTTTTCATTATATCTATTATATGTGATTTTATTATGTTATCTAGTTAAGCATTATGAGTACCAATTTCTGCATTTATGTTTCTAGATCATGTGGCTTTAGAATGATTTTTGGTTGATGCAATTTATTGATATTATTTCGTTTATATTATATCACGTTGGATGTATATGTTGCGCTTCAACTATGTTATATGGATCAATCATGCCTAATGTTTTATTGAATGGTCCAAGCACAAGTTTTAACTCAAACAATAATTAATCAGAGATTGTCAAATTGGGTAAATATGTTGTGTAAACCTCCCTGTCTCACTCAATTCAAGTTGCAAGACGTGCCCTGTGTATACCTTTTAGACCACAATCCAAATCAATGTCAATTCTAGATGCATGTGATGTAAATAAACCTACAAATTGTGTGCTCCCTTTACATCTGTTTTTCTCAACTCTTTGTTTTTGTTGCATTTTATCGATTTCCACAATGCTTGTTTTAGGAGTGTATGTGAAAACCTTTATGCTTAAAACGTATTTAGTTAGCTATTTTATTGCCCTTGTGGATTTGGCCTTATACATTTTAATTTATGTATATTCAAAAGATGCAATTGAATTTTAAGAATTGTTTGGGCTATATACCTTAGCCAATTGGTAATACATTTGCCATTTTACATAGAATTGCCTATTTGCATTTAATTGATAAGGTTAGTAATACCTTTTAGGTAAAATATCTAAATTGAAATATCTACTTTCAAAATAACCACTTTCAATTATCTTGATTGATGGGAAATGGAAAAATGATGTTTTATGAAAATTAGGAAGGCAAAAAGAAAGGAGGGGTTTCCAATTTTTCCATTCCTCCTGTTGAAAAACCTCTCTCCCTCCTTCTTGCTTGGTTATGCTTGATTTTTGAAGGGGAATTTGCTTGCTTGCTGGATTGCTACCCTTGTGAAGAAGAAAGAATGGAGAAACCTGGTCTCTTGTGTGTGTGGAATTTCTCCAAAACTTGTGTGTGAAATTTGCATTGATGAATCCCAAGTATTATTTGAATTATTTTATAATTATGCTTGTTCATCATACTTTCAACCATGCCCACACTAGGTGGTTGCAAATGGTCTTCCATTGCTCAAGACACAATTGAATTTAAATGCTAAAATAAATGAAATAATATCAATAAATTCCATCAATTGAAAATCATCCTAAAGCCACGTAATCAAAAAACACACACACAAAAACCTCATAATTCTGAACTAGATAACATAATCAAATCACATATAATAGATATAATAAAAATAGTGAGCTAAAACAATGTAATAGCCCAAAAATATAAAGTCATAACATATACATCCTGTTATATATAGTTGGACACTAGATGCCAAGACAAAACATCATCAACTCAGTATATCGATGTCAATACAAAACATCATCAATAAGTACAATATTAAAATTTTGACATTATAATCATGATGTAAAACTCACCATACAAGAACATCAAATGACAACTAATATGTATCCTCCTTAGGGAGCACAAATGTAGTGTTGGGAGTACAATGGGTACAAACATTAGGGCCACTCATTTGTGACTACTTTGAAATGTGGATAAAATTTAATCAAGCCGAAAAGGAATATACCTCACAAGATCTAAAAGCTAACAACATTAACTTGGTAAGTTATCATTTGCATGGAGAAGCAATTAAAGAAGGGGCATTTTGGTATTATTGCACAATCCCACTCAATTGAAGCTCAACCTCCTTTGCATTTTTCTCCTCCATCTAATTTGCAAAGCCTACTAGATTGGTACCACCTAGTGTTTGAGGATTCTACTCATCCCTAGCAACCAACCTCCAAATATTAGGCCCTATAGATATCCTTTTGAAGGTAATAATGAAATTGAACAAATGATTAATGAGCTACAAGAAGTAGGTCTCATCTAAACCAATAACTATCCCTATGGTTATGATTCCCATGAAAGATGGTCGATGGAAAATGTGCCCTAACTTCTAAGAACTCGATAAATTGACCATCAAGATTAAGTTCCCTATTTTAGTCATTGATGAGTTGTTGGATGAGCTTATAGCTAACTTTTTATAAAATTGAATCTTCACTCTAGCTATCACAACATTTGTGTCAATGAAAAGGATATTCCCAAAACAACCTTCCAAATCATTAACGTCGCCATGAATTCTGGTAATACCCTTTGGTTTAACTAATGCTCCTTATAGCTTTCAAAGTTTAATGAATAAGTTATTCCAAAGCTACCTTCACAAATTCATCTACTCTTCTTTGATGACATTCTAATTTAGAAACCCACTTGGGATAATCACCTAAGGCATGTGGAGATAGCTCTCAAGGTTTTAAAGGATCATTCCCTATTTCGCCAAGCACCCTAAGTGTGCCTTCAGTGTCCAACAAGTGGAATATATTGACAATGTTATTTTCCATGAGGCAATACAAGTTGATCCCAATAACACTGAAACAATGCAAGAGTGGCCTAAACCCAAATCCCTCAAAAATTGTGGCGTTTTGTAGGATTGCAAGCTATTACTGCAGGTTTATCCACAACTATGATAAAACCATTGGGCCCTTGACAACATTATTGAAAATGAATTCCTTTGTCTAGATGAAAGAAGTTGATTTGGCATTCCTCGCACTCAAAGCCACTATGTTCAACTCCAATTTGGGCCATGCCAAATTTTCACAAACCCTTTGTTCTTGAATGTCATGCATCAATGTTGTTTTAATGCAGGAAGGTCAACCACTAACCTCCACCAAAAGCAGCTAACAAGGAGCATCTAGATATCCACATATGAAAAAGAAATGATGGCTATCCTCCATGTTGTTCAACAATGGCATCCTTACCTCTTGGGCCAAAAATTCCAAATCACAATTAATCATCCTAGCTTGAAATATTTTTTGCAACAGGTATCCTCCCCCAAACAAGGATGGGGGACTAAAATGTAAGGTTATATGGTGGTAGATGCACTCATGCAAATATGAAAAGAGAGGTTTGTTGTTTTCTCTTCCAATGCTAATACCCACCTAGATGGAAGAGATTAGTCAAGAAGAAGCAGTTGAACCAAAAATTCAACATATCATCCATTGGTTAGAACACAATCCTCAATTTGTGTTAGGGTTCAATGGAAGGGACAACTGTTGAAATATCATGAGCACATTTATTTATGTCCCCGTTCCTCAGTCAAGCCTTAGTTGCTCAAGGAACCTGATTCCTCCCATATTGCAAGTCACTCAAGTTTTTGATGACATATGAGCATGTCAAGCAAGATTTCTTTTAGGATGGCTTTAAGCAAGAAGTAAAAACCTTAGTAGAAAAACATAATGTGTCAACATCCTAAAGGGAAACCATCAAATTCTCAAGGTCTCTACGCCCCCTTCCACTTCCTACATGACAAGGACACCTATCTCTATGGATTTCATTGTTGGGCTTCCTAAGTCAATAAACAAATAGGTCATTTTAGTCAATGTTGACCATTTGACTAAGTATGCTCATTTTTTTATCCTTGCCTTACCCTTAACAACCACTATTGTAGCTCAACTCTTCTTGGACTAAGCCTTCAAGCTTCATGCTATGCCTTGCTCCATCATCAATGATCATGATCCTACTTTTGCTAGCAACTTGTGGAGAGAATTGTTTATGTTGCAAGGCACTCAATTGAACATGAGATCAGCCTATCTCCCTTATACTAATGACCAAATTGAAATTGTCAACAAATGCCTTCAAATGTACCTAAGTTTTTTATGTCTAGGCATGTACCTAAGTTTTTTATGAATGGGCAAGGTGGTTGCCTCTCACTGAATAATTGCATGATACCACTTACCATAGTACCTCCAAGATGACCCCATATGAGGCTCTAAATGGTCATCCCCTACCTTCTTTGGTTACAAGTTCTTCCATGGTTGACGCAATTGACAATTTTGTTGCCAAAGAAGAGGAAATTCTCAAAGCCCTTAAAGATAATTTGGTACAAGGATGGAACCGCATGAAATAGTAGGTGGATCAACATAAGATAAAGCGTACCTTTGCAAATGGTGACTAGGTATTTTTACATCTACAACCTTATAAGCAGACATCCTTCTATGACAAGGTGGTTCATAAGTTGGGTAAAAAAATTTATGGCCCTTATAAGTAAACATCCTTCCATAACAAGGGGGGTCATAAGTTGGATGCAAAATTTTATGGGCCTTATCAAGCAGTGCAACCTATGTTACAAGACTTGAACTTGGCAAGCTGATTTTTGACTCGGACTTGAACTCGTCAAAGAGTTGGCAAATTGAAAAATCCATGAAATATAGAGATTTTAAAGGATTCAAAACTTGTTTCATGCACCCTTTAATAAATAAACTTTAAAGACATAATAAACTAATCAAATAGAAGCTACTTTGCCATATACACAAGTATACATTGATCACATGAGCATAAAAATGAATTTTAATTTTTAGCTGACAGAAACAACATTGCTGAATATATAAATTTAAAATTATCAATATCGTCACGTGTATACAAATCTCATGGATTATGAAATCCATGACATTAAAACAAATATCAAAACTAAAAATATGTGTATGGCTCAAAGGAGCCTACATCACTCATCCCAATATCACAACAAGCCATGCATTGTCGTCTAGGATAGGTTTTAGATGCTGAAATAGCCATGATATTTGCTTGTGTCTCAGTGACTAGTGTGTATATTCAAATGAGGGATTTATTTTTGAAGTTTTCTTGAAGGCTTCAAGACTACATGTTTTGTTGTCAAGCTCATTAACAAAGAGGAATGGTTAAGTAAAAAGATAAATGGTTATGTTCCAATTTGACCTTAGCTAGGATACCAATAGATGGGATTATTCTATGAGTTGTTTGTGCGGGGCATGATTGATACATTTTCGCATTATGAAAATAGCATTTCTTGCCAACTATGACAACTCATATTCAATAGTACAATGAGCATGCCAACTTTGCCTGTGGAAATTCTTGTATACTAAACAAGTTGTCCACTATATGAAACAAGATAATCCTCGATTATGGCTTTGACTATGAAGATGTAGAAATTTGCAATAGGGTATATGTATTTTGTAGATTTTATGATCATGGTTCATCATTGGTCTATTACTTGGTTAGACTTATATTTTGATCAGGATTTGGGAGAAATGCCCACAATAGGGTCGAAGAGCAACACCCCTTGCGAGCCCAAGCCCAAATGAATAACTTTGAAACTACACAGACCTTCATGATGCACACCATTTTCATATTTTCTTTTGTAATTCCTAGATGGGCATGTCATAAACCAAACAAGCATTGAAAGGTTGTAAGTTTTTTTTTTAAAAGTAGCTAAAATGTTGGATTATGATGCAGAGTAGGGGTGGACAACTTCAAAAGAACCTCAATCAACCACTTTTTCAATCTTTCAAATGTCCAATGGTGTGTTTTTCTTCACAAGCCTTCATTCCTCCTAGTAGCCTTTCAAATAGGGTTTTTCAAACATAACTTTCAGGGCAAACATAGCCTTCAAAATATGAACCCATTTCCAGATACCCTTTTTGGCATTTACAAACATATCAAAATTTCAAGTGGGGTCACTTTGGACAGAAGACACCAAATTTGGACCATCCTCGCTCAAATTAGGCCTAATTGCATAAATAGGCTAGGTAGCAATAGGGCTTTTGAACTCCAGGGTCTATATCGTCGCTCCAATGCTCTAAACATGTCATACATGACCTAAATCATCAATTCTTACATCAAGAATCATCCCTCCAATGACTTACAACAATTTTCCCCAAATCACTAGGGCTTCTTGGTCTGTCTACACACAAATGCAAGCAAACTTTCATTAGTAACTCCACCAAAATGGAAGACTATAAAATATCCTCTATAAAGGGTTTTTAGATACCCTCAAAACAAAACCTTTCACCAATTTTTATAGATTTTTTACAGTGGAATAAAAAGTTATGCATTTTTCTTATCTGCTGGAAAACCTAGTTCCTGAACAGGGCTGTTAAGAAGATTGACATGGTAAACCAACTAAACAAACTTTTCTTTTGGATTGGTAAGAACAAAAAACATCTGAAATTAAATCCTCTTTCCATCCATGTAAGTTTCAGGGCCGTACTCAACCGTACAAGGCTGTACAATGTGAATAATAGGCTGTTTCACATGGAAAAATGCAAGTAAAACATGGCAAAATGAAGTTTTTTGCATTCCAATCTTCTCCAACCTCTGAATTCGAGTTGGCATTACATATTTATGTATTTCAAACTATATCAACAGTCCCAACCACCCATTAACAACTTGGTTTACAAAGATGACAACTTTTAACAACCTTTGACAACATTGTTTTGTGCATTTTGACAATGTTTCTACAACTTTTACATCTTTTGCCTAAATTGTAGCAAAACACCAAAAAAATGGTCCTATATGACATCTACTGGTCTCAAATGACCTTATTTACATCAACCACAACAAAACAAGACAAAAACTCAAAAAGTGATCTCATATGCATGAGGATGCCCTTGCACCAGATTAACACTTTACATTTTTTTGATTATCCTTTTTTGAACCTTTTTTTCCCCATCCATGGTCAAGCCTACCCTACACAACTCACTAGGTACTTAGGTCCCGAGTCCCCACAACCCGTTTTGACTCGCTCGCCTCAAGACTTATCGAGTCTTGGCAAGTCCAAGCGAGTCTTACTGTGCAACACATCAGTGAGGTAGCATACAAACTTACACTCCCATCCTCTTCAAAAATCCACTCAATTTTTCTTGACTCTTGCCTCAAGAAAGTGATTGGACACACTACAAAAGCGTCCCACTAAAACTACCCACATTGGATGAGGATCCATTTTTTTAGAACCAGAGGCTATATTGGACAAACACAGCAAGCAACGTTACACTTGTTCTACCAACAAGATTTAGTCAAATGTAGCTTGTAATTTTTTTAAGCATGGATAAAGCACAAACAAAAAAATCAAATTGTGCTGTCATAGTAAGTAAATAATTTGTGGTGAATTCTACAAGGGCAAAGGCCAAATGCAGAAAGGGAATTATACAAGTCTATACCAACAGTAAACACGACAATTGCAAGACCAGGAATAGGCATATCATTCCCAATTGTAACTTACTAAGTAAAGATGGGTAAAGCTTGGTCTTTGGCCAACTTAGAGACCAGTTTCTGAGAAGTCAGAAACAAATCAAATACATCTAAAAAAGAATGCAAAACATAAAGCTTCTAATAGGTACTTCAATCTACAAAAAATCCATCAGTGACAAGTAACGAAGTCATTGCATGTTACAGGAGTACAACAAATGAGAGTATTTAAGGCTTACAACAATCTTTACAGTGATGAACCTTTGTCATATACCACTTATATGCTAATGGAAGGCATAATCCCCTTTTACAATTTGGTAATCACTGATGCATCAAAGATATTTATAATCAGAAAACTTTTATATCCAAAAGGAAGTAGAGATTGCAATAGTTGCCAACTTTTTATGCATTTTTATCAATTGAAAATTGGAGGCTTTGCATTTAACAAATATTGCTCTAAAAACAAACTAGTAAGCAACATAAATATGCTACACAGAAACAAGCAATACTCTAACCTCTAAAACTCATTTGCATTTTTCAGATTTTGAAAAAGGTGCCAGAGCTCTAAAACTAACTAACTATGTAGACCTAAAGCAATAATTAAAACACTACACAAATCTGTTAACGTATATATGCATCTTTCAGATTTTGAGGAGTTACCTGAAAGTGAATAATTGTACACTTCACGTTTCTTGTGTTTAGGAAAAAGTCATAAAAATTGCCTCCTTTCTCAGCATGTTTGCATACCTATACATAAGATAAATAATAAAAATGTCAATAAAACTATTGACTAAATATATTGTTGTTCAAATGTACAACAGATTTTTCATAAAAAATAGCATACAACTGCCAGAACATGCTTACGTCCTGTAGTTCATCATGAGGTTGAGGAACATTTTCGTAGTTCCTATACTGTTCCAAGCGTGTCTCTCTGTATTTTTCCCGTGTAAAGTTCAGCCTGTCCCAGGGTATACCCTGAATATCTCTTCCTCGTCGGGCATCTGCTGCACTCGTGTCACGAGGCCTGGTTATCTGGCAAGCACGAAATAAACAACAAAATCAATCCTATCTATTAAAAATATAAAAACTGCCAAATTAAAACAAGATTTTAAACAAGCACATCATCTAATGAAATAGTAACAAACACACAGCATGGAATTTCTTTATCGAAGAAAGAAAACTGAGACAGCTGACCAGTAATAAACAGAACAGCAGAGAATGCACACAAGTTAAAGCACAAATTACATTTTCATCATCACAATTAAAGATACAGATATGTAGAGCCATCTGAAACTTACTGCCACATAATCATTGTCCGAGTCTGAATCTACATCACCTCTACCTTGATTTTGATATTCATCTTCTAACTCATCAAAATCAGTCATTTCATGATCATCCCCCATGTACTCATATTCATCTGCCAGATGGCGGGCCATCAGTCTCTTCACAGTATCAAAATCCCTGCAGCATTTCATCCCACTATATTAGAAAAAATAAATAATTGATAACAAAATGTCTACTCAGGGCAATGTGTGTGTGCGTGTGTGTGCATACTTCAGCCCTAAATATGAATAAGAAAAGAGGGTAAAGCTTATAGAGTAACACTAAAACAAGAGGATCAAAATAAACCCATTTCATATGGTGCAGTACAATAGAGTTTTAAGAGTTCATTCTCAAGAGAAAATGAGTGTTTCAAGTATACAACACTGAAAAGGAAAGGAAAGGTACTTTTATAATCCATGATACCAGGCGATCTGTTTTTGGGTCTACAGATTTCTTACAGTATATGGGACTCCTCGTACTCCCAATATGAGGGTGGCACCTAACTTATTCTCCACAATACGAGGTGTACATACCTTACCCCCTGCAGGATTTGAACTTGTGACCTCTCTTTCAAGAGTACAAGTTTTCCACCACTAGGCCAACTCAGAGGTTTGCAACAACAGGAAAGGTAGTGATTTCCTTATCTAAATGGACAGGATGGGTAAAGATGATAAGCTAGAGGATTTTAGCCATTGCGTAATGGGTTTAAGCCATTCAAAGGTGCATCTAGAGATGCAACCATAGCATAGTTGAAAAGTAAAGGTTGTATTCATACACTGAATCATCAGGATGAATAAAGGTAAACAGAGAGATCTAAGTAACCAGCATTCATCCTCTAAGCCATATTATATCAGAGCATCTAATAAGCTTTAGTTTCTAAAGTGTGTCCAATCCACACATAAAGTATGGGACTGTAGACTTTCAAAACTCAATTAAAGGACAATTTCTCAGGCAGTTAAGCATCAGCATTAAATTTTTCCAGTCCATGATGGTGGATTATTCAAGCTTTTTCAAGAAAACCCTGTATTAGTTTTTTACATCATTTCAAATCATACTCCGTGGTCCATCATCAGCATTAATTAAAGCAAAAAATGTAAAATCTTTAAGTAATCCAATTTTCTCCAGGATTTCACTGTTTTCTCCAGAAATCTTGAATAATCCAATTTCTCAGGGATTTCAGCACAGAAAAGCAGCACAGTGGAAACAATCCAACTTAAGAAACGGAGAGAAAAAGTCAATTTGTTAAACTTAGACTCAATATACAAAGATTTTGCCCCAAAATTAAAGGAATATTCATTTGTATGTGGCACAAGCAGAGCCTTACAGTATTTCTCATTTACAATTCTGGATATTAAATATGATTATTCTCATAGTTCAAGCAGAATTTAGAACATACTATTCCCTCCAAAACCCCAGTGTGGGTAATCCAAACCGGCCAACTCCCATCATGATGCAGGAGATTTGCACTGAATCGGGGGTATGTCACGCCCACAGCTTCGATAGGTTAGAATAGAAAATTAGTTAGTAGTTCAGAAATTTTGAAACGTGTCTCCCCTCAAAACGAGAGCAGTCGCATTTAATAGTTATGGTATTGTTTTAAATATAAGTGAAAAGCGTTTTAGTTTTATTTCAAGGAAGAAGGTATATTGCTGTATGGTATTTTGCTGATAAATCTATCACAATTATATGAACAAAACAGTTGACGTTTTCCACACTGTCGATGAGTTGATTGATGAATGTTAAGCATCTAAAGGGATTGCTTATTCCAATTCAAAGTTCTTATATTTCCCAGGTTTCTCACTTGAATTGAGGCAGGGCAGAACTCCATCATTATCGTTAGTTCCCATTCTCTCTCTCAGCATAAGGAGAGATTTCCACAAAATTGAATTCAAGGGATATGTAGCATGCAGCTGAGTATACAATTCTGAGTACAATGAGAAAATAACTTTTATCTTCCTTGAGACCTTACACACATATTCAAATTAGTGTTGAATGTACAATTCATCAAACAGATACTCCATCTACCACGACATAGGAAATAAAAACCGTGCTTATGCAGGTACCCCAACCCCTTTCCAGAATTCCACTATCTATTATATCAATCTCTCTAAATCCCATCCAGAAACCCACATCTCCTAAATAGTAGAAATACTCCAAATTCTTCAATTACCCTGACAAGACCATCTCCAAAAAAATGTTGTTCAAACCCTAAATTTTATGAAAATGTTATAAAACCCCCAACATTCATCAATATCACGGAACCCCCAACTAAATGTCACTAGTTAAGAATATTCAACGAACTGGAACACACACGGCCTATTGTACTATTCAAAGAATGTCATATACTTAATGACAAAACTGTATGTATCAGTTTGAAATAGTCATCTCATCCAGACAACCTACTGCTATCACCTAAAAGAAGGCGGCCTATTATAAGTGCCTCTTTCCACCAGAACACGATCTAAGGTACATGCCCATTAGAAATGTTATGGACAGAACCTATCCCACACACCTCTTGGACACCAAAACTGAACCCACGTCCCTTGATTTGTTTAAGTAAGGAACTGTCACATATTCATCCTACACAAATTTTGTATTTTTACTTTGAATTTCCAAATGCTTTTAGAAAAATTAATCTTATACACTAGCTCATGTACCCCCATATTCATCCTAATCTCATGTACCCAATCTTCGATTTACAGGAATAAATTTTGTAAACCTCCATTTTTTCTAAAAAAAAATTAGAAAACAACACAAACCCATTTCGTTTACCATGATTCCACACAACCCCAATTTTGCTTACCATAATTCCACACATACCCATTTCACCTACAATTATTTCTTACGGACCCATTTCATAGAAAGGACAATTGCCATAATATAACATAAGTACAAATCAAAGGAAACCCAAAAAAATTCAGACGATTGTTTCAGTTAACAACTAAACAGACTCCAATCATGAAAAACGCCTTTCTTACTGGATAAAAAGATGGTCAGTGAACACAATCACTTACCAGCAGCTCTGAGTGAGCCTAATATCTGCCTGCCTTTTGCCTATGTACAATCTTCACACCACTACTGAAAGAGAATATATACAATTTATATATGTGGAGAGTTCGCTTTTCTAGAAGACCAGGGCACCTAACACATGTTTCCCAGTGCGAGGTTACACGGCCCGAATTGAATTTAAGCCTGCGCCTTTGTCTGTTTCCCTATCAGGGAACGCCGCCCAAGAAGCAATCCTCTTAAATAATTATGAAGTGTGATGGAGACGCTATAGACCCGAAGCACACATCACATATACAGTAAAGTTAGAATATGTACACGTTGAGTACAGAATACTTACAGACATGGGTAATGTGATGTTTGATACTTGAGCACGTTTTAATGGTTGTAAGCTTGGAATATTATGATTTAGAATTATATTTGAAGGATGAAGTTTCCACAGTCGATGATAAAGTTGTAATATGAAAAAAAAAATTATAGAGAAATTCATATTATAATTTAACTTAAATTATATTATTATAATGTAAAAATATCAATAAATATAATAAAATATTAATTGTTATTATTTATTTATATATTTTTTTCATAATTATTTATTATTTATTTTGAATTGAAATATAAATAAATATTGTTTAAAATTTAATTATATATTAAATATAAGTGTAATAAATATTTTGATTCTTTTTAACTAAAAATAAGCAACATCCTTGTCACTTGTCACTTTCTGATAACTTAGTTTTTGAGATGGGCATAGTGAGAGTATATGGTGTATAGAACCACATAACTATCTAGAATGTAGCAATTTGGAAGGAACACACTAAGCGGCAAGTTGGCCAATCACACTTCTTCAGTGGAGTGCGATATGCAAGACTTGAAAAGAAAGCATACTTCTCCGCTTATTTAGTGAAGTATGCAAATACAATGAGCACAAGCTTGTCTACTTATTCAATGATGAGTGGAATTATAACATTTACAACCACTTCCACTTATTCAGTAGCGAGCCAAAACAATACTTCCACTTATTCAATGGTATGAACAATATAATACTTTCCACTTATTTAGTGGGGCGAGTAAATACTTTAAAGTAAATGTAAGACCACTGGTGATACTACCATCCAGGGCATTACAAAGTTATATATCAAATGTCTACAACTTAGTATAATTATTGCAACCATTCATAATGAGTTGAATAGTCATTAAAATCAATGTATTTGAGGGTCCCAACAAAGATATACCTCTAATAAGTGAAACAAAGGCTAAAGTAGGACTAGTATAATTATA
>VDFB02058242.1:137811178-137937263 GCA_007258455.2 Sequoia sempervirens | reverse complement strand
TTACCATCATGCCTTATACCCCTAGAAGAACTGCTTTAGCTTCAATGTTATCTAATATTTAATGCCGCCTTGGAATTTTTCACTAATTTTTTAATGTAGGGATTATGAAAACATATGCATATACAATATTCTGATTGTGTTTTATAATGTTGTTTGTTATTTGAAATTGATTTCAGGTCTTGGACTGCTTTCAACCCCATATGCTCTAGAAGAAGGGGGATGGATGAGCTTGGGAGTGTTGTTTGGATTGGCACTAATTTGCAGTTACACAGCGTTTGCTTTAGCTGGATGCCTGGACTGTGATCCAAAGGTCTTAAATTATCAGGACATAGGAAACCAGGCTTTTGGAATGAAGGGGCGATTGATCGTCTCTACGTTCTTATATGTGGAGATAATATTCATAGCAATTGGGTACACAATATCTCTGGGGGACAATATAGCTGCCATTTTCGTGGACACACAGTTGAATGTTTCATCCTGGTTACATATAACTACGCCTAGATTTCTGACAATTATAGCGATTTTATTTGTTCTGCCAACCCTGTGGGTTAGAGATCTCAGATCAATTTCATTTCTTTCATTTGGCGGAGTCATCACTTCTCTTCTGTTAATGCTTGCATTGACATGGGCTGGTATTTTTGGTGGGGTGGGTTTCAGACAAGAAGTTCCTTTGATTAATATGCAGAGAATGCCAGTCTCCACGGGGCTTTATGCTTTCTGCTATGCAGGCCATGTTGTGTTTCCTACAATTTACAAATCAATGAAAGATCCCTCTAAATTTGGCAGGGTGAGTGTCCTAATCAAATATCAATTCAACCTTGTTCTAGGGAGTTTCTATTTAAAGGTATCTTAATTTAATTATATGTGGAATTTGAGAATTCAGGTTTCCACAATATATGTAGTTTGATAAGAAGCTCTTTGTTATATTCTTCAAGTAGAAGAGGGTAAATTTTATAAGGAAAGTAATTAAGGGACTCAACCTATGGAGATATCTGAAGCTCTTTTCCACACCCCCAATTTATTCCTAAATATCTCTGAAATTCAAAATAGTTAATAAAATTGTGGGCTATTTCATTTCATGAATATTCATTATTGTTTACATATTAACAAATATCTTTTATTTTTCTCTCAGGTCATTTTGATCAGCTTTGTGATAGTCACTGCAGTATACAGTGGGTTTGCTTGCCTGGGTGCCACCATGTTTGGGAGCTTAGTTAGATCTCAGATAACTCTGAACATGCCCAAGCATTTGCTGATAACAAAATTGGCTCTGTGGGCAACAGTAATCACACCCATGAGTAAATATGCATTGCAGCTGTCACCAGTGGCCAGAGAGCTAGAAAACATTGTGGCCTCTGCTTGGAAGCCTAAAGGAAGAATGATGGCAAGAGCATGCATAGTATCATTTCTTTTGCTCAGCATACTGGCCATGGCTCTTGCTTTACCTTATTTTGGCTATGTACTGTCTCTCACCGGGTCCTTTCTTAGCATTACAATGTCCATCATTCTTCCCTGTGTTTTCTACATCAAAATCAAACGTAAAACCATATCGGTACGGAAAATATTGTTCAACGTTTTTTTGATACTGATAGGACTAGTTCTGGGTATATCTGGAACCATAGCCTCTGCCAAAAATCTCATTGAAAGCATACACGGTCATGCAAGGAATTGATTCATAATCGTTTCAATCAAAACAAAATTACCCCACTGAGAGCTATATTTTATATGGGCAATAGATCACATTCTTCCTTTGTTCCCCTTGAGCTCCCCTCAGTACCAAGAATTTGCTAATCTGCACTTGCCAAGAGAATAAAAAAGAATGGATACGAGTTCTACTATTGAAAAATTTGCTATGGATATGAGTGCACCAAAGAATTAAATTGTGGAGTTGTGCTTTAAATGATTACAAGATAATATGAAAATTTACATGAAGAAACTTTATTGCTCTTACACCATTTTTTTTTTTTTTTTAATTAATTAATTGAGACAAAGTCGTTGGTGAAACAGTAATTCGCCAGAAAAAAACGTTCACCCATCTTATTCGTAAGGATGATTTTATCATTTTTTCCCCTCGTGCATTTTCATAAACTTTTTAGACATTGAAATGCGTGTCAAAAGCAGAAGGAAAGTTTAAAATAAAAAGGCAATTTTCCTTGCATAGAATTATATGCTCTTCTCCAGCAACTTTATTTATGGCTTAGTTTGTTGAAATGAAAACTTCTTTCATTATGGGGTCATTTTTTCTTTTTTAAATGATTTGATGCTGCCTATCACTCCTTAAATTAAATTGATATGTATGTGCAGGAAAATAATGCTTCCATTTTAATTTAGGTTTAAGTGAAATGCCAATTTATTAATTACAATTATATTTAGATTAAAAATAGGTTGAATTTGATAAATATAAAGGAATTAGAATGTATTTAGTTTTGTTGATTTTGATTTGTTGATGTATTATGATGTATTCTTATGTTCTAATTGACTACTAAATTAGAAATTTAATTACGAATTTGAGGTCTAGAATATTTGATGAACTTTTGTTTGATACTGAAATGCTATAGGATTGCATTCTATCATGCAATCTACTTTAAGATGATTTTTCTAAGATGAGATTTAGTCATTTTGCCTATGTATCTATTTGTTATTGACATGGATTTTGGTGATACACTCTTACTTTTGTAGTTGTTGCTAGACAAATAACTACTCTAAAAAACACATGAGGATTTCTAGTTTTGCTAGAAGGAAGATTGTAGACTTCCTTGTGTTAGGACTAGGTGCTATTCACCTTGCGATCTTAGGACTAAAGTATTTTATTTTATAATTTAATGTATATCTCCAAAAATTATGGAGAGGATAACTTGGATGCCCCACATGAGGAAGATTGATATATATTTAATTATCATTCCCTTGATGAATTTAAAAATGTGTTGTAAGGTAGCATTGAATGGGGGAATGAGATTTTCCTTATTCTAATTGTCTCTAGTGAAAGAACATATATGATAGATAATTATGATTGTATGTGAGTAGTTATGACAATGTCTAAGAGTATCTTTTGACTTTAACATGATGACTATGACAAGTTATGATAAATTCATTACAAGATGGGAGTTACATACCTTTCCAAGAGATTGTGTATGTGTGGGTTGTTGAAAATTTTTCCCTTACATGTGTGATTTATGTTTTGACTTGAATGGGCAGTTTGGGCACCTAAAATGGGTCCAAAATTTTAGCACTTTGTTTATAATACCATTATGATATTTTATTATATATTAAGGCCTTGGAATAAAAAGGATTGCTATTTTTATAGGTTGTTTTAGTATGTTGCTCAAGTTGGATTGAAGGGAGAAGTTGTGTTTCAATGTACTCTACAATTGAGATTAATGCAATCTGTACTCTCTTTGGTGGTGGGATGTTTTAATCGAAAGGGGATTTCCCACATATATCAATGTTCTTGTAGTATTACATGTTTTATTGCTTTAATTTTATTTATGTTTTCATAAATATTTTATCATTGTTAAATGAAATTATGAGCATTAAGGATAATAGTTTTAATTTTAATTTTACCTATATTTCCAATATTTGGTTTCAAATCTTGGTTGGGGAAAGAACCTTAAAGATGAGATTTTCTTTGTAATTCTTAAGAGAATGTTGACTCTTTTTGTATGGTTGTGTGTGCATAAATTTTTTAAATTAAAGTTAGCAAAATCCACAATGAGTATCTATACTTGGAAAAACCCTACCACATTGCAAAGGAGGCAATTCACGTGGTAATGAAATTTTAAGTCCATGTAGAGAGACCCCTTTGAATAAATCCATAAAAAGTGACCTCATCACCCAATTAATCAAGGCCATATATGATGGGAGAAGTTTGGGCATAACAAAAATCACAAATCCAATTATGCAGTATGCAATAACGGGGGTCGTATACAAAGTGTACAACATAAACCATGAAGTCTCTACTATGAAAAACCTCAATATATGCCACACATTAGATGGTAGTGGAAGGTAAATAAGTATAACTTTGTGAGGTCTTTCTAGAATATTTTATTGAAAATGTCTAATCAATGTAGAACACCCATTACTATTTGAGGTATGGAGCACTAATTTTATGCCTTAAATTCTACTTCATGAATCCATTAATGGTTTTTGTAGGAAAATTTTAAAAAATAAACTAATAAGTTGCCACACAAATCCAAGACCATGTCAAAAATTTCAAGGATGTCATTTATTTTACCACAATCTATTGGGTTTTCTTTAAATCCCTAGATCAATAAATATAGAACATAAAGTGCATATCCTATGATATGGTGAGAAAATAAATCAATGATATTGTGTTCCTATTAGATAAGGATTATATGGTGTAGCCACGGTAGGAGGGTCCTCAAAGAGAACAATCCAAACTATGTAGCAAGATTTACACAACGAAAGCAACACAAAATATGGAGGAAAATGTAGATTCAAACATTCTTATTATCTAGAAATTCAATTACAATCAACCGACAATATCCAGTTTTACAGATCTAGGCTCACAGGCCTAATACAACATGCTCAAAATATAATATTCCTATATACTCCTTCATGCGAGCTTAAATATTACATATCAAGTCTACATTCATCTACCTAATCAAATTCTGTTATCTTAATGATCATTACAATGCTTTATATCATATTGCAGATCTAGAATCTTCTGTGTCATCCAAAGATCATTACAATCTCTGATGAAGGAAATGTAACGTGTGCATGAAATAGGTCAGCCTCAAATTTGAATTTCTCCTTGGAAGGTGCATAGGATGAAGTGTGGACCAATAATTAAGGTCGAGGACACTCCACGAAACAATTCAAAACACACTATAAGGATCCGTAAGTTATGGGAAAGATCCACAAGAGATCAAACTAGTCGTTAGGCTTGAAACTTATTCCAGTGTCAGTTCTTGAAATTGTCACTTAATCTGGGAAAGATTACTTTCCAAAAAAAGGATCCAATCACCCTCAAATCTTGGAATAAGGAAAATGAACACGACCACAATGAAAATGTAGATCCACTAGGCCTAGTGAGCAAATATGTTGAATCCACCAACTTGAACTGAACTTGAACTAAAGAAGAACAAAATTGAAATGAAAATATTTTTGGTTGATGCAAGATTGCCAAGAACCAAGGATGCTCTTGTATTAGACATCCATGGTTATTTGAAAAGTGAGTCCCTCACTTTGCTAGAGGGTTAAAGGAAAACCAATACAGTCTACCTCAACCTGAGAGATCCAAGAAGAATCCTCCAATGGTCTACCTTTCCACTTCACAAGATATTCTTTGTACTATCTTCCATGTGTTTTCATCCCATCTTTGATATCCAAAATCTCTTCTATCTCATCTGATTGTTGTTTAGGAAACTATTTCTCCAATTTTTCTTTACTATCTTCACTGAATTCTACTTCATGGTATTGATGTAGATATGCAATTTTGAATATAGGTGATATACCCATGCCATCCGGTAACTCTACTTCATATGCATTTCCCGAATCAAATTTCTTCAAAATATTACAGAGTCCAAACTTCCCCATCTTGAGCTTATTGTATGTGCCAATTGGAAATGTTTCCTTCCTCAAATACACCATCACTTCATCTCCAAATTTGAAATCCTTATGTCTCCTCTTTTCATCTGCTCGCTCCTTATACTTTCGGTTCATATCTTCCAATTGTTGCTTTACTTGAGTATGCACTTTCTTCATATGTTATGCAAATTCCTCTGCTTTTGCACTTCTTTTATCTTCCTTATTGATGTATCACAACTCTGATATACCTCTAGGATGAACTCAAGTAACAATCTCAAAAGGTGTCTTTCTGGTACTCCTATTCACTGAATTATTGAGAAACTCTGCTTGAGCAAGGACTAAATCCCAACTTTTGGTCTTCTCTCCAACCAAACATCTGAGCAAATGCTCCAAAATCTTGTTTACTACCTCTGTCTATCCATCAGTCTGTGGGTGAAAAGTAGAATTGAACTTTAAATATGTCTTTAAATTCTTCCAAAGTGTCCTCCAAAAGTAATCAACAAACATTGTATCTCTGTGTGAAACAATACTCTTAGGTAATCCATGCAATTTGACCACTTCCTTGAAAAACAAGTCTGCGACATGTACTACATCTATTGTCTTCTTACAAGGTATGAAATGTGCCATTTTAGAAAATCTATCTAATGGAACCTTAATTCTCATGTCTCATCTTAAAGCTTTGTTGCATTTAGGAAGGTTTTAGGATTTGTTTCCTTGAAGTCACTTGAGCATTCTATTTTGTTGTTGACTCCCTATTGCCCACTGCCAGTCACTATTTTAAATTTTTTTCTATTAGGCAACCGGTTCCCTCATCGTGGATCCATAAAACTTTGTTATAATGATTTTAGGGGTTCTTAAGTCTTTTTTTATCTATTGTATCATCTTAGGGAAGTCCCCTTTCTTAAAACAACTTATGAGCATGTGCCTAAAAGTTTTCACTTAAGCTCAACTGACTTATATCCTTATCACTCATCACTAATCACTTTTGAAATATATGTTTTAAAGAAACGACGAGCGATGAGATGATATCTCTTTGATATCGCTCATCGCGAATTGTTCCTTGAACTCCTAATTGTAAATAGCGATGAGCAAGCTTCTTAAGGATCTCTTATCACTAATGATTTTTGAATTCTTAAAGTTGTAATAGCGATAAGCAATAACCTCTGAATTTATGATCCTAGTTTCATCGATCATCGCCAATATGATATGAAGAGATTGTTTTAAATTAGTGATGAGCGAGAAGATGAGTTCCCAATTGCATCGCATCTTGAAGATTTTTTTAGGTGCTAAGAGTTGATTTAGCAATGAGCGATATGGTCCCTTTTAAGGAGTTTTCTCTGGCTAACTTGATTACATCCTATTTGCGATATCTTTTGTGCCATTGATTGCTATGCAGGTGTATGTGTCAAACTATGGTACTTACATCTCTTGTCATTGATGGAAGTCAAGGTGCAAAGTTAAATTAGCAAGGAGCGATGGAGATGAATATGATCAAGAAACCAACTACAGATCTAAGGGCTGAGATTTTATCACATAAAGCAATTTCATCACTGATAAAGTTGGATGAGAATGAAGTAAATCAACAATTGGTAACAACCACCACATGAAGAGGCAACATGGTGAAATCCTAAGGATTTCATATAAAGAAAAAAGGAAGGTAGCAAGGTGGATTATTAACCGTTAATATAGTTCTAAAGTTGAAGGATCAACGATCAAGGTTTAAAACTAAATGACTAATTGTCAATTCACTTGTGCAAGCTTACTATCAAGTATTAATGGTGACATGCTCCCCTCTTGGTCATAATAGAAAGTAGATATCTAGTTTATCGTGCATCCTAATTCACTAGATGGCAGAAAGAATACTAGAGGCCAAAGAATTTGCAAGGAAAGCTCTAGAAATTATCAGCAACTAGAGTGACACTGCTTTCATCCGGGTAAGCAAAACTGGTACTTCCTTTTAATTAAGGTAGTAAGATGAATTCCCTGGAAAGCTGATAGGAAAATTGGTGGAATGCGCAATTTAGTCTTTTCTGGTGATTTCAATTTGATAATTGAGCACTATCTAAATTGTGAAGAAGGGTGTCATGTTCAGTATTAATGTTTTATCCTATCATAATTGTGAAGGGTTTTGTTTGTCCATAAGAAATTGTAAACCCTTGTTTACATTTGCATTACAAGCATGAGTGACCCAGAGCCTAGTGAATCCAGTGTTAAGCCGGAAAGAAAACCAAAGAAAAAGAGGGTTAAAATACTTAAAACTCAACATGCTTCAGCTAAAATTATGCTTAAGCCAGTGATTGTGTCTAACCCTTTACCTAGTACCCCTGCGGCTTCCACGAGGTCTAGAAGTGCAAAGAAGGAAACATAAAAGTTTTTGCAAGAAAATTTTGGAGGTATCATAGAGTGAGGGTCACGAATTGGTAAAAGGCCCACAAGAAAAGTTGTTACCACTAGGTTGATTGATAATGCTGGCGAGATTGGTGAGAAATCCTAGCCCTAGAGTGGATGGTAATTATTTCGGTATGCTTTCAATAGGAAAAATTCTAGTAAGCCTGCATGCTATTTGTGGGGGTTGAACCTGGGAAAGTTAGTGGTTCAAAATGTGTTTGTGGAAGTTGATTTAATGATGGATCTAGCAAGGCACTATGACCCTACTGACAAGAAAATCAAGAGTGAGAAGGGTGATATAATTCTGGGGGTGACAAAGGATAAAATATTGGATGTATTTGGGTTAAATCCCAATTATAATGCAAAGTTTAGGCATGCTGACTCGTATGTTGAATATGAGGGGAGAGAATTTGCATACAGAGAAACAATACTTGTGCGACATAGAAGGAGCAGGAAAAAAATCACTGTTCAAGATGTTGAGCCTTTTGAGTGTGAAGAATTTGAAGATTATTTCAAAAAAACTTAGTATTATTTAAACCAAGTGCTAGCTTGGGATTTTGAGGTTAGAATAGCCCCTGATTTGTTGGTGATGGTGTCAGATATACAAGAATATAATCAAAACACTAGTTTTGATTATGCTAATTTTGTTGCTCAACGAATGCATGAGGATTTTATCAATTTAAAAAAGAAAGTACTCCCTCTGTCTTATCCCCATTATTCTTTATTGATGTGTATGCTCTTATGGGAAGGAGATTATGAGTGGAAAAGGAAATTAAATCTGAAGATTAGGGAATGTGAAAATATTGCAATCCCTGTGCAAATGTGGACATACATTTGGGATCAAGATTGCTCCAATTCTAATTAAATCTTATTTTCCAATGTTATAAAACATGGTATCTTAGAGTCATTGGGTGTGGCACCTAAATTCAGACTTTCTCTAGAGATCAAAAGTGTTATGTGCGCAAAGGATGTACAAGGCTCTATAACAACACATAATTGGGCCGACTAGTTTTTACATTCTAAATATACTTTGATAAGGGTTTATGGAGCTAAGGTGGCACCCCATTGTTTACCTTTGTATGTCTTAGATTGATTGGATTTCATGGAGCTCATGTGGAAAATTGATGTTATGGATTATGAAATGTTTATAAAGGACATAAAGGGCTCTGTAGTAAATCCCCAATGTTCTTTTGCTTATTTTAAAGTCACTGCCCTTGAAGGGTATGAAAAATTGGGCATTATGGTGAATAATCTCAAAATGCCTATCGATGGGATTAGAGTTTTTGATCCAGAAAGATTTGTGGTAGGAAAAAGAAGACAAAATAAATTAGGAATCATACATCATGAATTCCTTTATAGAGATGATGTACTAAGGAATCTGACAAGTGATGAGGCTCTCATGGTTAGAAAAAAGGATTGGACAACTATGACAAATCTTGAGGAAAAGGTTATGAAAAGGAATGCCTTCTACATCAGTCCATACAATGAAATTGCAAACCCCTTGGAGAGGGCCTTTACCATGATAAGGGACTATCAGTTTGGTGAGTTTAAGATAAAGGTAAAGGAGGCTGTAGACAAAGCGCATGTCCTCATAGAGCAACAACGACAACAAGAAGATATGGATGTCCCAAAATGGCTTGAAGATGTTCAGGAGGTTAGAGAAGAACAAGTGGTAGAACATGTGCTAGGAAATGAGGAAGTTGAGTAGAAATTTCCCCTCCTCATGGATGTGCAGGATCATCATGGAAAAAATAGGCCCTTAAGTGGCAAAAAATTCAGAAAAATTAGAGTTAGGCAACTTGACGTAAAAATTTGAATAAGTTATCTATATTATTTCAAAAATATGTAAAAAATAGAATATGTAGCAAAATGAATGTAGTTTCTAAACTAATAGGTTTATTTTATTTATTTTTAAATCTATTTGGTGAAAATTTGAAATTTCACAGTAGTAGTACTTAAATTTCAGGGAAAAAATAAGAAGTAGGTGTTTTTCTGACCACACTAACCACAATAAAATGATAATATTTTTTTATAATATTTTAGACATAAGTAGAGGAATCATGTCTGGATGTGATGCATATTTTTTTGTAATTTTTTTCCAAGTAAATAATTAATTATGATTTTCTTATTACAACTTTTAAAAAATATAAAAAACTCGTATGTCTGACCACCTTAACTTGGTCAAAACTTCATGAAATTCAATTTTTCTTTTTTTAATCCTATAGTATGCAAAACATAGAATGTGATGCATGTTTTGGATTCCAAAAATGTGATATTGTTTGAAAGCTATAGATGTTTATCAATTAGTCTATCAATCAGGACTTTAGTCGTAATTCAAATAGAAAATGAATAATAATTATTCATTAAATTCAAAGTAAAGCATAATTTATATTGGTGGAAAGATGAGAATATCCTTTAAAAACCCTTTTCATTTCATCAATTTTGGTTTTAAAAAAAGTCGTCAGCCACATACCCTACAAATACCCATCATATTGCCACTTTTTGGCCCATCATGATCCTGTACATACCCTCATATTGAAGAGACTCATAGTTTAGATGTTCCTCCTAACAGGATTGTCCAGTGGCAGTATAACAGAGAAAATGATGATGATCCCAAAATTAGGGAGTGTGATGAGTTTTTGGGTGATGATAAATTTGTGCAGACTAAAGAATTTCAGGAGTTTATGATTCAACAATGGAGTAAGAAAATAAAAGAGATATTAGAATCAACCTAAGTCAATGTTGAACCTTCTCATCAAGAGGAAGTTGAGAAAGTAGAGGAAGAGAAGATGAGGGCTGAAATTGCAGCTATTACTCCCATTGAAGCTCGAAGAATTGTTAAAGATAGTGGAATCATGTTATTACTAGGATGTAATATCACAACTTCCATAGCATATGATGTAGTTAGCATAGATCCTTAAGCTTTGATATTTGGAGATCAATTTGAGAATAAAATATTTGGTTCTAGATATAGTCCAAAGTTGCATACCCTTGCAATTTGATCTATGGCACCTAATACAAGCAAACATGAGGTTGCTAGGCCTATTGAAGAAGTCATTGGCTCACTAGTGGTCAAAAGAGATACTGACATAACTCCAATCCAAGCAGCTTAGTTAACTGCACATGCTGCAATGCTGAGTGTAGACACTACACATATCTCTTAGAAGAAATATGAATATTTGGTCAAAGAATATAATAAGACTTTGAATGAATTGAGTTAAATGAGAGCTACCATTCAAGCTACTCAAAGAAAAGTGACTCAACCTTCTTATTCTTTTTCATTTGATATATCTACACAAGATAGGGAGACTTTGGCACTTAGAATTGATGATTTGAAAGAAAGTTAGTTGCTATGAAGGAAAATGTTAGGTAGGCCAAATTGGAGATAGTTAGGGTGGCCAATGAAATTTTTGAGGATGCACTTAATCATAGGGTGACCAAGTTGCTCCATAAGGCTAATGATGTATGGGACATGTATAAAAACATTCATGAGGAAAATACAAAATATCTGCAAGTACATGAGACCTTTAGGAGTGAATGGAATAATTGGATTGCTAGGGTAAGTACTTTTAAAGAAATCATGCCAAAAATGAATGAGGATCTTGAGGCACCCACAAATATTCTTGACATCTTCAAAACTATTGACTCAATAAATAAGGTAACTACTTTCCATGGAAAGTTGGGTGTACAACTCCAAAATAAGTGGAAGATATTCAAGGAGATGAAGGATTGTGGTATGCCTCAAACATTGAATTCAAAAGGTGAATTGCATCCGTTTGAAACCTGGAAGAAATATTTGGGAGGATTGCTTGAAGCGGCTATGATGCATTTGTCTGTCACTAATTACATCTTGTTGAATTCAATCATTGATACAATGGTGGGAATTGAATAAAAAATGGACATATTTGTTAAGGAAGCCAGGATTTTAATTGATACAAGGTACTCCCAGTATACTACTAAGGTGCAAGATTTATTGAATGTTAAATGGCCCACTAAAGAAGAATACAACATTTGGTTGGAGAGATACACAGAGTAAGGAAAATAATGGATAGGAGAGGAATAATACATAGCCTGAATAGAGTACAGATTAGGCTTTTGATATAACATGGTAAAATATTATTCTCTCCTCAAAACTCAAAGTGATTAGCATGTGATGGTAATGTGGATTAACACATTTTGACCTTTTTCTACCTTGCTTCATAAGTTTTTTTGTTTTGATTTCCTTATAGTTGGAATTTTGAGCATATGGAGAATATCTTGTAATTGTTGTAACAAACTAATGATGTCTTTTAAGGTGGGACCTATTTTCCACGAAGAGTTGAGGATAATTTTGCCTCATGTTTATTTGCTCCACTTGAAGACTCAAGCATAACTAAGAAGGGAATGTGTTGCAAGTGGTCCTATGGGATCATGATATGTGTGCTATCTGGTCAGAGACTTGTTTTTCTCCTTCATCTCTATAAGAAGGAATTGAGGACCAGAAGCACGAGAGAGTCATAATTTTTTAAAGTTAATACTATTAATTTTGTTAAGACAAATACAAAGCAAGTTATAGAGTCTTTGTTTTAAGTTTCTCTTGGAGTTCATATTTATGCATGTAAGACTGATAATGGTATAGCATTTATAGTACAAATTAATATTAGTTTCGTGGTTATTCTCTCTCCTTGTATGCATGTTATGGGTTATGATTGAAAGTAGTCAAGGCTTTCTTTCACTTGTCTCTATCATTATCTGATGGATGTTTAGTTTCATGTTTTCTTATTGATTTAATGAATTGATGTAAATGCTTATATGAGTTGATAACTTATAATTACTATGTGCTAGGATATTTGTAAGAAGTGATAATCCTGAATGTCACAGGGGAATGTTGTAATGCAATATTTCTTGGGGTTATATGTGTTATTATCTAAATTTTTATCAGGTTATGTCAAAAGGTATTGACTCCATGCTTGGGATAAAGACATTGGTTCATCTAGGGTATTAGTGTTACACTTATAGTGTTGATTCATTAACTACTCAATCTTTTAACCATAAAATCTTAGAGGAACACTATTTTTATTTGTTTTTTGGTGTCTTTTCTCTCATATCCCATATATATAACATTGACATAATAAGCCGCCAACTTATTCAATGTTACTATTAAGTGGTATCATGACAAATCTATTATTAACAATGTATTTGATTGTAATTGTGAAAGGTATTTAGGTATACATTGTGGGATCACCCTCCCAGGTTTTACAGATCCCAAAGAGTAGGCATAGAAGTTTAACCTCTATTCATTCATTGGCCAATCCCTTTAGAATTACTGATAATTGGAAATGGAAAAATCCATAGGTACTTCTAGAGATCAGTTTGGTTCTTAAAAAATAACCAATAGATTGGCGACTCTACTGGGGACTAGCTAAGTCCAAAGTATCTAAGTTGGATTAGGTATAGTTAGAGTCAGTTGTTCATTGTGAATATTCCTTACTGTTTAAGGAATAATCAGTTTTAAGTCTATTGCATTAGTCCCATCATACTAGGTCTTATGCGTCAGGTATTATTTCATTTTGCCACTTTCTGTTGAGTAATGTTTAAAATATTTTTTGGAGTAACAAGTAAAAAATAAAAGTGCAATCACTTTTTTTTTCCCAATATCTTGGGTTGCAACTCTAATTTCTCTAGTACCAATGTGAAGTTTAGTTCTCAAAAATAAAACAACAAGAAAGATTTTGAAATACTTGACATTATGAGGAAGGCTAGAAGTTATGTGAAGAAGCATCCTACGAAGAAGGAAAAATTTGAACCTACAAAGGAAAAGTGATCTGAATGGGTCAGGAAACATTCTAAATCAAGTAAGTCTATTGATTCCCATCCTAATGTATCTCCTACTTTTCATGTTGATATAAGTAGTGCTAGTGTCCATGAAGAAAGGTATAATGTTCAAGAGTCTAACATAGACTATGGAATTTTTCCAGTAGAACAAGTTTTTGATAGTGAGTTAGATATCTCAAGAGAGGAGGATAGATGTGAGTTTTGGGGAAAGAATAAGAAGTTCTCTGAGTCTTCAACCCTGAGAATTGGTTCTATTTTCAATGGAAATAATTTTAAGACACGAGGTAAATCCCTTGATGAGCCAGTTCAATTTTCTCTTGAGGAAGACCGTGTCGACCAACCTTATTTTACTCTTTCCCTGAGTGAACATGGGGATATTATGGAAAATGAGGAAGATATAGATAATGAAATGAAATAAATTGAAGAAGAGGAGTTAAGATTCCAAGAACAAGAAGGAAAAAGAAAGAAAGATTTGAAAGAAAAGGAAGATAGGATTAGAGTTGAGCAACTTGAGAGAGATGCTAGGAGGAAAAAATTGGAGAAAATGAGAGATGAGGCCGCAAGGCATAGAATATTTGAAGAATATCTTTTTTAAATGACTGATGATATTCTTGGATCAACAGTCTCAATGGGAACTTCGACTACTGGTACTTATACAACATATGTTTGAACCACTAGAGCCTCAGATCCTCCTGTTATTATTAAGAAAACATCATTTGTAGATCATGGAAAGAGACCTATTGACCAACCCAAGAAAACTACATTTAAAACCAATGATAAAACTAATAATTCATCTACTGAAATCCCCACAAACAAAGCCAAAGTTGATTTGACCCCATTTGATACATCTCTAGATCCTGAGATATTAAGGTTGTAGTTGGAAAGGGAAAAGTTGAGAGAAGATTTGAAGAAAGCTAAACAAATATCTTCTAATGTAGAAATGGAAAGGAATATTGCATTCCTTCAAATTTCCACCCATATTCCAGAAGCTTCAAGCTCTAGAAAAATTGATAGTGAGTTGCAAAAGAGAAAATATGATGGGAAAAATCCTGATAGAAGTGGTGGTGGAGATGGAGGAGGTGGTGGTGGAGGAAAGAACAATAATGATAAGTCTTATTTTGAAGATGATGAGGGAGGTAAGAAATGGGGAGGTGATGGTGTTCAAGTGGAAAGGAAAAGGATGGTAGCCACTCTGATAGAAGGAAAGATGATGAACATAGAGCTGATCATAGGAATAGACATACTAGGAGGCCACTCCAAGTAGACATATACCAACAGTTGTGTTTCACCAGAATACCTGGCTATCCTAACCCATTTCCTAAAGATTTCAGGCTTGCTCTAGTCAAATTGTTTGGAAATAATGCTCTAAGTGGTGAAGACCACCTCAAATCATTTGCTAATGTTATGGATGGTTTTGAGGTAGAAGTGGAACATGTCATGATGAAGTTATTCATGCAGTCTCTTGTTGAGGATGCAAGAGAGTGGTACATGAGTTTACTTGTTGAGAGCATTGGCTCTTGCGAGGAGTTCAAAAGGGTTTTTAGAGAACAATATGGTGACAAGACTGATTCAAGTTTTCTATTGAATCAATTCAATAATATTGTAAAAGGATCTAATGAATCTATTGCTGAGTTTAATACAAGGTTCCAAAAGGCTAGAAAAAGGTTGCCTCCTCATCTACACTTAAATGATCATGTATGGTTGGTAAATTACTGCAATGCTTTTGATGTGAAAATGAGTTATCATTTTCTAGATAAGCGTCCTCAATCTTTAAGAGAATCTTTTAAGATAGAAGAACATATTAAAAAAATTAGCAAAACAACTAGTAAAGTTGGAAGACGAGATGATTCGAGAATTTTCAAAAGTTCAAAAAGGGAAGAAAAGAGTTCAGGCACTAAAGGGGGAACAATTGAGGACAAGCTTGATAGCTTCATGAAAACTATCAATGATAAAATTGAAAGGAAAGAGAAGGCCCAATGAAAAAATTACCAAAGGAATGAAACCCCTAGGTTGCAAGACCACCCTTACAATACCAATTGGTATAATGGGAAGCCTATCTCAAATAATCAGAGAAATTCCTAAAACAAAGGTCCTCCAAAACCTCTCCAAAAGAATTTAGGAAATTTTGTTGAGGATACTCCTTGGTGTATGACTTGCCAAATGACATATTCCTCACAACAATGTGTAGTAGCACAGATGGTGGAAGTAGAAGATAACATACTTGAGGAGTGTGATCAACATGATCAAGAGGAGGATGATGTACTTATGATTATGGGTGATTCTGATATTGCTTACAATGAATGCTCTTCTGATGAAGATTCTTATGAAGTAGATGTTGACAATCAACTTGGAAAATTGCTAATGCATATCATCAGCAAATTCTTTTTAATGAGGATGACACTAGTGATGTTGAGGCTTACAATTTGGAGGTGATTGAAGATGGTGTCTCATTAAGAAGACCTTTTGCGGAAGAAATTGCAAAATACAATGCAGTCTTAGCTGCTCAAGCTAGGAGTTCTTATCACTTAAGGAATATAATAGTTGGAGGTGAAAAAAGTAATCCTGCTGGTTTGTTTATCAAAGAACATAATGCTAAGGGAAAAGAACATGAACTTGATGAAAAAATAGAAGTTGTCAAAGATAAATAAGGAAAGGGAGATGAAATTTGGGCCAAGAGAATAGGCAAGTCAAAAGCTACTCTTGGACACAAATTTTCTGTTGAAAAATCCAAGACACATAAGCAAGTCCCTAAAGCCATGAGGAAAGATACTAAAAACAAGGATGAAGCAACTAGAAATCAACAAAGGGAGAATAACAACGAACAAGGAATGCCTTCAACTGAATTTCCCATGTATACTCATGTTGATATGTTTTAGTTACTTAGCCAAGTTAAAGTATTTGTACCTTTTCTTGAAATGATGAGGATAGAGGAACATAAACAAAATGAAATGACCCTTATCATAGGTACTGCTATAACCAATAATGATTTAGTGGAACCCACTCCTTCTAAACTAAGTGATAAGGATAAGAAAGGTAAGGAAGTTGAAGGAGTAATTTCTAAGATTGCCCACATTTTTCTTGGAAATTATGTGAACACTTGTCTAGATAAGATAGATCCATTTTTTCTTACCTTGATAGTTGGGGGGAATTTCATAAAGAATTGTATTATTGACTCTGGTGCATCAAAAAATATCATGCTAGTTAAAATAATGGATGAATTAGGGTTAAAAGTTGATCACATTCATGGTGAGTGTTATGACATGGATGCGAGAGAGGTCCCTGTGGTAGGTGTGATAAATGAGCTTCTGTATAGATTAACAGCTTTCCTTGATAAAGAGTTTAAAATGAGTGTGGTAGTGGTTGATATCCCACCTAATTATGGAATGTTATTATCATGAAAATGGAGTGCATATATGGGAGGTAGTATGCAGTGTGACATGTCTTATGCCACATTTCCCATCAACGGTAGGAATATCCGAGTAATGAGAGAGTCTAGGGTCCCACATATGTTGGAACATGTCCTTGAAGATGACACAATTATTTTCATAGATACTGACATTGGTGGGTTCAAGGTAGAAGAAGCATTAAGAGAGATTGAAAGATGTCTTGCACCTATAGAAAATGAAGTTTCAAGGATGTATGATAAAGAAGGACTATGGAAAATGTACTTCAATGGTGCAAGCTCTAAAGAAGGATTTGGTGTAGGAATTTTATTAGTATCACCTACTAGAAATACTTATAAGTTCTCTTTTACACTATCTTTTGTTTGTACAAATAACATAGCAGAATATGAAGCCTTGTTATTGGGATTGAGACTTGTTGAAAAACATGGAATCAGAAACCTAATGGTAATTGGTGATTCTGAGCTTGTCATATCCCAAGTAAGAGCTAAGTATGCTTGCAAGAATAACAGATTGAGGCAATATCAGAATGTTGTCTGGGATTCCATTGAACAATTCGATGCTTTTGGAATTGACTAGATGGAGAGAAGACATAATAGAGTGGCTAATCTATTGGCTGATATTGCATTGAGACCTGATGATATAACTTTCATAAGAGTTTCAAAGGTTGAGATACAAACAAGGCCCTCTATCCCTGACAATGTATACAATTGGAATATTTTTAATGATGATGAGGATATCCTTAGATTCCTAAAATGTGCTGATAAATATGAAGGTTAGGAGATTGATTTTAATGGATTTGTAGAGAATACTGATGGACAAGACAAAGTGTTTGGAAAAGAGGTCATCCAATTAAAAACAAACAAAATCCTTAAAGGCCTTGTAGCTCTTGAAAGGGTCTTTGATAGTCAAGATATCAGTAAGGCCAAAATAATTACTGATCACCCATAAGACTTAGAAGAAGTGAACTTGGGAACTAAAAATGCCCCAAAGAAGGTCTATATAGGAAAGAATATGGAACCAAAGGTGAAGGCAATGCTAATTGCCTTGATCAAAAAATATAGGCATGTCTTAACTTGGTCATATGATGACTTGAAAGCTTACAAGGAGGAACTGTTTCAACATGAAATTCCTTTAAAAGGGGATGAAAAACCCTTCAGGAAAAAGCAAAGACCAATTAATCCTACTTTAGCTCGCAAGATGCAAGAGGATTTGATAAAGTTGAGGGAGGCTGGTATTATAAAACCCATTAGAAATTCTTCATGGGTATCTAGTCTAGTACCAGTGAGGAAAAAAAATGGTGACATAAGATTGTGTGTCAATTTCAGAAACTTGAATGTATCCTCATTAAAGGACAATTATCCCTTATCGAACATGGAGGCCATGTTACAAAAGGTAAGTAGCTGTGAGCTATTGTTAATGATGGACAATTTCTCAGGATATAATCAAGTAAAAGTGAAGGAGTCTGAGTAGTACAAGACTGCATTTACTACCTCTTGGGGTGCCTATGTATATGTAAGGATGCCCTTTGTCTTAACAAACATTGGTGCCACTTTTCAGAGAGCTATGGATGTAGCTTTCTTAGATTTTATTGATTTATTTATGGTTTTATATCAAGATGACCTAACAAATTATTCTAGGAAAGAAGAGGATCATTGCATGCATTTAGAGAAAGTTTTTGTCAGGTCATTAGAATATGGAATATCTTTGAATCCAAAGAAATGTGCCTTTGGGTTCATCGAGGGAAAACTGCTAGGGCATATAGTGTCCAAGGAAGGAGTAAGGATAGACCCTAAAAGAGTAGCAACTATTGAAAATATTCCCAAGCCAAAGAATGCCAAGGGTATCTAGTAATTTTTTGGCAAATAATTTTTTTGAGAAGATTTGTAACCAACTTTACATAAATTACAAGACCTATTTCCAAAATGCTGAAGAAGGGTGAAAAGGTACTTTGGAGTGAAGAGCCTAGTTAGGCTTTCAAAAAGATAAAATAAGCTATTAAAGAGGCTCTAGTTTTGAAGTCTCCTAACTTCTCTCAACCAATGCATATTTTCTCTTTTGCTTCTTTTCATACTATTGCTACTATTTTACTACAAAAAAATGAGCAAGGTTTTGAACAACCAATTGCAATTTTTAGAAAAAATTTACAAGCTGTAGAAGAAGTATGACACTACTAAGAAACAAGCCTATGCTTTGGTGAGGACTGTAAATAATTTTAGGACTTACCTACAAGGGGCTACAATTATTTCTTTTGTACCAAGTGTAGTTGTGAAGGAAACTTTTACTCAACATGAGACAACAGGCAGAAGGTGTAAATGGATCAATAAGATCCAAGAATTCAACATTGAGGTTCAGATTACCAAGTTAGTAAGAGGACAGGGCCTAGCCAAGTTGATGGAAGAAGCCAATTTGGAAGATAATCAAGTTAATCAAATTGAAGTAATTGATGTTGCACCTCTTTGTGATATGAAAACATGCGGATGGTACATAAGAATTATCCAGTATCTGCAAAATTTGCAATGTCCTACTGATATGGCTGAAAATGAAAAAAGAACATTAAAATTGCACCCCATCAAGTATGTGATTATTGACAATGAGCTATGGTGGAGAAGCTTGGATAGAGTGCTTATGAAGTGTGTAGATGGAAAATGAGCATTGAAAATTTTGGAAGAAATGCACAATGGGTTGTGTGGTGGTCATTACATGGAAAAGACTACTGCACACAAGATTTTAAGAGATGGATTCTGGTGGCCTACTTTTTTTAAAGATGCTCACAAGTTTGTTAAAACTTGTGACACCTTTCAACGATTCTTAGGAAAACTGAAGTTTTCAAGAAATATACCACTTAGACCTATGCCGTTTGAAGCCCCTTTCCAACAATGGGGAATTGATTTCATCAAGGAGATACCAAAAAAATCTAGTGAAGGTCACTCATGGATTCTTGTTGCCACCGATTATTTTACAAAGTGGGTGGAAGAAATACCTACAAAGAAGGCAACAAGCAAGTTGGTAGTTGATTTTCTATTGAATAATATTCTTATCATATTTGGAGTCCCTCAGAGAATTATCTTAGACAATGCTATGTGTTTTAGGTTAGATGAATTCAAGGACTTTTGTGAGACATGGCATACAATTTTCTTATTCTTCACCTTACCATCCTCAAAGAAATGGTCAAGATGAGCCTAGTAATAAGAGCTTGATGAAGATAATCAAGAGAATTATGGAAAGAACAAAAAAGCCTGGGATTCAAAATTAAAATTGGAACTTTGGGTAGATAGAGTGACTGTGAAGAAGACTACCGGTTATTCACCATTTGGCTTAGTATATGGTCTAGAGGAAAGATTTCCACAAAATAACTTACTCAAAATGTACAAGTTTGTGCAAGAATATGATGAAGAAATATGTGATGATATGCAACACAGGATAAATAATTTGGTGCAATTGGATGAGTCTAGGAGGGAAGCTCAAGCTAAAAACTTGAAGATGCAATTGCAGGTTAAGCACTTATATGATAGAAAAGCTTCTCCCAAGAAGTTTGAAGTTAACAACATGGTGTAAGCTTGGAATGCAAGAGCTTAGGATAAGGGAAAACATAGAAAATTTGAAGCATTATGGGTTGGCTCTTATTTGATAGCCAACACTCATGGAGAAGATTCATATTTTCTTTAGAGCCTGATAGGTGAACTTTCTGAACTGTCAGTACATGGACAGTTCTTAAAGCCATACTTCTCCTGAGTATGTTATCTTCCATGTACGTTTCTTTTTTGTATATTATGTATATAGGTGTGTTTTATTTTTGTTTTGTTTTGGGTCTTGCTACCTTGTCTAGGTAGTTCCTTAGTTTGGGTTCTTTGGTTTTAATCCACATTTTGGTCTGCTTCAACCTGAGATTCTTGAGATCATGTCATGCCTGCAAGAGGCATACGTCCCTAGTCAGAGCCACTAATGGAACCTTAATTCTCATGTCCCATATTAAAGCCTTGTTGCATTTAGGAAGCCTTTAGGATTTGTTTCCTTGAAGTCACTTGAGCGTTCTATTTTGCTGTTGACTCCCTATTGCCCATTGCCAGTCACTATTTTAATTTTTTTCTATTAGGCAATCGGTTCCCTTGTCATGGGTCCAGAAAGATTTGTTATAATGATTTTAGGGGTTCTTAAGTCTTTTTCTATCTATCGTATCATCCTAGGGAAGTCCCCTTTCTTAAAACAACTTATGAGCACATGCCTAAAAGTTTTCACTTAAGTTCAACCGGCCTTATATCCTTATCACTCATCGCTAAGCACTTTTGAAAAATATATGTTTTAAATCAAAGACAAGTGATGAGATGATATCTCTTTGATATTTCTCATCACGAATTGTTCCTTGAACTCCTGATTGCAAATAGCGATGAGCGAGGTTCTTAAGGGATCGCTTATCACTAATGATTTTTGAATTCTTAAAGTTGTAATAGCGATATGCGATGACCTCTGAATTTATGATCCTAGTTTCATTGCTCATCGCCAATATGTTACGAAGAGATTGTTTTAAATTAGTGATGAGCAAGAAGATGAGTTCCCAATTGCATCACATCTCATAGATTTTTTTAGGTGCTAAGAGTCGATTTAGTGATGAGCGATATGGTCCCTTTTAAGAAGTTTTCTCTGACTAACTTGATTACATCCTATTTGTGATATATTTTGTGCCATTTGTTATGCCCTCAGTACACACACCCCATTCAGAATAGGGACCCTCTTTTCTTTCACCTTGCTAGGTCATTTTGTCACCGTCCCATTTTGTGTGCCCCTATTTTCGGTGTCCTAAGTGGTCAAAATGCGTCCAAAGTATTATCTTGAGCTGACCATGTTTTGTCTTGCCCAATTTGGCTAAGTCCTAGTGCCTTGCGGAGTCTCCTTAGCAGTTTGCTCCTGCCAGCGGCCTTGGGGCCGGTCGGATCCGCCCTGTCGGGTTTCCCTGGCCAGGTTTCCTCCTTGTGTTTGCTGTTCCCAATGGTGAAAGGCTTCCGCCTTCCTGGACTCTAGAGCCTAGCGCCCTCTTTGCTGCTAGTTTAACTTATGCGAAATTCAGACCGCCCTTCCTCTTGCCAAGTCTGACCCTCTGGAATTTTGTGTCTAGAAATCCGCAATGATTTTGCTATTTGAAAAGGCAAACCGATGCCGGATACCTGCTATCTGGGCCCCAAGTTCCCCTTTTCTGCCGGTGGTTTTTGAACAGAATTTTAAAGCGGTTGCTGCCTCGCATCTTTCTGGCCCCCGGACCCCGGACCTCTCGCCGCCGTCCAAGAATTTAAATCCACCAACCAACCTACTGGCCGTACCTGCATTAAATGAGGATATTAATTGTTATTGAGGGTATAAATAAAGAAGTCGACTTGTCATTTTCATTTTTCAGGTTTTCCAGAAGAGATCAGAGTGCTTGCCAAAGGAGATTGGTGCACCCGCCGCTTGCTGCCCTCACGTTCGAGATCATCATTCAGCTACCCTTAGTGGATTTCATGTCTTCTCTCATCGGACTCCCAAGGTAGGTTTTTCGTTCGCTCTCCTGAGGGGTTTTTTAAAATTTTAACACCTAAAATGATGAATAACATGGGTTAAAACTGCTTTAATTAGCTAAAACATGGTAAAATGCACAAAACCTATATCTTGGAATTTTCAAAAAACCTCCAAAATGCCCTCTTAGTCCGATCTGGAACTCGACCTTGTCGTGGTCGTTCGTCACCGAGGGGAATTTATGTCTCCCAGGCCCGGGTCTTCCTTCCGCTGCTGGTGAAACCTTAGTAAACACTTTTTGCAAATGATCGCACCCTCTTTTGGGCCCACCAACCTGGACCTCTGTCGTCCGATCGCTGTGAATGCAAAATTCAAACGATGAAACTTGGTGTCTGTTTTGGCTTCCTGGGATCAAACCCCCTGACTTTCATGTTCGGAACTCTGCCGAGCTCCTGCCGTTCCCAAATAGCCGAATGAACCCGTCTTCTCAAGATCTAGGTCCTGCCTTGCCTCTCGCCATTCGGTGTTCAACTCTCAAAGGAACTGATCTGTCATCTTGCTGGGTCTCGGTCCACAGACTTTCATCGCAACTTCACCATTTCAAATGGAAATTCATCGGTGACCTTCCACCTCCTGGGCCTCGGGCCCTCATTCGCTAGGAGAAACTATCAAACATTGAACTGTGACATCCATACCCTCACCGGGCTCCGCCATTTAGGATTCCATCCCACCTTTGTTGGTTCAAAAGGGAAAACATGCCCACCTTTTCGACCTCCAGGCTCTGCCCTCATGTTTACCAAATGAAAACTTAACGAAGCAAATCTGACGTCCAAGCTTGATGCTGGGTCCAGTTCGTTGGGCTACTCCCTCTAGACTTCCATCCATTGCCCGCCATTTTGAACGGTGAAAACATGACAGCCTCCTACCGCTTCAGGCCCAAGTGCCTCAAAATATAACTGAATATCGGTCGTCCTTGGCCCACTTGGGTCTTGGACCCTAGATTTCCATCCCCGAAACTTTGTTTCTTACTGGCTATTTCAAACAGTGAACCCCTGACAGCTTTCCGGGCCTGAACCTCGGGGAGCCCCAAAAGTGACCTAAATGACTTCAAAATTAAAAACTAATGCCTACCCACGTGCTCAAATTTGGCCCTCTTCAACACAAGCCTTTCAAACTATCAAAATGTGAAGATAGGAGAAACCACCTGGATCACCCTGACCTATTTTCCTTTTCAAAACAACATTCCTGCTAGGGAATTCCGCCCCCTGAGCCCAGATTGTCTGAAATCCTTTAAAAAGTAACTAACGACATCTAAAAGGAAAAGGTTTAACTTCATTAACCACATGATGCTTAATTGGATTTAGTCAGTGGGATTTTGACTAAGACTAATGCTTTTATAAATGATTGTACTCATTATGTCCATGTCTGCAGGATATATGGAATCAGGTGCAGGACCCTCGGGGGCAACTACAGAAAGGGACAAAGGAAAGAAATCAGGAGAGACTCCTCGTGGGAAAGAGGATAAAGACCAGATGAAGTTCCAGTTCTAGGGTGAACCTCTACGTTCGAAAATTGCCACAGACTAGAAAGAAATCACAGACACCAATAGCGGCCATGCTGATATTGTTGAATTTAAACGAAGGGTTAGAATTCACCCAAAGACTGAAAATGCTAGCTTAATTAGGAAAAGTGGAATTGCAAAAGCTACAGGCTTCCCCCCATCTCTCATTTCCCCTGAACTAGTCATGTCTTGTCGAAAAGCCTACCAGCCCGAGACAAGGACCATCGTTGACAGATATAAGAATATTCTTACTGACATGTCAGCTGAGGGAATCATGAAAGCTTTCCACATTCCTACCTTTGAGGAAATGGAAGTGCCCACGATGGAAGAGGGAAAGGCGACTTGGGATGAAGACCTGATGGGTTGCAAAAGGTTGATAAACCAATTCTGGCTCAAGGAGAAAAGAGGCAATGCTGCAAAGGTCCCTCAAGAACTCTTTCAAAGCAATTTCCATGAAGACTACCATGAGCTAATCACCATGTTGAGTAGGGTAATGGGCCTTCCTTTTGCCGCATTTTTTCAGGAATGGATGGTGTACTTTGTTGAAAATATCCTCCATGGGAATGAAGATGTCACCATGAAATCCTCATTCTACTAGGGAGGCATCATTAGCAACTGTTTCGGTGAGTAGTTTATGAATGTAAAAAAAGAGCTCCAAATTCTACATGACCTCCTATTTGGTCTATTCACTGGCAGAACAAAGGCAGTATAGCGGACTATTTGTGGCACCTGAAGAAGAGTCGAGCCAGAGACTGAAAGCCTATGACTGATATCCCTAGCTCCATTTCAGAAACTTTAAGGAGTACTGCAGGGTGAATGACACCTTTATTGGTCATATTATCCAATTGCTCGAAGGGGATTTTGAGAGGAGGGTCTCTCATAGCACATGAACATTCATAAAGCAGTATTCTTTCCTATTCCTACAATTTCCCAAATTCACCTACATTCGTTCCTAGGGTTTGACTAAAAGACCGAACAAGCTGCTCTAGTACCCCAATGATCGGATTATACTATTGGAACTCTCCCAGCAGCTGCAACATGTGCACACCATCCTCAACAACAAACATTTGGCAAGGATCTCTTATCCCTTGACCTTTGGTCAGGGCATGTATAAATTGCAAACTTCCCAGTGTGCTAGGAACTTAGAAAAGGAAATGTGAGAATACTACTTCTGACTACACACTGCTCACCCACGGGTAGATTCGTATGGACACATGAGAAAAGTGCTGGGACTAGAGTATGCCCACCTACATCATGTTGAGGATTTCTGGGTGAATTTCCATGATGAAAAAGAGGTGCATGCCAAGCACTACATGAGGATGAATGCATACTTTGTAAGGAGGGTGCAATTGTTCCCTATACCGGATCAAGTTGAGAAAGATCAAAGCATAGTTATGGATCATAGGTATAATGCAGTCTCCAACTTACCGCTGCCCATAATTGATTTGGATGAACAGGAGGGCGATGAACTAGACATCGTAACCAAACCCATCATGGCCGGGACTGAAGAATGGGTTACAAGACAAGTGGCCCAACTAAAGCAACAAGGAGTGGTCCTAACATATGAAGGGCTAAAGAGTGAGCCCAGTACCACTGAAGATGTCACTGCCACAACTTCAACAGGCGGGACATCCATATCTCCTCCACTCACCAAGTCAAAAAAAAGGAAAGGTACTGAAACAAAGCAATCTCTAGATCCAAAAGTGTACACCAGAAAGGATTCAAGGGGCTCACCTTCCAAGAGACCCAGACAAACAGGAAGTGCTGTAGAAAAACCTGCAATTTAGGAAGGTGAGGAAGCTAGAATGGATCAGCCAGAACTTCTTCCAGCTCCCCCTGTCTCAACCACCTTGGCATCTGTCTCCCAAGCAATGATCACCACATCGCCTCCTGCGGTGGATATCTCAGTCCATCTCACACATTCCCCCTAGCTAGGCCCATAATAGTGGTTGAATCTTCCTCCATCGTGACTACTCCACCTTCCTCCACCACCATGTCACCTGCTATAGCAGCAACAGTGCCAATGCCCGCACTGGCATTACTAGAGGCTTTCTCATGGCATATGCAAAATATCTCCTTCGAGCTCTCCTAGATCTTCATGGACCCCACCATTCAGACTACCTTAGCAGAGGTCCTCACCATTGCCGTGCCCTCATAACCTCCCACGGGACCACCTACAATGGAGGCCACAATATTAATTTCTGAGGAGTGGGAGAGACAGGAACAAGAAGCCTCAAAGGCAAGTGAAGAGGAGGCCAACGAGTACCATGAACACTAGGAGTATGAACATCGAAAAATAAAAATGGTGGCCTATGAAGAGGAAGGAACGGGCTCTTCCGAGAGTAGAGATGAGGAGGACTCTAGTGGTAAAGTCATCGTACAAAATTTTGATGATGATCTTGAAGAAGAAATGGCCAAGTAGCTGAAACGTGATGAGGAAGAAACAAAAAGGTCACCTCCCAGAGAAGGGAAGGAGGATGACAGGACAATGAAAAATGTAGAAATCTTTGCAGGGGAAAAACAACTAGAGATTGTGCCACCTCCTCCTAGAAGAGAGGAAGATATAGAAGATAAGCCCGAGGAGTACATGCACAAGGAAAAATAGATTGGAGAAATAAAGGAGAAGGAAATTAAGACAAAGGAAAGTCCCCGAGAGAGATCGACTACTAGGCCTCCCATCAAACGCCTCACATTCATCTAGGACTCTGAAAAAGAAGAGGGAGACAACACCAAAATGAAAGAAAGGACTACCATAGGTGAAAAATGGAGATCCAAACAGGGGAGGGTGAAGTTGATCAGGAGTCACCAAAAGGGAAGTCTACCATGCCTGAATGGCTGGGGAGGCAGCTTGAGAAGAAGACTCCCACTCGTAAGGATCCAAGAGCGAGGCTAGAGGCCATCCTAGCCCGAAAAAAAATATCAACCAGGAAGGAGAAGAAGCCTAAAATTAGATCCAAGGTAACAATGGATGCTTTCAGGTTCTAAACCATATAGATGGAAACACTTGTGGTAGGCCAGGAGGGTGTAAGCTATAATGTTTCCACCATTAATTTGGAAAATGCTACCAGAGAGAAAAAGGTGGGACATCTTGAAGAGTTAGTGGCTATAGTGGTGCACCTAATACGATAGGAAAAGGTATCAAAGGACGAACTTAAAGCACAGGTGGCCGCCTTGACGAATTACATCCAACAATGGTCTTTAGTGGATGACATGCCTACCTCATCCGTAGCTCCACCCCAACTGCTGTCCAAAGAACAAATTGAAAAATTAGAGAAGAAAAAGAACTTGGTCAAGACTACAGAGAACTGGTTTCCACAAGTCTTGTACGTCGGGAACATGGGTATCGGCTGGGATGTTTGGACAGCCAACAAGTTCTTAGATCTGCAACAATCTCTGGAGAGCACGAAGAGGCTCTGCACCGACTTCCCTGCAACATACGATTCCACCTATCCAAAGATTGAGGCCATCCTCTGGTTACCGAAGGCCCCATGGGAAAAGGAGCTTGCATTCAAAAGAGATGATCACTGGCTGGTGGATGTGTGGAGGCGGGATTTCAATAATAGAAGGGAAAGGTTGGAACAAATAATGGATAAAGTGGATCCGAACATCGAATGGGTCAAGGAGATTAGGGCAGACTATGCCCAATATCTGAAGCTGATGACATAATATGACATGCCTGCGGTGCAGATGGATCTAGAGAAAATAAAGCCTTATTTCCAGAAGAGGATGGAGGATGGGATGTCCAATGAGGTAACTGTAGATTTCCTTCGCCCAGTCAGAACTGTTTTGAGATCAAGCCACAATTATGACAAAGACTGGAAGAAGCTTGAGGACAACTCAAAAGAATGGAGTTATCAAATGTTGTGGTTTGAGATAATAGAAGTTGACAAAATCCAGTCGGTGATTCTGAAATTCATGAAATATGCAGCTTTGATGAAGTAGGAGGGAAACCCTATTATTAGTGAAGAGATCCTGGAGGAATAGCTACAACAGAAAGAGCAGTCAACAAAAGACAAAATGCTACAGTGTTGTCATACAAGGAAAAAATAGGGAAAAGACAAGAATGTAATTTTAAATTGTAATATATTTGGGGGTAGGTGAAACCCTATTTTGTAGTGAATCTTGGCCACACAATGAAAATAAATCTTGGCCATTCATTTAGCTTTTTGAAAACTATAAATAGGGGGTCTCCTCTCATTTTCAAAGAGAGTTGAGTTGTTGTAAAGACATGCTGCTGAAATTTATAATGAAAATATATTGACTTGGTGTATTTTCTGATTTCTCCACATGTTTCATGGTTCAATCTCCATTGTTAGATGCTTTAGTTAGATTTATATTACTGTTTTAGTTAGATTCAAAGTGCTTAGATAGAATTTAGTCATGTTGTTCTATGGTTGTAGAAATTTCTGCTGTGTTGATTCCTTCCAGCCCATACATTTTGCTGTTTGTTGTTAGTAAATGGCCTTGTAAAGTCAGCCTGAGCTGAAATTTGAAGTTGCTCTTTAAATATTTATCTTTATTCATGCATCTAAATGGTGGATGAATGGTAAAATATCTATAGACCTTTGAAGATAGCACAAATTTCATGATACTGTAGATTTCTTGGTTAAGTGGAATTCTGTTTGAAGGGAGTTGTCCATAGCAGAACCTCCATGATCATTGTTCACAATTAGTTGCAGATCCAGGAACCTACTCTCTTCCCTAGTCTTTTTTTTCCTTTTTTTAGAAACAATTTGTGCTAAGGTTCATTGCACATTGTAAAGCCAAACTTAAAGAAAACATTGAAGTTTCATATTGCTGTTTGAACCTACAACAAATGGCACCGTAACTCCCACTTTAGAAACTTCAAAATTTAAGATCCATTCCGCATCCAGCTACGTAAGTCCACCCCATGATTACCAACAAAATCACATCAAATATCAACTGAGGAATTCCATGCAAGTCATGACCTGACACCCGAGAGACCTTGGGATAGTGTTCTGCAATCTGATTGTGGAGGACTGTCTTTCAAGAGAGGTAGTGCACCTACGCACTGCCTGTGTTGAGAAGTACATAGAAAACACATCAACAAAATTGGTGCTAGAAGGAGGGCCTTTTGAAGCCAGATCAAATCAGATCATTCTTCCCAGAAAGATTATAGAGAGTTCTACGGTCGACACAAAACAAAGGAGAATTTCAAGAGTTGTAGCCCCCCACAAGGGCAAAATGAACTAAGGGAGAGGATGCTACGTATTCCTCTTCTTCCACCCCACCCACTTCCCTTCAACTTTCACCTTCATTTGGCTTGTGTTCATCTTCCACCCAGCCATACAAAACTGCTTTTCTGCCTCTTGCTTCTGATAGCTAGGAAGTTGCTTCTCTCCCGGCCCTGTCAGCTCAGGGTGTAGTCCAAATAGCCATAGCCCGGACTACTGTCTTACTATAGGTACAAATCCATATTGCTACTCCTCAAGAACAAATACCACCTCCACCTCCTGCCATGGCTTGGTTGCCACAGAATCCTTTGCCATTGCAATTCAGCGCTTACCATGACATGCCCAAGAATCTAGAGGGCTTATGTTCAAAGTTCAATCCTCGTGACCCACAAAGGACGGAAGAAGAACATATCAAAATATTCGAAACAACAATTACAGATATGCAAATCAGTCATGAAGAGGTTGCATGCTGCCTTTTTCCGTACTCATTGGGTGAGGAGGCCTTTTATTGGTACACCAATTTGTCGAGGGGATCCGTTACCTCATGGGACCTCATGAAGAATGCTTTCCTGCAAAAATATAAGATCCTGATCAGCCCCTTAGAGTTATACAGGCAGTTTATGTCCGTCAGGAGGGAAGTTAATGAACCCATTGGATCCTTTAATGACCGTTTCCATCGTGCCTTCACAAGGCTTCAAGACCCATACATTCATAATGATGCCATAGCCCTCCCAGTATACTATGCGGCGTTGGACAATCTTACATCAGCTTTGTTAAAGAGGATGTGTCTGCCACTCACCTCATTAGTAACTACCTATGCAGAGGTGGTTGTTGCTAGTGTAAATCTGGGGCATAACATCTCAGGTCTGCTACCTTCATTGGGACCAGTAGCTCATCCGATGCAAGTTTAGGGGCTTAATCAAGCATTCGCTCATCAGACCCCTCTTATGAACCAGGTGCCCTAGCTGCCCATTGTTCTGCACCCTAGACAACCAATGAACTATGCACCTTTCATGCCTTCTTATTTGTAACCTCAACAACAACAAGCCTACTCTCAGCAACCGCAAGCACCATTGTGTTTAATGAGACCAAAATTCCCCCCTGTGCATCAAAATCAGCTAGCAGCCTCACCTGTCTTTCTCCAAAACCTAGTGCCACAGCCGAGCAATGGTGAGAGGGAAAAATTGGAAGAGCTAATTGAGATGATCAAGAAAATGTCTACGGAAATGAAACACTTAAAGAATCAAAATAATCAGTTACAAGCATCCCAACATAGCATCTAGGCTAACTTCAACCGAGAAAGTCGGGATAACAGGGATGGTAGAGACAACCGGGAGGCAAGCACTTCTTCCAGGCCAAATTATGATAGAGAAAAAAATTCAAATCAAAACTTTGAAAGGATACCTTCTCAGAGGAAGAATTGCACATGGAATACAAAGCCTAATAACGAAGGTGTCCCTACTCTTCTTGATCATCCAACCAACAATGAAATAACGACCAGTGGGGCGTACCTTGTTGAGGAAGCCTTTTTTGGATGGTGCCAAATTCACAAGACCAGTAGACACTCCGAGTTAGATTGTCTTGAATTCCAGACAGCTACAAAATTTTTCCAAATTGAGGTCCAAAATGCTGTTGATAGTACCGATTGCAGAGACATCATTCCGTTTGAGCCTTATGATTCCTCCTGTCTTGTGGTAAACCAAGCATCATTTCTGCAAAGTGACCACAATTAGCCTGAGGTCGAGCCCACCCACGTTGAGGGAAAAGACGTGCAAGAGGTAAGTAACGAACAAAATTTGGCTCATCTTTTCGATTCAGTAGATAATGGTCCACTCGATGAAGCAGAAATACATATAGATGAAGTTCACATGTTCCACCAAAGAGCAACTCCTTACTTCCTTAGGAATAGATAGGTGGGTGGACCCTTTAGGACTTCTACTCCAAATAATTTTACTACCCTGCCTGACCCTAATGCCAACAATAATCTTGGGCTTCCCCATGTGCCCACCCAATATCTCAATAAGGATAGGCCCCAAAATCCACAGAACCCGCCCTAAGGCCAACCCAAAAATCAGTCAAGTCAAAGGGAAGTCCAACCTTCTAGCTCTGCAATAGGTTGGGCCTTCGGCTCTGAGATTGAACAGATGGGTGAATATGTGGCAGAAGAGTTCAAGAAAGTAAAAATTAGTTTATCTGCCTTCGAACTACTCAAAGTCCCTGCTATAAGGCATGCCTTTTTTAGGGTACTCAATGGGACCCCATCCTCTAGCACAACACAAGAGGCATTAGCTAAAAGAGTCACCTTTGAAGAACCTAGGAAAGAACCCATGATATAGGATAACACAGAGAAAAGGAAGGATGTTCCCTCAAAACAACCTATAGGTAAACAACCGGAAAAGGAACCAGACCAGAAAAATAGGAAGATTTCCAAGGATCAGCCATCTAGACAGATTAAGGATAAAACTAGCGATATAAACAAAGCTCAAGTAGCTTAGGTAGAAACACCCTTGGGCCTCTTCCAAGGAAGATTGGAAACTCCTCCTTTCCTTACCACCATTTGGATATTCGGGAAAAACTTGCATATTTTCTTGCTTGATTGAGGAGCGTCCGCCAATGTTATGCTTCTAGCAGTATGCAAAGCTCTTGGGATTACCCCCACACCCTCAAGAAGGAAAGTGACCCAGTTGGAAAAAATGAAGATCAACATCGTGGGAGAAATGAATCGGATCCCAATGCAAATTGTTGTAGATCCAAGAATACAACAAGTCATTGATATTCAAGTGGTTGATATCCCTGATGCATACAGGATCATCTTAGGGAGGGAATTCACTAGAACGTTGAATGGATACATTGCCACAGACCACTCTCACATGTCGCTGCCATGGAAAGGGCTGCCAAATCAGATCCATATAGACCATGAGCCTCGTATGAGATACATGATCACAGAGTACAACAACCTGAACGAGGTGTTGTTTGTTGAGACAAGATTGGGAAACTACTATCCCTTTACATACTAGGATTAATTTGAACCCCAAGAAGAGTGTGCTGTTGAAGACCTCTTGGTGCAATGCAGCCCTCCAACCGACTTTACTCAAATGCCTCTGAGTACAAAAATGCTGGTAGGATCAGATGATAAACCTGATGAAGGTGACAACTAGGGACTACTCAGTGGTTTCCAGGAATTCATGGAAAAGTGTGCAAGGGATCAACTTAGCTTGGGTGCTTGAATGGATTTCCAGGATCTCTTGCTACCAAATTGGTGCAGAATTCACAATGCTTCCCACTCTGATTTTGATTGCTACTTGTGCCAAGCAGCAGTAGAGCATGTCAAAAAATCAATTGTCCCTTAGAAGGAAACACTGAAGGAGGTGCTAACAGAACCACCTGTTGCTGAACACCTTGAGCTGCAAGATTCCCAAAAGGTTGCCAAGACGACCACCCAACCAAAAGGAAGTAAGAGCCAAGTTGGTCCCAAAGTCAAAGAGCTTTCCAGATTTTGGATGCCTCAATTTGATGGATCTAAATCAAAACAAGGAGCTGGTGTCGGGTTTGAGCTCATCAGCCCAATGGGTAAGACCTTTCTCGCTGCCCATAGGCTGCAGTTTTATTGCACTAATAATGTATCAAAATAGGAGGCATTAGTGCATGGTTTGCTCATGGGCTTAAAGAAAAATGTTAAAATATTGCAAGTGTTCGAGGACTCTGAAGTTGTAGTCAAACAAATTAGAAAACTGTATTCCTATTGTGAGAGAAGACTTGTAAACTATAGACATAGGGTCTGGGATCTCTTAGAAGGTTTGGATGTATTTAATATACAATTAATCCCTCCTGCTCAGAATCATACGGCCAATGCCTTAGCTTAGGCAGCCAACACTTTGCAAGCCCTCTCCCTATCTTGGCTTAAGAAATTTACAGTTGAGTTCACATCCACACCGTCCGTCCCAGATAATGTCACTCACTCTTAGGTTTTCAATGATGATAAGCATATCCTTGACTTCATCATGAGTTCTGATGTCTTCGCGACCCAAATAATTGATGAGACTGATCTGGAAGAGGTTGAATTGGATGTAGAAGGGGTCATTGGCCTCAAAACCAACACGATCTTTAGAGGTATGGCTCAGCTTGAAAAAATATTTGATTTGGACCAAATCAGAGGTCAGGATTGGCATATAAAGAAGGAAGTCATCGACAACCAGTGTGATGCTCACAACCTAGGGACGATCGAAGAGACCAAAAATGTTTTTATTGGAAAAGTATGCACACCCGAAGAAAATAAATGAATTATGGATGCTTTGTGAAAGTATCACGACGTGGTGGCATGGAGCTATGAGGATCTAAAGACTTATGACACCTCCATCATCACACACACCATTCCTCTCAAGATAGAAGTGAGGCCATTCTGCCAGCGACAACCTCCTATTAATGCCTTGTTGGATCCCATCATTTAGAAAGAAGTACAAAAATTGCTTTCAACAAGAATTATCTTCCAAGTCAGACATTCCACATGGGTAGCCAACTTGGTCCTGGTCAGAAAAAAGAATGGAGAAATCAAATTGTGTGTGGACTTCCGCAATCTGAACAAAGCTTCGAAGAAGGACAACTATCCAGTGCCTTCATTGGATGAGGTGCTACAGACTGTCAACGGCTCCCAAATGATGTCTTTCCTCAATGGGTATTCTGGATATAACCAAGTAATGGTGCAGTATGAAGACTGCCATAAGATAGTGTTCACTGCTAAGTGGGGAACCTTTGCTTACGGGAGAATGCCTTTTGGGCTCATCAATGTTCGCGCCACCTTCCAACGTGCCATGGATATGGCATTCAAAGATCTGATTGGGAAGTGCATAATCATCTACATGGATGAATTAACCGTGTTCTCCACAAGGCGGGATGATCATGTCTCCGATCTATGTAAGGTGTTTCAAAGGTGTAGAGAGTTTGGAGTTTCCCTTAACCCAAAGAAGTGCATTTTCGGTGTGACTGAAGGTAGATTGCTCGGGCATATCATTTCAGAACAGGGAATCTCCATAGACCCTCAATGTACCTAGTCTTTGCTAAAGATCCCACCACTAGGCAGTAAGAAGGAATTAAATCTTTCTTCAGAAAGATCAATTTCGTCAGGAAATTCATCACAGGCTTTGTTGAGATTGTTAAACCACTCAATGCCATGTTAAAGCAAGATGCCAAAATTGAGTGGACTCCTGAAGCCAAATAGGATTTTGAAGAAATCAAGCGGGCCATTACAGAGGCACCTATGTTGGTCAGCCCAAACTATCTCAAGCTGTTCTACATTTATGCATTTGCTTCAAAGCATTCCTGTGCTAGCATCCTCACCCATAAAGATGATGAAGGAAATGAACACCCGATCACCTTCATGAGTGCTCTACTGAAAGATGTTGAACTACGCTATCATAACATAGAAAAAAAAGCATATGCCCTTGTTCGGGGAGTGATGAAGTTTAGGCATTACATCCTGCACAATAAAGTGTTCGCCATTGTCTCCGACCCCATAGTAAAGACACTACTTGAATATAGAATGAGTTGGGCGAACAAAGAGCCAAATGGGTTACATTGTTCCATGCGTATGATATGGAAATTCAATTGATGAAGTTGGTGAGAGGACAGGAACTTACCCACACGATTGCTGAAGCAACAACAGAAGTTGGACCCAAACTCACTGAGAAATGATATCAGCTCGAAAATGTTTCCCCAAGGGAGTGGTATAAGGACGTGGTTTATTATTTGCTAAATCACAAGTGTCCACCTCACTTACAGGGAGTCCAGAAACATGCTCTTAGACTGAAAATTAGTAGTTACATGTTGCAGGGGTCCATTTTGTACAAGAGAAATCATGAGGGCATTTACTTGAGATGCCTTGACAAGGAAGAAGCAGACTGAGTCTTGAAAGAATTTCATGACAAGTTTGGCACTGGTCATGGATCTGAGCCCTCTATTGCACATCAAATATTAAGAGTAGGGTATTATTGGCCAACTGCCTTCAAGGATTCTTATTGTCATGTTCGCTCATGTCACACATGTTTGACCACCGCTACCAAGGAGAAGAATGTTGTTGTTCCACTGCAACCCTGTTGGATGTGAGACCATTTGCGCAATGGGGTCTTGATTTCATTGGTCCAGTAAGTCCTCCATCATTCGGGAGACACAGGTACATTCTTACCGCTACTGATTACTGTACTAGATGGAAAAAAATAATTGTATGTAAGTAATGCACAACTGAGGTAGTTACAAATTTTCTGGAAAGTTTCATTTTAAATTGCTTTGGTTGTCCTTATGCGTTAGTGTGTGATAATGGACCTTCTTTTGCTTCATTAAAATTTTCTAGTTGGGCCTTTGACTACAGGATTGCTCTTAAATTTTTGTAAAATTACTACCCTCAAGGAAATGGCCTTGCTAAGTCCACGAACAAGAACCTGATCATGGTGATCAAGAAATTGCTAGATAGGAATCCCAAGGACTGGCATACCCAGCTCCGATTCGCCCTTTGGGAAGACTGTACCCACCACAAGGCTGCCCTTGGTGATTCCCCATTCCATCTTGTTTATGGCCTAGAGTCCATATTTCCTATCCACCTGAAGATTCCCACTCTCCAACTTATTAACAAATTTTATGGAGGGGATTGTAGAGAAGCTTGGTTGGCTGAGCTCTTGCATTTAGAAGAAGTATGAGACCATGCAATAGAAATTTTTTCCAAACATCAGGGCATGGTTAAGAGATGGTTCGACTGTCAAGCCAAGATCAAGGCCTTTAGAATTGTAGATTTAGTCCTATACTGGGACAAGGCCCATGAAAAGAAAGGGAGACAACAAATTGAACAAGCTTTGGCTTGGCCCCTTTCAAATAGCTAAAATTTTGGGAGACAATGCTTTCTGCCTAAAGACCTTAACTGGTGAAGATGTCCCATTTCCAGTCAACGGGAAACACCTCAAGCATTACTTCCAAGCTTGAGCTCCATTGAGCTCTTCCTTGTAAATATTTGTATATAGGTTGGAGTCAGTTGTGTTTTGGTTTGCTTGCATCTTGCTGTTTCGCGTTGCTCTATTTTTCTTGTTCCCTGACTATTTTGTTTCGTAAGGAGGGTGTCTTCTATTTTTTTGTGGTGGTCGTGCTCATTCGACGAATGGTTCACTTTGTTGCTCGTCCTTGGTTTTCTTTGGCTAAGCATTCATTTTCAACTATTGGTCCCTCAAAGCTGCCTAGGAATGATTTCCTCATTTGAACTCTGCCTTAGAACTAGACCCTTGGTTGGATCTCTTTACACAAATCTTAGATCTTACACAAAATGCATGTTAATTATTTCCAAAGGACTGTACAAGGGTTACTATGACATCCAAGTAAGTGGAAAATATTAATTCCGCTCCAGTGACCACTGTGGTTCCCAAACCCGCCGCAGGCTTTAGTGCTTACACGATTGAGCAAAAGATAAGTGAGAAAAGGAAACATTGAAGAAATATCAAAACAAGAAAAGGAAATTTGAAATCAAGCAACTGTATGGGTGTGCGGGTAACTCTATTAGGGCTATGGACGCTCGGCTAGTAGTAGAGCAATATCCGTGGGATCACAGCGATAACTTTTCTGGGGCTATGGACGCTTGACTGGCAGCGAGGCAATGTCTAGGTTTACTTTTGGTGTTGGACGGTTTATGTAGCTTGCTTGGTTGGAGTTGGAGCCATCTGTCACAATTCCCACAGAAAGGAATAAATTCACTACATACACTTCTGAGATGCCTTGTAGACTGACCCAACTAAGGATCTTGTTCTCCTAGTTCACCCTTGAAAATCCACCCTTAGTCTGTGAAACCAGAGATTCTGGGTCCTAAATAAATATTCATCGTTAGAACAATCGGGAGTGTTCTCTAGCAGAGTCACCATTTGTTATGCCCTCAACACACATGCTTCGTTTGGAACGGGGACCCTCTTTTCTTTTGCCTTGCCACCTGGTTGTTTTGTCGCCGTCCCATTTTGCATGCCCCTATTTTTAGTGTCCTAAGTGGTCAACACGCCTCCAAAGTATCATCTTGAGCTAACCATGTTTCATCCCGCCCAATTTGGCTAAGTCCTAGTGCCTTGCAGAGTCTCCTTAGCAGTTTGCTCCTGCCAGTGACCTTGGGGCTGGTCGGGTCCGCCCTGCTGGGTTTCCTTGGCTGGGTTTCCTCCTTGTGTTTTTCATTCCCAATAGTGGAAGGCTTCTGCCTTCCCAAATTCCAGAGCCCAGCACCCCTCTTTGCCACCAGTTAACATATGCAAAATTTGGACCACCCTTCCTCTTGCTGGGTTCGACCCTCTGGACTTCCGTGTCCGAAACTCTGCGATGATTTCACCGTTTGAAATGGTGAACCAATGCTGGCTCCCCGCCATCCGGGGCCCGAGTTCCCCTTTGCCGCCAATGGTTTTTGAACATATATTTAAAGTAGGTGTCGCCTCACATATTTCTGGCTCTTAGACCCCAGACCTCCCGCCATCGTCCTATAATTTAAATCCACCAACCAACCTGCCAACCATACCTGCATTAAATGAGGATATTAATTGCTATTGAGGGTATAAATAAAGGGGCTGACCTATCATTTTCATTTTTCAAGTTTTCCAGAAGAGATCAGAGTGCTTTCCAGAGGAGATTGGTGCACCCGTTGCCCACCAACCTCGCATCTGAGATCATGATTCAGCTACCCTGAATGGATTTCACGTCTTCTCTCATTAGACTCCCGAGGTAGGTTTTCCGTTCACTCTCCCAAGGGTTTTTTTTATAATTTTAACACCTAAAATGATGAATAACATGGGTTAAAAATGCTTTAATTAGCTAAAACATGGTAAAATGCACAAAACCCATATCTTGGAATTTTCAAAAAACCTCCAAAACGCCCTCTTAGTTTGATCTGGAACTTGGCCTTGTCGCGACTGTTCGTCACCCAGGGGCGTTTACATCTCCCAGGCTCGGGTATTCCTTCCACAATTGGTGAAACCTTAGTAAACACTTTTTGCAAACAACCGTACCCTCTTTTAGGCCCCCCAACCCAGACCTCTGTCGTCTGATCGCCATGAATGTAAACTTCAAACAATGAAATTCAACCTTTGTTTTGGCTTCCCGGGCCTGAACCCCTAGACTTCCGTGTCTGGAACTTTGCTAAGATCCCACCATTCCCAGATAGCAGAATGAACCCATTTTCCTGAGATCTGGGTCCCACCTTGCCTCTCCCTGTCTGAAATTCAAATCTCAAAGGAATCGATCTGTCATCTCATCGGGTCCCGGTCCGCGGACTTCCACCCGCGGACTTCCATCGCAACTTCGCCATTTCAAATGACAATTCATCGGCGACCTTCCGCCTCTCGGGCCTTCGGCTCGCATTCGCTAGGAGAAACTATCAAACATTGAACTGTGACATCCATACCCTCATCGGGCTCCGCCATCCGGGATTCTGTCCCACCTTCGCCGATTCAAAAGGGAAAAACACACCCACCTTTCTGACCTCCGGGCTCCGCCCTCTTGTTCACCAAACGAAAACTTAACGAAGCAAATCTGACGTCCAAGCTTGATTCTAGATCTGGTTCACTGGGCTGCTCCCTCTAGACTTTCGTCCGTTGCCTGCCATTCTGAACGGCAAAAACATGACAGCCTCTTGCCCCTTCAGGCCCGAGTGCCTCAAAATAGAAATTGAATATTGGCCGTCCTTGGCCCACCTGGGTCCCAGGCCCTGGCGTTCCATCCCCAGAACTCTGTTTCTTGCTGGCTGTTTCAAACAGCGAACCCCTGACAACTTTCTAGGCTTGAACCTCTGAGAGCCCCAAAAGTGACCTAAATGACCTCAAAATTGAAAACTAATACCTACCCATGTGCTCAAATTTGGCCCTCTTCAACAAGAAAACTTTCCACATTCCTACCTTTGAGGAAATGGAAGTGCCCACGATGGAAGAGGGAAAGGAAACTTGGCGGTAAGTTGGAGACTGCATTATACTTCATAAGGAGGGTGCAACTATTCCCTATACTAGATCAAGTTGAGGAAGATGAAAGCACATTTATGGATCATAGGTATAATGCAGTCTCCAACTTACCACTGCTCACAATTGATTGGGATGAACAAGAGGTCGATGACCTCAACATTGTAACCAAACCCATCATGGCCCAAACTGAAAAATGGGTTAAAAGACAAGTGCCCAGCTAAAGCAACAAGGAGTGGTCCTAACATATGAAGGGCTAAAGAGTGAGCCTAGTATCACCGAAGATGTCGCCGCCACAACTTCAACAGGCGAGACATCCAAATCTCCTCCACTCACTAGGTCAAAAAGAGGAAAGGGACTAAAACAGAGCAATCTCCAGACCCCAAAGTGTACACCATAAAGGATTCAGGGGGCTCACCTTCCAAGAGACCCAGACAAACATGAAGTGTTGCAGAATAGACTGTAATTTAGGAAGGTGAGGAAGCTATAACAGATTCTGGCTCCCCTTGTCTCAACCACCTTGGCATCTGTCTCCCAAGCAATGATCACCACATTGCCTCCTGCAGTGGATATCTCAGTCCATCTCGCACCTTCCTCCCTGGCTGGGTCCATAATAGTGGTTGACTCTTCCTTCGCCATCATGTCGCCTACTACAATAGCGACAGTGCCAATGCCCGCACTGGCATTACCTGAGGCTTTCTCACGGCATATGCAAAATATCCCCTCCGAGCTCTCCCAGATCTTCATGGACCCCACCATTCAGACTACCTTAGCACAAGTCCTCGCCACTGCCGCACCCTCGCAACCTCCAACGAGACCACCAACAATGGAGGACACAATGTTAATTTCTGAGGAGTGGGAGAGATGGGAACAAGAAGCCTCAAAGGCAAGTGAAGAGGAGGCCGACGATTACCATGAACACCTAGAATATGAACATTGACAAACTAATAGGGTGGTCTATGAAAAGGAAGGAATGGGCTCTTCCGAGAGTAGAGATGAGGAGGAGGACGCCGGTGGTAAAGTCATCGTATAAAATTTTGATAATGATCTTGAAGAAGAAATGGCCAGGCAGCTGAAACGTGATGAGGAAGAAATAGAAAGGTCACCTCCTAGAGAAGGGTAGGAGGATGACAAGACAACGGAAAATATAGAAATCCCTACAAGGAAAAACAATTGGAGATTGTGCCACCTCCTCCTAGAAGAGAAGAAGATATAGAAGAAGACAAGCCTGAGGAGTACATGCACAAGGACAAATAGATTGGAGAAATAAAGGAGAAGGAAATTGAGACAGAGGAAAGTCCCTGAGAGAGATCGACTACTAGGCCTCCCATCAAACGCCTCACATTAATCCAGGACTCTGATGAAGAAGAGGGAGACAACACCAAAATGAATGAAAGGACTACCATGGGCGAACAAATGGAGATCCGAATAGGGGAGGGTGAAGGTGATCAGGAGTCGCCAAAAGGAAAGTCTGCCATGCCTGAATGGCTAGGGAGGTAGCTTGAGAAGAAGATTCCTGCTCCTAAGGATCTGAGAGCGAGGCTAGAGGCTATCCTAGCCTAAGCAAAAATATCAACCAAGAATGAGAAGAAGCCCAAAATTAGATCTAAGGTAACAATGGATGCTTCCAGGTTCTGAACCGTACAGATAGAAACACCCGTGGTAGGCCAGGAGGGTGTAAGCTATAATTTTTCCACCATTAATTTGGGAATTGCTACCAGAGAACAAAAGGTGGGACATCTTGAAGAGTCAGTGGCTATAGTGGTGTACCTGATATGACAGGACAAGGTCTCGAAGGATGAACTTAAAACATAGGTGGCCACCTTGATGGATTACATCCAATAGTGTTTTTTAGTGGATGACATGCCTACCACATCTGTGGCTCCACCCCAACTATTGTCCAAAGAAAAAATTGACAAATTAGAGAAGAGAAAGAACTTGGACAAGACTACATAGAGTTAGTTCCCACAAGTCCTGTACGTCAGGAACATGGGTATTGATCGTGTTGTTCGGATAGCCAGCAAGTTCTTGGATCTGCACCAATCTCTGGAGAGCATGAAGAGGCTCTACATTGACTTCCCTGCAACATATGATTCCACCTATCCAAAGATAGAGGCCATCATCTGGTTACCGAAGGCCCCATGGGAAAAGGAGCTTGCATTCAAAAGAGATGATCACTGGCTGGTGGACATGTGGAGGCAAAATTTCAATAAAAGAAGGGAAAGTTTGGAACAAATAATGGATAAAGTGGATCCAGACATCTAATGGGTCAAGGAAATTAGGGTGGAATGTGCCCAATATCTGAAGCTGATGACGGAATATGACATGCCCGCGGTGCAGATGGATTTGGAGAAAATAAATCCTTATTTCCAAAGAGGATGGAGGACGGGATGTCCAATGAGGTAACTGTAGATTTCATGAGTTTTTCCACCCATGCCTTCGCCCAGTTGGAATTGTTCTGAGATCAAGCCGCAAAGTATGACGAAGACTAGAAGAAGCTTGAGGACAACTCAAAAGAATGGAGTTATCAGATGGTGCGGTCCGAGATAATAGAAGTTGACAAACTCCAGCTAGTGATTCTGAAATTCATGAAATATGCATCTTTGAAGAAGCAGGAGGGCAGCCCTATTATTAGTGAAGAGCTCCTAAAGGAATAGCTATAGCACAAAGAGCAATCAGGAAAAGACAAAATGCTACAGTGTTGTCATACAAGGAAAAAATAGGGAAAATACAAGAATGTAATTTTAAATTGTAATATATTTGGGGGTAGGTGAAACCCTATTTTGTAGTGAATCTTGGCCACACAATGAAAATCAATCTTGGCCATTCATTTAGCTTTTTGAACACTATAAATAGGGGGTCTCCTCTCATTTTCAAAAAGAGTTGAGTTGTTGTAAAGACATGCTACTGAAATTTATAATGAAAATATATTGACTTGGTGTATTTTCTGATTTCTCCACGTGTTTCATGGTTCAATCTCCATTGTTAGATGCTTTATTTAGATTTATATTACTATTTTAGCTAGATTCAAAGTGCTTAGATAGACTTTAGTCATGTTGTTATGTGGTTGTAGAAATTTCTGCTGTGTTGATGCCTTCCAACCCATACTTTTTGTTGTTTGCTACTGGTAAATGGCCTTGCAAAGTTAGCCTGGGATGAAATTTGAAGCTTCTCTTTAAATCTTTATCTTTATTCATGCATGTAAATGGTGGATGAATGGTAAAATATATACAGACCTTTGAAGATAGCACAAATTTCATGATACTGTAGATTTCTTGGTTAAGTGAAATTTTGTTTGAAGGGAGCTATCCATAGCAGAACCTCCATGATCACTATTCACAGTTAGTTGCAGATCCAAGAACCTTCTCTCTTCCCTGCTCTTTTTTTTTCCTGTTTTTAAGAAACGGTTTGTGCTAAGGTTCATTGCACATTGCAAAGCCAAACTTAAAGAAAACATTGAAGTTTCAGATTGTTGTTTGAACCTACAAGAAATGGCACCATAACTCCCACTTCAGAAACTTCAAAATTTAAGATCCATTCTGCATCTAGCTACGTAAGTCCACCCCATGATTACTAGAAAAATCACATCAAATATCAACTGAGGAATCCATGCAAGTCATGACCTGACACCTAAGAGACCTTGGGATAGTGTTCTGCAATCTGATTGTGGAAGACATTCTTTCAAGAGAGGTAGTGCACCTACGCACTACCTGTGTTGAGAAGTGCATAAAAAACACATCAACACCATTGATTTTTATGCAGGTGTAAATGTCAAACTATGGTGCTTACATCTCTTGTCACTGATGGAAGTCAAGGTGAAAAGTTGAATTGGTGGGGAGCAATGGAGATGAATATGATTGGGAAACTGGCCCTAGATCTAAGGGCTAATATTTTATCGCATAAAGCACTTGCATCGCTAATAAAGTTGGATGAGAATGAATTAAATCAGTGATTGGTGACAACCACCGCATGAAGAGGCAATGTGGAGAAATCCTAAGGATTTCATATAAAGCAAAAAGGAAGGTATTGAGGTGGATTATTAACCATTGATATAGTTTTAAATATGAAGGATCAATGATCAAGGTTTAAAACTGAATGGCTAATTTTTAGTTTTGTTCGCATGAGCTTACTATCCAATATTAATGGTGACACGCTCCCATCTCAGCCATAATAGAAAGTAGATATTTGGTTTATCGTGCATCCTAATTCACTAGCTGGTAGAAATAATACTAGAGGCTGAATAATTTGCAAGTAAAGCTCCAAAAATTATCAGCAACTAAAGTGACACTGCTTTCATCCGGGTAAGCAAAACTGATACTTCCTTTTAATTGAGGTAGTAAGATGAATGCCCTGGAAATTTGATAGGAAAATTGGTGGAATGCACAATTTAGTATTTTCTAGTGATTTCAATTTGATAATTGAGCACTATCTAAATTGTGAAGAAGGGTGTCCAGTTCAATAGTAGTGTTTTATCCTGTCATAATTGTGAAGGGTTTTGTTTGGCCATAAGAAATTGTAAACCCTAGTTTCCATTTGTGTTTCAAGCATGAGTGACCCAAAGCCTAATGAATCCAGTGTTAGGCTGGAAAGAAAACCAAAGCAAAAGAGGGTTAAAAGACTTAAAACTTAGCATGCTTTAGCTGAAATTATGCCAAAGCCAGTGACTGTGTCTAACCCTTTGCCTAGTACCCTTGCAGCTTACACGAGTTCTAGAAAAGAAAAGAAGGAAACAAAAAATTTTATGCAAGAAACTTTTGGAGGTATCAAAGAGTGAGGGTCACGAATTGGTAAAAGGCCCACAAGACAAGTTGTTGCTACCACTAGGCTAATTGATAATGTTGGTGAGATTGGTGAGAAACCCCAGCCCTAGAGTGGATGGAAATTGTTTTGGTATGCTTTCAATAGGAAAAATTTCAGTAAGCCTACATGCTATTTGTGGGGGTTGAACTTGGGAAAGTTAGTGGTTCCAAATGTGTTTGTGGAAGTTGATTTAATGATCTAGCTAGCATGGCACTATGACCCAACTGACAGGAAAATCAAGAGTGAGAAGGGTGATATAATTCTGGAGGTGACAAAGGATAAAATGTTGGATGTATTTGGGTTAAATCCCAATTATACTACAAATTTCAAGTGTGCTGACTTGTATGCTAAATATGAGGGGAGAAATTTTGCATATAGAGAAACAATACTTGTGTGACATAGGAGCAGCAAAAAAATCATTGTTCAGGATGCTAAGCCTTTTGAGTGTGAATAATTTTAAGATTATTTCAAAAAGACTTACTATTGTTTAAACCAAGTGCTAGCTCAGGATTTTGAGGTTAGAATAGTCCCTAATTTGTTGGTGATGGTGGCAGATGGGTATGTGCAAGATCATGATGGGCCAAAAAGTGGCAATATGATGGGTATGTTGCTAACGACTTTTTTCTTACCCAAAATTGATGAAATGAAAAGTGTTTTCAAAGGAGATTCCTAGATTTCTACCAATATAAATTATGCTTTACTTTGAATTTAATAAATAATTATTGTTCATTTTCTATTTGAATTAAGACTAAAGTCCTAATTGATAGGCCGATTGAAAAACATCTATAGCTTTCAAATGGCATCACATTTTTCAATCCAAAACATGCATCACATTCTATGCTTTGCATACTATAGGATTAAAAAAAACATTGAATTTCATGAATTTTTGACCAAGTTAAGGTGGCCAGACATACAATTTTTTATATTTTTAAAAGTTGTACTAAAAAAATCATAATTAATTATTTGTACTTTGAAAAAAATTACAAAAAAATATGTGTTACATCGGGACATGAGTCCTCTACTTATATCTAAAATCTTATAAAAAAATATTATCAATTTATTGTGGTTAGGGTGGTCAGATAGATACCTACTTCTTATTTTTTCCCTGAAATTTAAGTGCTACTACATTGAAATTTTAAATTCTCACCAAATAGAACTTTAAAAAAAATAAACCTAGTAGTTTAGAAACTACATTCAATTTTCTATAGATTCTATTCATACATATTTTTGAAATAATATAGATAACTTATTCAAATTTTTATGTCAAGTTTCCTAACTCTTATTTTTCTTAATTTTATCTCCACTTAAGGGCTTGTTTTTTCCACGATACTCTTGCACATACCTAGATATACAAGAATATAATTGAAAAACTGGTTTTAATTATGCTAATTTTGTTGCTCAATGAATGCATGAGGATTTTCTCAATTTAAAAAAAGGAAGTACTCCCTCTGTCTTTTCCCCATTATTCTTTATTGATGCATATGCTCTTATGGGAAGGAGATTATGAGTGGAAAAGGAAATTAAATCTAAAGATTAGGGATAGTGAGAATAATTCTATCCCTGTGAAAATGTGGACATACATTTGGGATTAGGATTGCTCCAATTCTAATTACATCTTGTTTTCCAATGTTATAAAACATGGTGTATCTTAGAGTCATTAGGTGTGGCACCTAAATTTAGAATTTTTGTAGAGATTAGAAGTGTTATGTGCCCAAAGGATGTACCAGGCTCTATAGCAACACATCATTGGGCCGACTATTTTTTACATTCTAAATATACTTTGATAAGGGTTTATGGAGCTAAAGTGGCACCCCATTGTTTACCTTTGTATGTATTAGAAAGATTGGCTTTCATGGAGCTCATGTGGAAAATTGATGTTATGGATTATGAAATGTTTAGAAAGGATAGAAAGGGCTCTGTAGTAAATCCCCAATGTTCTTTTGCTTATTTTAAAGTCACTTCCATTGAAGGGTATGAAAAATTGGGCATTATGGTGAATAATATTACAATGCCTATCGATGACATTAGAGTTTTTGATCCATAAAGATTTGTGGAAGAAAAAAGAAGACAAGAACTTAGGCATCATACATCATGAGTTCCTCTATAGAGATGATGTACTAAGGAATCTGACAATTGATGAGGCTATCATGGTTAGGAAAAGGGATTGGACAGTTATGACAAATCTTGAGGAAAAGATTATCAAAAGGAATGCTTTCTACATTAGTCCATACAATGAGATTGCAAACTCCTTGGAGAGGGCCTTTACCATGATAAGGGACTATTAGTCTAGTGAGTTTAAGATAAAGGTAAAGGAGGCTGTAAAAAAATCCCAAGTCCTCATAGAGCAACAATGACAACAACAAGCTATATTGGATGTCCCAAAATGACTTGAAGATGTTTAGGAGGTCAGGGAAGAAAAAGTGGTAGAACATGTGCTAGGAAATGAGGAAGTTGAGTAGAAATTTCCCCTCCCTCATATTAAAGAAACTCATAGTTTAGATGTTCCTCTTGACAGGATTGTCCAGTGCTAGTATAATAGAGAAAATGATGATGATCCTAGAATTAGGGAGTGTGATGAGTTTTTGGCTGATGATAAATTTGTGTAGACTAAAGAAATTCAGGAGTTTATGATTTAATAGTGGAGTAAGGAAATACAAGAGATTAGAATCAGCCCGAGTCAATGATGAACCTTCTCATCAAGAGGAAGCTGAGAAAACAGAGGAAGAGAAGATCAAGGCTGAAATTGTAGCTATTACTCCCACTAAAGCTCGAATAATTGTTAATGATAGTGGAATCATGCTATTACCAGGATGTACTATCATAGCTGCCATAGCATATGATGTAGTTAGGAGAGATCCTCATGCTTTGATATCTGAAGATATATTTGAGAATAAAGTATTTGGTTTTGGATATAGTCCAAAGCTGGATACCCTTGCAATTTGGTCTATGGCACCTAATACTAGCAAACATGAGGTTGCTAGGCCTATTGAAGAAGCCATTAGTTCACTAGTGGTCAAAAGAGCTACTGAGATAACTCCAATCTAGGCAACTGAGTTAATTGCACATGCTGCAATGCTCAGTGTGGACACTGGACATATCTCTCAGAAGCAATATGTATCTTTGGTCAAGGAATATAATAAGAATTTGAATGAATTGAGTCAAATGAGAGCTACCATTCAAGCTACTCAAAGAACAGTGACTCAACCTTCTTCTTCTTCATTTGATATATCTACACAAGATAGGGAGACTTTGGCCCTTAGAATTGATGATTTGAAAGAAAAGTTAGCTGTCGAGAAGGAAAATGTCAGGTAGGCCAAATTGGAGATAGTTAGAGTGGCCAATGAAATTTTTGAGGATGTACTTAAGTGTAGGGTGACCAAGTTGGTTCATAGGGCTAATGATGTATGGGCCACATATAAAAACATTCATGAGGAAAATACAAAGTATTTGCAAGTATAGGAGGCCTTTAGGAGTGAATGGAATAATTGGATTGCTAGGGTAAGTACTTTGAAAGAAATGATGCCAAAAATGAATGAGGATCCCGAGGCACCCACAAATATTCTTGAAATCTTAAAAACTATTGACTCAATAAATGATGTAACTACTTTCCATGGAAAGTAGGGTGTACAACTCCAAAATAAGTTGAAGGTATTCAAGGAGAAGGAGGATCGTGGTATGCCTCAAATATTGAATTTAAAAGGTGAATTGCATCCATTTGACACCTAGAAGAAATATTTGGGAGGATTTCTTGAAGCGGCTATGATGTATTTTTTTGTCACTAATTACATCTTGCTTAATTCAAACATTGATACAATGGTGGAAATTGAATAAAAAATGGATATATTTGTTAAGGAAGCCAGGATTTTAATTGATGCAAGGTACTCCCAGTATACTACTAAGGTGCAAGATTTATTGAATGTTAAATGGCCCACTGAAGAAGAATACAACATTTGGTTGGAGAGATACACATAGTGAATAAGGAAAATAATGGATAGGAGAAGAATAATACATAGCCTAAATATAGTACAAATTAGGCTTTTGATATAACATGGTAAAATATTATTCTCTCCTCAAAACTCAAAGTGATTAGCATGTGATGGTAATGTGGATTAACACATTTTGACCTTTTTCTACCTTGCTTCATAAGTTTTGCTGTTTTGATTTCCTTACAGGTGGCATTTTGAGCACATGGAGAATATCTTGTAATTGTTGTAACAAACTAATGATGTTTTTTAAGGTGGGACCTATTTTCCAAGAAGAGTTGAGGATAATTCTGCCTCATGTTTATTTGCTCCACCTGAAGACTCAAGTGTAACTAAGAAGGGAATATTGTTGCAAGTGGTCCTATGGGATCATGACATGTGTGCTATCTGGTCTAAGGCTTGTTTTGCTCCTTCATCTCTATAAGAAGGAATTCAGGACCAGAAGCATGAGAGAGTCAGATTTTTTTTGAGTTGATACTGTTAGTTTTTCCTAGACAAATACAAAGCAAGTTATAGAGTCTTTGTTTTAAGTTTGTTTTGGAGTTTATACTTATGCATGTAAGACCGGTAATGGTATAACATTTATAATGCAGATTAATATTGGTTTCATGGTTATTCTCTCTCCTTGTATGTATGTTATGGGTTATGATTGAAAGTAGTCAAGGATTTCTTTCACTTGTCTCTATCATTATCTAATGGATGTTTAGTTTCATGTTTGCTTATTGATTCAATGAATTGATGTAAATTATTATATGAGATTGATAAATTATAATTACTATGTGCTAGGATATTTGTAAGAAGTGATAATCTTGAATGTCACTGAGGATTGTTTTAATGCAAGATTTCTTGGGGTTATATGTGTTATTATCTAAATTGTTATCAGGTTATGTCAAAAGGTATTGACGCTGTGCTTGGGATAAAGACACTAGTTCATCTAGGGTATTAGTGTTACACTTACAGTGTTGATTCATTAACTACTTAATCTTTTAACCATAAAATATCATAGGAACACTATTGGGTGATCCCACAAAGCTGGTTTACAATTTCTGGGAGATTATGATTTTTGCTGAAATCACATATTTTTAGAAAATATAATGATTTAAGCCTTAAAAAGTTTCATTTAAATAATTCCAATTGAAGAGGGTTTGATCAAACTACCTTAGATCAAACCCCCTTGGATAGAATCCTGCTAGTTTTAAACCATACCTATAACAAAGTCTCCTTTACACCTATCAAAATGCTGATAAAAAACCACTTTTGATTTACCTTTTGGGGGATCAAATGAATTCATTTAAAATTTATTTTTTGTAAGTATGTATTCCTTATTATAAGCTTCCCAAAAGTATAATTTTAAATAAATTTAATTTTATTATTATATTTATTTTTTATTTCTTGTGAATGTAGGTTTTTCACAAAAAATGAAGCTCTCTATTCTGCACATGTGAAAAAATAGAAGATTATCAAAAGAAAAATTTGAAAAATATGAGTGCACTAGATATTGAATTCTTTGATCTAACAAAAAACAAAAATTGAATTTCGATAGATACAAAAAATGTTACGTGTTATACGGTCTGCCTATGTCTAAATTGTAATTGGTTTGACTTCAAAACTTGATTAAGGAAAAAAATATTCAATGAAACACTATCTAACTAGGTGGAAGCACTAGATATTGGAGTTACAAATATAAATTAAAGATAATTATAATTTTATCCTTCATGGAAAAAAAGTCATACGTTATACGGTGAGCATCACTCCTTAAAAATGTTGTTTTTTTGAAAAAAACTAATGTCCAATTTTTTTTAAAAAAATATATTTAGAATCTATAGAAAAAAATTCACGAAACTCAAAAAATTCCTCTCGGTTTAGCCGCTATAGGTGCTTGAAAGTGAAGATTTAGTTAGAAAAAAATATTTCAATGTCCAGTTTGGCCAAAATTTGTAAACCACTATTGTGGGATCACCCTATTGTTAGTTTCTTTTTGGTGTCTTTTCTCTCATATCCAATATATATATATATATATATATATATATATATATATATATATATATATATATATATATATATATATATATATATATATATAACATTGAAATAATAAGTTGCCAACTTATTCAATGTTACTATTAAGTGGTATCATGAGAGATATCTGTTAGTAACAATGTATTTGATTGTAGTTGTGAAAGGTATTTAGGTATACATTGTGGGATCATCCTCCTGGGTTTCATAGAGCCTAAAGAGTAGGAATTGAAGTTTAGAAACCTCTATCTATTCGTTGGCCAATCCCTTTAGAATTACTGATAATTGGAAATGGAAAAATCCATAGGTACTTCTGGAGATTACTTTGGTTCTTAAAAAATAACCAACACTATCCACCACCAAAAATATAGAATTATTACCTCTTTGTGTCTTCGACAAGCCAAGTATGAAATCCATACTGATATCCTCCCAAGGTATCTCTAGAACTTTCAAAGGCTTATACAATCCAACATTCTAACTACCTCGTTTTGCAACTTGACAAACTCTGCAACTCTGGACAAATTTCCTAACATCCTTATGAACCTATGGCCAAAATTAATTATCACTTATCAATGCTACTATCTTATAAATTCCAAAGTGTCCTGACAATCCTCCACCATGTTTTTCTCTCACCAAGCTATCCCTCATTGAACTCTAGGGTATACACAACTGATTCCCTCTGAACAACATATCATCCTAAATGAAATAATCCAACCACTAACTCCTATCCTCCAAGACTGGTTCTTTACAAGCTCTCCAAGGTTATGCAAAATTTAGATCTTCCTCATACAAGTTCTTCAATTCATCAAATCCTAATGCTTCCACTCTCATCTCTGCCAATAAATTCCTTCTCCAACTCAAAGGATCAACAACTCTATTTGAATTTCCACTCCTATATTTCAAAACAAAAGTATAACTCTGCAAGAATTCTACCCATCTCATGTGTCTTTGATTCAACTTACTTTGACTACTCAAATATTGCAATTCCTAATTATCTATATACAACACAAAATCCTTAGGAAACAAGTAATGTCTCCACTTCTTCAAGGCTTGAACTATGGCATAAAATTCCTAGTCATACATTGAATACCTTCTCCTAGCATCATTCAATTTCTCAGTGAAATAAGCTACGGGTCTCCCTTCTTGACTCAATACTCCTCCAATTGAATTTTCACTTGCATCATAGTCTACCTAAAATATCTTATTAAAATCTGGTAAATCCAACACAGGCTACTCATTCACCTTCTTTTTCAATAACTCAAAACTCTGGTCTACTCCAGACGTCCACCTAAAATCCTTCTTATCTCCTCTCATTGTTTCTATCATAGGATTGCAAATAGAACTGAAATTCCTGATGAACTTCCAATAGAAACTAGCCAATCCATGAAATGATCTTACCTCTCCAATGCTTTCTAGTGTAGGCCATTCAACAATCACTCTTACTTTCTTAGGATCCATCTTCAATCCATCTGCAGATATCACAAATCCTAGATATACCAATTATTCCTTCATGAAACTACACTTCTTAATGTTTATCAGTGACTGCTCTTCTCTCAACCTCTGCAAAAATTGTCTTATATGCAAAAAATGTTCAAGATTCTATAGTCTTACTGAAAATCAAGATGTCATCCAAATAGAAAATCACAAACTTACCCAAGAATTTCTTCAATACCTCATTCATCAGCCTCATGAAAGTACTCACTGTCTAGATACAAAGGATCACTTCCTACAAAAAGGAATCACTATCCAACAGGGAGGCTCACTACCTATAGATACAAAAGAGAACAAAAGATCCACCACAATAATAAACACACATTCCCAGCGTTGATCAGAAGATTGCAGAAACCTTTAGCTCACTACCTTCAAGAATCTAACACAATGAAGTACTGCTACCTCAACTCACTTTCACACACACTTCTTCTTTTGATTTGTGGCTTACTTCATCACTTTTCATCTACTTCCAAATCTTCACAATTCAACTTTGCATTTATACCATCTTCAACCTTAGAAACTTCCTCCAAGGTTGGCCACATAAACTTCATTTCATAAATTCAAATTAGGCTGGCAACTCAACATTCCCGCAGTGGAAAAGAATGAGAGTGGACCAATAAAAATATTTAACCAAGACAAAAAATAATGTCTCGAATCAACCACACACTTCCTTAATTAAAAATTAATTCTTCAAATGAAGTGTAAACACCGGGTCAGCCAAACCTAATGAAAACACAAATGAACATTGATGTACATGCTTCCCAACATGAAGATAACATGTAGACGACACAAAATGCTTCATTATGCATGAGAACACATCTCAGGTTCCTTTAGATGCATCCACAACAAGTGAAATTATCTTCAAACACCGAACTCCTTCCAACAATTCATCCAGACTGTGCAAACACATACAACAACTTAGAAACATGACTTCCAGATCACCAAACCATACACATCTTTTCCTGAACCAAGAGAGCACCAATATAAGACATATTCCAGATCTACAAGATCTGAAATAGAACAATGGAGGACTGCAGAGCAAAAATATTTCTCCCAATCCACAAAAGACCAATTCTGTTAGAACAGTTCACACACTAGTGAAGGTAAATTTCACATCCCATCAAACTAGAAGCTTAAACTTAGGATATATCACCACTAGATCACCATTAGCAAACATTCAAATCCACTCAAGCATAGGATCAACACAGGAGAAACACCGAGTACATACCAGAGCACATTCATAACTTTGACTTCTCTTTTTCATTAATTTTCTCAAAATCACTTGGAAACTCATCATTTCAACACATCTACAACATCATAAGGATAGCTCCATGTACTCACAACATCTCAACTATACATGTACAATCTGCAACATACTGAACTGTGTTGACATTAATGACAACATTAATGACAACACCACCAACCTTGCTCATACTTGCAACAACACGTACAACAAAAAGACAACGAATCAATATTGACGAAGTCACAAAGCTATTAGATGATGATTGTGGTTCCTTATATTTTGAACATACATTCATGGGTGAGTATAAGATCATAGACAATGACACAAACAAGGGACACAAAAAGCATTCATGTAAGCACAAAACTCAGAAGACCCTTCAAAAGCATCCACCTCAACGACTTTAGAAGTAAAAGAAAACTTCACAACAAAATTTTACGAACTTGTAGAAATGAAAAATATACCGATTGATCCTATACACTTGATCTTTATTTACTAACACCAGTTCGTCTTGAATCATCTCCATTTGCTATTCATTTAATTAAATAATCTTTATTTAATTAAATTCATCACATTTCGACATCTCTTAATTAAATAAATCAATTTTATTTCATTTAGACATCATCTCCTATTAATTAAATAAATCACTTTGTTTAATTAATCCTATAGTCCCTCTTTTAATTATATAATTCATTTTATTCAATTAATCTCTAAAGTCATCTCATTTAAATTAAATAAACTTATCTTTTTAAAACTAACATCATCCTCTTTAATTAAATAAATCAAATTTTATTTAATTAAGTTATTCCTCTCATTTTGATTTATTTAAATCCTAAAATCTAAATCAAATTGTCAAATCAACTAATCTCCTTTTAAATTAATCAAATCCTGATTAATCCTAATCTTAATCCATCAAATCCTCTAGATTTTGCAACTTCTTCAATAAATGAATTTATTTGATTTATTAAATCCCCTTTTTCATTCAAAAAGGCATCAAATGATGGAATATTCTTTAAATTCAAAAAGTCCCTCCAAAAGGACTTGTCCTAGCTCCAACAAGGCATTAAAAGCCTCTTACATGTCCTTTGCCTTGAGCCAAGTGGCATTTAACTCTTCTTACATCCCCCCTAAACATGCCACTTCTTCAAATTCAAATTTCAAATTCATGTACATTGATCAAAATGTGCTCAACCTCCTTCCATTAGCATCTTGACAAGTGGCACAATGCCGTTGGTCCATCTTTAATCCCACATTCATCCTATTCTTCAATCCTCCATCCTTCTTTGTTATAAATAGAGGCCTCCTCTATTGCATTTGATCATCCACAATCCATGTAAGATCACCATACTCATTTGGATCCACAATCTTAGGAATTTTCATCTACAACTTAATGCAAAGACATTATCTTCAGATTTTGAATTTTCTTATCCATTTTCATCCATTTTTAGAGTTTTATAGGTAGGTTATGCAGAAATTTTTCCAAGGATCATCAAATCTTCATCAAGGAATCATTCAAGCTTACAAGGGATTGGGAAAGGGCCATTTTCCACATCAAAATGGCACCAATTCCCCCATAGGATTAAGAGTTTTCTTGCATTAGATAGGATTTGAAAGCTTTTTATTGTGTTGTTCATTTCCATTTCTTATTTTGTGCCTTTCAAATGAATTCTATGGGGAATGTTGATTTAACTTGTATAATGATCTAATTGTGTGATTTTTTGTTGTGTTTGTGCAGGTACAAGATCACCATTCACATTTTGGAGCTAGAAAGAGGGAGGATATGAATATTTTAACAGGTTTTTTTCAAAAATTCTGTGGTTTTTTGAACTTTTTTGTGCCTACAAGAAACTGTGCCGCTATCAGTCCAGTGGTGCCATATAGTGACACTACCAATCCATCGGTGCCATACAAGGATGCTATAAACTCCAAAATCTATTGCTAAAGTCTTCTCGCCTAGAAATTTGAATCTCAAACTATGACGCTAGACTCATTTTCCAAACAACCGGTCATCTAAACTCCAAACTACCCCACTTGCCAAAAAAATGTTGCAATCGTGCTCACTAGTTTTACTATAGAGCATCATTGTCAATCCTAGCGGCGCCATATAACATTGCTGACTTCTTCAAATTGCGCCGCCTTTGTAGACTGTGCTGTTGGAGTTGGGTAAAAATCACTTTTCAAATTATTTTTAGCATGTGATTTTTTCATTTTGGTTGCTTTTGATTACTAATTGGCTTTTAGCTTCTGTTTCTATAGTTTTGACCAATTTTGTAGGTTGGCTTGATTGAAAGTGAAGGAAAGAAATAAGGACAGACTTCTATGGCATCACTATTTTATTGTATCAAGTGGTTTTAAACATTTTTGGGGAGAAATTATAATCCCTTTTCTAAGGATTTTCTATCTTTCATGCTTTTAGGATTCACTACTTTTCAATTTGGGATTAAAAAGAACTTTAGGCCAACTTACTAGATTTTGATTAAAATTTAACAGTTGGACAAACAAATCTCACACTTCAAAGTTGGTGCTTAAGAAGAACTCATATTTTTGCTTTGAAGGATTAAAATGAACAAGTTGTTTTATGTTTTGTAATCACTTATCCAAAGTAATATCATCTAAAAGATGTATGCACTTCTCTCGCGCCTCACGACGATCTTGAGAATCAAAAGGATTTTTGTGATACTAAGTTGTGTAAGTGATTACCTCCACACTTCAATTTGGATTTTTAAAATTGCACAAAACTTGTGAGTGTGAGTGGAATATATCGCATGTGTTCTCTCTTTGTTTCTCAACAAAGATTGATTGAACTACGGATATGTTTTCTTACTTTTGTTTATTCTTAGAGGGCTTGCCTTGTAGGAAAAAGTAATCACCCAAGGGAACAACCCAACTGGGAACACGCTAAATCCAAGTGACTTCCAACTAGTATATAAGTGTGGGTACTTGAGGAAAGTTCAAGTATCACGAGGATTGTTCCAAAAATAAGGGAAAAAATGGTCTCTTTCCATATGGATGATCCCCCACAAATGGAATTACTATACTAGAACTTCTTGTTTAGAAGGCTAAATCCTTATCTATTTGTTGGTGCAAGAATGGTCATTCTGAAGCCATCCCACATTTTTACGACTCTTAGTAGAGATGAGAAGTATGCCATGGGAGTTTCATGGGTATTGATGCTTGGCTGACCTGAGAAGTGTGTGGCATGGAGGGGAGCCAGTGTGGTCAATCATCTAATCATCCACTAAGAGTTGGCGTAGCTGGATTTATCCAAGTGGGAACTCAACAAATATTGTCTCATTTTATCCTATCATTGTGTATCATTTTGGAATCAAAATGCTTTGGTTGGATCTAAAACATTGGAAAAAAAACATTCAACATGAACATCAAATTTCAAACCCTTTAGGAGGAGCAAATATCTTTGACAAAATTTAAGTGCTATTGCTTTCCCTAAGGATTCTATCCTTAGAGGCTTCTAAGTATTTGAATTTACATCTCAATTTTCTCTTACTAAAGTCAACATTAGGGAACTTTTTCCTTGATTTCCTTGATTTCCACATAATGGAATTTGTGGGATGAAAAGAAATTAGGAAATTAGACATTTAGTTTGAAAAGCTAAAGCAAGAAAGTGTTTGTGGTAAAATAAATTCATTAATCAAGATAAAATCAATTGAACCCCACACATGTGTGCTTGTTTATCTTTTGTCTTATGGTCTTTTAAGCAAACATTGATCTTTTGGTTTGAAGTACTCTTAGGGAAAAACATGTTCTTCAAAAAATTGGTCTTGTAAACAAGTCTCTCTTCTAGGTTCATTTAGGATCAAAACAACCAATCATTTCATCCATCTCAAACATCAATCAAATCCCATCTCACAAACAAATTTTGAACCATTGGAAAAATCATTAATAGTCAGACACTTTTGGTAAAATCCTTGAAATCAACATCAAAATCACCTTGTTTGTTTAAGTGTGTGTGGATGAATCCTTCCTCATACACCTAGTTAAATTATCATCCTTGTGGACAAGTTTATTCCAAGATAACATCCAACATATTGGGGTTTATAAGTCCATTATCCAAATAAAAAAAATCCAAAGAATCCTAAAGTCTAGTATTCCTCCAAGGGTCTTAAAAGTTCAACACCCATATCATTCATCCCTTTCATCCTTCATCTCGTCATTAGTCCTAAATCCCTTAGAGATCAACAAGGTCAAAACACAAGAAAAAAATGGACTATAAACTTGATTCATACATCATGAGTGGTCTAAATCAACCAAACTATCAAAGCCTTATAATGCCAATTGATTATCAAAACTCACATTTTGACAATCCATACATGGGATCATTATCTCCTACAAACCTCAATGGTATAACAAATGTGAGTATGCCCAATCTAAATTTTGGAAAACCTTTCCCTATGGTAGATTTAAATCAAATTCCAAACCTACAAATCTATCAACCAAACAATCAATGCATGAATCTTCAACAAAACAACATTATCCCACCAAATCCATACATGCCAAATGTGAATATACCAAGTACAACTTTACCAAACATGAACATTTTGAATCCAAACTTGGTAAAATTTGGGATAGATATGTTTGTGAATCATACAAATGTTGTTCAAAGTCCAAAAAAAATGATAATGACTCCATGTATTGATCCAAGTCAAGGTAACACCATGTAAAATCAAAGTTACCCAAATCAAGGCAATGTGATTCCCAACCACAACAATGTTCAATTTAAACATATAATGCCAAATCTAAACACCATCCCAAATCATAACATTGTCCAAAATCAATTTTTCCATGATCTTGTACAAAAATCACAAGTATACATTCCAAAATTGCTTCAACAAAAACCAAATCAACTATATCAAGGGTGTCAAGATCAAAATCAAGATCAAATTTTGTGAGATAAAATTGTTACACTTACCAAAATAGTTGATTCATTGTACCAAGAGACATATCCACCCAAAAATCAATACACTCTTCCATTGGTTAAACCATTTCATCAAAACATTGAGTTGTTTCCACAACCATATCAAGAATAATATCTCCAATTTCATGAAGTTGGATATCAAGATCAACAACATCTACAACAAACCCAATCTTCACATCTCAAAGATAAATCACCACATATCCAAAGTCAATCACCACAAGGTCAATCTAAATTAAAAATATCCCAAGGTAAAAAATGAAAATACACACCACCTTGGGAACCAATCGAATCAGTCATGCAACAATTGATACAAGAAAATTTCATCAAAATCCCTATGTATGAAAATTATCAAGAGCCTCAAGTTAAACCACTAGGGTATAATGAGAAGCACCTTTGTGATTTTCACAAAATAATGGAAACACAACATCAAATTGCATTCGACTCAAAAATATCATGCAAGACCTTATTGATCAAAAAATAGTAACTATTGGGGACAATGATTGGGATTCAACCACTAGCGATAACATTGACAATCCCTCCACCACAATTGTTGAAAACAATGATCAAGATCTATCAATCAATGAGAACCTTGAAGATGTTTCTACCTCATCCGATGATCAAATCAACATGCAGCAAGAGTCAATTTTTAGTCGTGATCAAAATCCCTCAACAATATTTGGCAATGGTCTATTTCAAGGAGTGTTAGAATTATTTGATCCTATTGACATAATCCATGACCCATTGACCAATGATCATTTTGAAAAGGTCTCTACATCACCTAATGATTTAGAGGACATATCTTAAGAATTTATCCCAAAGCATGATCAACATCTTTCACCAAAGTCTAGCAATGGTCCTTTCCAAGACATATTGACATCCTTTGACCTCATGGTTATAGATACTAAAGGGATCCTCAACTCAACATTTGATCCAAGTACACTCAAAGATCAAGAGGATATTGAGCCATTTCCCATGCCTAATGAAGGCATCCAAGAACCCCTTGTAAGAAATCAATCCTTTGAAATTGACTCATGTCAAGAACTTGATCCAAAGCATGTAAAAAACAATTCCAAAATTAATCAAGATCAAGAATTCATATCTCCAAGATACTACAATGATATAATGAGTACTCTCCTATCTATACAAGATGTCACAAATGATGATCACATCCACATAGAATATACTCCTCCATCTACCCATGAGATGCTTTCTTTGGATGGACATGTAGCTGATCTTCATTCATAACAAGATTCCTTTACTCCTGACATTATTACACAAAAAGATCAGGTTATTGATTCCTACAATCAAACTGAGTTGTCAACATCAGGGTCAGATATATCCCAAATGTAGACTAAGGACATCATGTATGAAGCTATCTAGCATTATCCACTCAAGGAAACAGGTTAGACAAAACAAGATATTCTAGAATCAGCAGAGCAACAAATTGAAATAATGTCATATGTTGTGGTCATTTATCAAAGAATGCTTACTGAACAAGACATCTCAAAACAAGCAAAATAAAAGAATAAAGGTGCTACTACCACCATATTGGGGGAAACTATGTCTCAAGCAAACATCAACATAGGAATCACGAAGAATCCTTATGGTGAAACCAATGCCAACACTACAACCAGCCATGTCATGAATCTTCATCCACCTATCACCCCATCCATGAATTGGGACCAAAATCAAAAGAAAGATTTGAATCAAAGCATGAAGAACATAATCAAAGAAAAATAATTTTAGAAGCATAATGGACAAATCAAATACACATGGATACAAAAAAATACAAAGAAATATTATCCCTATCAAACTCCATCAGTCAAATAAACTATGGGGAAAAATAAAAAAAAGGAAAAATTATCCATCAAAGATGTATACAAAGGAAAAATCAAGCTTCCCAAGCGATGTACAAAGTATACCAAGCAGTTGGTCCTAATTTCATGCACACTTCCATATCCACCCATCATTACTCATCTTCCCAAGTTTGGAGAGTCAAAGGTTCCAAGTTGTCAACCAATCCATACTTTATTCCTAAACACACTCCATCCACACCTCGATGCATGGTATCCAATTCTCAGATTGACCATGTACTAGCAGCCACCCTTCATCATAAGGATTCAAAAGGCACTCTATCGCGATGTGCACACAAAGATAGAGTTAACTCCAGTATCAACAAAGTAGATCAAGAATCTCAAAAGTTGTATTCAAGTGCACATATCTTGGAAAAAAAACTTCTTTAGGCAAGATATCAATGGCACATTATGAAAGAAGCATCTACATTGACCAGGGTGCCACCATGTAGTTCAACATGAGCTTAAAATATTTCATAGAAAAATACAAAAAATTTAAAAAGTATGAAAATAAAATAAAAAAGGGATTGAAAATAGTAAAGAAAAAAATCGTCCTCCAGTGAAAACCACTATGGTGGCACTTTAGACAGGTACCATGATGAAAACCTGTCAAATAGACACCATGTACAGAATCGAGCATCTACTTGCGCCATTTTGGGTGGAAGCATCTTATCTCATCCATAATAAATTCATGTATCCATAAACCATCTATCCAATCCATTTTCATCCATCTACATTTGTATTCCACATTATCATGATCTTGATCAAAGTTTGGTGCACACTCTACACTTGCTTATGGTAAACATCTTGACATGGGTCATTTTCATTGATCCTATCCTACCCAACATTATTTGAACCATGAAGCATTATCCAATGAATCATTCCTCTATTCGAACATGTTATCTTATCGCAAGATAATCCATATCCATCCATCCATACACCTATCCAAGCATCCACCCATGGCATTCCATACATTGCTAGACATTGGGGGAAAATATTTACATCTTGCTTCAGGAATAAATCTTGATCAATATCTTCCAACTTATGAGGTGATCCAAACATTGGAAAAGTGTTCACATTGGTCAAAGCATTTGTGAGAAAGAATCCAAATCACTAGCCCATGCCATATTTTTACAAGAAGATGTTCCTTATCAAGTTTTATCTTTAATTGAACATCAATCCAAATAGTCAATATCAGTTGCATCTAATTCGCACGTCAACATCACATGAAATCATCCAAAAAAAATTATGTTCCAAATCAAGCTTCAAAATCCTGATCAATCAAATCCAATCAATCCCTCATCATCTTGGGATATCCATCCTAATCCTTGTGTTTCTTAACACTATCCTTGCATTTTTGTGTATCCTCAACAATGTTATCATCATCAATCCATCAATCCAATCAATCAACCTTAGCTTGATTTTCAACAAAATCCCAAAACATATCATTAATATCATTAGAAATATCCATATCCAAATCGTCAAAATCATATGAAAATCCAAAAACATTCAAAAAACCAAGAAAATCAAAAAACATCCAAAATATATAAAAATCCCAAAATAGGTCACAGGGTCAGAAAAAGTCAAAAATCCAAACTACGTCGTCTCTGAGCTTAAACATAGGCAAGGCTAATCTTTGATCAACCCTTGAGACACAAAATCCAAAAAAAATCTTAAAATCACACAAAAAACCAAAAACATTAGAAAATTTAAAAATCAAAACATTTGCAAAATCTTGGAAAAAACCCAAAAACAAATAGCTTCAAAATATTTCAAAAACATCAAAAACATCCAAATATTTGAAAAATCCATCCATCCCATTTTTCTTTCACTTGAAATAATCTCATCCATAATAAACAAATCATCACACTCACCCTTTGGAAAAACAAACGGAAACAACCACAACAATCAGCAAAAGCAAGCTTCAAATGCAAAATCAAAATCGAAATGACAAACTTTTGAATCCAAAATCAAACTCTTGATCATTCGCAAACATATCAATCGACCTTATATCAAAATCCTTTCAAACAACCTAAAAAACTTTCCACCATCCACTAACATGTCCTAGGATGCATCCTTCCTACAATGGGCATTATCTATTGGAAAATCACTTTGGATATTTATCCTAAACAAAACACATCCCCTTGGCTAGAGGTATGAAGAACATTGACTTGTTTGTTCACTTGATCTTTTCTTTGATTTATCTTATTGCACTCATTCCAATGACCTCTCGATGATGTCTATCAAAATGATTTAGAGAGAAAGGAATGGGGCAATGATCTTTATCTTTTGTCTGTTGTGCTTGTTGGATATTTGTGTAACATAACTTGGTCATGTGCGTGCTTTGTTTGATTTATAGGGAGGGTGTTTTAGGTATCTTTTTGACCACATAGGGATGCTTGCCTTTCTATGTTTTGGTCTGAGATGTTTAAAATATCTAAATTGCATTCTAAATAAGGTTTTGTATGCCAGGTGTGAACAAGGATACTCCTATTTGTTTGTTGAGTTAAAGTACATCACACTAGGTACAATGCCATCCTGGTCCTTTATACCTTGATGCATCGTGCCTATGTGTGTTATCAAACATAAGGTAAATATCCCTTTTAAAATTCCAATTCTTGATAAGAAAATAATCATCATCACTCATCATCATATCTAATAAAGTTGGATCCTCTCTTTCACCATCTCATTTCTTCTTATTCTTCTATCTTTAATAAAATTTCTATCCAAATCTATGTGTTATATCAAAATATACATGAGGCTATCCATGGTCGATGACTATCTATACATCATCAAATCTATCTACATCAAACATTCAAGCTTTCTAGTCCTCTTTGAGCTGAACTAACCCTGAATCTTTATTGTGAGATCACCCAAAAATCCAAATTTTCATCTAATCTCTCGAGGGGGCAATATACCAACGAAATTCTTTCGCTGGAGCAGCAGTCGGGCATCTGAAAAAATTGATTTTTTTTTGAATTTTGATCTCGGCAAGGTTATTCTTTGAACTAACACAACGGGTACATTTCTTAAAAGAGGGGCAAAATGTAGACACAAAAAATATACCGATTGATACTATACACCTGATCCTGATTTACTAGCACTAGTTTATCTTGAATCATCTCCATTTGCAAGTCATTTAATTAAATAATCTTTATTTAATTAAATTCATCACATTTCATGTCTTAATTAAATAAATCAATTTTATCTCATTAAGTCATCATCTCCTATTAATTAAATAAATCACTTTGTTTAATTAATCCTGTAGTCCCTTTTTTAATTAAATAATTCATTTTATTCAATTAATCTCTAAAGTCATCTCATTTAAATTAAATAAATTTATCTTTTGAAAACTAACATGATCCTCTTTAATTAAATAAATCAAACTTTATTTAATTAAGTCATTCCTCTCATTTTGATTTATTTAAATCGTAAAATCTAAATCAAATTGTCAAATCAACTAATCTCCTTTTAAATTAATCAAATCCTGATTAATCCTAATCTTAATCCCTCAAATCCTCTAGATTTTGCAACTTGCACAATAAATGAATTTATTTGATTTATTAAATCCCCCTTTTCATTCAAAAAGGCATCAAAGGATGGAATATTCTTGAAATTCAAAAAGTCCCTCCAAAAGAACTTGTCCTCTCCAAAAATGCATTAAAAGCCTCTTACATGTCCTTTGCCTTGATCCAAGTGACATTTAACTCTTCTTACATCCCCACTAAACATGTCACTTCTTCAAATTCAAATTTCAAATGCATGCACATTGATCAAAATGTGCTCAACCTCCTTCCATTAGCATCTTGACAAGTGGCACAATGCCATTGGTCCATCTTTAATCCCACATTCATCCTATTCTTCAATCCTCCATCCTTCTTTGTTATAAATAGAGGCCTCCTCTATTGCATTTGATCATCCATAATACATGTAAGATCACCATGCTCATTTGGATCCACAATCTTACGCATTTTCATCCACAACTTCATGCAAAAACATTATCTTCAGATTTTGAATTTTCTTATCCATTTGCTCATCCATTTTCATCCATTTTTAGAGTTTTATAGCTAGTTTATGCAGGAATTTATCCAAGGATCATCAAATCTTCATCAAGGCATCATTCACGCTTACAAGGGATTGGGAAAGGGCCATTTTCCACATCAAAATGACACCAATTCCCCCATAGGATTAAGATTTTTCTTGCAGTAGATAGGATTTGAAAGCTTTTTATTGTGTTGTTCATTTCCATTTCTTATTTTGTGCATTTAAAATGAATTTTGTGGGGAATGTTGATTTAACTTGCATAATGATCTAATTGTGTGATTTTTTGTTGTGTTTGTGAACGTACAAAATCACCATTCACAAAACTTAATCATGAACAATCACCCTATCCAAAAGAGATGAAAAAGCTTTATGGAAAAGGTTATGAGCTTATGAAACAACTTGGATATAGTGGAAAAAGATGTGGTGCTAGAGAATGAGGTATTTGTGTCCCCATCAAACATAACATGCAAGAAACAACTCATGGTCTTGGTTATTGTCCTTTGATAGAAATCACCAAGCCTTCACTCAACATCAACACTATCACACAAGATTCCTCTAATCTAACTTTAATAGTAGTGCATCTTGAACTGATAGACACTAGTAGTCTTTATCCTTCACAAGAAATGAAACAGACAAAGATATCTTCATTTAATGGCAATGTCATCTCGCAAAATGCTAATGATTTGAGTTTGTTAGGTTTTACACCCTCCTATAAAGGAGAGAACAAAATATTGCAATCTAAAGAGTCTTGCATATATATGACATCTTGTGCTAAGCAAGAGAAATATTTGTCACATATAATAAAGGAACATCTCCCATTGATCAAGAGGGTATCTTGTTGAGAATCCTCCAAGATCACTTGATATCCCTTCCTCCAAAAACATGAAAGAAATTATATTACAATACTTCATTCTATGCCTGTCACAAAGTTCATGGTCATGCTACTAATGAATGTAAGGTGTTGACTACCAAAATTCAACATCTCCAGGAGTGTGGTGCTCTTCCTTGTATTGAAGCACCTAATTCCTCTAACTGATACTTCTTTCTATCCTATTTGTCTCACCCTTGTCTTGCATTAAGTGGGGGAAAAGGGTTAGGTAGCCTTGTCCTCGTATGTCACTTATCATTGCCTCTTTTGGCTAGTCATTAACCTTTCATGAACATATAAGAGTAAGCTTGGACTGTGGATGACATGCCTTAATTTGGATTGTATGTGACATACTATCTTTTTTCAACGTAGCTTATTGGAAACATATGACTTGGCATAGTGCTTTTTGAATAAGCTCTCATATCTTCTAATTTAGAGAAATTGCTCACAACAATGGTGTTAGCAACTGTTGTAAAGTGGGGGCATACACTGACATTAACATTTCATTGTGTGATTTTCTTTTTCTTGCGATTTCCTCTCTTGGAAACATTAGGTACAATGTTGCCCAGGATGAGACATTGCACTTGTCCTCTCTTGGAAACAAGATGAGACCATTTGCACTTTTCCTCTCTTGGAGACATTAAGCATGATATTCCCTAGGATGAGACCTTGCACGAACAAAGCAGAATCCCCTTTAACAAATGTAACACCATAAATCTGAAAGCTTAAACTCTATCTCATATATCAGATCATGATGTTAGTTTATGGCAAACAAATAAAATAACATTCTTTATGAAATAATACATTATGCTACATAAACAAAATAACAAAAAAAAACTAATTGAAAGCATGAAAGGAGAATCATGTATAACTATCCCATAGTGGATTGGTGTCACTTTGATGTGAAAAGTGACCCTTTCCCAATCCTTTGACAAGCCAATGATGAAGATGCAATGCTATGAAGTGGACAAAATTAGCTCTCAATATGAAGAGAGTAACTTTGCATGAAGTTGTGGATGATCAAAATGAAGAATAACCTCTCCATTTATAGAAGAGTTTGATGAGAGAAGAGGCCAAAGGGATGAATGTGGGATAAAAACCCAACCAATAGGAAGGAGCCACTTGTCACCATGTGAATGGGCCAAGGATGTGCATGTTTTGATGAATGTGTGAATAAATAACATGCATTAGATTTAGCCTTAATCATGACTTAGTTAACTTATGTGAAGATTAGGTGATTTGACTTTTGACTTAGATTTATGGATTAAAATAAATCAAAAGGAGATGGAAAATGATTTAGACATAGTTAAATAAATATTTTGATTTATTTAACTAAAGGGGATGATGTTAGTGGTAAATATGAATTAAATAAGATTGTTTTATTTAATTAAAGATGAACTTTAGGATTAAATAAATAAAATGATTTATTTAATCAAAAAGGGGATAATGATTTAAATAAATTTGATTGATTAACATAGGAATTAAGATGAATTAATTAAATGGTAAATAAAGGGGTGATTAAAGAAGTATCGAAGTTAGTTGATAAGGATATTTTTCATGTCTACATTTTCCCCCTCTTTGAAGCAATGCACTTGTTGCGTTGGTTCAAAGAATAAACTTACTACAATCAAAATTCATTTTTTTTTTTCTGATTTTTTCGGATGCCCTAGTGGAAAGTACACTGGTACATTGCCCCCTCGAGAGATTGAGCGAAAAGATTCGATTTGAGGGTCGATCTCGCAATAAAGAGGTTCAAGATGAACGCATGGATGGTTGTGATGATGATGCAAATGAGATGGTTTCAAGATGCTTAGAATATCCAATCTATATTATCCTAAACAACTTAAGATGATGATGTACTACATTTGAGATGGATGATGATGGATGATGTGATATGCTTATGTAATGGATGTTTTATGCAAATGTATGGTTTTATGAGATGCTTAGACTAATAGATCTATAATATATGATGATGAACATGCATGTGAGATGATCGATGTTTCTTATATGATATGATATGCTTTGTAGTATGTTGATGGTTTTTGGATGCAAGATGGATGCATTGGTGATGATGATTACCTGATTATGATGATGTTAGTGCAGAAAGGAGATAGAAGAAAGAAAAAGATTCCAAAAAGACATGAGTCAATGATGATGAGAGATGGATGATTTGCTTATCAAGCATTGGGATTTTAAAAGGGCCACTTACCTTATGTTTAATAACGTGCGCATAAGCACGATGCATCAAGGTATAAAGAACTAGGATGGCGTTGCACTTAGTGTGATGGAATTTGACTCGACAATTAGATAGGAGTACTCCTATTCACACTTGACATACAAAACCTCATTTAAAATGTAGTTTAGATATTTCAAACATCTCAGACCAAAACATAGAAAAGAAAGCCTTCCTATGTGGTCAACAAGACACCTAAAACACCCTCGCTACACCCAAATAAAGCACGCATGACCGAGGTTATATTACAAGAACATCCAACAAGCGCAATAGATAAAAAGGTAATGATTGTTTCCCCATTCCTATCTCTCTAAATCCTTTTGTTTGGACATCATTGAGAGGTTATTGGAATGAGCGTAAAGAGATAAATCAAAAGACAAAGATAAAGTAAACAAACAAGCTAATGTTCTTCAATATCGCTAACCAAAAGGAGATGTGTTTTTAAAGGATAAGAACTGAAATTATTGCTAATAGATAATGCCCATTGTAGGAAGGATACATCCTAGTAAATGTTAGTGGATGGCGGAACGTCATTTCGTTTATCCAAAGTGTTCCTTCTAATAAAAAATGCCCATTGTAGGAAGGATGCATCCTAGGACATGATGTTATTAGATGATTTGATATGGGACTGATTGGATGGTAGGCTATTGACACAAAGAGTTGACCAACTTTTTTACGTGCTGACCTAGATTTGAGACCTTGATGATTGAGTTTTCACTTTTAATCTGCCAGACTTGTTTCCTACTGTTTCACCAAAGGTTGGGGATGATGATTGTTTATTGTGGGTGAAAGTGAGATGGGACAGATGGATTTTTTTTCAAATATTTGGATGTTTTTGGAGTTTTTTGAAATGTTTTGAGGCTGTTTTTGGTATTTTTTGAGATTTTACAAATGTTTTGATTTTTGGATTTTCCAATGTTTTGGATTTTTCTGAGATTTTATGAATTTTTTTTGGATTTTGTGTTTTTTGAATGTTTTTGTGTTTTTGTGTCTCAGGGGTTGATCAAAGATTAGCCTTGTCTATATTTAATCTCATAGACAACGTAGATTGGATACCATGTTTTTGATGTTTTATGAATTTTTTGATTTGTTTTTGGATTTTGATATGATTTGGATGTTTTTGGATTTTCTTGGTTTTATGAATGTTTTTGGATTTTCTTGGTTTCTAAATGTTTTTGGATTTTTTGATTTTCTAAATATTTTTGGATTTTCCACACAATTTTGATGTTTTAGATATGGATATGTGTGACGATATTAGTTCTCTGTTTGGAATTTTTGTTGAAAATCAAGCTAAGGTTGATTGATCAGATTGTTGGATTGACAATGATAACATTGTTGAGGATACACACCAATGCAAGGATAGTGTTAAGCAACACAAGGATGGGGATGTATATCCTGAGATGATGAGGGATTGATGATGATAACATTGTTGAGGATACACAACAACAAAATGATTTGATTGATCAAGATTGATGATGATAACATTGTTGAGGATACACAACAATGCAAGGATTTGATTGATCAGGTTTTTGATGATGATAACATTGTTGAGGATACAATAATGCAAGGATTTGATTGATTAGGATTTTGAAGCTTCGTGTGAAATAAAAAGATTTTTTGGATGATTTGATGTGACATTGAAGCACACATTATATGTAACTGATAGTGATTGTTTGGATTGATGTTTGATGAAAGATAAAGATTGATAAGGAACATCTTCTCGTCAAAATGTGCCATGGGCTAGTGATTTGAATTTTGGTTCACAAATGCTTTGACCAATTTGATTTCACATTTGTTAATGCTTAGATCACCATATAAGCTAGAGGATATAGATCAAGATTTATTCCCAAAGCAAGATGCAAATATTTTCCCCTAGTGTCTAGTAATGTACAAAATGCCATGGGTGGTTGCTTGGATAGGTGTTTGGATGGATGGATATGGTAATCATGCAAAGGATTCCAAGGATTATCTTGTGATAAGATAATAGGTTCAGATAGAGGATGCTTCATGGCTCAGATGAAAATGACCCATGTCAAGATGTTTACCATAAGCAAGTGTAAATTGTGCACCAAATTTTTATCAAGATCAAGATAATTCAGACTATGGATGCAGATGGATGAAAATGGATTGGTTCATGGATGAATGGATTTATTATGGATAAGATGGATGGAATGCTGGATTTATTATGGATGGGATGGATGGGATGCTTCCACCTGAAATGTTACACATAGATGCTCGATTCTACACATGATGCCTGTTTGCTAGGTTTTCATCATGGTACTTGTCCAAAGCACCACCATAGTGGTTTTCAATCGGAGGATGATTTTTCTCTTTACTTTTTTTAATCCTTTTTCTGATTCTTTTTTGGATTTTCTTATTTTTTGATTTTTTTGTATTTTTCTATGAAAGATTTAAAGCTCATGTTGAACCACATGGTGCTGCTGATCTAGATGCCCTAGTCATAATGTGCCATCAATATCCTACCTGAAGAAGTTGCTTTTCCAAGATACATGCACTTGAATACAACTTTTGAGATTCTTGATCTACTTTGTTGATACCAGAGTTAACTTTTCCTTTGTGTGCACATCGCGATAAAATGCCTTCTGAATCCTTATGATGAAGGGTGGATGACGACACATGGTCAATGTGATAATTGAATATCATGCATGGATGTGTCGATGGTGTGCGTTTAGGGATAAAAGATGGATAGGTTGATAGTTTGGAACCTTTGACTCTCCAAACTTAGGAAGATGAGCAATCATGGGTGGATACAAAAGTGTGTGTGGAATTAGGACCAATTGCTTGATATACTTTGTATGTTGCTTGAGAATCCTGCTTTTTCCTTTGTGGACATCTTTGATGGATACTTTTCTCTCTTTTATTTTTCTCCATATTTTCTTTGATTGATGGAGTTTGATAGGGATAATATTTCTTGGTATTCTTTGGTATCCACTTGTATTTTTTTTTTTCCATTTTTCTTTCCAACTTCTTTTGTTTTGATAACATTTTTCATATTTTGATTCAAATATTTCTTTTGATGTTGGTCCTAATTCGTGAATGGGGTGATGGGTGGATGAAGATTCATGACATGGCTAGTTGTAGTATTGACATCGGTTTCATCATAAGGATTCTTCATGCTCCCTATGTTGACATTTTCTTGAGATAGAGTTGCCCCTAGTATGATGGTAGTAGTACCTTTGTTCTTTGATTATGCTTGTTTTGAGATGTCTTGTTTAGAATGCATTCTTTGATAAATGATCACTGCAAATGACATTATTTCACTTTGCTGCTCTGCTGAATTTGGAATATCTTGTTCTATCTGACTTGTTTCCTTGAGTGGATAATACTAGATATCTTCATATATGCTGTCCTCAAACTGAATTTGAGATATATCTAATCCTAATTTTGACAACTTAGTTTGACTATAAGAATCAATAACTTGCTCTTTTTGTGTAGTAATGTTAGGAATAAAGGAATCTTGTTCTAAATGAAGATCATCTACGTGTCCATCCATAGAAAGCATCTCATGGGTAGATGGAGGAATATGTGCTATATGGATATGATTATCATTTGTGACATCTGCTATAGATAGTAAAGTGTCCATTAGATCATTGTAGTATCTTGGAGATATAAATTCTTGATCTTGAATGATTTTGAAATTACTTTTGACATGCTTTGGATCAAGTTCTTGACATGGGCCAGTTTCAAAGGATGGATTACTTATAAAGGGTTCTTGGATGTTGTCATTAGACATGGGAAGTGGCTCAATATCCTCTTGATCTTTTGGTGGACTTAGGTCAAATGTTGAACTGAGGATCCCTTTAGCAGCTGTAACTATGAGGTCAAAGGATATAAACATATCTTGGAAAGGACCATTGCTAGACCTTGGTGACAGATGTTGATCATTCTTTGGAATAAATTCTTGAGACATGTTCTCTAACTCATTAGGTTATGTGGAGAAATTTTCAACATGATCATTGGTTGATGGGTTGTGGATTATGTCAGTAGGATCAAATAATTCTAACACTCCTTGAATAGATCACTAAAAGTGGCTCTTGATGTATGGTGAGTTGATCATCGGATGGGGTAGAAACATCTTTAATTTGCTCATCAATTGATAGATTTTGAACATTGTTTTCAACAATTGTGGCTAAGAGATTGTCAATGTTTTCAACCATAGGATCAAGTGATGTTAACATTTCTTGAATTGGATCATTGTAGGGTATTGTTAGTGGATTTTGATCATGATTGAAAAGTGGTTCTTGATATATGTTGATTTTATCTTTAGATGAGGTAGACACAACTTCAAGGTGCTTAGTGCTGGATTGATCTTGACCCTCATTCTCAATAGTTGTGGTTGAGAGATTGTCATCGTTATCAGTAGTGTTTGGATCTTGATTGTTGTCCCCAATAGTTATTATTTTTTGATCAATAAGACCTTGGATGAGATTTTTGAGTTGAATAAAATATGATGTTGTGTGTCCCTTGATTTTATGGAAATCACAAAGGTGATTCTTGTTATACCTTGGTGGTTTTACCAGGGGATCTTGATAGTTCTCACGGTGCTGTCATAATAGTGGCTTACAATTCCTGAGAGGAACGAATTTTAGCTGAAATCACATATTTTTAGAAAATATAATGATTTAAGCCTTAAAAAGTTCCATTTGAAGGATTACAATTGAAGTGGGCCTGATCAAATCACCTTAGATCAAACCCCCTTGGATAGAACCTTGCTAGTTTTAAACCATACCTATAAACGCGTCTCCTTTACACCTATCAAAATGCTGACAAAAAATCACTTTTGATTTAGATTTTGGGGGATCAAATGAATTCATTTAAAATTTATTTCAAATGATTATGGTATTCCTTAGAACAAGCTATCCAATGAATATAATTTTAATATGTTTTGGTTTTGTTATGTATTTGTTTTTTAAGTTTTATTAAACATAGGTTTTTCATTGAAAATGAATTTCTTTGTTCTTCACATGTGGAAAAATAGAAGATTATAAATTTTTTTGAAAAATATGAGGCACCAGATATTGAAGTTCTTGATCCAACAAAAAAATTAAATTAAATTTTGACATATACAAAAAAGTTAATATACAAATACACCTGTCTAATTGTAATTCATTTGACTTTGAAACTTTTATTAAGGAAAAATATTCATTAGAAAACTATCTAACCAAGTTGAAGCACTAGATATCATAGTTAAAAATCTAAATTTGAAAGAATTAGAATTTTATCCTTCATGGAAAAAAAGTTATGCATTATAATGTGCATCACTTTTTAAAAATGTTGTTTTTGAAAAAAATCTATTTTGTGGGAGATGGAAAAAGAAGTGCAATTTGATTCAAAATTTTTGAAAAAATATTTTTAGAATCTACAGACAAAATTTGATGAGACTCTAGTTTGCACCATCTTCAAATTCCTCACAGTTTAGCCGCTATAGGTGCCCGAATGTGAAGATTTAGTTAAAAATAATAATTTCAGTGTCTAGTTTGGCCAAAAATTGTAAACCACTATTATGGGATCACCCCTCATAGACAGGTATTTTAATGATATTTTCTTGCACCAATTGCTGCATTACCAATTCAATTGGTTTCCCAAGTGGTGTGTATTTTCTTTTGTTACCTTGTGAGATTTGTGTTCGTTGAGATGATTCTTGTCGTGATTGATCTTGGAGTTGTGATGAATGATCTTCAAGATGTGGTGATTGATCTTCAAGATGTGGGGGTTGGATTTGTTGATTTGGTCAATCTTGATATCTAACTTCTTGACATTGTAGATATTATTCTTGATGCGGTTGTGGATACAACTCAATGCTTTGATGATATGGTTCAACCAATGGTAGAGTGTATTGATTTTGGAGTGAAAATGTCTCTTGGATCGTCAATAAATTGATTTTGGACAATGTTCTGATTTGGGATGATGTTTGGATTTGGAATTATAGGTTGAAATTGAACATTATTGTGGTTGGGAATCACATTACCTTGATTTAGGTAACTTTGATTTTGCATGGTGTTGCCTGGACTTGGATCAATACATGGAGTCATTATCATCTTGTTTGGACTTTGAACAAAATTTGTATGATTTGCACACATATCTATCCCAAAGTTTGCCAAGTGTGGATTTGAAATGTTCATGTTTGGTATATTCACATTTGGCATGTAAGGATTTGGTGGGAAAATGTTGTTTTGTTGAAGATGCACGAATTGATTGTCTGGTTGACAGATTTGTAAGTTTGGACTTGGATTTAAATCTACCATCGAGAAAGGTGTTCCAAAATTTTGACTGGGAATACTCACATTTACATTGTACCATTGAGGTTTGTAGGAGATAGTGATCCCATGTACAAATTGTATAAATGCGAGTTTTGATAATCAATCGACATTGTAAGAATTTGAAAGTTCAATTGATTTGGATTACTCATGATGTATGGACCAAGTTTATATTCCATGTTCTTCTTGTGTTTTGACCTTGTTGCAAAAGTGACCTCTAAGGTGTTTAGGACCAATGATGAGATGAAGGATGAAAGGGGTGAATGATATGGGTGTTGAACGTTTAGGGACTTTGGATCAATGCGAGACTTAGGGTTTTATTTTTATTGGTTTGATTGGATAATGAACTTGTAAATTAGATGTTATCTTAGGATGAACTCGTTCAAAGGTGTGCTGATTTAACTAAGTGTGTGAGGAAGGATTCATCAACACACACCTAACTAAACATATGATTTTGATTTGGTTTAAGGATGATTTACCCAAGTCTGAAATGATGTTTTCAAAGCTCTAAAGTTGTTTGTGGGATGAATATGATAAATTTTTGGATGAATGAAGTGTTTGATTTGATCCTAAATGAACCTAACAAGGACCTTGTTTACAAGACCAAGATAGTGAATAACATGCTTTTCTCTAAGAGTAGTTCAAACCAAAAGACCAATGTTTACATGAAAACCATATGACCAAAAGATACCAAGCACACATGTGGGGTTCAATTGATTTAATCTTTTCTTAACAGATTCTTTTTACCACAAACACTTTCTTGATTAGCTTTTGAAACTAGATGTCCAATGTCCTAATTCTCTTTCATCCCACAAAGTCCATTATGTGGAAATCTAGAAAATAAAGGAAATTTTTTTCCTAATGTTGACCTTAGTAGGAGAAAATTGAGATGAAATCCAAATGATTAGAAGCCTCTAAGGATGAGAATCCCAAGGGCAAGCAATAGAATTTGAATTTGTTCAAGGATATTTGCTTCAAGGGTTTGAAATTTTGATGATAGTGTTGAATGTTTGTTTCCAATGTTTAAGATCAATCAAAGTGTTTTGATTCCAAGACATGCACGATCCTATGGATGAAAGATAGTATTTGTTGAGTCCCCACTCAGACAAGTCTAGCTACTCCTACTTTCAGCAGATGGTTAGATGCTTGGCCACACATGCTTCCCCTTATAGTGCACTCATTTCTTAGGTCAACCAAGCATCAATACCCATGAATCTCCCATGGCATACTTTCTATTTCTACTAAAATCCGTAAAAGTGTGGGGTGGCTTCAGAACGACCGTTCTTTCACCAACAAATAGATTAGGATTTTGGCCTTTCTAAATAAGGGGTTTTAATGTGGGAATTCCATTCATGGTGGATCATCCATGCAGTGAGAGACCATTGCTTCCCTTCTCGTCAGAACAATCCTCATGATACTTTTGTTTCTTCAAGTACCCACACTTATATCTTGGGTGGAAGTCGCTTGGCTTTAGCATGTTCCTGATTGGGTCATTCCCTTGGGTGAGTACTTTTTCCCACAAGGTAGGTCCTCTAAGATAAACAAAAATCAAGCAAACATATTCATAGTTCAATCAACCTTCATTTAGAAATAAAGCAAGAACAAATGCAACATGTTCCACTTACACTTGCAAAGTTTGTTCAATTTTAATCCCAAAATGAAGTGTGGAGGTAATTACTTTGCCCAACTTAAGACCACCAAAAAGACTTTTGATTCTCAAGATCACCATGAGGTACGAGAGAATCGCATACATCCTTTCGATGGTATTACTTTAAGTAAGAAATTACAAAAAACGTAGCACATGTTCTTTTTAAACCCACAAAGCAATGATTTTGATTCATTTTAAAGCACCAAAACGAGATATGAAAGTTTCCTTGTTCAATTGTTAAATCCAAAAATAAACTCTAGTAAGTTTTTCTAAAGTTCTTTTTAAGTTCCTTGTCATGAAAATTGAAATGTTCTTTTTAAGAGCCCAAAAAGATATGAGTTGACCTAAAACAAAAAATGAAAGCATAACAAGGCAGCTCTAGGCTTTTACAATAAGCATTAAGAAATTATTTTCTTTCAAGTTTCAATTCAATTGTCCAACTCCAATCTGCTTCTGATTTATTTGTCTTACAACACCATTGTATTAGTGATCTCCCATTTGAGAGAGGCCACAATTGATTTTGTACACCGATTTTTATGCCAAGTACCTTATAAAAAAGAAAACAAAAAGAAATCAGATTTTCTTCTCTTTTATTCAATCACTACTATCGAATTAATATCAAAATACATCATACAAAAATAATGATTCAAGAAACTAATGTTGGCAGTCCAAAGGCGAAGTCCCCAAGATTTGTTGTATTAGCATTCAACCTACACAATGAGAGATTATATATGAAAGCACACAACATAAAACACATTAGTATTCAACTTGCAACTTTAAAGGATGTGAGGAAGCTTCTAGTTAAAGCATGAGTTTTCGATCAAATGCACTCTTTCCAACAAAATTACAATGAGTAAACTAATACAACAAAAAAATAAAATAAAAATTGTGAGCAAATTGAGTGTAATTAGATTTGGAAGCCTATCCCTAAATCCACAATTATTAGTAAGTCAATCTTGAAGTCCACAACTGACCTTTCAAATCCTCTCATTTGTGAATTTAATGACTCCCAAATGACAAAATAATCTCTTCCTTGCCATTTTGGTTGAAAGAAAATGATTGGACACAAAAATAAACCCATAGAAAGTGCGGCAATAAAAATTTAAGAGTGCAACGCCTTTTTCTTTGCATTAATGTGGCCTTTTAGAACTCAATAGGCTCAAAGAGAGTGAAAAATATCTTGATTTAGACTTCCTTGAACATTGGGCCTCTTAGATCAGTGTGAAGCTTCATTTATGGATCCAATATTTAGAATATTGGTCTTTATTAACCAGCTTTTGCACATTTTTTTGACCTTTTCCTCATCTTTTCATAAATAGAATTTACTCTCTTTTCAACTGTATTTCTCGACTATCGCTTAAATCTAATTTGTAATGTTTTTGAGCATTCTTCCAAGCAAAAAAATTATAATAACCAGAGGACAAGAAAACTAAGAGACTTAAGAAGTGATTCCCCCAAAAGTTGGATGCAAAGGTTTTGACAAAATGATTAAATAAAGCCAAAAAATGACACAAAAGTCAATTTGAGTATGCTTTGTTTTAATTTAAATATCCTAACCATCTTATGTTTAGGGGAGTGACAAGTTAGATTAGACTTAGTCTAATGAATGAAGAATAGTATTTGCTCAATACGAATAATGAGATCAACGTGTTTTGTAAATACAAACCCCATGGATGATGGCAGACTGCAGCCCAATACATAAAGGGAAATTTGACTTATCTTGACTCCATTTGCATTGAAAAAGATTAGATTACCAAATCCACAAAACAACAAAAATTAAAATGAAAACAAGTATGGATAACAAAACATGAATATCTAGAGATATCAAGAAATATGGAAGGGCGTGTGGACTGTTGGACAAAATGCTTGTATTTCGAATGTGAAAGTATAGGGAAGGAATGTGAACTGTTGGAAAAAATGCTTCTCCAAAATGTGATCTCATGGAATGCAATGATAGCTAAATCTGTACACAAAAAAAAAGATCCATTGAACAAACATACAAAAATTTCAATCAAATACTATTAGCTAGCGTGAAGCTATATTCCTCAACCTTTGACCAACATCATCCCCTACAAGTTAATGCCATTGCATAAGTACAAGAAAAGCGCCTAAAAGTCTCTTAAAAATATTTTAAAAATAATTTGAATGGAAGGTTCAACAACCCTTTACAACGTCCTCCTGCATGTTAAGAACGACACCCTATGAAGCGCACAAATGAAAGCGTACAAACATGTAAGATCATCGGCAAATATATAGCGCATGTGAAGTGTTTTTCAGAGAGAAAATATGAGAGGCATTGACCAAGATTCAAGTATGACCAAGAGAGAAAATGTGAGGCGTCGTTCAGAGAGAAAAAAATGAGAAGCGTTGTTCATATATATTAATGGGTAGCGCAAGGTTATAGTGCATGATTCAAGTAATGACCAATATTCTTACCATTTAATGCAATGTATAGGCTAGGTCATAAGCCAACGCATGAAGAGTTTGGAAATCCACACTTATAGCCAACACATTGTGTCATTGACTAGTGCATAAGGTAATAAAGAGTTGGCTGTGAGAGAGTGTAGAATATGCCAAAAGAAATAACCCTCTTTTGCATGCGCCTTGGAGATGGTATAAAGACAAGTGAAGAGAGGTCTGTAATGTTCCAACTTAAATGCAAACAACAGAAGCAACAGATGCAAACAATGGTGTCAAATATTAATTGTAGTTCTATCAAATGCTAGTCCAGAGTTGGCTCATAGCAAAAACAACTTAGGCACAATATGCGGACAAGATAGTTCCTAGATAAATGTGATGGGTAGATTTAAAAAAGAAAGAAAAAGCTAGCGTGTAAAATGGGAGCACAAATATCAAATGCAACACACAATCAGTCCAACTGAGTCAAAACATAGATAATAAGATATCAAACACAACACACAATCAGTCCAACTCAGTCAATAAGCCCTCCTTCTAGCGCCATATGTAACACCATAAATCTGAAAACTTAAACTCTATCTCATATATCATCACGATGTTAGTTTATAGAAAACAAATAAAATAACATTCTTTATGAAATAATACATTATGCTTCATAAACAAAATAACAAAAACAAACTAATTGAAAGCATGAAAGAAGCATCATGTATAACTATCCCATAGTGGATTGGTGTCACTTTGATGTGAAAAGTGATCCTTTCCCAACCCTTTGACAAGCAATGATGAAGATGCAATACTATGAAGTGGACAAAATTTTCTCTCAATGTGAAGAGAGTAACTTTGCATGAAGTTGTGGATGACCAAAATGAAGAATAGCCTCTCCATTTATAGAAGAGTTTGATGAGAGAAGAGGCCAAAGGGATGAATGTGGGATAAAAAATCAACCAATAGGAAGGAGCCACTTGTCACCATGTGAATGGGCCAAGGATGTGCATGTTTTGATGAATGTGCGAATAAATGACATTAGGTTTCCTTTTCAAATTTTAAATTTGGCTTGTTGGAGGGAGAAGAAGGGGTCTTAAATGCCAAGTGGGGGACATGTAAGAGGGGATTTTTAATGCTATGTTGGAAGGGACAAGTCATTTGAGAGGGAGATTTGAAATGAGGGAATATTCCACTTTTATGCCATGTTGATGGAAAATAAAGATTTAATAAATGAATTAAATTGATTTATTTGTGCAAGTGGAAAAAGCTAGAGGATGTGACATGCATTAGATTTAACCTTAATCATGATTTAGTTAACTTAAGTGAAGATTACGTGATTTGAATTTTTGACTTAGATTTATGGATTAAAATAAATCAAAAGGAGATGGAAAATGATTGACTTAGTTAAATAAATATTTTGATTTATTTAACTAAAGGGGATGATGTTAGTGGTAAAGATGAATTAAATAAGATTGGTTTATTTAATTAAAGATGAAATTTAGGATTAAATAAATAAAATGATTTATTTAATAAAAAAGGGGATAATGATTTAAATAAATTTGATTGATTAACATGGGAATTAAGATGAATTAATTAAATGGTAAATAAAGGGGTGATTAAAGAAGAATTGAAGTTAGTTGATCAGGATATTTTTCATGTCTACAACAAAATATTTACATGACATTCAAAAGCATTTACAAAAGCATTTTCATTGTGATGCCTTATTTAAGTTATCAGGAGGTATAAATTTGGTATGGTTAGAGAGGGAAGCCCATTATGAGGCATGACTTTCCCCATAGCCACTTGTGTGTGTGTGAGTGCATACTAGCCTTGAGTGTATGTTTCTCACCTTTTAGGACTTCTCACTCGGTAGATAGCCAAGAGTTCTATTGCCTCAGAGTGAGTATGCATTTTTGGACAAACAACTTGGATTTGATTCACAATGTGTTGGACAAATGATCGAAGCTTGATCCAATCTCTTATTTCACTTTTTATTTTAGTCATTTCCATTGTATGATTGTGTATCTTGTTTTGTTGCATATCATTCACCTTGTGCATGTTCTTTTTTTTGCTTATGTTGGTTTGACTTAGGATCTTGGATCCTGGGGGCTTGACTGCTTCTTCAAATTTTGTTATCCTAAACCATCTGCATTGGTATGATTGGACCCTTCTTGAATGTCTAATTTAGTGTGAGTTTGAAGTAGGTTCATCCTCTCACTAAAGTGGGGGCTAAATGTGGACACCAAAAATCTACAACTTTTTCCTTGCTTGATTTGGGAATAATTAATGATAAATTGGACTTAATATTGCCTTAATCTAATGTTGTGATGTGTTTTACACATCCACATTAAGGTATTGGGCCCATTTTAAGCTAGATTAACTTAACTTCTCCTAATTCAATGGTGTAAAATGTATTTAATTATATTTTCACATTAATCTATAAGGCTTGTAAATTAAACCTGATTTTAATCTAGTGGTGTAATGTGTTTTACACATTCACATTGGATGGTGTTCCCTTCTAGGCTATGTGGACTTCATTTTAGTGTTGTAAAGTATATTTAATCACACTTTCACATTGAAATTTGTGTTCCTGTCCCTAATTACCCTTTACATCATCATTAATAGGACCCTATGATCCCATATTTTGCATCTCGAGGCTTCTTATTTTGATCAAAGACTTGATAAAATCAGCATATAAACTTGATTTCTTCACTCCCCGACATCCCAACTGGTAAAAGAGACCTTGTGGGACCCATTTTCCACTTTGGGTGAATGAGTCCCATCTAGGTGGGACTGGGCGACTTAGTCCCATTTTGGCCAATTTTTGAGGTTTGAGCGGGAAAAATTGGGTTTTAAGTTTAATTTTCCTCCATGTTCACCTTGGGGATCAAATCAATGGGTATTTAAGGTGAACTGCCTATATAAAAATCCTTTAAAACCTAATTCATAATGAATTCATAATCCATTCATCATTCATCATCTCTCTCAAGTCAAGTAAGCTAGGGTTTTAGCACTTTAAGTCATCAAGATAGCTTTCTAAGGCATTCAAGAGCAGATTCTTCACCTATTGTTGCAAAAATTCAAGATCTATCATCATGGAAAGTTTCAAATTTCTTCATTTCATGTTCATGCTTCCTATTGTGTGTTTGCAGATCTAGGTACCTTGCAAGCTTGGAGATCATTGAAGAATAGGTTGTAAACTTGTTGAAGACATCTCCTTATTGGCTAGGTCAAAATATTCACAAAATGTCACTTATAGTGTCGAAAATAAGGGTTTGGGATCTGAATACCTGGAGGAACAGAAAATGCGGATCGAGAGCTTCCATTTCCGCTTTTGAATTTCCCAAAATCTGGAAGTGGACTAAGTCACCATCAGTGGTGTATGAGTCCCATGGCCAAGCTTGAAAAAGGGTTTCTGTAGTTCTGAATACCCTTTTTTTTGAAACCTATTCCAACAGAATTTCCTTGAAATGAGACTAAGTCTCCCAACTTGGCGTAAGTGTCCTAGTTGGCTTCAATAGTGATTTCTATAGGATTCCAGAGCTCCTCTCCACCACTTTCTAGTTTCCAGGTGCACCTCTTCATTTTCATTATTTTTTGTTATAGTTTGTTTGCATTTTTAGTTCATTTTGCATTTTCTTAGTTTTGCATCAATAGTTTATCTTATTTGTCAATTCCCAGCCTTAAGAACAATCTCCTTTGACATATTTCAATATCCTTTGTATTGGAATCTCATAGAATTGATCTTGAGTGTGTACTTTATGAAATTAGATTCTTCTTCCTTCATTCCCCTTTTAGGTGTGGATAAGGGAAGTTGTGCATTCCATTTCCATAGTCCACCAAAATATTCAAATTTCTAGGCATCCCCTTTTCCTTTCAAGCTACTCCAATGGAATGATGGCATGGTGTTCTTGTCTGAATTGAAAATAAACTTGAATATTGGATTACAAAACCCCTTTCCTTGGTAGGGAAATCAATTTCAATGGGTGAAATCTCTTTAAGATTTCACGAAAAAGGTATCCAATATCCACATTATTTATTGTCCAAAACTTCTATGAGTCTTATGTCTTGGGAAGATGTTAAGGTCAAATACCACCTTTCTCGTAAGGACTATAATACTTTTATAACTACCATAAGAGTTGTTTATGATAATATGGTTCACAAAGTTGACATTAGTTCTTCCAAACTATGGTGGAAAGATTAGAAGTGGGGTCCAAGTTCATCACTTTCCACAACTACAAACATTGGCTTGGCTACCATTGAATTTCTCTGCATTTACCCATGATACTCAATTCAAACCAAAGATGGAATTTACAATTGTCTTGCTCAATCTAGCATAGCAGATTTATCAATATTTATTTTGTGGTTTTGGAGCCTAAATTGGATAATTTTTTGGTGTATTCTTTTCCAAGACTTTCTCATTGGGTCACAACTATTTCATATGGGAATTCAAAAACCTCATTTCCCAGTCTATGGATAGTTGGAGTCCTTCAAACATCTATTCTAGTTTTTTCCTCAATATCAATAGCTTTGGAATTAGATTCATGATTTCTTTTGGCCTTTTCAATCATAAACATTCTCCTAGCATATGGTTCTTTGGGGGGACTAGCCTCACGTTCCCCATAAATTTAACTAGATTTGGCATGCTTTTAGGGTGGATATTATCTTTAGCATTTGGAAAGATAGAATTTCTACTATTTTTGCTAATTTTTTGGTTGATGAGAATGCCACTTTTTTTAAAAGACGCTATGTATTTATTCTAATGTGTTAATATATATTCAAGTGTGGGCCAAAAAGGTGGCCCTAGAGGTGGCTCAAATTTAGGAGCTACTTGAGAATTATGGGAATTCCCTTTGTACCTTGGCCGAAGTTCCTTCATCATCATCCTCTTCTCAAGGTTGCTCAACTTCTCATGGTTACTAGAGAGGTAGGATTCCCTTGGCTCATGATACCCAAGTTTCTCATCCCCGAGTCTCTCCCCCAACTCTCTAAATATATTAGGGTTCTAGGGGTGAATCATGATTTTTTTGGTGATGCTTAGCCTCTCCTCCCCATCAAGGTCTTGCTTTTGGGGGCCACTTCTGGATGGCCTTTTGGTGGTACTTTTGGGTGACCAACTTCAAATAATTCTAAATGGTTTGATTCCATCAAGGTTCCTTAGTTGGGTCTAGAAATTTCTCAGGTACCCATGAAGAAGATAAGTATAAAGTTGACAAGTGGCGGGATTCTCCTAATGTCACTACATACCTTACTTATCTATGGGGTAAGTTGAGTGACAAAGAGTTGCTGCCTCCACCTTCTTCTTCTATTCTTTCCACTCAGTAGCACTTTTTTTTATGTTTTGTTATGCTTTAGTCTTTTCCTCGTTTGGACTCTAGGGGTGTGATTTCATATCTACCCACTTTTTTTTGTGAATATGTTTACTTTTACTATCTAATTTAATATAAATGTTGACACCTATTCATAAAAATAAAAATAAAAATTAAGTGGTAGTCTCATCTTCTATCCTTGGTAGGAAAAATTCAAGTTTGTTAAAAGTTTCTTGATTCATATAATATTTATTATTCCTATCCTTGGTTATTTGGTAGTAACTAAACTAATAAAATTTAGAAAATGCTTACCGATTTTTGTGGTATCATGAGAGAGGTAGTACAAAGAGGCATTTATTAGTTGGTCTTAGTGTTTTCTTAAAAAATACATAGGAGAATAGGAATTAAAGATCTTAAGTTGTAGGGAATTTATTTTGTAGTAAAGTGGATTCTAAAAGAATTGGATAGAAAGGAACTTGATGGGAATATTTTTTCTCTTAAGGCCTAAAAAGGTAAAAATTGGTTAGATTTCTTCCCCATGACCTACTTTTTGGAAATTTTTTTTATCAAACCAATTGAGTTCAAATTTTAGTAGAATTTAGAAGGCCTAGGAAAGTGTCAAAAACCTTGTTAAGAATAAGGATTCATTTTATAGAAATTAGTATTTTCATAGACCATAGATCCATTTGGTGGGTGGAATCTTGATTAGAACAATACACCTCTTGAACTTATGCAAGGGTCCTAGACTAAAGAATGGGCTTCCAAAGGAATTTATGACTTTAAGATATTTATACTAATGGTAGGGTTAAGGAATCTAGAGCCGTGCAAGTTGAATTTAATATCTCCAATAAATAAAAAAGGTCTTAGTTATTATGAATAAAACCTTTTATGGGGTTAAGTTTCTAGTTTCTTTCAAAATGAACACCAATATTTTGAAGAACATTATTTTGAAGGATGGTTCTGTGTTTTATAAAATGAATACCAAGGAATTATATATCTTTATTGGTGATACGAATGAAGTTATATACAAAATTAATGAAAATAGTCTTGATTGGTCCGAGGTTAATTGGTCCTATGTCTTGAAGAATGTTTGGTATTGTGTGGTTAATCCTAAGAAATATTATTTTAGATGGTTTCAAGATTATCCTTAAAAATATTATAGTTGATGTGGATTTGACTTCTCTTGGTATCCCTACTAGAACCTGTAGTTTTTGCAATAAATCTAAAACTATAGAGCATCTTTTCTTTGACTATTTTTATGCATACCAAGTTTGGTCTTCTTTTTTAAGGGATTATTTAGAGCCGCATTTGAAAGATGGGTTTACTTAGCATGGAATTATTTTTGGTCATGTTAAAATATTTTTAAAAGAGCTCAAGAAGTTTTTTCTTATGAAATTCTATGGCGTGTTTGGAAAGTTAGAAATGAAGAGATATTCTAGAGAAAAATAAGATACCTTATAGAATCACAATGCGAGTTCACCCTTCATGGTATTTTGATGTAGCTTTCTATGATCCTAAATTTTTTGAAAGATAGGTTTATGATATTTTTAGAAGTAATTTCCATGGTATATAAAAAAGAAGTGGAAATAAATTATTTTTGGCCTCAAGATAGAAGCAAGTTGAACAAGAAAGAGTTGAAAATACAAAGGGATGACATGAAGAAGCACAAGATTAGAAAGCTTGAAAAACTTGAGAAAGTTAACTCTATAATGTCAAGTGCAAACTAATTTTTAAATATTTGGATCCTTAAGACTTAGATGATCCAATGATTGGCACTTTTGAGTGTGACATGTATCAGTCCAACAACATTAAAAAATGTTTCTTAGAGTAGTGATGGGCTCTCACATGCTACCTTTATACTGCTAATTTTGATCTTTTGCTTTATTATAGGTGTTGATCTCGTTTCTCTTAATAGCAATAGGTAGTCATTTTGTTTATACAAATTTTGACTCTGTTATGTTGAACTTAGACATGATAGTGTTTCTAAGGTGATGTTTTTCACCTCATATTGTACCTACTTTTGTTAATTATCTCTAATATTTTTCTTTTATCTCACATGTTGAAGTGATAATAACTTTAAATAAAATTCATTTAAATACAATAATTTAATAGAAAACTAAATTACTAATAAATTATATTGTATTGAGCATCACCCAAAGAGATACCCCTTGAATAGACTAATAATATCCTATAATGTGAATTCAATCATATCAACACAATAATATTCATTTTATTTTTATTTCCTGGAACAGTTATCTTTTATATTTCATACATCCGTGTAATTTGTTGAGGAACATGTTGGAATATTAACCCTAACTACCGCCGTCCCCGCCAACCACTACCCGCTATATCGTAATCAATAATTTAGCCATTGCGATACCGCGGGAGTCTTCCGTAATGTTTTGTTTTATTCTAGCCAATGCCCGCTATATCGCAATCAATAAAATATTCATCGCGACACCGCGGGAGACTCCGTAAAAATTTGTTTTATTTTAACCGCCAGGTGTTTACCGCAGTTTACCGGGTCGTCAACTAACCGCTGCCCGCAATATCGCAATAAAGTTTTTAACCATCGTGATACCGCGGGGAACTATGGAGAAAGCCGCCACCACCAGGGAATTAATATTTAAGTTTTAATATTATGAAAAGGACATTGTATTAAATGCATTTTGACGGGGGAAAAGTTAGTTAGGTGATTTTGAATTTAAATGTTATTTCAGGTTTTCTCATCCGTGAAAATCTTTCACGTGACTTTTTACCTTCTACATATATTTTGTAATTGTAATTTATTTTTAAACAGAGAATTAGAATGTGAGCAAACAGAAAATTACGAGCAGCAGCTCTGTGTGTTGAAAATAATATTTTATGTTTTAAATTTTTACTGTGTGTGAATTTTTTTTAATTCCTCTACCTCTGGGCCTTCACGTGGTATCAGAGCAAGTTCAAGTATCATAGCAAGTTTGATTATCAGAGTCAATTTGATCAAAGCAGATTATCTGGGTAAATTTCAAAAATGGCAGCAAGCACAAGCTTGACAAACCCACAAATTCCATAGTTTAATGGGAAGAATTATGAGTACTGGTCAATTACAATGAAAGCACTATTTAGCTCACAGGATATATGGGATTTAGTAGAGAATGGATTTGCAGAGCCAACAGATGCAGTAGCATACAATGCTTTAACACAAGCAGAGAAAGACTTATTAAAAGACACAAGGAAGAAAGATTCAAAGGCTTTATTTTATCTATTTCAAGCTGTACATGAGAGCATTTTTCCAAGGATTTCAGCAGCAACAAAGTCCAAACAAGCATGGGACATACTTCAGACAGCCTATCAAGGCATGGCAAAAGTTAAAACAACAAAGCTACAAATGATGAGAAGAGATTTTGAAACAATATGTATGAAGGACAATGAATCTGTAGATTCATTCTACACCCAAGTCATTGGGGTGGTTAATCAAATTAGGTCTCATGGAGAGAATCTGGAAGATAGGTCAGAGTTGTTGAAAAGATTTTAAGGAGTCTGCCCACAAAATTTTTACTAGTTGTAGTTGCTATAGAGGAGACAAAGAATCTCTCACAGTTCTCAGTTGATGAGCTGTATGCATCTCTAATTTCTCATGAACAAAGGCTGAAAAGGTCAGCAGACACATCACTAGAGCATGCTTTCAAAACTCAGGCTTAAGTCAGTCAAGGAAGAGGCAGAGGTAGATCAAGAGGAAGAGGAAGAAACTCTTACAGAAGTGAAAGATACAGTTTATCAAGCTCAAGTGGAAGAGGCAACAATTAAGGCTCAAGCCAAAACCCAACACAGAATCAGTCATAAAATCAAAGGTATGATAAATCTCAAGTCCAATGTCACTACTGTAAAAAATATGGGCATTATATGAATGAGTGTAGAAAGAAGCAGTATGATAATAATAGACAAAATGCAAATTTTTCAAGAGAAGGTCAAAATCAGAATTCAGATAAGAGCACAATGTTTTTAGCTTGTAATGTTGCTCAAGCAAATGAGAAAGATGTATGGTTTTTAGATTCAGGCTGTAGCAATCATATGACAGGGAATCTAGAAATGTTTTCAAGTTTAAATGAGAATGTAAAGTCTGATGTTACATTGGGTAATGACAACAAAGTGTCAGTCAAAGGAAAAGGAGATGTCAATATTCTAACTAAACAGGGGGAGAAAAAGTATATTTCAGATGTGTATTTTGTGCCTGGTCTGAAACATAACTTAATGAGTGTAGGGCAACTGGTTCAAAAAGGGTATAGAGTAACCTTCAAGAATGGTCTATGCACAATTTTAGACAAATACCCAAGCAACCAACTTATTGCAAAAGTCAGAATGACAAACAACAGAATGTTTCCCTTAAAGATAAGGCCAGATTTGAATATAAATTATGCTCATGCACAACACTTAATGAATTCACAAGTGGGTAGAGAAGAAACTGCAACAGTAGTGCAGACAATCTTTCAAGCTGAGATAAAAGATGAAAACTGGTTATGGCACCTGAGATTTTGGCATCTCAACTTTGGAGGTTTAAATTTACTTCATAGGAAAGGCATGGTCAAGGGACTACCTTTAATAGAAAAACCAGAAAGGGTATGTGAAGGGTGCATTTTAGGAAAACAACATAGAGAATCATTTCCTGCAGGAAAGTCAACAAGAGCAAAAGCCCCTTTGGAAATTATACATTCAGATTTGTGTGGACCTATGCAAACACCTTCAATAGGTGGTAGTTTTTATTTTCTGATTCATTGATGATTATTCAAGAAAAACATGGGTTTATTTTTTAAAGCAGAAAAATGAAGTGTTTGATCTGTTTCGTCAGTTCAAGAATTTGGTTGAAAAACATAGTGGTTATTATATTAAAGTGTTAAGAACAGATAGAGGTGGTGAATATATATCAAGAGAATTTTTTAATTTTTGCAAAGATCATGGAATTCACAAGCAATTCACAACTAGATACACACCTCAGCAAAATGGAGTAGCTGAAAGGAAAAACAGAACAATCATGGAAATGGCTAGAAGCATGTTGAAAGCCAAACATTTGTCAAATGAATATTGGGCAGAAGCAATATCTTGTGCAGCCTATATAATGAATAGGTGTCCAACAAAAAGTGTTATGAATATGGTACCTGAAGAAGCATGGACAGGAAGAAAACATAGTGTTACTCACATGAGAGTATTTGGATGTGTTGCATATGCACATGTGCCTGATGAATTGAGAAGGAAGCTAGATAACAAAGGAGAAAAATGTATATTTGTTGGATATAGTGAAGAATCCAAAGCTTATAAGCTATATAATCCAACAACAAAGAAAGTTATAATCAGCAGAGATGTACAATTTGTAGAAGATGAAGCATGGGATGGAAGCATAGAGAAGAAAGTCAATATTTCAACAAGTATACCTCAAGAGGAGAATGAAGTTTCAGCATCAACAAACATTTCAGCTATTGTGACTCCTGCCACTCCCATTCAAGCTCAGTAAAGTGGTCCACAAGCGACACCAGCATCAACTATAAGAACAGCCTCAATCATTCAAGGAAGCAGTCCAACAAGAGGACAACAAACACCATCTACAGTAGGACCATCGGGTCCACATTCCACAAGTTCAAGTGATATGTCAAATCCTACATTGGCAAGTCTGAGAAAATAGAAAATCAGAAGCATAATAGATATATATGAGCAAAATGAAGGTGAGAATAATTCAGATCAGATTTCTCTTTATGCATTTTATTCTCAAATAGAAGATCCGGTTCATTTTGAAGATGCGGTCAAAGATGATAAATGGGTAAGTGCTATGGATGAAGAGATTGAAGCAATTGAAAAGAATCATACATGGGAACTAGTCAGTCTTCCAAAAGACAAAGATGTTATTGGAGTGAAATGGATTTATAAAACCAAATTGAATGAAAAAGATGAAGTTTAGAAGCTTAAAGCAAGATTGGTTGTAAAGGGCTATTCACAACAGCCTGAATTGACTACAATGAAACATTTGCACCTGTAGCAAGATTGGATACTATAAGGATGATTTTAGCTTTAGCAGCTCAGAATAAGTGGTCTGTATCTCAAATGGATGTAAAGTCAGCTTTTTTAAATGGTTATTTAGAAGAAGAAGTTTATGTGGATCAGCCACCTGGGTATGAAATTTTGGGTCAAGAAGACAAAGTTTACAAATTGAAAAAGGCACTGTATGGATTGAAGCAAGCCCTAAGAGCTTGGTATAGCAGAATAGACAGTTATCTTTTGCTGAATGGATTTAATAGATGTAGCAGTGAGCCCACACTATATACAAAAATGAATGAAGAAGGTGAAATACTGATAGTATGCTTATATGTGGATGATTTAATTTTCACTGGCAATTTGTCAATTGATCTGTTCAAGGCAGACATGAAGAAAGAATTTGAAATGACAGACTTAGGTCTGATGAAGTATTTTTTAGGCATTGAAGTGAATCAAAATGAAAATGGTATTTTTATTTCACAGTCAAAATATGCAAATGACATTTTGAAAGGTTTAATATGATGAAGTGCAAACCGGCACCAACACCTACAGTGACAGGTCTGAAACTAAGCAAGGATGATAGAGGGTCTAATGTTGATCCAACTTTGTTTAAGAGGCTTGTTGGAAGTCTCATGTATCTCACAGCCACAAGGCCAGACATTATGTATGGAGTAAGTTTGATTTCTAGGTTTATGGAAACACCAAAAGACACCCATTGGAAAGCAGGGAAGAGAATTTTAAGGTATGTAAGTGGAACAAGAAATTTTGGTATCAAGTATTCAAGTTCAGATGAGTTCAAACTTATAGGATACACAGACAGTGACTGTGCTGGCAGCATTGATGACAAAAAAAGCACGTTTGGGTATGTATTTAATTTTGGGACTGGAGTTGTCTCATGGTCTTCAAAGAAGCAACCAATAGTTTGTTTTTCATCAGCTGAAGCAGAATATGTGGCAGCCACAAGTGCAACATGTCAAGCAGTCTAGATGAGAAGAATTCTGAAAGAATTGCAAAATGAACAAATGGAGGCAACAAAAATTTACTGTGATAACAATTCTGCCATAGCTCTTTCAAAAAATCCAGTCTTTCATAAGAGAAGCAAGCATATTGATACTATGTATCACTTCATCAGGGAATTAATTAATAATGGTGAAACATTTTTAGAGTTTTGCAGATCAGAAGAGCAAAGTGCAGATATCTTCACAAAGGCGCTGGGAAGAGATAATTTTATTTTTCAAAGAAACAGATTGGGCATGGTGGACAGCGCAGTTATGCTTAAGGGGGAGTGTTGGAATATTAACCCTAACTGCCGCCGTCCCTGCCAACCACTGCCCGCTATATCGCAATCAATAATTTAGCCATTGCGATACCGCGGGAGTCTTCCGTAATGTTTTGTTTTATTCCAGCCAATGCCCGCTATATCGCAATCAATAAAATATTCATCGCGACACCGCGGGAGACTCCGTAAAAGTTTGTTTTATTTTAACCGCCAGGTGTTTACCGCAGTTTACCGAGCCGTCAACTAACCGCTGCCCGCAATATCGCAATAAAGTTTTTAACCATCGCGATACTGCGGGGAACTATGGAGAAAGCCGCCACCACCAGGGAATTAATATTTAAGTTTTAATATTATGAAAAGGACATTGTATTAAATGCATTTTGATGGGGGAAAAGTTAGTTAGGTGATTTTGAATTTAAATGTTATTTCGGGCTTTCTCATCCGTGAAAATCTTTCACATGACTTTTTACCTTCTACATATATTTTGTAATTGTAATTTATTTTTAAACAGAGAATTAGAATGTGAGCAAACAGAAAATTACGAGCAGCAGCTCTGTGTGTTGAAAATAATATTTTATGTTTTAAATTTTTACTGTGTGTGAATTTTTTTTAATTCCTCTGCCTCTGGGCCTTCAGAACATTCCACTCTTCATCGACAACATTGAGAATAGAATGTACAGCTCATGGACCCCTCGCCACATCATCCAACACTACGAAAATTATGTGTAGGTTGAGCACAACCTCACTGGCAATTTGAAGCATCTTATAATTTGGATAATATCTTACAATTACGTATGTGCCAAAATTTGCATGTCCTACTAATTTATGTCATATCAATTTAAATAAAGTGTTAAGCTATTAAATAAATCTCTTATGTTTTATAGAGGCAACTTGTGGTGTTACAATCAGTTGTGCATCATTACGATGGGAGACACTAACTCTAACGTGGACCTGTTAGTTTTAAATGATCCCATATGGTGTTGTATTTGTTTGCCTTCTTTCATACAGCAGATGCTTGACCAACTCTAAACATTTTCCTTATTGATTCAGCTCAATTTGTAGGAATGTGTTACTTATTTTCCAAGTTGTTTTAGAAACATCTGCATACTCTATTTGAATCCATGTTCTGCTCCACTTCAATTCACTCTTCACTTACTCAAAGCCAACGTGTATTGTTTGAAGATTTCTGTCCAGACCTTGTTTTGCATATATGACACCATCTTCTTTAACTGTGTAGTAAAATGAGGAGCACCAAGATTTCTCAATAGCATCTTCTTCCTCAGCTCCCCAACAAGGTGAGGAACAAGATGCTTTCTCCATGGCATCTTCTTCCTTGTCCCACCACCAAAGTGAGGATCATTAGGCTTTCTTTAGAATTGAACACGACATGAGGAGGAAGGCTTCTAATTTTCAAGATTGTTTGATGTCTCCATCAACCAAAAAGGTCCTAATGTGAAAAAAAACCATAACTTTTCAGTTTTACAATTCCCTTCAAAACATAGAAATACAAGCATTTCTTGATATGGAAGAGAAATAACTTGGAGATTCGTTTCCACCAACCATAGAGACAACCATCCCCTCTACTACAGTTCATGTAGCTATCTTCTCCAAGGGACATGCAGAGTCCTCATGGTTCTAACATTGCAGAGAATGGCTAAGATTATTCCATTTTTTAATGATGTGGAGCCATATCCAACATTCTCAAGACAATTTGATCGTATTTACTAATTAATTGAAATTCATGAAAATCATATTATATTTTATATTTGAATACAATTTGATTGTATTAATTAATTGAAATTCAAAATCATATTATATTTTGAATTTCAATTGCATCCAGACAAACACTGCACAATATAGAAAATGAAGTGTATGGCAAAGCATTCATTCCATTATCATGAGAAATCCAGGTACTTAGAAAACTCGACGAGTGGATGGCAGCCTCCAATCTGTTTCATATATTACTAGTGAAGAGTTCAACAAGTTATATTTTTATGGACCTAGTGTATTTGATTTTTCTACTTAGTATAGGCTTTTTCTTTGAAAGTGGTGAAGTTTTTTCTCATCGAATTCCCTTTCTGTTTATCAGTTTCAGTGACTACAAGAACATAGTGTTACCAATGCAAAAGGAAGTACAAAGGAAGAAATGTTTAACTATTGTAGGACTTTATAATAATCCATAACTAAATTATGCTCATGATAGATATGTGTCAACAAGTATTGACATGTCAATATGTACTGTAGAGGTGTCCTTGAGTCTCTAGTTTGCTGTCGATCAATTACACCTAGTTGTCACATCAATTCCTATGTTTATAGGAAGTTGTTGAGCTGTAACTATTGATGCATAATTTAGAAAACGTGTGAAATTCTTTCATTTTCTCTGAACTTTGTTTTGGTATCAAAGCTCGTGTTATTGTTTTCTTGTTAAATTCGCTTCTTTATCCCTTGTTAAAGTTGTCCTGTTAAATTCTGTCTATTGATTTCTTTTGAAACAAACTACATGGATAGCTGAAAGACTCTTCTTATAATTCATCAATAATGATACACATTTAGAAAACTCAATAATCTTCTTATAGTTGTGATAAGGAGCTTGACAACTAATTGTAGTTGATTAACAACAAAATGGAGATTATTGACACCTCAATACTCATTGACACATAAACATCTGTATTGACATATATTTATAATGTAGTTATGAATTATTCTAACACTCCTTTTTAATGAATAATTAAATTTTGATGGATTCTTAGTATTATTCTATTGAGCACAAACTTTATCTTGTCTAATGATAATAAATATATCAATTGTGTTGTAATCTGTGTTACAATACATCAACTCCATCCCTTGTGATTGAATATTTTCTCTTACAAAATGATGTTGAATTTGAATGTGTTTTGATCTAGCATGATAAATTGGATTGTTTATCAATTTGATTGAACTTTTATTTTCACATTTGATTAGAGTTGGTATTTCTTTCTTGTATCTCATACCTTCAAGTATATTCCTTTGCGAAACTACTTCACAAGTAGTGTAAGTTTAATTTTGATGATAGTATTGAAAAATTCAAAGTTGAATTGGTTGTAAGAGAATATTCACAAAAGGAAGGAATAGATTATGAAGATACATTTTCACATGTAGCTAAAATGAACACTATTAGACTTTTGATTGCACTTGCTACTAATTCTAGTTGGAATCTACATCAAATGAATGTTACGTTGGTGTTTTTGAATGATAATTTAAAAGAAAAATTATTTCTTGTTCAACATGAAGGATTTGTAAAGAATAGACAAAAACATCTAGTATGCAGGTTAAAGAAAGTATTGTATGGTCTTAAATAGGCACCAAGGTCATGGCATGTGAAAATTGATAATTTCTTCCAACATGAGATTATCAAGATTAAGAATAATCCAAATTCATACATAAGGAAAGATGAACATGAAAATATTGTTTTGATTTTATCGTATGCCGATAACTTAATCATAAAAGATAGTGTTATAGACTTGATTGATGAAAAATAAAAAAAATCTATCACAAGATTTTGAAATGAAGGATCTTGGCAAGATGTATTATTATTTAGGAATTGAAGCATGGAGATAAGATGGTAAGAAAATAAAACAATCGAAAGGTTTAATATAAAATGTTGTAAATTAGGATCAATTTTATTAGAACATAATATTAAATTTTCTATTGATAATGGTACTCAAGAAGTAAATGAGACACTCTATATATAGATTGTGGAAAGTTTGAACTAATTAACCACAACAAGAACTAATATTGCATACTTAGCCAATTTATTGTTAAACCTATTAAGACCCATTGGAAAGAAAGAAATTGAGTGATTCAATACCTATAGGGTACCATTAATTTTGTTATTCAACACACTAACCATTTGAATGCTGAGTTGACAAGCTATTCAAATTCTAATTGGGTAGGTGATCCACATGATGAAAAATTCACAATTGGTTATGCATTCAACATAGGATCAAAGATTGTTTTTTAGAGCAAAAAGAAGAAACCAACTATTTTCTTGTCCTCTACTAAATCCAAGTACAAAAATTTATGTACCTTAAGTACTTAAGATTGATCCTAGAAGGATATCTATTTTATTGCATGTTCTCTTCTAGTTTTCTACAACTATACTAACTAATTTAATATGTGCTCAAGCTAAATTGACATGATTTTTCGTATGTACTCACATAGATGAAGCTAAGAGAATATTTGTAGTGCTATATATTCCTATTTAAGAGAGTTTTTGATGGTTAGTCATGGAGCCATCTCAAGACAATTGTATGTTTGAATATAATATGGTGTATCAATCAATATATATATGTCATTATTATAATAAGGTTGGGAATACCTAGTATAAGTCTTTAGAATATGTTATCAAGCAAGAGGAGTTCATGGTCAATGTATCCATGATTAGGGGGAATATTTTGGATAAATTTATGAGTATGCCATTTTTTTCTCTCACCATAGATGTTGGTTTAATTATTTTGAGGGGTAGTTGATGGTACTATTAGGATAAGGTGATATAAATTTCAAAATCATATGTACTAATGTTATATCTACAATGTTCTAGAAACGGGTGATTGGATAGCCACTTACGTGTTTGTGATACATTATTATTTTATTATTTATTCTTATAACTTGGACTATTAGTTATAATGAATTAAGAGGGGATGTTACTTATGATGAAATTAGTTACAAAGTGATTTTATTATATGTACTCCAATATTTATAATTATAAATGCTAAGAGAGAGAGAGATAGGGAGATGAATATATTCATTACTAGGTGGGCCCCTCATGCATAATGAAGCCTATTTAGAGTGCTAATTTTAGGGAAATGTGTCATTGATTGTGAGTGGTAAAAGATGCTTGAATGAGTGATGTTATATATATTGCATTAAATATTTGTCACATAGGGGATCTACTATGCCATTGTTTCTTAGTAGTTGGTTTTGGAAAGTCCACTTGTGGTTTTCTCTCTTTAGTTATCTATAAATAAGATATAGTAGATATTCATTTCTTAGGTTTTTGTAGATTGGGAATTGTTATGTTACTTTAATGCTATTGGATTGATGGGAGAAATTTATGCATTGATGTAACAATTATATTGAATTAATATAGACTTGTCCTCTCTTTTATGGTGAAGTTTTTTCCAAGAAGGTATCTCTATGTACATCTATCCTAATTGGATTTGAACAAAACATTTTATTTTATTTTATTTATTCATTGGCTCAATCAACATTTGGTATCAAAGCTAAGATGATTGTGATTGGAGATGGATACCTTTCTAGAGATGTTATGAGGTTTTTTATTTTAGTGGGAGTATTTAATTTAGTAGTTTTTGTAGATCCATTTGTGGTTCTAGCCATGGCATCAATTTCTCATTCAAAAATTGAGAATTTTAATGGTTTTGGGTATGGATTTTGAAAGTTGAATATAAGGGATATCTTAAAAGAATGAGATCAAAAGGGAGTAGAGGAAAAAGATGGAAAACATGATAGAATTTTGTATGAAGATTAGGAAAGTTGGATTAGAAGGCATGAGTAACTATTCACTTATGTCTTGTAGATTTAATCCTCTTAAATTCCTTAGGAGAGAGTGCCACATTTGGATGGTGGAAGAGGATAGGTTATATACATCAAACTAAAAAATTGACCAATAATTTATATCTCAATAAAAGTCTATATTCTTTAAAATAAAGGCGACTTTATCATAGAACATTTGAATTCCTCTAATTTAATTTTGACTCAACTATGTTTAATAAATGCCAAATTATTTGAAGAGGATAAATGGATCTTGTTGCTTTGTTTACATTTTAGGATTAAATAATTGTTTCTATTAGTTTTTCAGAGTATAAAATGTATTGAATCTAATATTGCATTATTTATGCTCTTGATAACCTTGTTTGATAGGATTGGATGAACCTTTATATCATTATCCAATTTGATATGTTTAATGGAGACTAATATGGGATGTCAAAGAAACTAAAATAATATAAAGAAGGCATACATAGGATATTCTATCTTTAAAAAAGAATGATTTTCTAAGATAGCTTAGAGTGGCGATCAAAACTAATTGCCTAGAATTTTATGCCTAAAATGCTATAATTTGTAGCAAAAGAGTGGAGGATTTGCAATATTTGATGGATGCCAATTTTTCCCATTTATGCCAACAATTCTATGTGAAATCAAGAAGATGAGAAACAAATAAGAGGTTGATATGATTCCTTAGAGATCACCAACTTCTATTTTTCTTTGCTAGACACTCTCCAAAATAGCAACAATATACAACTAGATGAATTTATTTTGCAAGGGCTATTGGAGTACTTCCTATTTGATGTGCAATGCCAAGTAAAGAAGATTCATACCAAGATCGAGGAAGGATATAATGTAGATAATGAATGTGAGGTAGAATATCCACACAAGAAACATAATGACATCAAACAACACTTGAATGCCCCTATATACCCCAAAAAAATGGAGTTGTAGAATGTCACAATCAAAATTTCATGGAGATGGATTATTGCATACTTTCCAAAACTAAGTTGGAGGATCACTTTTAGGGAAAAGTAGTCTAGACAGTTGTGTATCTTCTCAACATGGAACCTACAAAGATCTTGCAATAAAATACAATAGAAGAGGTATGGAGTGGTCATAAGACTTCAATCTCTCATCTTGGATTCTTTTGTTGTACATCATATATACATGTCCTAGCTAATAGGAGGAATAATATTAATCACAAGAACTCTAGTGTATATTTTTGGGTTACAATACTATCTCAAAATATTATCATCTCATGGATCTTGATACATGGAAGCTCTATGAGATTCAAGATGTGGTATGTGATGAGATCATTTGACTCATTGACACACAATTAAGATTCAAAACTGACCACCTCTCATAGATTTCTCTCATAGTCAAATGGTGAGCATGAAGATTTCTCTCCCAAAGAAGATGAGATACAAGGAGAATTACTTTTTGATCTTGGTCATCTAGAAAATAATTCTTCACATCAACATCACTCTTTGAAATGGTTCCAAAGAACCATCAATGACTCCCAAGTCTGAACTCTCTTCTAGATATCATTAGGAGTCAGAATGAGAAAACAAGTGAGAAATGAGGTAATGTATTAATGAGTTCAATTTAGTTCTTTGTGGGATGACTAATATTGGCATTCTTGACAACATAATTTATCTAATACTTATGACTAATGACACTATAATGAGTGTGACGAACATGAATGTTCAAGTGTGGCTATATCATATGATGTAAATAGTTTTGAAGATTCCTCTTACCTATATCATAAACAAGACATTACCACACAACACCTTTTTAACCTTATGTAGTAAATTAAAGTACTTGAGCATAATGTTTTGTCCAAAGTTAAATATTTTTCCCACAAGCCTAAAATGTTCAACCTCCTAGAGTGCCCCTTGCTATTGATGAGTATAAACAAATCAATTTATCTTTGATGCTTGAATGTCTAAAATCCATGTGAAATGATATTTATGAATAACTTCCCATGTTTGATGTACATTATTCAACAAAAATTGAAATGCACATCAAAGTGTTTGATGATTTAATGAATGATTTTGAGATTGACTATGAGGATGTGTGGTTGAGATTTTCTGTAAGTTGTTAAGTGGTTGTGCTAAGGATTAGTTGAATGGAACTTCCTAAAACATTTTTTTCTCTAATGGGATAACCTTATACTAGCTTTTTTTGAGTAGTTTACAAGAGAGGAAGATTCTAGTTTAATAGCCTAGTAGATTGTAAGTGTTTACATATGTGAAGGAGAATCTATCAAATTTTAATAACAAATTTATTATTATAACTATGGGCATCCTTGAGCCAATGAGTCCTTATTTGTCAACTTATTTAAGTTGTTATTGTGAGGCACTTAATCTTGAGGTGTGCTTTCTTTTGAAGGAGTTGAATACTATAATTATCTAGCAAGCATACCATTGGGTTGGTTGTATTAAGGATTTTACTAATATATTAAAGGTGGTAAAGTTTACATCTTAGAATGATCTTGTTGATAATCACATGGATGTTGAAGTTTAATTTGATGGAGTAGCTCTTGAGGCTAGTGAGGTTAAAGATCAATTTGTTGCATATGACAACTTGTTCCTTTGGTGTTAATCATAATAAATTCCCTATGTGTAATGTGATGTAGAAGATATTTAGATGAAAGTGGAAGATGAAAGGCTATTAGTGAGCTTTCTTGTAATAGTGTTTTCCATTCAATATGTTATAACAAATATTATACAGTGGAGGGGAAATTGAGAGAACTTGTATCTTCCCTAATGCACTTCAAATACACAATATTTTGGCTAGTAAGTTAAGTGAGAACTTGGGTCATGGATGTGATTCAAGCACATAATATATAGTCAATAAAAAATTCCATATAGCCCACACTATCTTTGTAGTATACCCACCTACCCTTTGAAGATTCAATGCCTTGGTTGAGTAGAACCCATATATGCACCATTACACACGCTATATCTTAAGGATCATGCATAATATTTGATGACAAGTGCACGTGGGAGAGATATCCACTCTTAGATACATTTAGAGAGGGAGATCTAATGGTAGGGACATAGTAGTTAAAAAAACAAATCCATGTGACAATAACTAGCCATGAGACTCAAATTAGATACCAGTTTATGAAAAAATATCACGTGCCAAGCGAACATAACATTTGGACATGAAACCAATATAATTTATGAGTCCACTACCATGCCCAACTCATTGAATATGACCAACAAAAATATAACACCTTGATCCAAACCAATACGAACTACAACATGACATAAACAATAAAAAAGTGATAACGTGCACTATACAAAACACATCATAGAATATTGTTATGACTAATAAAGTCGTTTGTAGGATGGGAAGAGAGATATATGATGCCTACCACTAAGGCAACCTGAAATAAACAAAGCTCCACTTGAGTTATATATTATTGTCGATACACAATGAGCACCAAGTTAAAACATAGAGTTCAATGTGAACACAAAGTGATGAAAGACAAATATGATGGTTGCCATGATCATAAAATTAAGCTTGCTAGAAGCGTAGACAAAGCGCGAAGATATAGAAGGCCCTCATCATGGATACAAGAGCACAAAAATGTTGCAAGAGAACAAAAAAAAGAAATTAAATGGGTTCATCGAATTTGGTTAAAAACAATTATATCCTTAGACACTGGGTCATAATAAAATGACAAACATCGACTTCGAAAGCCAAGCTATTAATTTGGATAGGAAGACTAACCAATGATCATTTTCTAACAGCAACTCCACAACTTCGTCAGCAATTGCCCATGACTTCATTCGCAACTGTAGTCAACCACTAGAGCATGGGAAACTTCAACAGGAACAAGTTTAAAGCAATGAGATAATGCCTGAAGAACAAAACACATATGAAGCCCTCAATTGGCATTTCTCAAATTGATTATCAATAGAGGGCTAAAAGAGTGAAGCTTGGAAGGGCAAGCCAGAAAAGGTGTCAATAACAAGTAATACACAAGAAATCGGATTTCTTTCACAATGAAAGTTAATTACTGAAATCAAATATTCCATGGATAAATTCAACAAATCCACAGTAGATGTAGTGCTGCTCAAGAAGGTCCATATTGACCATTGCCCAAGCAATTGAAAATTCATGGGCGCATAAACATAAATTGAGAAGAGTGCGCTGACTACCAAATCTAAGACATGATCATTGATTCAAATTACACATTCCAGGGTTCAAGAGGCACCACATTGGTTGCAGAGGCTCTGCGTTAATTCCCCTGCCCACCATACGATATCTCCACTGATTCAATCTGTCTATGGCCTCCGCGTATCTCTTTCGCCCATTTGAATCTTTATTTCCCGACCACAATATCTCCGCCATGGCAGAAGCTCTGGGCCAGAGGCGAGCATCTAAAACAGTCCCGTCAGCCTGTTCAGACCAGAGGGCCACCTCTGCACCTAAAACAAGTTTGGCTTCCTCCGCGCTCAGCCCATAAGTAATATCGTAGTCATAAATTCTTTGCCACGTCTTGAATGGCGCACAATAAGAGCCGCCGTTACCTCCCGCATAGTTGAAAGGAGTCCCGTCATCACTGACCTGCTTATCATAGCGACTATCATTACCCAGCCAGCCCCCGTGCCCACAGTCCAGGTAAAAGAAATCGGTAGAAGAAACGATGGCTCTGTACCCGGCAGCAGTAATCAGCTTGGTATTGTTGGGGCCGTTGTTCCATGACTGTAGAATGGTGGTCTCTTTGGGTAGAAACTCGGGCCTCACCTTAATCTTGTCGTCCAGAAGTACGTCCTCCCAGTATATTACTATTTTGTTGTGGACTGTTATAAATGGGTGGGTTTCTTTCACGAATTTCTCCAGCACTTGGCTCAGGTTTCCTCCCTCAGTGACAAATTTTTGGATATCAGGATTCGCCATCCAGCAGCCTGGTATTATCTCGTCGTTGCCTGCGTGAAAGAAATTATCGGGGAACATGGAGGCCACGTCGCTCACAACGTTGTTGACGACTTTGTATGTGTTGGGGTGGAAGGGATTGAGATGACCGGATCCAGGCTCCGAGGCCTTTCTGTCGTCCCAGCTTGTGCCAGGCTCCCACCACAACAGATCCGAGCATGTCATAATCTCTGGGTAGGCCTTGGCCCACGACAATGTATGACCTGAAGTGATTATAACATTCTAATCGCAAGTTAACTTCACAATTTACATTCAAATGCATGTAGAAATGATAAACGCAATAATTTCCTTAGAGCCAAATATGAAATTTTGCTTGATCATACAAGAGTGAGTGTATTGTAGATCATATATGGTTTGCAGATGTCCAGTAGTTTGGATAATTGATAATTGACAAATGAATTAATTGTGCAAGTGATAGGTTTAAAGTTGACATGAATAAAACCTGCAGAAAACATATTTACATTATAAGATAGAGGGCAATAATAATATATATCAAGAGCTTTCTAAATATATATTTTTATATTGTTAGCGGTTAAAGTTAAGGAATCTTTAATTTATGATAATAATATCAGAATTCAATTGTGTAGTTTTTTGAGTCAAATTCATTGACTCATATTTCATGATAGTGATTTGTAGGAACCCATCTCTCTTCATCTTTCTTATCTTTCTAGAAAATGAACGATCCACTTAACATTCATTGCATCAAAGTGATACTCACATGTGTGAAGCATCCAGACTTTTTCATAGATACCCATCCCAATACTACTTGAACTGTTTAATCATAAAATTTTCTAAGACCAAACCGGCTTAACTTGCTACCCATTAACTATGGAAAAATCAATATGTAATTTGTTGACAAAATTAAATGATTAAAAAAAAAAGGCTACTACTGTAACATTTTAACTGTAGTTCTGTTTGATTATAGTTAGCTTGCTTCCCTATGTTTAGTCCGCTAAGGGCTAAACATTGATAATAAACATGAATGCAATTTTCTGAATTAACTTTAGGAACCCTATTTTGTTTTGTACACAATTTTCCCAAATTTTGTGAAATCCCCTGCTTTTGTCCTGCAGCAGTAGTAAAGATTGCTGCCTGTATGCATTGGATCAATCTTTTCACTTGCGTGCTGTGCGCAAAGCAAGTAAAAGTTATCGATGCTAGAAAATAAAATAATGGATATTATTAACTTTCCTTCACCGAAGTCTTGATTTGTCAGTATAGAAAACTTTGGGAAAATCGCTGAAAAACTGAAAATCTAACTGGAAAGAAGCTGTAAACAGATTTTTTTTAAGACTATGGTAAACATGCCAAAACTAACAAACCTGGAGTGTCTATTTCAGGAATTACACGGACGCCAGAGTTTCGTCCATATTCGACTATTGCACGCACGTCCTGGCTTGTATACGTCATTCCAGGGTACGCTCCTTTCTGCGCCAGGGCCGGCTCCGAAGGCAACTCTAGGGGAAACGAATGGGAGTCGGTTATGTGCCAGTGGAGCACATTGATCTTGTTGTAGCTCAAGGCTCTGATGCTCCGTAGAATGTCTCTAACGGAGTAAAAGTTCCTGCTCGTGTCCAGCACAATCCCTCTATGTGGAAAAAGCGGGTAATCCATGATAGTCAGAGGGCCGACGATGACACGAGAGTTGATCTTCGTGGCGTTGTAGCGGCGGACAAGCTGCGAAAATGTCTCTAAGCCCCAAATAGCCCCCCATGGGGTCTGGGCTGTCAGAATGGCGGCCGTTCCGTTGGCCGGAACGGTAAGATTGTATGATTCGTCCACGCCGTGCTGCAGGTCGGCATTGAGATCGCGGACCACTACATCCAGCTTTTCCAACTGTGTAAAAGAGACGGGCGGCGGTTCCACGCCAGCTGGCTCGATCGGGTACCATTGCTGTGACAAACTAACAGCCCGTTTGCAGCGGGAGACTGCATTTCCTAGGTTTTTGTGATTGGGAAACGTGATTTGGAAGTTGGAAGACAATGGAATGGAAAACAGATTCGCGGTTCCCCATTCGACGGAGATTGGCTCTGGCCATACATACACTCTTCCATTCTCAGCAGCTGCAGATGCACTAGAAGCCAATGCAAAGAGAAACACAAAGACAATGCAGAAGATGCTCATCTTGTTCAAGGATTTGCACTGCGAGATGCTTTCGTCGTGTTTGATAATGGGCAAATTTATAAAGAGGTGGCGGAAGATGTTAGATATGAACGCTTTTGTCGTTTGCTGGATGGCGGATTGTACAAGACCAGGTAGTTTCTAATTTTTAAATTGATTCCAACCGACAAAAGTGACGATATCACAGAGAACTCAAGGCTCTGCTTACAGATGTTGGACGGACAAAAATGTCAAAAACAAAGACTACTTATTTAAATGGGCGTGGCATTCGGTTGTTTCAATATCGATTCTCTGTTCTGGGGTAGATGCCATTCCCACTTTTCTTGGCAGTGTCAATCATTGAACAAGAATCTTTCGTTTTCAAGTTTGAATGGCCTATCAACCTGAACGACAAGCTGTACAAGAGTTGTATGTGAATACTTAGTGATTATGATTACAATTATTGTGGGAACTGTAGAGTTTTTTTTATATTGAGAATAATGATTTTTAAAAAGTGAAAATAATTTTACTGATTGAATAGTATTTTAGGGTGTGGTAATTTTTTAAATATTTTTTTGAATTTGAAAGTTTATAGAAAAACTTATCGACTAAATATTTATAGAACTATAATACTAAATTAATTAAAACATAAAATATTATGAAAAGTGAGAATACTTTTTATATTAAGGATTTAAATCTAATGTTAATTAATTTAATTTAAAAATAAGAGTTAGAGTTGAAATTAACTATTGAGATTTGAAGTATCCAAATCTAAATGAATGAAATAATTAGGAATGAATAAATAATCTATCTAAATTCTAGTATGATGCTGATTTTGACTTTATCAATAGATTGATGGATTTTTATGAAAGATTGATATTAAAATTTGGATAGAAATAGAAATTAGGGACTTAAGATAGACATTCTTTTATGTTTCTTCTATTAAAGAGTAAATTGTGTTGAGCAACCTAATTTTAAAATGGACAACAACACATGACTTAATCTATCAATTTTTTATTGTCTAGAATGAATGCAACCACATGTAATACTCAACTCATCCATACTAGTTTATATAATGTAATCTTGTTAGAACATAATGTTATTAGGGATCATTACCCTTATAAAATTTTTATCTATCATTCTAAAATAAGGTTGTAAAAACCATAAGCTTATTCTATGCTTTGTAAAAAATTTATACCATTTAATAATTAATAATCTAATACTATTATAATATTAGTTATGTACCAATCGTAATCTTAAATGAATGTGGGAACACTACTCTTTTTGGGTATTTTACTCCTATATTTAAGGAGTTTATCTATCTCATAGAAAAGGATATATTTTTGGGAAGAATATAGTACATAGGAGATTTTACTAAGTAGGGAAAAGTAAATTTCCCTAGGTTTAGTCTATAAATTTATAAATAATAATGTAAGTGTTTTAATAGTAAAATGTTGCTTTGTGAATTTTTACCATTTACAATTTTTCTATACTAATTTGTGTCTTTATATAATTAAGAGTATTTTATGTCATTTGAATAGTTTATTAATTTGCATCTTAACTAAAATTAATGATTTATAAAAAGAAACATATTATTTAATCAACTTTATGTAATTCAATAAATGTATTCTAAGAACTAGTTTGTGCCACATAACATAGTCCAATAATTGAAAATATTCAAGATATGGATTGAAATTCATGTTGATGTGCAGTGATCATGAGTGACATGTAGTTAATAAGTTTAGAATGAGGTTTATTTAGTGTTCTAACAAGATAAAATTATATTAATTCAAGAGTCTATGTCAATTGAGACCTAAGCCACACCACCTTCTTGGATCCACATAATGCAATCTAAGCTATGATACTAGATTTTGTTGTACAAAATATTCTCTCTTATTTAATAACAATCCATAATAAAATTTTGCTTTCATTTCAATTATTTGTAACATCCAAACCGATTAATTACACTAATTTACACAACACATCTTAATCTACAATATCAAATTCCTTTACATAAAATATTTTTTATTAGTTAATCACTTTGAATTTTTTTCTACAACATATTAACTAATTACAAGGTCGAATCTTTATCTAATAAAAATAAATAAACATCTAATCTCTCTTCTAAATAAATGTTTCTACAAAGATGTGATACTTGTTTAGCTTTCGAGTGGGGTTGTCCTAAGGACTAAACCTTATCTAGAATGGGCATGCAACAAATAAGTGAATCACAACCTGCAAAAGCATTAGACTAACGATCACTTGTATTTATCTTGAAAACGAAGACTTACGTCATTTTGATCCTTATATTTAGCATATTCAAAGAATTCAACAAGTTCTCACGAATATTTCATTAGTGGGAACACCATACAAGTAATGGCCGGCAGACTGATTTCGCTTTCACTGGCTAGTTTTTAAAGTCAGCAATGACTTGAAATGAGCATTTACCATTCGCCGGACACGTATATGAAACCCGTTATGGCGCTTCAATAGAAAATTGGAGAGCTGCTCTGGATGAATCTGTCAGCGACCAAACGACAAAAACATGAAAATAATCGTGCATCCACTCACATTCTATCGAAACTGTTTATAAATTGGTCGTTTATCAACACAAAGAAACGTACTATCTTCAGCCATGAGGATCGCGCTGTGCTGCATTTTCTTCTCTTTCGTTGCATTCACAGCTGCGGCATCTGAAAATATTTATGTATGGCCAAAGCCCATCAGTGTAGAGCGGGGAAATAAAAGCGAAATCATGATTCCATTGTCTTCGGTCTTTGAAATCACGTTTCCGGATCATACAAACCTTAGAATCGCAGTCTCCCGCTACAAACGTATCATCTGGAAAAGCCCTTGGTATCCCATTCACTCACCCGACGGTGCACCATCCACACCCGTTTCTTCCACACCGTTAAAACGGCTCAATGTGTTGGTCTGCAATCTCAACGCCGACCTGCAGCACGGCGTGGACGAGTCATACAATCTCACTGTTCCGTCCGACGGAAAGTCCGCCATTTTATCAGCTCAGACGGTATGGGGAGCCATTTGGGGTTTGGAGACGTTCACGCAGCTCATCCGCGGGTACAACGCCACTTCCTATTACCCTCTCCTCATCCCCGGTCCTTTGATGATCGTAGACTACCCGCTATTCCCACACAGAGGAATTACGCTGGACACGAGCAGGAACTTTTATCCTGTGAAAGAAATTGTGCGGAGCATCAGGGCCATGAGCTACAACAAGCTCAATGTCTTCCACTGGCACATAACCGACTCGCATTCGTTTCCGCTAGAGTTACCTTCGGAGCCAGCCCTGGCGCAAAAAGGATCATACCCGGGCATGACGTATACAACCCAAGATGTGCGTGCAATAGTCGAATATGGACGAAACCATGGCGTCCGTGTCATCCCAGAAATTGACGCTCCAGGTGTGTATATTAAATTGGTTCTTTCTTAACTTCTTTTAAATTTCGCCCTTCAATTCATTTCTGCTGGTCTTGACCTGGGAAAGATTTTGTTTATGGATTCGATACACTTCCAGTTTATATCGATCTTACACAAACTGAACTGCTCTGATGGTTTCAGCACATACGTTGTCATGGGCCAAGGCTTATCCAGAGATTATGACGTGCGCGGACATGTTCTGGTGGAAGCCCGGCAGCAGCTGGGGCGACCGAACGGCATCGGAGCCTGGAGCCGGTCATCTCAATCCTCTTCACCCCAAGACATACAAAGTCCTCAAGAACGTCGTAAACGATGTGGCTTCCATGTTTCCTGATCATTTCTATCACGGTGGCAACGACGAAATTATCCCCGGTTGTTGGAAGGCCAACACCGACATCCGAAAATTCCTAGGCCAGGGAGGAACCCTCAGCGAGCTGCTCGAGAAATTTGTGAACACAACCTACCATTATATTACTGCTCATAACAAGACTGTAATATATTACGAGGACGTGCTGCTGGACTCAGAGATAAAGGTAAGGGCAGAGTTTCTTCCGAGAGAGAGTACCATTCTTCAGACGTGGAACAACGGTCCCAATAATACAAAGCGTATTACTGCAGCAGGCTATCGGACCATCGTTTCGTCGTCAGATTTCTACTATTTAGACTGTGGCCACGGTGACTTCGTGGGCAACGACAGCCGCTATGATGAGCAGATAGCCGACGACCCGGATAACCCCTTCAACTATGCGGGTGGAAATGGCGGGTCGTGGTGTGGGCCATTCAAGACGTGGCAACGAGTTTATGACTACGATATCACGTATGGCCTGAGTGTGGAGGAAGCAAAGCTTGTTTTAGGGGGAGAGGTAGCCCTCTGGTCTGAACAGGCTGACGGGACTGTTTTAGATGCTCGACTCTGGCCCAGAGCTTCTGCCATGGCGGAGACGTTGTGGTCGGGAAATAGAGATTCAAGTGGGCGAAAGAGATACGCAGATGCCACCGACAGATTAAATCAGTGGAGATATCGTATGGTGGGCAGGGGAATTGACGCAGAGCCTCTACAACCAATGTGGTGTCTCTTCAACCCTGGAATGTGTAATATCAACCAATAGGGGAGCATACCCGGGACATTTTAAATGATGAGAGTCATTTATATTGATATGTTTTGTGATTTATTATTTAAATAAGTAATAAAAAATTCAACCGATTGTGACCTCAACTCCACCTCTTCTAAAATTGTTGAATTTATTTATTAGTGTTTTGTTTGAGTAAATGACTTTTGGTTGTTGAGATCCCATCACTGAATACTTTTTCGGTTTTCTTTGGAGAGGTACATGTGCCAAAATGATAAAGAGGACAAAATGTTTACACCTTGTTTTTGTCTACCTCGTGCGCTCATTTCACCTTGTTTTTTTTTGGGTCATAATTATGTGTAATATTGTAAGAGTGAATTGTATAGCTATGTAATTTTGTAAATGTTTATAAGTATTATATTTTTGGATATTATATTAATAACTTGGTTTTAGTGAAAAATAGTCAAAAGTTTATCATTAAATCATATAAGATAATAATTCAATTTTAGAATTAATGAAGAATCAATTAGAATAATCAACAACAAAAAATAGAACTACTATAATAGAGTAATATTACAATATGAAGAGTTTTGACCACCTTCCCAATTTGACCTCGAATCTAATAGGCTACTAATCTTAAGCAAAGTATCTAGAAATTTTGAGAGGTAATAAAAAGGGGTTTAGGGAAAATTATATAGGCCCTGAACAACGTTTAGAGCTATCATTACATTTTATCAAAAGAAAAAACCTTATTAGGTAGACCCACCTCCAACACCTCATCCAATCTTCATTGTCACATCAATTAAAAAGTTGAATCACTTCCACAATCAGAGCCACTTTAAACTCTTCATAGTTTTCTCCATTAAGTGTTACGAGCATTTTTGGCTTCTCTTAGTAACATGAAATGATCTAAGAGAAAAGTTAAATATACCTTAAATTGATGAACTACCTCCTCATTATTGTCATGGAGTAGAAAGGAAGTAGTTGCATTTAATAATTTTGAAGCAACACAAAGTTTGATTTGCATCAAAGATATTGCTCCTTCCCCATGTATGCCCAAGATCAAGTAGAATATTAGCCATGGCCAAATGAATCCTCACACTCATTGCTAAATGTTCATCCATGTCCTTAGTAAGCTCCTAAATTTAAACTACACAAAGATAAATCTCAAGGTTCTTAATCTCCTCAAAAAATGCCATAAACCCCACCACCATCTTTTTCCTAACACACACTTCTTCCTTTTCTTTGTATTATTCTCTATCACTCATTCTATCCCCTTGAACCTTCCATAATTTCTCCAAGCTTCATACTTAGAACCTTCCTTGTGTTGGAGTAATTAGGAAAATCATCTAAAAATTAATTAATCATTGCTTAATTATTATACCCTTTTTACTTTATTACACTTACGCTAGACTTGGGAGTTTTTTTTATTATTAAATTGGGTTATTTATAGGTTAAGTTGTCTCATTGCATAGGATAAGGGCACTTGTCATATTCTAATTGAATTATCATCTAAGGTTGTATTTTTTCTTTCATAAGCATTCATTTGTACATTGTAAGAATTACAATTCACATTCATTATTCAATATCAGATACATTTGTGGGTCAGTATCTCTCAAGGTTGCATAACACAAATCAATGATTTTTTCTCTTAGGTGTTTTTCTTGTAGGTGATTTCTGATAACTGTGGGTTTACTATCAACTTCAACATTGTATTGGAGCACCAAATATATGAATTCTTATCCAAATTATGAGAGATCCAACTTTGAGGGAAAATCAACTCATCTTAGAGAAAAACAAGAATCATCAATGAGTCCCAAACAACCAAAACCTAAGGATCGTTCGTCAATTCATCAAAATTAGAGAAGTTGAAGAAACATTTGTTTTAGCACTCACGAATCTAGGCATAGGAATTTGTATGGTCCTACAATCATACGACCCTGCATACATCCCTAGGCCATCATTTAGTTTTCTACATTCTAGTAGAAGAAAGTTTAAAAAAATATTTTTGGTTTTGGACCCTGCACACATCCTCGGACCTCCATTTAGTTTTCTACGTTCTAGTACAAGAATGTTTAAAAAATAATTTTGGTTTTTATTTTAGTTTTCTAGAAAATTTTATTAAAAAAGAAAAAAGAAGTTGGAGTGTCAAAAATTGCACCATAGGTCAATTTCACAATTACACATGGCACCTGAGGAATTTATGACAAAATCCATAATCAAGATTTCATTATTTTGACTTCATGGATGGAAATGATGAAGCATTCATAGCTTATGTTTTGAATTTCAAAGGATATTGGTCAGACCATAGCGCAACATGTAGATGTCTACATGACATGCAGATGTCCCGCTAAAATATGAGATTCAAATGATACAGTCTATTTGTGACACATGTACCAATGCCAAAATGTGACTATTACAAATATTCCCACCTAGTCTATGAATAAAAACTCTCTTTTCTATCTCATTTTTTAGAGGTTTTTTCAAGTCGCACAACTTCTACACAACTTTTAGATAATTTTCTACTTGGAGATCTCTACCCTTACCAAAAATCTGTCAACATTCTCACAGCAACAAGGACTCCTCTTGCACATGATTTTTTCATGTATATCATCTCAAGGTAGGAGCCACAGTTATTGGTAATGCTTTCTTGCTTGTCTTCTATCAGTCTTGTCTATTATTGTACTTAATTTGATCTCATCTCTAATGTCTTTTAAATGATGACAAGGGTTCTCCACAATAGGGTTTGTTTCTATCATGCATCTACTTTATTTTAGGCATTCCAATCTTGTCTACCTATCCATGGAGGTGAAGAAACCAAAGTGGGGGTTTGACTGAGGAAAACCCTATACAACCCCAACATTTTTCCTTGTCTCCATGTGTGCAGGTGCTAGATAGGTTGAACTAATAAATAACCTCATTCTGGAAGTTTTTGGGCTTGATCCATATAAATGGGAACATGGGTGCACAAATGTCCCCATGATATGTTAGCATCCAAGGCCGAGACTTCACCTGACTAGTATTACACTCTACACATTTTGCACTTTCCTTTCCTGTAGATCAAATACTTTTTCCATTATGTATACACAATTTATTTTAGATTTCCAACTATATTCATTATAAAAATTAGCTTAGATTTCAATTTCAAAGTACTTCTATTTCTAGTTCAATTGAGCCAGGTCAATTGAGGTAGTTGAGAGATAAGTTTTCTCCTTGAGGTCCTATTATCTTGAGGATAGGAAATTCCCTCCTCTACATTTTGGTGAACCTGATGTGAACTCTTATGTTGGATCTTTTTGTTGAACAAATTTCAATGAATTTGATAATTTATTCTTAGAATAGTATTTTGATATATTAGAAGGTGCCTTGGATGATTTCCTAGAGGCATATCCTCCTATTCAAAGACTAATTATACAAAATTCACCCTTATAGTCTCCTTCCTTATAGGACCGTGAACACTAAAAAAGTAACCCTTCTTTTTCTATCTTGTTTGGGTCCTCCTTGTGATTTTGGCTTAATTGTGCCTTGATTTAATGTTGTAATGTGGATAAAAAATTCAAATTAGGTCTTGGGCCCTTTTGAATTAAAAATAATTCAAGTGGTACCTTACTTAAGTGTTGTAACATACTTTCACACTTTTCTAGGGTCTTGTTAATGCATTTCACCTAAATAACCTATTTTTATCACTTACCAAGCCTTATTTCAAAGTGTTGTAAGGTGTTCCAACAAACTTTCACACTTTTCTAGGATTTTCATTAATAATTGGACCTTTCTTATACTTTAATTGGCCTCATTTTATACTTGTAGGCCTTACTTAAGTGTGTCTTTGAAAATAATCCTGACAAACATCATTTAAAATATCTAAAATTTGAAACCCACTCAAAATTCCTTAAGTGGGACCCATTCACCATTAGAGGCGAATGAGTCCCCTTCGGGAAAAAACTCAAAACAATTTCAAATTTCTGGCGGGTTTTTATTTTCTAAGATCTAAGGTCAGCCTGTAATGTGGTATTTATGGGAATTATTGCATAATTTGTATAAATATAGGGTTTTTCCACTCATTTCATCCTCCCTAATCTCTTAATCAATCCAACAAGCAATCAAGTGATTTAGCATTCAAGCATTTTGTCTACAAGAGCATTTAAGCACATTGGAGCCATTACTTGCATGTTTGCAGAATTCTACTTCAAGGGTTTGGTGAGTTGTAGCATTGTCTTTGTTCATTCATCATTTTCTTTTCATATTTCATTTCATTTTCAAGGGTTTAATTACCAATCCAGGGTTTGACCAAGGCAAACCCCTATTTACTAACCCTCAACAATTTTTCCCTCTCTTTGCATGTGTTTTGCAAGTCTAGGTTGCAAATTTGTCAAAGAGAAAGATTGGAAAAGTTGTCAAAAAATTATCAAAGCTACTCAAAATTTTCAAAGCCCTAAAAGAAGCTTGGAGAACACCTACAGGCTGAATTCCATAGTTTTAGATCTAGAAACCTATCAAGAGCAGAAGTGTAAATTGAGAGCTATAGATTCTACTTTTGAAATTCCAAAAATCAGAAAGTGGACTAATTTTCCATTAGTGGCGAATGAGTCCCACTACCCAGGCTCAAACAAAGATTTTTATAGTTTTGAGTACCCAGTTGTCTAAAACTTGTTTGGATAGAATCTTCCCAAAATAGGACTAAGTTGCTCAGTTTGGTGTATGAGTTCCAGTTGGAATCAACAGTGAATTCTTCAAGATTTCAAAGCTCTATTCCATCCTTCTCCAGTTTTAAGGTGCACACTTTCAATTTCATAAGTTTTTGTTATAGTTTACTTGCATTTCTAGGTCATTTTGCATATCACAACGTGTTTTCAAACATCTTGCATTTTCTAAGTTTTATAATAGTTAATTCCTTTTATCAATTTCCAGCCTTAAGGACAATTCCCTTTGATAGATTTCAATCTCCTTTGCATTGGAATCTCAAGGGTTTGTTCTTGAGTGTGAGCATTGTGAAATCAGATCCCTCTTCCTTCATTCCCCTTTTAGTGTGGATAAAGGAAGTTGTGCATTCCATTTCCATTGTCCACATTTTGGTGAACTTGACTTTAGAACATTTTAATTTTTCTTTGGGGTGCATTTACATCCTAGGAATAGCTTACATTAACATTGCATTGTTTAGTTTGCATTCTAGGGTTTCAAACTTTGAATTAGTCAAAAGCTCATATACCTTGCATTATTGCATTTCATCTCATTAAAAATTACTAAAATTCTACATTTCCATATCATATTTGCATCAAAAAATATAAAAAGCATAAAACCAATTCAAAAACTATGAAAATTTTCAAAAACATCACTACTTGGACTCATTCACCACCTTGGGCGAATTAGTCCAGTTGCATATTTTTTATTTCATTTTTTGGAATTTAATCTTCAATTTTTGAGTTTTAGTTTGTTGTTTCTGCATTTTAGATTTAATTTCTAGAATTTTAGTTTTAAGCATTTCATTCTTGTTAGTTTACATTGGATTTGCATTCACCCCACATTTAGAAGCCTTTGCATGAGTGTCTAGTGTCCTATTGGTAATACCTTAGTGAGAAGAAGTTCAAGACTCATGCCATCTCACGATAATACAATCGTTGTGGATCTTGGGTTATCTATAGCTTGCACTCCTAGTATTGACACTAGTACACTAGGCATGGATAATACCCTTAGCAACTCTTTTCCTTCAGGTAGCATGCATGTTGAACCTAGAACTGATGATATCCTGCAAGAGAAAATCATTCATATTCATGAGGTCTTAGTCCACCTACAACACCAAGTTAGCCTTGAAAACATTTCCGCTACTGCAATTCCTAGCATAGAAAACATTCATCGTATGTTTGAAAGTGATGACGACCTTAACCTTGTGAAAAACATAGTTCAAATCTTTGGAAAACATCTCCCTTCAACATCTAGTGCTCCTATCCCAACAAACAATGTCACAAATCAAGGAGGAACTCAAATTCCTCCCCCCTCAATGATAGCACCAATACCTACCTATACCACTCCTCAAATCTCAATAACAATGCAACAATTTAGTAATGTGATTCCTTACGTGGGTATTCCTACTAGCATCCCTAGTTCCTATGTGGCATCACATCTTATATCTTCTACCACTTTACCACCTATAAGCATTCCATTCACTTGCTCTCCTAGTACATATATCCCATCACCACTTTCACTTCCGCCTCATACCACTTGTACTGATCCTCTTAATACCACAACTTTTCCAAATTGTTTCATCCATGCAAAAACAAATCTCCACCATAAATCAAAATCAGCATGGCCCACCCACATATTATTTTAAAAGCAGCCCATTGTCTTTGGACATATTGCGAACACCGATGCCACAAGGAGTAGAGATGCCTAGATTTAAGAAATATGGACGGAAGGGAGATCCTTCTAACCATGTTAATTCCTACACTGCTTTATGTAGTGATTTTTTCCTTGATCATAAACTATTAGCAAAATTATTCCTGAGGACTTTAAAAGATACTACCTTGGAATGGTTTTCTTCTTTACCAAACAATTCAATTCATTCATTTAATGAACTTGTTGATGCATTTATAAACCATTTCCAAGTGTATATGACTCCAAAGAAGACAATGGATGATTTGATTCGATGCAAGAAAAATGAGGAAGAAAAGATAGCTGATTTTATCTCATGCTATCAATCGCTTTATTCCAAAATCAATGTCAAGATCCCTGACCCACACCTTCAAAAGATGTTTATAGAAAACTTGCAAACTAAAATTCAGGACAAATTAAATATGATGAAATTCCCATCCTTCATGCACTTGTGTACTACCCTTTGTAATTATCAACATTCGGTTAGTAGTCAAGATATGAAGTCCACTTCTAGCCAAGGTATGTGCAGGATCACCATGGAAAAAATAGGCCCTTAAGTGGCGAAAAATTCAAAAAAATCAGAGTTAGGAAACTTGATGTAAAATTTTTAATAAGTTTTCTATATTATTTCAAAAATATGTAAGAATATAATCTATAGCAAATTGAATGTAGTTTCTAAACTACTAGAGTTTATTTAAAAAAATCTATTTGGTGAAATTTTGAAATTTCAATGCATTAATGCCAAATTTTAGGGGAAAAATAAGAAGTAGGTGTCTGTCTGACCACCTTAACCACAATAAAATGATAATATTTTTTTATAAGATTTTATATATAAGTAGAGGACTCATGTCCCAATTTGTGATGCATATTTTTTTATAATTTGTTTCCAAGTAAATAATTAATTATGAATTTTTTATTATAACTTTTAAAAAATATAAAAACTCATATGTCTGACCACCTTAACTTGGCCAAAACTTCATGAAATTCAATTTTTTTTAATATTATAGTATGTGAAGCATAGAATGTGGCACATGTTTCAGATTCAAAAAATGTGATACCATTTGAAAGCTATAGATATTTTCCAATCAGCCTAGACTTTAGTCATAATTCAAATAGAAAATGCATAATAATTATTTATTAAATTCAAAGTAAAGCATAATTTATATTGGTGGGAAGCTGCGAATCTCCTTTAAAAACCCTTTTCATTTCATCAATTTTTGGGTAAAAATAAGTCGTCAGCCACATACCCTACACATACCCATCATATTGCCACCTTTTGACCCATCATGATCCCGCACATCCCCCCAAATTGAGAAATCTGATTCCGCAACCAAAAAGATTCAGACCAACCATTTAGAAAGAAAAATAAAGGGTTCCTTCAATTTAACCCTTCTCACCAATGACTCAAATTGCACCTAACCAAATAGCAGTTGTTAAAACTGTGGTGCCCTTTAGTTATGGAGATCCGAAAAGACAATTCACACCCTTACCCAACACCCTTCATAATGCAATGTCCCAACTTTTACAACAACAAATGATTACCTTACCCACTGTCAAAACACCCAGCCCTACTAAGGCTTTACCTCTAAGCTTTAAATCAAATACTTATTGCCACTATCATCGACAAAATGGACATGACACAGAATATTGTAAGAATCTTAAGCATCTTGTGCAAGACCTCATTGATTATGGTTGTTTATCTGTTGCAAGTGTTAGTGATCAAGACAATAATTTCATTGCCCCTCTGAACCAAAAATTACAAATTTTCACTAATCTAATGCCAAACATAATATTTCATTTGTCAAATCCAGTGAAACTATACAAAATAATGTGATGAATGTTGATATAGATGATGAACATAATGACTCTATCCTAAATGATATCAATGTTAATCCTGTGGATGAAATAGTAGGTGAAATAGACGTTATCCCTCGTAAGGGCCAACCTAAAGGATATCTTGATATTGCTTTCTCCTCTAAAGATATAATTAAACATCTACCTGATGGTCCTCTCTACATAGCTAGTCGTATCTATGACAAGCCCACTAATGGGATACTAATAGATCCTGCCTGTGGAGAAAATGTGATCACTGAGGAATTTTTAGTATTACATGAACTTTATCAAGATGACTATGATAAACTGAAAGCATGGATCAAGACGCATAATGGTCTTGCTTTCCCTACGATTGGATCGATCACCCTTCCATTACAAATAGGACCAAAAAAATTAGATATCACCTTCTCCATCATCCTGCAGTTAGACCAATTTTGTTTGAGGCTAGGCCATCCATGGCTTTGCTCAATGAAATTCATCCCTTCGGTTATACAAAAATGCTTAAAGTTTCCATTTGACAATGAAATATTCACTATCCACCATAGCGGCTCTAACCCCTTGTTTTCCAAAGGAAAATTTTCCTTAGAAACCTTTTGGCCTGAGCCCATGGAACCTATAATGCCATGATAAGACTTGTTTTTCATAGCTTACAAAAATTCAAAGCAAAGAAAATAACATAATTGTCTATCCAACACATGCCCCCGTCTACCTCTGACAGTCCCATCATTGACGAAAGCATGCTTCAACTCGAACAAGAACTAAACAACCTAGATCAACCAACACCAGAAACTTCCCCGACATTTTCCAAAAGACCAAGAGACAATGAAAGCAACTCCTTCATGCCTCCTCGAATAAAATAAGTTTACAAGGAAAAGGAGAAAGTGGATGATCAACCTCCTATGGTTCCTTCTGTTCCTCCCCTTAGGGAAGAAAAACAACCTATGGTTGATCAACTTGCTCCTTCACAAACACAACTTGATAACAAAACCAAAAGAAACAAAGGTTCTAGAGAGCATAGGCATAGGCATAGTCAAAGAGAAAGATTGGAAAAGTTGTCAAAAAATTGTCAAAGCTACTCAAAGTTGTCAAAGCCCTAAAGAAGCTTGGAGAACACCTACAGGCTAAATTCCATAGTTTCAGATGTGGAAACCTATTAGGAGCAAAAGTGCAGATCAGAAGCTACATATTCTACTTTTGAAATTTTAGAAATTAGGAGTGGATTGATTTTCCATTAGTGGTGAATGAGTCCCAATGCCCAAGCTCAAACACATATTTTTACAGTTCTAAGTACCCAATTGTCTGAAACCTATTCCGGTAGAATCTTCTCGAAATAGGACTAAGTTGCATAGCTTGGCATATGAGTCCCAATTTGAATCAATAGTGAATTCTTCAGGATTCTAGAGCCCCATTCCATCCTTCTCTAGTTTCCAGGTGCACACTTTCAATTTCTAGGTCATTTTGCATATCACAACATGTTTTCAAACATCTGGCATTTTCTAAGTTTTATATTAATAGTTAATTCTTTTATCAATTTCCAACCTTAAGGAAAATACCCTTTGACAGATTTTAATCTCCTTTGCATTTGAATCTCAAGGGTTTGTTCTTGAGTGTGAGCATTGTGAAATCAGATCCCTGTTCCTTCATTCCCCTTTTAGTGTGGATAAAGGAAGTTGTGCATTCCATTTCCATTGTCCAAAAGGATGAGAATTTTGTGAATATGATTGTAGTCTCTGGTGCTCTTGAAATGTCTAAGAGACTAGTCATTTATATGACTCCAACTAGTCCTTTTCCAAAGAGAGTCCATTTTATTTGTGGTATTCCATTTAATAGTAATTCCCTAGATATTTATACAAAGTTTACATAATTTAAAACCTCTTCTTATAATGCAATATCATATACTTATATTACTAGAAGGAATAAAAAAAATGTTGATCAACCTGCTTCTTTATGACCTTCTCAAATAGATCTTCCTCAAGCACTTAAACCTCTATTAAAGAAAAAAAGTGAGTATGATCTAATCAAGCAACTTCATGTTACTGTTGATCATCAAAGATTGTGCCTCTCCGATAGTCTTATGGGAAATTCAACGAGTGGGGAAAAAATTGTGTCTCACTGAATACCTCTGGGATTTTTATAGAAAGTCGACTCTTCTTTGGGGTTTGGAGATAAGGGAGAAGGAAATGTAAACATAAAACATAAAAGGTGATGTGCCAAAGTTTTACAATATTTCAAACCCAAATCATTCCTATGAGTGATATAATTAGACATATAATGCCATAACCCTTCATTGTTGGAAAGAGAATGAACAACAAAGGCTAACTTCAAGCACAGTGCATAATTTCAAATATTTTTGAAGGAGTGTTCATTAAGATATGATCAAACAGAAATATTTCTTATGAGTAAAAAAACATTATCTCAAAAATCACATGAACTCTTCCTCCTAATAAAGTATAGCACGATAAAACAACTTTTAGAAAAATAGAAAAGTCCAATGACATAGTCCATTTTTCTTAAGCTACTAATCTACCATACAAGCATACAACATGGAATCAACTATTTAAACTATCCAAATTTAGCTTGCAAGATAGTGTTTCATTCAAAACTATAATATAAAGGAAGAAAGCCTGAAAAAGCCATGCATGCACAATCTCAACAATTTCACCTCAATAGTTCGTGCTTTTAAATATCAAATGAACTTTGAAACAAAGGTTAGATGCCAATCAAACAATAGTTTAAACCATTTAATAGATATAACATGCCAAGAAAAATAGTTCTACAACTTTGCTTCTAAAAAATAATTCTAAAAACCTTAAGAAAACTAAAGAAAATTTTCTTGTAAACAAAGAAACTATAACATGGAATCCAACCCCTGATTGTGTTGTCATCCTCCTTATATAGCTGCAAAAAATGAAACACATCACCTCAACACAAAAATAAATACTGCTAGGTGTTGATAATTAATGGCACACGATCTGATCGTAGATCTTTGGTTCAGTTGCAATGATCTTTTCTCATCAATTATCAGCTACCACATTGATGTTTTTTAGATATTTAGCAAAGATAGAGGTCCATAAACAATTAGATCCTAGAAACAATAGCCTGAAAAAAGGTCCAATTGACCGATCACATCACCCTGAGGCATTGACTCAAAGCTCCCATCCCAAAACCAAGAAAAGAAAAAGGCCAACCAGCTTCGACAAACTCCCCAAACATATCACTCTGTAGGAGATGCAATCTACCCATGGCAAAGAGGTGACATGTCAACAAGGAAGAAACTTCCGAGCTCATGAGTATAGCTCCCAAGAAAATGCCTAACGAGTCAACACATGTCCCAAACTCTCTCCCTAAAGGAAGATGAAAGATGAAAGTTGCTCAACCACCACGTGGTGTATTGCACATCTCTCTGATAATTCTACTTGAGCGTAGACACACTCAAAATTGAAAACATTTATACAAGCCAAAAATGAAAATGACCAAGGCAAAAAATGCTTCACAATTCTGACGACTCACAAGGGTCTTCCTTTGCAAAGATACGAACCTAGACCTCTGGTTATTCTTGGAGTTTGATGAAAGTGGCACACTGAGCCTCCCAATCTACATCAGTTGGTAGGACAAGGGTCTGGATCTGCTTGTAAGCTTGCTCCAGATAAAAAATCTCCTTAAAAGAGATGAACCCCCATCTAGAAGAGACCGCACCTAGGTGATAATAGAGTCAAGAAAGAGGATAGATCTCATGCTCAACATCATCAACTATGGGCATGGCACTTGAACTTGGGATTTCTACAGAAGTCTAGATTTTGTGTCGGATTACATCATTGACCTACTCCACAGTTAGCGCATCTTCATCTGCTAAAAGAAGAGGAGGTAGCCCATAAGTAACCAAGACACCAAAGTTCTTGACCTCGACGACCTACTTATTCAACACTGTTTGACAATATTTACATTTTGTTGTAACCCTATGACAGTTAATAATCTCATTGGCTTTGATGGAAGCAATCTTCCAATTGGGGATCCTTGCTCTTTCTAGGGCCTGGTCGGTGGTGACACACTTAGAAATAAAACTCTATGAATCTGCCACTCAAGATGAACATTTCTACACAAAGTGGTCAGTCATCAGACCAACCTTAGCATTCAATTCCTGAAGATCTCTTAGAAATTGTAAAGTGGGCCCAAGAATAGCAATACCAGTTGTGATCTACTCCCAATGCATAGATATCAACCTTTTCATTATAGAGAGGGGTCCAGATCCTGGTACAACAATCAACTCTTGGTTAAATTGAGCCTCTCTTGCCCTTGTGCTTTCTTCCATTTGACTTTTCTCTTGAAGGATGGTTTCCAATTTTAAGCTCAATCTTCCAACCTCTTGTCTTGAATCTTTTGTTTCTATGAGGATCCTCTGAAGATCATCAAAAGTTCAGGATTAGACATCATTTAGCTCTCTTCTTAAATTTTCAATTTTAGTGCGAAGTTGAACCTATTCACTCCTAGCATCTACAAGAAACCTAGACGCATGCCCTTGCTGGCCCTAAATTTGCTTTACATGGGCTACTTTAGCTTCTATAGCTTGGATCTCATTATGTAGTCTACCCATTATTTCTTTTACATTTTCAAACTCTACCTCATGCTTCTTTAATTTCCTATCGAGCCTCTCATAGTCAACATATGCTACCTCCTGTGTGGCTTTGGCTAGGACCACTTTATCATGCAGGTGAGTTTCATTCAAGTCTAGGACCATGAAATGCATGTTGTAATCTTCCATCTACATTTTCCCTTCGGGCTTGGTGACGAGTGAATTCATGGTGCTAATGAGTAGAGAGTTCCGCTCTTCATTGAAATAGGCTTCATTCTTCTTTGTAGCAAGCTTCTTGACATTCTTCGACAATATTTTCTACTTCCTGGCCTTTCGGGCTTGTTTGGTAGAATCAAAATGGCCCTGAAGAGTTTGAGGGACATTGAAAATCTATGCTACAATGGGAGCACTAAGGGGCAACTTGAAAAAGGTGACGGTAGGGGAAACTTCAAATGTGTGAGCATGGGGGGACACAAAAGGCAGTGTGATCATGGAAAAGGGTAGATTGCCAAATTGAACAGGGGAAAAACCAATAGGGGTAAACAAAAAACAAGTTGATGGAGAGGCACCTTCCTGGAAGTAGATGGACTGGGGGTAACAGGAAAAGTGGTGGTTTTAGTTGCTCCAATAGGGGCTCTTTATAGGGAAATTAATGACAAAATAGTGGTCGCGGTGGATGATGCTCCTTCAGTGCAAGGGATGTTTTCAATGAATTTATTGAAAATGGTAGGGGGTGCATTCAGAATTACTAGTTTGGGGGTAGAAGATGGAGGATTCCTTTCCATGGGAGGAGGAAAATAATTGAACTAAGATGTAGAAACATGAAGAAGAGGGGGATAAAAACTTACCTGAGCTGCAGTGGATGAAACATTTTGCAGGATGAACTCCACTTCTTATTTTTGTTGGACGAATACACCAGGAGCATCTAGGTCTTGGATTCTTCTTTGTTTCGTGTGACCAGAACTAGCACATTTCAATACTCTAGCTGTAGAGTCCTCTAAAAATTTGCCTTCAGCGGCTGCTAAGGATCCCCTTGGAGATTTTCGGGCCCCTTTTCCTTTACTTCAGGCACTAGAGGTAGATGGAGCTTGTGAACCCCTTTTCCTTGAGTCTTTCAGTTATCGGATTCCCAAGGTCGAAAGGATTGAAGTGGAACCCGTTCCTTGTTGATTTCATGGCTTATTTTGAGATTACTATTATCAGAATCAACCTCCTTGTCATATAAGTCCTCAAATTCATCATCAAGTTGAAAGTTGCCAAACGGGGCACTTGAACATCTCATCTCTTGTCAAAACCTCTATAATTTTTCCTTTTTCCTTTCTAACTATCCCTTATGCCTTAGCTACGCATTGAGATATTTTCCCAGTGGAAGATTCCTTTGATATTGTGCCTACGACTCATAAAAACTTAGCCATTTTGGCCACTCTTCTAGAATGCAAGCTAGGTCAATGTATATCTCCGTGCTACCTGACCTAGGTTCTTCCTTCTTTGGAAATAATCCTAAAACTCATGTCTCAAACTATAAATCCTATTTGGGTTATAATTCCATTTGTCACTGTAGACATCCAAATTTGGACACTTAATTTATCCAAATTTATCACTTTTCGTCTAAACATCCTCTTATCCAAGTTAATTAAGTAATATTACTATTATTTAATTAATATCTTTAATTCTGCTAAATCCCTAAGGTATTTAATTAACAATTAAATACCTTACCCTCCTTAATCCTCTTTTCATCAAAAAAATTAAATAAATATTACATTTATTTAATTCCTCACATGTCATTTTCATCTAATCCTAATCCATTTCCTAATCTCTTCATTAAGGATGTGCACATGCCTAATCCTTGATTAGGATGTGTCACATCCTCCAACTTTTGCAAGTTGGCTTTTAATCCTAATTAGCCCCTAATTATCCTCTAATTACTAATTAATTAAACCTAATCATTCTCCAAGAAATTTTTAATTCCTTTTTATTCTTCCTAGATTCCCCTATTTTATATGTGAATTTTTAATTCACATTCCATCCTTCCAAGGCTTTTAGAACCTTGGACTTGTCACAATCTCCACATGTGACCCACCTTGGACTTGTCACAATCTCCACATGTGACCAAGTCCCACCTTTAGACCCACCTTTTACCCTCTAGATCATCCTAGGAATGTGAATTTAAAATTCACATTTATCCTAACCATATTTCCTTTTCCCATGCTTAGATATTTGAGGAATTCTAAAATTCCTCAAAAGTCCCTTTCACTTCCACTTGGGGACAAGAAATCCCTTTTTGTGGAAATCCTCTCATCTCCCAAGGTGCATGTCCTTTTCCACCTCATGTACCTTTTTGACAACTCATCTCCACCTCATATCCTCTTGTCCACTTCACCCTCCACATGTCAAGATGTGAGGGCTTGTGGGTCTCAACCCACCTTAGCCCTTCATCTTGGCCTTGTGATGAGCCTCTCAGCCCGGATTGAGTCCTGCAGAGATTCAAATTAAATCTATAATCCCCCTCATCAAGGGGCATTTTTTGGGGAACACAGCAGCCATCTTTGCGCCCGTTATCATGAATTTGCATTCTCAACACTTTGCATTTTGATAACTACATCGTCCATTTTGGTCTCAAGCCTTTTCAATCATTTAGTCATCTTTGTTCATCATCTTGCATATTGAATCTTGCATATAGTCACTCAATCCATCATCTAAGGAGCACACAACCAATCCAAGCAAGGGCCAATCAAAGAGGTATCAACAACAAGGGAGGTAAAAGTGTTTGTGTTTTATCTTGTTTGCATTCCTTTTCGTTGAACCACTCTTTTGGCTAATCTTGAGGTATCCTTGGTATTTTGTTATTCTTGCATTCTTAGTTAGATTTGCACATTTAGAGCAGTAGGAATTCCAAGGTATACATTTCTGGCACGCCCGGTGGAACCCACACACGGGTCTTGCATTTAATGTTTCTTTGAGTTAAGATTTTTGCAGGAAAAGCTCGCCCGAAGTCTTGGATGGCCCCCTCTGAGAAGTCGCGGTAGCACCCTCCTTGAAGTCTTGATGGCGTCCCCGCGAGAAGTCTTGTTAGCACCCTCCACGAGGAAGTCTTGATGCGCCCTCACGGAAGTCGGTAAGCCCCGCGAAGTCGCGGTGATGGCGCCAGCCTTCCGCGAGCTGCGACGACCTCTCCGCAGTATGGCCCTCTGAGAAGTCTTGGTAAGCCCTCCGCAATGCGGTAAGCCCAGCGGAAGGCTGCGGCAGTGCCCTTCCGCGGAGCTGCGTGATTGCCCTTCCCGCGAGCTGGCCGGCCCAAAGCGATACCGCGGTTAGTGGAAATAGGCGTTTTGACTTCATTTTTGCTCTAGTTTTTTGCTATATTCACGTGATAACTCTCTAACGTTGTTCTGGCAAGAATATTGCTATTTTTCACTAACGTTTTTTGTAGCATATTGTGGCAAAATTTGACCAAAGGCAAAAAAAGAAAAGAAGGACAACTAACATTTGTTTGCAAGGTCATCTACATAATCAGACTTTCAAAAATTATCTTTGCTGCTCTCAAACATAGTCTAATTAGGGGGATTAAATCTCATTGTTTGTTGTGGTTGCTTATTTTTGTGTTACTCAAGGGGGCATTGATTTATTTTCACTTTCCCCTTGCACTTCGTGTGAGCCTGGGCAGTAGTTGGAAACAGTTGGTGTCTTCTTTTTAGTGGGACCTGCTTGGGGATTTCATCACCCCAAAGGACGATTCCAACCACGTGTACCGGTGGGGTATATAAAGGGGGGAGAACGAAAGTTGTACTGAGAAATCCGATTCACGTCGTGGTGGCGTCAAAGCTAGGGTGATACCTAGATGAAGGCGTGAAGAGTTGGTCTGAGCCTTTCAGTATCTCGCTGGGGTTCCCGACTCACGCTTGTGACGGACTGGTGTTCACGGTTGTGCCTCACATACCGAGAGTATATCGAGGACTCCCTAGAAGCCTTGTGCATTTTAGATTAAGACTTTTCCTTGCCATACTCGTAATATTAATCATAGGATTGTGCTTGCTTGAGGTGTTTTCTTGTGGAAATTCTATCAAATTTTTGATACTTTTGACTTGTTTCATCATTTTGAGTCCTTGCCATAGCCTTTGCCATCAAAAACCAAGCTTTGTCCCCACAGAAAAGTGGTAACGCCCTGTGTAGAAATGCGGTAGCGCCCCTGCAAAAATGCGGTAGTGCCCTACGCAGAAAGGCGGTAGCGCCCTCGCAGAAATGCGGTAGCGCCCCTAATTTACTGCAGAAAGGCGGTAGCGCCCCTGATTTACTGTAGAAAGCTGTCTACGCCCCTGATTTTGCTGGAAATGCCCCTGATTTTGTTGGAAACGCCCCTGATTTTGCTGGAAACGCCCCTGATTTACTGCATAAAGGCGGTAGTGCCCCTGATTTGCTGCAGAATGCTGGCTACGCCCCTCTAACTTCCCAGGGCTGTCATTTACAAACCGTACATCAAATCAACTTCGTTCAAAAACCAAAATTGTTTAATTTTTCAAGTTCTATCTAGTGGTACCTTTTATTTCTTCCTATCTAATCAAACAAATCCATTCCTCTGATCATCTAATCAATCCAAGCACACCAATCCGATCAAGTTCATCCAATCACAATTATCTAATCAACATCGTCTAATCATTTGATCCTATCCGATCAAACCAATCTAGTACTTTAATCAAATTCATCAAATCATCTACCCAATCCAATCATCTATCTACCAAATCCCATCCAATCATTCTAATCTAAGCTTTTGTCCAATCCTGATCTGAGGTTGACCAAAATCCTGATTTGAGCTTTAATCTGTTCCCATCCAAAATCTTTTATCCGTCCTCTTTATCCTTTCACCATCATGAATCCTCATCCTCCATCAATAGTGGTCAAGGGAAACCCTAATTATGTCGACACTGATAACGAAAGTTTGGTTGATCAAGAGGTATACGACATAGATCCCCTTGACACTATCATCTCTAATAAGCTTTCTCCATCCACTTTCCACAATCCAATCACCCCTTCCAGTTATCCTATTATGTCTTCATCCATGCCTAATCATGCTCCTTATGCCACCTTTGAAAATGGATATCCAGTATCTTCTTCATCCCCATATTTGTCATGTCCTTCATCTACATCATCCCCTTACACAACATCTACATCCTCTTATCCTCATCTTCAATCCCAATACTCCTATTACAATTCCCCATCCATGTCCCCCTATCCTAATCCTCTTTCCCAATCTTTCCATACTAATCCTACATCCACACCCTTTTACCTTAATCCTACATCCATGTCTCCTCATCCTAATCCATCATCCCAATACCTTTATTATAATCCATCCCCCAGATCCTCTTGTCCCACTACACCACCTATATCCTCTTATCCTAATCCACAATCCATGTCCCCCTATTTTAATTCACCACTCCAATATCCTTACCTTAACCCTCCACCCAATCCTAGTCCTCCATCTACTCCTAGTCCTCCATCCAATCCCATTCATCCATCTACTCCTAGTCCTCCATCCAATCCTAGTCCTCTATCTACTCCTAGTCCTCCATCCAATCCCATTCCTCCACCTAACCCTAGTCCACCAATCCATAATCCCTCATCCATTTCTACCACCCTAGCCAAGCCAACCATATGCAAGTCTCTTGTTTCAGAAGTTCTCCAAGGACTAATTACAAAGAAGCCATCCCCAATTCCACATCTTGAAGTCATGGAACCATGCCATCTAGATCCATCATCCACGGTCACTAGTGATGAGACCCTTCTCCATACCACACCTATTATTGACGTTACCACCCATAGTGTTGCTCAAACCATTGAAGCCATTGAAGCCACTAAATCCATTGCACCCCCATCTCCTACTATGAGAACCACTGAACCCATCGAAGACACCCAATTCCAATCCACTCCCTCTACTCCTAGATCCACCCAAATCCAATCCACTCCTCCCACTCCTGGTAGCACCAAAACCCATTCCAATGAACCCCATGAATCTTCCATTCCTCCATCTTCCCCACTAGAAGAGTCCCAACAAGAGTCCGTTATCATGCCATCCACACAAGATGAGTCATGCCAAGAGTCTAATCCAAAGCAGGCCAGTATATCCCCTTCTCCAGATCAAGATCCTCCCATCCCATCTAGTCCGCCTCAAGATCACAGTCCCCCATCCATTCCATCCCATGATCCCCTTGTCATTCAAGCTTCCACTGCTCCATCTCCATCTTCATCATCCAGATCCTATCATGGCCCCTACTCCCTCTCCTAATGTTGCTATCCCATCATCTCCTTCTCATGATCCCCCATCATTGCCTAAAAATGCTATCCCCGCACCACTTGCATATCCCCTTGGTCCTCTCACATTCCTCCATGGTGGTCTCCTTGCAGAAGAAAAACAAAGCATATACACCAACCCTCCTCTTCCACCTAATAATGAACTCGCATCATTCTTCCAGAATAACAAAAATCTTGTCCTAGA
>VDFB02058242.1:137779997-137811078 GCA_007258455.2 Sequoia sempervirens | reverse complement strand
ATTTTTCCCTCCAATTTCCCGTTAAATTTGGACTTTTTCTTCCAAATCGATTTCGACCCAGTTCCTCATTTTCCTCCGCAAACAAAACCCATATCTTCGATTTTTCAAAATCGATTTTTGATTTTTACACCGACACTTCCGGAGGCCATAACTTTTGACTCGGGTGTCCGTTTGAGCTGAAATTTGACAGGTAGTTGCGTTATGCGATAACGAGTGGAACCCATTTTGACCCATTTTCGGGGCCTCAAAGTTTCATCTTGACCCTCAAAATCCCAATTTAGTGTTTTTCTCCAGCATTTTAAAAAATTGTTTTCACTCATAACTCAAAATGCATATCTCGAATTTGGGATGTTAGTTGGCAATTCATCCTATCTCCCCAATGGGTATTTCTTGGAAAAAATTGGGACTCTCAAACATCCATCCATAAGGTTTCCTAAAATGGCAAAATTTGACAATTTTTGAAAATTGCCAAATTGGGAAAAATCTGATTGCCAACATCTTATGCCCTTTTAAACTCCGGAACTCGGTGTAGAATCAATCCAATCATATCCTTCAACCATTCTGGTCTTCAATCCAATCCTCATCTGAGCTTAACCAAACCCCTAATCTGAGCTAACCAAATCTTAAGATCCTTCTCCCCATCTCACATATCAATCCTCTCCTCATCTGTTCAATCCCGCACACATCACCTAATCAAATCCTTGGTCTTGTCCCCAGTCTCGTTACCAGCCTTGACCCATCATCATCATCGGGAGGTATTCTTCCCTATCCCTTTAGTGTTGTTTTGGGATGTATCCTTCCCTCATCAACAACACTTTCATCATCATCATCAGGAGGTATTCTTCCCTATCCCTTTGGTGTTGTTTTGGGATGTATCCTTCCCTCATCAACAACACTTTCATCATCATCGAGAGTTATTCTTCCCTATCCTTTAGTGGTATTTTGGGATGTATCCTTCCCTCATCAATACCACTCAGTGGGATGTATCCTTCCCTATCCTCGTGTTGTTTTGGGGTCCTTAATTCCCTCATTGACAACACTCCATCCATCCTCAAACCCCTTTTTGGCTTGAACCTTGACTGGGGCAACATCATCTTTGTCTCTGCATCCATTTGTGCTTCATCCATCTCCATATCACTTACTCTCTTACCCATCACCTTGCATCATCTTCCTCATCTCCCCTTGCATCACATCATCTATTTTGAGAGCCCACCCGTGTTCTCTTGAACCCGCATGTCCTCTCGAGGGGGCATCAATCCCTACTCTTCATCTTCACCCCCATCGTCTTTCCTCCTAAGACTGGGGCATCTTTTCCAATCTAACCATCTTCTTCTAGGTTCTATATTTTAATATTCTTTGAAATGATGCTACTTCGTAACACCATCTCAAAGAGGGGCAAAATGTAGACATCTAGTTGGACCTTAATTTATCCAAATTTATCACTTTCATCTAAACATCCTCTTATACGAGTTAGTTAAGTAATATTACTGTTATTTTAGTGTATCTTTAATTCTGCTAAATCCTAAAATTATTTAATTAACAATTAAATACCTTACCCTCCATAATCCTACTTTTCATCAAAATTAAATGTCTTACATTTATTTAATTCCTCACATGTCATTTTCATCTAATCCTAATCTATTTCCTAATCTCTTCATTAAGGATGTGCACATGCCTAATCCTTGATTAGGATGTATCACATCCTCCAACTTTTGCAAGTTGGCTTTTAATCCTAATTAGCCCCTAATTATCCTCTAATTACTGATTAATTAAAGCCTAATCATTCTCCAAGGAATTTTTAATTCCTTTTTATTCTTTCTAGATTCCCCTCTTTTATATGAATTTTAATTCACATTTCCATCCTTTCGAGGCTTCTAGAGACCCAGGACTTGTCATCTCACATGCTTGACCCACCTTGGACTTGTCGTCTCCACATGTGACCCAGAGTCCCTTTAGACCCACTTTTGCCCTCTAGATCATCCTAGGAATGTGGGTCAAAATTCATTTATCCCTTTCCTTTTCCCATGTAGATTTTTGAGGAATTCCAAAATTCCTCAAATGTCCCTTTCACTCCCACTTGGGGACAAGAAATCCCTTTTTGTGGAAATCTCCTCACTCCCCAAGGTGCATGTACTTTTTCCACCTCATGTACCTTCTTGACAACTCATCTCCACCTCATATCCTCTTGTCCACTTCACCCTCCACATGTCAAGATGTGAGGGCTTGTGGGTTCTCAACCCACCATAGCCCTTCATCTTGGCCTTGTTGGAGCAATCTTGACCGTTGAATTCTCTAGAGAATTCAAATTCTCCTATAAATACCCCCTCCTCAAGGGCATTTTAACACACTTAGCCATCTTGCACCATTATGCTGCCAATTTGCATTCTCAACACTTTGCATTTTGATAACTACATGCTGTCCATTTGAACTCTCAATCCTTTTGCCATCATTTAGCCATCTTTATTCATCATCTTGCATATTGAATCTTGCATATAGTCACTCAATCCATCATCTAAGGAGCACACAACCAATCCAAGCAAGGGCCAATCAAAGAGGTATCAACAACAAGGGAGGTAAAAGTGTTTGTGTTTTATCTTGTTTGCATTCCTTTTTGTTGAACCACTCTTTTGGCTAATCTTGAGGTGTCCTTGGTATTTTGTTATTCTTGCATTCTTAGTTAGATTTGCACATTTAGAGTAGTAGGAATTCCAAGGTATACAGTCACAAATGAGGACCAAGCCCAAGGCTGCTAGAAAATTTTTGATCACGTCCTCCATCTTCTATTTAGTTAGTATCACCTGACTCTTAGCAATCACAAGGGGAAGATCATAAAGCTTTTTTTTGTTCCTCCCGACACCATAAATCATGTCGACAATGGTTACTTGTCGGCATGCCTCCAATACAAAGACCTTATTTATTACAAATATGAGGAGTTGGAAAACTTCCCTAGGAAAACCATGAAATTTGATGAATGTGAAATCCTCGCTTGGGAAATAATCCAGTGGGGTAGGTGGTTCCTCTATCCATTCTATAACCTCTTGAGAGAAACAGCCAATGGGACAAGGCAACAAATCTTGGAGTACCAGCCTCAAAAAATTGTGCGCAAACCGATAATAATCTCCTGTCCTTGAAAGCACAGGGGTCCATACAGAAACTGGTTGGATACAACCCCTTTCATGTAGCCTAGACACTGGTACATTCCCACCCAACCACTCAAAATTTTGATGTAAAAGAAAATGAACCATAACAGAAGAATACCTGAATTTGGACTCAGTATTGTAGTTCTTCAACTACTCCCTCATATTCCCATCTATCACCTCAACAAAATCATAGTTCCTCTGGAATTTTTCTCTTTTAAGTACGAGAGCCAGGGAAAGCTAGTAAGGGTTAACCTCCTCCTCATCATTGAGGCCAAAAACCTAGGCCAACATTGAGAATACGGACTGCATATCCTTCTTAAATTTATTGCACGAAAGAGGTTAGTGAATCTTCCCTCTTTGTGGCCTTTCCCTAGTCTCATCTTCATAGAAAAAATTCTGCCTAAACATGTCTTCTCCTAGGGCATCCCTCTATTCTTTGTTGAAAATATCGACGCCCTAGCTCGTAGGGATACATATCATATCTTGTATGGCTTTAGTAGAAATGGTAATCTTGACCCCATGACTCTCAATGTCCTCTTCATTTTTGTTAAACCTTTTTGCACATGCATCAACCAACTTTAGGAATGGATGCATAATAAGCAGCATAAACTATGGCGTACCGCTATTCCAGAGCTGAAACACAAAACCCTCTAACGGTTCATGCTCCGACATCCTCTGAAACACACCTTCCCTAAAAATTTTAGCATTGACTGACAACTAAGGGTCAAAAAAATTGTCAGTGATGTCTTTCACCACCTCTCTTTGGATGTGTTTATTAGGTTGGACCTTCCTGCAATGCTCAAATGGTCATTCTTCTACTGCTAGGGCATTGGCAAATGAGCAACGCCCAAAAACATCAACGTAACCAGATCTTCTATTTGAAACTATAACTCGCTTGTCAGAGGTCAATGCTTCTGCCCTGACTGTACAAGAAAGTTGTAGAGAGATTCTAGAGTGATAAGGGCCACTTTCCTTTTACTTCTTTAGAGAAATCTACTTTTGGGTGCAATTAATTCTCTAACTAGTGCATGTAGTTAAGACCATGCCATTATCGTTCGTCCATTAAATGCTGCCATTGGGGCAATATGTGTGAACATGAGATACGTATCCCTCGGGAATGCTAAGAACACAATGAGAATGGAATTAATACGTTCTCTATCGCCTCTTTTACAAATGAGCTCGTTGCATTGAAAAGCATACTTTTTGTCATACGAAACATGCTAAGGTGATGCAAGGTACCCCCTAAAAAGATGTGACCATTAATTTGTTAGAGCTTAGCGCGTTAATCCATGTCTTTTCTCATTAGTAGGTTGGATAAAGCTGATGATGGAAAAGGAAAAATGTCAATGATCGACGTATGAGAGAATTTACTCCTAATGCCCAAATTTATTTCTCAAGGCATTCCATCAGATCCTCTGTATGATTTATCTACCTTACTCTGTCCTATCTTAAAAAAATTTGTTGTCATCTGGCCAAAAATAGACATCCTATTGGTTGAGTTTGTTAGCTCACCTTTTCTATATATAGCTATGCCACCTTTTGCAACATTCACTCAAACATATAGTCTCTTAAGTTAGTTGGCCTTCTGCTTATTCCCATTCTGCCATAATTCACTACTTTATCAGAATATCTATTGGTTTAGGTACCCCTATTTATCTCCTTCCACGGAGACCACAACACTACTTCATGGGAGAGGTCACTAGTGACTGAATCAAGCACCTGGTGAAGAAATGCGACCCCATCATCATGGTAGCATTCAAGTGGGTAGTCAGTACAAACTATATTACTGATGAGAACCAGTTTTAGAGCAACTACAATGTGCTTTCTCACTTTGTGGCCTCACTGCTGGACCTAAATGTGTCCAAGCCTATGATAAGTGAACTGTGCTAGAAGATGTTCGACTGATGGAAGGGATTGGCAAGATAGTGTGAGTGGCCATCCTTGGCATTGGTATTTTGAGTGCTATGGACCTCTCCAGGAATGTGGACTTTGGAATAGATGTACCTTGGTTGCCCTTCCTCACTATTTCTACACCATGGATGTTGAGATGCACCGATGCTCCTCTCAGCCAACATCCAATTTTCTAATGTGGGAGTACGACATGGAGTGGGTTTTAGGAATCGCCTAGAAGAAGCACTTCAACTTCCTAGTGTAGATTTGTGGCGAGTAGACCCTAGGTCTACACTATGCGGTTTGTGTTTGTTGTGTTCAACCCCTATTTGCAACCCGTCAGATGAAAAGAAGAAAAAAAAAGAAGGATAAGAAGAAGAACCATATAACGAGCCATTTTTGCTTCATCTTGAATGGATGGAGGCTTTACTTTACTGTTTTTTGCTCATTTCCTCCCTTTTTCTTCTCTTTATTCGCCACTTCTTTTTGGGTTTTGCTCGAGAGAGCTTCATGTTCAATTCAGGGCCTTGGGCTGTGCATTATATTGTAAATTCTCAATGAATATAATATATTACAACTTTTTGTTCCTTTAGTGTTCTTCTCAGTTGTTTTTTCTCAAAATTTTGAAATATTTACAATTTTTTTTACATATGGTACATAACTATTAATTTTTTTCAAAGAACTGTGCATTTTAATAGAAAATCTTTAGATAAATACTATTCATCGATATATCTAAAGCATTTCCCTCCATATCTTTAAGCTCGTATGCATTATTTTATTTGCATGTGCTAATTCAGAAAGGTCATTTTCACAGTGCTTCAAATTTTGTGTCTTGCCTTGGTTTTGTAGTACATTCATCGTACTTTAGCACTAAGCTCCCTCCTTTGAATTTTGGGTTAGAAGTCCTTTTGTCAAACCATCACTTGAATATCTACTATTGATTGATCATTGCTCCATGATCCTTTTCTCTGTCTTCCTCCAGTTTGAGGGGTTCTGCCAATCGTACTTCCATTCGACCATCTTCTTCAATCTCCAGGGCTTTTAATAGTTGTGAAGCAGGAATTTCTATGGAAATGCGTATAACTACCTCTTTTCTATACATCAACTCATAAGGGGAGGTCTTCAAAATCTACTTGGGGGTAATTTGGTCCACCCATAGAGCAACTCGTAAATGGTTGTGCCAATCTCTTTGTCATTCTAACCCACTACACTAGGTTAACCTAATTAGGCTTTTGTTGGTGGACTCTACTAACCCCTTCCCTTGTGGGTAATAATTTGATGGATCCTTGAGGAAAATCCTATATTTGATAGCAAAAATTGACATTCCTTTTGTGATGTATTCTCGCACACTAGGATGTGCTACAAGGATAGTGATCTTGTTGGCCAACACTAAGTGTTGGAATTTCTTTAAAATTTAGACAATGGCAAAGGTTTGCTTCTCTACAAAACTATACCTGGCTTCAAAGCCTTTTAGGGTCCTTGAATGGAATGCAATAGGATGCTCTTCTATATATTCCTCGTATTTTTGAGTACAATAGTTATATTATGACATCCATCATACACGTAGATTAGAAAGCATTTGGAAAAATACGGGCTAATCAGTGTCAGGGCTTCGGAGAGGGCCATCTCTAGTTGCTCGAAAGCTACCATGCCCATGGAATTCCATTTGGAAGGTATGTTCTCCTTAAGCATTAGGGTGATTGGTTGCATAATTTTTGTGAAATCTGATATAAATCTATCAACAAAATTAATCTTCCCCATAAAATATTGTAGCCCTTTTTTCATTCAGACCATTTTGGGGTCTATCGTTATTCCCTCCTTTGATACTACAAAGCCTAGAAGCTTTCTTTGAGGCACTCCGAAGATATGATAAAAAACAATCCCAAATCATTGGTATTTTTGGAAAACCTTTTCTAGATGGTTGAAATGACCATATTTTAATCTATAAAAGATTGTTAGGTCACCTAGATATATGAGGATAATCTAGTTGATCAATCCTTCTAAAGCAATGTTCATTTCCCATTGAAAATTTGCATTAGCATTGGAGAGTCTGAATGATGTCTTTGAATATGCAAACATTCCCCACTTATTGGTAAATATCATCCCATGTTGGCTGGATTCCTTTACATAGACTTGATTGCATCTTAAGAAACCATCTAACAAGGAGAATATCCCTGATTTGGTTACAGTCTATAAAATCTACTCCATCAGTGGTGAGGGGTAATGGTCTTTTAGTGAAGTTCCTTTCAAGTCCCAAAAATTGACACAAAGTCAGATATCACCATTCTTTTTCCAAACTGAGACCAGTTTTGACACCCAGGTGGAATATTTGGTAGGGCATATGATCTTTGATTCAACTCACTTGGTGAGCTCTAGTGTCATCAATACTTCAACCTTCGGGTTGAATAGCCTTTGTTTCTATCGGATGGGCTTGGATCCTTTCACCAGGTCAATGGTATGTTGAATTATTCTTGGGTCATAACCTCTGAGGTCATACATGAAGCATAGATCCTTCAGCCTTATTTTGTCCTCGCGAGGGACTTCTGATAGGGAGGTTGGATGAAACAATCACTATTTCATGCTCTGGGTCTTGCTTGGAAGACCTCTAGGGTGTTTCACTACACCACTTGAAACCTATAGGACCTCTTCCTTATTAGGGTCCCCTGATTTCTCCTTTCCAACCCAACTATCAACTTAGATCCTCCTACCAAGTCAAGACTTGGTGCAATCTTGAAACACTTGCCTTAGCCCTTAATCCACCCTAAAGGCTACAAATCCTCCAAATTCTTGATTTAGTTTTACAGGGGTGTGGAGGTGATTCTAAAGTCATCAATCCATCCTACTACGTGTATTAGCGGTCCACCTAGCTCCATTTCCTAGTTGCTTCCACCAAACCCTCATTTAGACCTAAAAGACTACTAGGCCTAAGAGCCCCAATTAGGCCTCCTCTGAGAAATCAAGGTTTTTCCCAAGTCTTTCCAAAGAACACCCCAAACTTTTCTTGGGATTTTTGGGGTCTTGGGTCACAACTGGCCGTACAATTCCCTAACCTAAAAATGAACAAAACTAGGTCTTTTAAGCCCTTTCCTGGCTTCTCTGCAAATTGTTAAGTCTTTCCCTCACTAGATGGATTGTTGGAGTTTCTTTCTCTATACCATGTCTTGGAAAGACTCATGCCTACCTTCTCAAAAAGGTAATTTGTCAAGAAATTGACACCCCTGCAAATCAAGTGCTCTGCACTAAGGTCTTCCCTAGCCGGACTCTTCCTAGCTCACCTAGGGTAAGACTTCCACAGTAACCCCTGTGCTTTCAAAGACCCTAAACCCTACTATATGTACATCCATGGAGTCTAGTCACTTTTCCCAAAGGGTCATAAAATTTGTACGGTGGAAAAGTAAACTAACACTCCATTCTCTCAAACTGCCTAGTTCAGACCAGCAACAGTATGAAATCAAAACTATTTACAAACAATACTTGAAATTGAATAAGGAAACTATCTAATGCCACACAATGCTTGAAGAACAGCTACACTACATCCTACATAAATTATAGTGCCATGATCAATCCAAAAAATAGCACTTTAATGCAAAAACTAGAAATTTATCACACAATAACAATTGCTTTTCTTGAATTCAAAAACTTCAAACAATTTCAAAATGCTTCCAACCCTACTCCAATGCCAAGGCATCCCATAAATAGATCACCCAAATCAGTTATACTCTCCTTGGCTCTTCTTGGCCACTTGTAGCTCCAATTGAGCAACATTTCCAAACATTTTTCAAGAATTTGAAAAGAAACTCTTAAAAGGTTTAAAAAGGTCAAAACCTCACTTGTTCAAAAACCTTAAGCCTATCCAATGGTCAACATGACCTTCATCACATGATCAACACCCAATCAAAAATGCCACTAAGGCACAACCATAAATGAATATGAATAGATGATAAGTTGGCCTTAACAAATTGCCAAAACATGACCTTCTAGAAAAACTATGGTAACCTATGGGTGCTCCTGCACCAACTTCCCTTATGACTTTTAGCTTTCTATTGCTTTTGACGTCATTTTCTTCATAATCCCTTGAATATACAAAAAAATTTTCTTGCCATTCCTTGCGCCTTCAAGAAGATTCTTCTCTAGTGGTGAATAGTCGGAAGTTGTCCCTAATTCTTATATGAAAGAAAAAATTTGAATGTCACACAGAACTTTCCAATTTTGATCGTTGTCAAGAATTGAGGGTCAGATAATGACTTGCACCATGCTCTACTTTGTCGGGTTAGAAACTGGTTCAAATTGTGGATTGACAGGAACCATCCAATCAACAATACTATTTGGTGATCAGAGAATCACTTATATGTTGAAATCTTTGAAACTCTCAATGAGATCACATACCCTATGTGTGTAATATCTCATCCTTGTATTCTTTGTAGTCACTTATCCACGGATCTAGCTTACAACTAGTTTTGAATCTTCGAAAGCTTGTGTCCTCTTTGCGCTTATCTACTCTGCTATAATCAACCTGTGAACCAAAGCTTCATATTTGGCATCATTGTTGGAGCATGGGAATTGAAAATGGTAGGCCTTGGGGGTCTCTAATCCCATTGGAGACACTAATTGGACACCCACTCTAGAACTAGCTTTGCATTTGGCACCATCAAAATATAAGGTCCATAAATGATTATCATCCAGATCATTGGATTCATCCTGATCCTTCATTAGTTTCAGAGGAACATGATCATCATAAAAATCACATAGGTGTCTAGCCTTGTTGCATGGCAGTTACCGAAAGGGTTAGAGTCAATGAATTGATTGAGAAACACTTCCTCTTCGGGAGTTCGCTTACTTGTATCCTCTTCATCTTGTAGCATTTCTACAAAATATCTCTCTTGTTGAGAGATAAAGGTATGTGCAGCCCCAAAGAAAAACTTTGCATCATTCACAATATGTTTGAGATGCAAGGATTCAAAAAAATCCTCATCTTCACCTTGTGCTTGGTTCTCAATATAAGGTGGGACCAGTCAAGTTACAAGTATCTATTGAGCTTTGTAGTGAAATCCCTTGAAAGACACATTTTGAAGACCAAGGAATGTCTATCACTACTACTTCCTACATGACTATTTGGATTGGGTAGGAGAAAAGGGTCAGAGACAAATCTTTTATCTGACCAATGGTCCTAACCTTCTTCCCATCTAGTTGCATGATTCCCTTTTCAAGGGGCTCATATTTAAGCTTCAAAGCATCCCCCACTTGTTTTGGCATAACAGTTGTGCTAGCCCTTGAATCAATCATATTATTATGCAAAAGCTTATCTCCCACAATGATACATGGGCAGGTACCTTCTTCAACTACTCCACCACATTAAGCGTCCTGACTGTTTGGGCCTTGGGCTTAAATAGTGGTATTTCTCTCACTTTTGGAAGAAAACATTCTGATGTGACTAGGCTTGGTGTTTTGCCCGTCTCTTTCTCTTCCAATGGTGTTTTATGTGGCTGTGGAAAAGGCTAGATGATGGGCGATGAAACTTTCTTTTCTTGTGGGAATGGTTGACGCGGATGTGGACATGAAAAAGCTTGTTGTACATACTCTCCTATGATCCTTCTCTTTGATCTTGTGTTGTAATCCAACTGCACTTGTGGAACACCAGTTGTCGAAGTTTGATTTGCAAACACAACCTCTTCCTCTTCTAACCATGAGAACAAAGCTTGGTTCGGCATAATGTCTAGCTCCTACTCTAGGGCATCCCTTGCTTTTGTGCTCGAAAATGACTATTCTCCATTTTGGAAGACTTGTATTCCTCCACACTCAGGAGCACACCTTTGCTTCTTTGTTATGCTACCTTCTGCTGCATATTCCCCCTTGGGAAATTTTAGGGCATATGGCTATCGTTGCACGGGAAGCACCAAACATTTTCGTCTTCCACCAATTTTTTTTGGCCTGGGACTAGCTCTTCACTTGAGCTATCCTTGATTGTCTATAATGGAAATGTGGTCAAAACTATTTTATTTTCCAATGATGTTTGTTGTCCTCCTCCTTTGGAGGATCCTTGATATGGATTTTGTTGATAAACTAGCTTCCCTCCATCATAGGCTTGCGTGGTCTGCTTCAGAGGTGTCACATGTTGTCATTTGATAATGACCAGCTCATTAGAAAAAGTTCACATAAGATTCTTCATGTCACTGATATTTATCACCATTGAGGAAAATCCTGACACACTTGCTTGAGTGGTGGCATGCACGTTCATAGACTGCGGGGTGACCAATGGTAATTGTGCCACAATAGTGCTTGAAGTGGCTTCTTCTTGAGGACCATTAGAGATTTTTGCAAACATTAGGATTGGGGGTCGAGGCGGGAGATTTCCAACATCGATCAGATTATTCTCTATGCACACTACCACCTCATATGCATCAGGCGGGAATATCCCCTCCCATGGAGGTTATCATTACTGCGATATCTAGGTTGAATTCCTTCAGATCGAAAATGAATGCCATGGTGGTCTAAGGTTGAGCCATCATGGGGATCCTTTGCCAAGTCTTATGGAATCTGGTGTTGAGGTCACTCATGGCCTCATGCAGAGCTCTCTTGATGGTAAATAGTTTTTGTAGCAATGAAGAGCAGTCTCCTTTCTCAGAAGCATTCAAACAGGCACCCTCCAAGTTGGTCCTAGGAGATGATAGAACCCAAAGCCAAATATTGGTACCAATCTTGGGCCTTTCCCTTAAAGGAGGTAGCTAGCAGCCTTAATGCGATGTTCTACTCCGATATGTTATCTACCCTACATACTCTCGCTATATCTTAAAGGTGTTCAGAAGGGGTTTTGAAGTCTTCTCTGGAGAATCTTGGAATATCCTTGAGGGCATTAGCAGATAAAGTAGGCCATACATTTGGGGGTGTGTGTGGTTGGAGCAAACTGCTGCTATCCAATGTAATGAAATTTCTAGGAGCAAGGAGAGGTACATGAGCCATAGAGAAAAGATTCCTATGAATCAGATATACATGTATTCTTATTTGGAAGTTCAAGCCTCTGGGTGGAGTAGATAAGGCTTTGAAGACTAGGCTCTCACTTCTCTCTCTATTACTGCTCACTGAAGATACAAAACCTGTAAGTCTTCTCCTTCTAAGTGCTGAGGCGGGTTACTTAGAGTACTAGAAGTGACCTCTTGAAGATGCTCTTGTTTGGACTCTAGGCATGAAACTTCGAGTTTCATTCCTTAGCTTGATTCAAGAAATATTCCTGACTTCTAATTAGGCATTTGGAAAAGTTCTTGTCCCATTGGGTGTGCCAGAAAAATAATTATTGATCATCAAATCTTGTGCCTCTCCAACAGTCTTATAGGAAATTCAGCGAGTGGGGGAGAAATTTCCTCTCACTGAATACCTTCAGAATTTTTATAGAAATTCAAATCTTCTTTGGGGTTTGGAGATAACGGGAGAAGGAAATGTAAACATAAAACATAAAAGGCGATGAGCCAAAGCTTTTACAATCTTTCAAACCCAAATCATTCCTATGAGTGATATAATTAGACACAAAATGCCACAACCCTTCATTGTTGGAAAGATAATGAACAACAAAGGCTAACTTCAAGCATAGTGCAGACTTTAAAATCTTTCCACAGGAAGTGTTCATTAAAGTCCAATCAAACATAAAGATTTCTTATGAGTAACAGAAAAATATATTAGAAATCACATGAACTCTTCCTCCTAATACAACATAGCACGATAAAACAACTTTCAAAAAAACAGAGAAGTCCAATGACATAGTCTAGTTTTCTTAAGCTACTACTCTACCATATGAGCATACAACATGGAAATCAACTATTTAAACTATCCATATTTAGCTTGCAAGATAGAGTGTTTGATTCAAAACGATAATATAAAGGAAGAAAGTCTAAAAAGGGCCATACATGCACAGTATCAACAATTTCTCCTCAATAGTTTGTGCTTTTAAATATCAAATGAACTTTGAAACAAAGGTTGGATGCCATTCCGACAATAGTTTAAACCTTAATAGATATAACATGCCAAGAAAAAAAGTTCTGCAACTTTGCTTCTAAAAACCTTAAGAAAACTAAAGAAATTTTTCTTGTAAACAAAGAAACTGTAACTTGGAATCCAACCCCAGATTGTGTCATTGCCCTCCTTATATAGTTGTAGAAAAGGAAACACACCACCTCAACACAAAAATTGATACTGCCAGGTGTTGACAATTAATGGCACATGATCCGATAATAGATCTTTGTTTAGGTTGCAACGATATTTTCTCATCAATTCTTAGCTACCGCATTGATGTTTTTTAGATATTTAGCAAAGATAGAGGCCAGTAAATGATCAGATCCTAGCAACAACAGCCTGGAAAAAGGTTCAATTGACCGATCACATAACCCCAAGGCACTGACTCAAATCTCCCATCCCAAAAACCAAGAAAAGAAAAAGGATAGCTAGCTATGAAAAAATCCCCAAACATATCACTACGTAGGAGATACAATGTGCCTACAACAAAGAGGTGACGTGTCAACAAGGAAAAAATTATTGAGCTCATGAGTATAGCTCCCAAGAAAGTGCCCGACGAGTCAACACGTGTCCCAAACTTTCTCCTGAAAGGAAGACGAAAGATGAAAGTTGCGCAACCACCACATGGTGCATTGCACATCTCTATGATAATTCTACTTGAGCGTGGGAACACTCAAAACTAAAAAAATTTATACAAGACGAAAATGAAAATGGCCATGGAAAAAATTGCTTCATAGTTACTCTCGCTTAGATCTCACTTTGGAATTTGCTTCATACTGACTTGGTTTATCAAGGTATACTTTATGAAGCTCTTCCAAAGATTATTTTACCTTCTTCTGCTAGGCCGATGAATGTGAATGTGTTGATAGATCATATTCAAGTATAATTATTGAATATAATGTTCTATCCACATCAAATACTACCTTCATAAGTACAAAATCAAGTAGATCTATTATTGATAATAATATATTTCAATAATTTTAGCATTTGGCGAACTCTCATTGATGTAGTTCGAAACTTAATATTTATTGTATCAATATATAACCTAAAGTTAAATTTGATTCAAGTTCTCTAGCTACATATTCTTTGTTTATTAATCATTTTGATAATAGTATTTGAAAATTTTTGGGAACTTTTATCTTTCCCTCAAAGATAGGACCAATCACCTTTCCTACCATGGTGTAGATTATTCCAAGACCTTTATTGTATAATCTCCCCTTGGGTATGTTGAACAAGACAAATGAGAGGGGGGTGAATCAGTTGGCACATATTTAATCTTTAATTCATTCATCTAGACTAATTCTTAACACTGCTTAAATTATTAAACAATGAACACTAGTGCAAAAAATAAAAAACTATCACATAAACACAATAACACTAGATTTATGTGGAAAACCATGGTGAGGATTAACTCACAATATAGAAAATATAAAAACTTATTACAAAAGGCTCACTTCCTATGAAACAAGGCTCACTACCAAAATAAAGACTCATTGTTTGGAACAAGGAATCACTATCCAATAGGGCTAACAACCTAGAGGGATCACTACCACAGAGATACAAAGAAGACAAATAATACTTGTTATAGAAAGAAGACAATCTCAATGACACAAAAGGTTCCACCATAATTACTCATAGAAATGCATGGATGATAAAGTTCACCTTCAGCTCACTGCTTCTAGAAACTCAACATTAAGGCTTCACACTAATATTCCACACTCGCATTACACACACTCACTAGATAGAATTACTATTGCATCTATCTACTATTTTTCTTTTCACTTATCTCTCTTCTTCGCTCTTTTATATCCTTCACCACTAACTCATTTTGTATTTATACGATCTTCAAATTTGAAACATATCCAAAGTCAGCCATCCAAATTCAAATTCAAATTAGGTTAGTGACAAAACATTCTAGGGTGGAATTAGAATGAGGGAGACCCAAATAGATCCAATACGCTTCATCAACTTTGAAAGTAGTATTCCACACAAGGTCATCCAAACCGGTGTAAAACACATAGAACATTTAAGCATTAACTTTCTAGATACCAAAATTATCTTCAATACAATAAAAATAACTCAACCCTAGAACCACAAGTCATAAGACTTCATCAAAGAGAAATCTAGACCAACAATATTTCTCCCAGACCTCAACCAAACACATAAAAAACCATAGTTCACAACTGGTGAACACAACTCACACTATACAATAAATCAACAACAAAAAATTAGGATATAGTAGCTTCCAACAACTAAGATGAACATATCCAAATCATATAAGTATAGGAGAAAATTTTGAGCAAAACCTGGAGCAATCACTGAAACACTTGCAACCTGTCTTCATTACAATTTTCTCAATATCCTTGACATATACAACCAACAACCTGTATCCATGACACTAAGGACAACATCAATCAGTTGATAACCAATTGGCCAGTTGAAATCAATGACAACACCTTCAGTCTTTCCATTCTTGTAATAATCTCCCCCTTTGTCATTGATGGCAACACATGATGTGAATTAAAATTGAAGACAACATACAAGCTTTGAATACACTTCTCAAGATTTTCCTTTCTATTTCTTCACATGCTTCATCTCTCTCTCTCTCTCTCTCTCTTCTTTTCATATTCTTTTTCACATGCTTCTTCTCCCCCTTTGACATCAATGGCAAAGGAAAAATATATTTTACATTGATTTCTCCTTTGACATAGAAAATATAATACACATAATGACAATACCTGATACTACTTGCTCCCCCTTAGAGGTAGCCACCAAAAAATTAGTCCAAAAGAAAGATAGATCCATAGATCCACTGGACCAATGCATCTCCATATGCATCTAGTTCAAGAAAGGAGGGGAAATAACCCCTAACTTTCCTTGAAGATAGTCAAAAGTATCTTTAGGAAGAGCCTTCATGAAAATATACGCCACCTAATCCTTCGTTTGAACATACTCAAGCTTTAATTCATTCTCCATGACCTTCTTTCTTAAGAAATGATATCCGATATATATATTCTTTGTCTTCAAGTGCATCACAAGATTCTTCAAAATGTTAATTGCACTTGTATTATCACATAAGATAGAAATAAGATCACCATATAACACTGTGATATCTTTCAATGTTTGTTTCATCCATATAACTTGTGTACAAAAAGATGTAGTACCAATATACTCAGCTTTAGCAGTAGGCAAGGAGACTGAATCTTTCTTTCTACTCAACCATGCCACTAATCTACAACCAAGAAAGAATGCACCACCACTTGTACTATTTCTGTCATCTACACATCTAACCCAATTTGCATCTGTATAATCACTTTAAAAATTAAATTCAGTATCTCTAGGATACCATAATCCATAATCAAGAGTGTCATTCAAATATCTAAAAAATATTTTAACAAAAACAACATTTGTTTCCTAGATTTGGGGCTGAAATGGACTCCAAAATAAAAAAAATTATGATGCTCAAAAGTCAAGTTCACCAAAATGAAATATAGAAAAATAGGTTCACCAAAATGAAACAACTTAGAAAAATAGGTTTTATCAAATATGAAATAATAACAAGGGGGTATGATGGACCTATTTCTCACTATTTAATTAGGAAATCAGATCCCCACAAAGATTTGACTAACAACCCTTAGGTGAATCAACTCAATGTGAGAATCTACTGATTTACTTATGCTTGAGGAAAGGGTTACAAGGTTGAACAATACTTTTGGGAGAAAAACTAAAAAATAGAAAATCAACCTAATTATGTCAATTCAAACTTGTAACAAAAATATAAAACATATGATAGACATAAACAATAAACTTCCTGCAAATCTGAGAAGGTCTAAGTGATGTGTACCTATCACGAAAAGGCGGTTTGGGGAGGAAAACTGAGACTCATTCACCCATGGAGTAATGGGTCTTTTCTCATGGTTTTCATAAATATTTTGGGAGCTTTTGATGCCAATCTATAGCTTCCGTTTGATCTGGATTTCAGTGTCAAAAAGTCAAAAATCAGATTTGTAGGTGAGATTCTGTGATTTGAAAATAACTTTGACAACTTTTACAATTTTGACAACTTTTCTAATCTTTCTCTTCAAGAGGTCTTTAATCCTTCTTCAACCTAAATCTTCAACACAAACATAAGAGGGAAAAATAATTTATTTAGATCGTGAATGTAGGTTTTCCTTCGTCAAACCACATTTTGGTAATTAAACCTTGAATTGAAATAAATCATGAAAGAAGAAATGATGAATGAACAAGCTATGTTGCAACTCACCAAACCCTTGAATAAACCTTTGGAAATCTACATTGTTGATGTTGATCTTGCATGAAATGGCTTCAATGGATGTGGATCTTTATGCTTGAATTGATGCTTGAATACTTGGCTTGAATCTTGAAACCTACATCACAATCTTATTTCCAAAAACATGCATGATGCAAGAAGACTTTGACATGATGATTGGATCTTGATTGTTGCAATAAAATGCTTGATAAAAATGCACTTGAATTTCTTGACAATAATATTAACTCTTGTGAAATTTCTCTCAAAAAATTCTTGTTGGTTTGATAAAATAACCTTGTATTTATAGGTATGGGTATGTGCAAGATCATCATGGAAAAAATAGGCCCTTAGTGGCAAAAAAATTAGAAAAATCAAAGTTAGGCAACTTGACGTAAAAATTTGAATAAGTTATCTATATTATTTCAAAAATATGTAAGAAAATAATTTGTAGAAAATTGAATGTAGTTTTTAAACTACTAGGTTTATTTTTAAAAATAAATCTATTTGGGAAAATTTAAAATTTCAATGCAATAGGAAATTTCAAGGAAAAATAAGAATTAGGTATGTTTGACCACCCTAACCACAATAAAATGATAATATTTTTTATAATATTTTAGATATAAGTAAAGGACTCATGTCCTGATGTGATGCATATTTTTTGTAATTTTTTTCCAAGTAAATAATTAATTATGAATTTTTATTAAAACTTCTAAAAAATATAAAACTCGTATGTATGACCACCTTAACTTGGTCAAAATTTCATGAAATTCATTTTTTTTTGTTCCTATAGTATGCAAAACATAGAATGTGATGCATGTTTCAGATTCAAAAAATATGATACTGTTTGAAAGCTATAGATGTTTTTCAATCAGTCTATCAATCAAGACTTTAGTCATAATTCAAATAGAAAATAAATAATAATTATTTATTAAATTCAAAGTAAAACAAAATTTATATTGGTGGAAAGCTGAGAATCTGAAAGGAAATAGAAAAGAGCAATGGAAAGAACTAATAAATGAGCAATTGTTTGAAGGAAAGATATTACCAAATAGATTGAAGAAGCAAAACCAAGCACCACCAAAGCAAGAGAGACACAAGAATTTGATAAGGGGAAAAAACAAGAAAAACCCCAATATTATGAATGGAGGCAAAATGCCTAAAGAATAATACAAAGAGAGAGAGCTTCAACCTTAGCTTGCTTGCATGAGTCTTGAAGAATGAGAGGAGAAGCACCTCAATAAGTAGAGGTGAGAAGAAGGAGTTAGAATGTAACTCCCAACTCAATGAATGCCACTATTCATCTATGTGTGTGCAAAGTGTCACCTCTTAAGGAGGTGGTTACAAATATTCCTTAATAAAGGAATTAAAAATAAGTCATCTTCACAAATGTGTGAGATGACAAAAAGACAAAAGACTTGTAGGGATTCCTTTGGAATATTCCTACAAGTTAATAAATAATTATAATGAAAGAATAACCTTTACCAAGTAAAGATTAATCTTCTAACATCCCCCCTTAAGCTTTAATTGGGGAGGTTACATCAAACCCTTCAATGGGTTGTAATCCAAGATTTTTACAATGGAAGAGAAATTTATCTTTACAAAGAGCTTTGGTGAGAATATTTGCAACTTGATCTTCACCTTTACAATATACAAAAGAGAAATTTGCTTGTCTTCAATTTTCTCTCTAATGAAATGATGTTGAAGAGAAATGTGCTTGGTCCTTGCATGAAAAATTGGAATCTTTGCCAAAGCAATAGCACTTTGATTATCACAATATAAAGGAGTAGCATCCTTTGGAGGTAGACCCAAGTCTTCAAGTAATCTTCTTAACCATAATACTTCTTTAGATGCATTTACATACAACCTTTATATTCAACTTCAGTAGAACAAAGAGAAGTAGATTGCTGTTTCTTACTATTCCATGAGATTGCGCCTAGTCCAACAAAGAAACAATAACCACAAGTGGATATCCCATCATTGGGATTACCTCCTAAATCTGAATTAGTATAAACCTTTAAAGAAAAATCACAATATCATTTTCACTATGCTTAATATATAAATTTGGACCATTTTTACTTCTAATGAAACCATGAGATAGAAATAAAGCATAGCCCAAATTATAAAATGTCAATATATCTAGACATAGCAATAATAGTTCTAGGTTTCCTCTCACTACATCATTTGTTGTAATGTAAAGGGAAATTGTGTCAAGATTAATAATAAAGGAATTTGAAAATTATTCCTAAAGATGGTTTTAAAAAACCATAGTGCCTTAGTAAAAAAAATTCAATATCAAAAGTCCTAATAATGGTATAAAAACCATATTGCCTTCAAAAAAATAATGAAACATAAAAGTTTCAAGAACTTGATCCCCATCAATTAAGAAAATAGATCTAAGTTCACATAAATAAGTAAGTGCATACCATCAAAGTGGATGGAAATATTTTCCATGGGTCCCAAAAAAAAAAACTCCAATGAGACTTGATAAAATATATGATTCATTATAGATAGGGCTCCCTATGCAACATTACTGCAAATGCGACTAGCGCATAAAATATATATGTAAAGGCTCCATTGAGACTTGATAAAGTGATTAATTTGCAAAACATATATAGATGGAATAAATCCATCAAGAAGGAAAATACTCCAGATTTTAATTTTCAAAAATATAGATGAAATAAATCCATCAAAAAACCAAATTTACCAATAAGGCACAATATCAGATTAATGAGACACAATAAAATATCAAATTCCCTTTATCAAAACAACATAATTGTAGTTGAGAAGGAAACACTAGGTTGTTTTAAATATTGTAATAGATCAAGACTTAGGTAGAGAGAATGATAATTTCTCAAGCCACAAATCAAGCCACCTTAAGTTATAAAAAATAATAATAATAATATTAAAAAAAAATTGTGATGGAATAATGGGAAATGCATACTATGAAGAGAATAATTATTAAGTATAAATAAGTCATTTAAGACGATATTCATGCATTCATGACTACATGAATATCCCCTTTTCATATTCCAAATATAATTGAGTAAAACAAGTACACTATTATTGGGTTGATCAAGTCCAATAATAAAGTACTTGTGAAGTTATTTAAAAAACAAACTTTTTATGTGAAGTAACATGTTGAGATGCACCTGAATCATTAACCCATTCAAAAGGTTTAGAAACATTAAAACTACATGTAAAAGCACATCTAGATTGATTACCATTTTTTTTATAAATAAATTAAAAACTTTTAAAAAAACACAAAAGACTATTTTACTTAAAACTATACAAATGTTCAAAAAATAAAATAAAATTATAATTTGAATTAAAAATAATATTATCAACTTTGAATAAATATTAAATTAATTAATTTTAATAAACTTTAAATTTATATTAAAAAAATTAATTTAAAACTTTAAAGTCTTTATAAAAAAGTAATATAAAAAAACTTTATAAAACCTTTATTAAAGGTAATACCTTAAAAAGGTATAAGAAAAAGAATAAGTTCCTTTTAAAAGAATACGTAAGATAAGAGAAAATCTCTTTTTAAACTTATAAAAAATTAATGGAGGGTGGGATTTTCTGAACTTTAAATTTTGTAGACTTATAATATTTAAAAACTTTAAAAAAGTGAATGCATTGTATGGGCGGGAGAAAAAAAAAGAAAGGATTTAAATTGGATTTTAAAATGAAAACAATTTAGTTAAATTTTATAAGAAACAAAACACAAGAGGTAAAGGAAAATGCAGTCGAAGCAAGTATAGTGGGTTTAAGGTTGCGGGAGGAAGGCGAGAGCAGCAAGGTTGAAGGTTGAAGCTCTAAATTTTTAGAAAGAGTATACTATTGTTTTTTACTATAAATGTAAAGAGAGAGCCAAGACCCTAAGAAAGGGGTTGATTTTTTTAGATTTAGATTTTGTAATGCGATTTTTCTAACATAAATAGATATGATTTTTAGTTTTTAAAAACTGAACTAAAATAAGGGTTTTGATATATATACTTATTGTTTTTTTTAGAAAAAAAGATATTACAGATATAATATAGAGATATGAATAAATTGTTGAAAAAAATGATTTTTTTTACAGAAATTTGAACATGCAAATATGGAGAAATTTTCTATAGATTTGTAAAAAGGCAATTAACCTTTTTCTAAAATGTAAAATATAGTTATTTTTTAACAGATTTAGCCTTGATATTGTAAAAAAGATTATAGATCTAAAAAAAGAAATATAACCTTTTATTTGAGGGTTTCTAAAATTTTGCAATAAACATGCATGCAAATTATAATGGATTTTTTTTATAGATCTAATATTAAGATTTGTATAAACTAAAGAAATAAATAAACTTTAAATTGAAAGTTGAAAAATGTTGGGTTTTTGTGTTTCTTTAAAAAAATGCACTAAATGCAAACAAATTATTTGAAGTATGAAATTAGAAAATTGAAATTCCTACACAATAAAATAGGTTAGAAGACAAAAACAACCAAGATTAGACACTTTCTCTTCTCTTCTTTGAAAGTGTCTCCAATGGTGTGCTTAAAAAATCTGATAAACCTTCAACAATGTAGCTCACAAAATATTAGTAATACCAAGCTCTGATACCATGAAAGGAAATAGAAAAGAGCAATGGAAAGAACTAATAAATGAGCAATTGTTTGAAGGAAAGATATTACCAGATAGATTGAAGAAGCAAAACCAAACACCGCCAAAGCAAGAGAGACACAAGAATTTGATAAGAGGAAAAAACAAGAAAAAACCCCAATATTATGAATGGAGGCAAAATGCCTAAAGAATAATACAAAGAGAGAGAGCTTTAGCCTTAGCTTGCTTGCATGAGTCTTGAAGAATGAGAGGAGAGACACCTCAATAAGTAGAGGTGAGAAGAAGGAGTTAGAATGTAAACTCCCAACTCAATGAATGCCACCATTCATCTATGTGTGTGCAAAGTGTCACCTCTTAAGGAGGTGGTTACAAATATTCCTTAATAAAAGAATTAAAAATAAGTCATCCTCACACATGTGTGAGATGACAAAAAGACAAAATACTTGTAGGGATTCCTTTGGAATATTCCTAGAAGTTAATAAATAATTATAATGAAAGAATAACCTTTACCAAGTAAAGATTAATCTTCTAACAGAATCTCCTTTAAAAACCCTTTTCGTTTAATCAATTTTGGGTAAAACAAAAGTTGTCAGCCACATACCCATCATATTACCACTTTTTGGCCCATCATGATCCTACACATACCCGTATGCATCCTTAATTTCTTGAAATTCAAGCATTACAAGATGAAATTGAAATATAGATTCAGAGACCTTAAAATACTACCAAAAAATATTTTATATTTAGGTTCAAAGACCTAGGGAGGACCCATTTTCCCATGGGTGAATGGGTCCCAGGTCCCTATTCCTAGAACACACATTGCTCAAGGCAAAGTGTTATATATTGAAATTAATTATTGTTGGGTTTTCACTTCAGAAAATGTAATTTATTAGTATTATAGATGAATAATAGGGCTTATTAAGGCATAATTAAGTCAAATTTAATTAGGAGGGCCCAAAAAAAGTGTGAAAATATAAAGGGATACATTTTTCTACACTACAATACATACATACATACATATATATATACATACATACATACATACATACATACTTATATATATATATACATACATACATGTATATATATACATACATATATACATAAATATATATACATAAATATACATACATACATACATATACATACACATACATATTGTAGTGTCGAAAAATGTCGTCGGGGACATTTTCGCACTTATTTAGGCCCTCATTTTGAAATTGGGCTTAATGTTGCCTAGATTTAGTGTTGTAATGTGGTTGACACATTCACATTAGGTCTTGGGCCCTTGTGAACTAATGGATTTAAATTGTACCTTGCTAAAGTGTTGTGAAGTGTTGTAACAAAATTTCACACTTTTCTAAGGTTTTATTAATTAACTGAACATAATAAACCCCATTTTTAATTAAAATAAAGATTAATCTTGCCTTATTTGAAATGTTGTAAAGTTTTGTAACACATTTTCACACTCCTTTAGGCTTATCATTAGTAATTGGGCTTTCTTATGCTTTAACTGGCCCTATTTTGCATCCACAAGCCTCATTTATTGCATCTTTTCAAGGATAATCCTGACACCAATCATTAGCGAATCATAATTTAGGTGTTTCTAGCTTGTGTGGCCTAGATTTAGTGATCTAGGATTTATTTTCCACCTTGGGCGAATGGTCCCACCTAGGTCTTTTGGTCTCAAATTGAAATTCACACCTTTCTAAGAACTTTTGATTTTTTGTCCCATACATTATGCTAGATGGGATTCATTCACCATCTTGGGTGAATGAGTCCCGTGTAGCCCAAAATTAAAATTATTTCAAATTTCTGGCGAGATTTTATTGTCCTAGAATTTATGTCGGCTTGTACTATTGTAATTTCGGGAATTCTTGCATAATTAAGTATAAATAAAAGGTTCTTTCTCTCATATTTACACCTAGCAATCAAGTGTTCACAAGAGTATTAAAGAGCATTCAAATATCTTCAAGAGAAAATTTTCAAGCATTCTAGAGCAGCATTCAAGTATCAATCATCATGTCAAAGATTTCATACATCATGTTGTTTTAGAGCTAACAATTGTGGTGTAGGATGTTGTGATTCAAGCAAGTATTATATTCAAGATCAACATCATTCAAGCAAGAATCAAAGTCTACATCTATTGGATCCATTACATACATGTTTGCAACACCTTATTGCTAGGGTTTGGTGAGTTGCAACATTGTTATTTGTTCATTCATTCTTCTCCATTCTTATTTGATTTCATTTCAAGGATTGATTTCCAAAATGGGGTTTGACCAAGGAAAACCCCTATCCACTAACCCCACAAAAATTTTTCCTCTCCTTTGTGTGCAATTTATAGGTCTAGGTTGTAGATTTCCCAAGGAGAAAGATTGGAGAAAAGTTGTCAATAGTTCAAAATTGTCAAAGTTGTCATCAAGCCTTGGAGAACCTTTGAGAAGATCTACAGGTTGCAATTCAGGGATTCAGATCTGGAAATTAATTAGGAAGGACAAAGTATATAGAGAAGAACATAATCAACTTTTGAAGTTGCAAAAAAGCCCAACTAGACTGATTCGCCACTTCTGGAAAATGAGTCCAAGTTCTAGTCAATTTTTAGGACTTTGTAGATTTGGATACCCTTTTGACATATTTTTGTTCCTGCATAGTTTTCTAGAAACTAAACTGATTCATCCATTTTGGTGAATGAGCCCTAGGCAACTGCAAAAGAAAAATTTCCAGTGATTTAGACCTCCATTCAACCATCTCTAGTTTCCTAGGTGCACACCTTCATGTCTTTAGTTTTTTGTTTCATTTCATTTACTTTTATAGGTCATTTAGTGTTAGTTGGCATTCAACTATGGTTTTGTATTTCATTTATCTTTCCAAGTCTAAAATTGGTGGTGAACCCCTCATTAGATCATATTCAACCCCTAGAACAACCCTCTTGCAATATCTCTTTCTCCTTTGCATTGAGATCTCAAGGTTTTGTTCTTGAGTGAAAGTTAGTGAAAATTGCCCTTTTAGGTCCTATACCCTAGAAGGGAAGTAAAACAATTTTCCACCTTTCACACACAAACACACATACATATACATACATACATACATACATACATATATATATACACACATATACATACATATACATACATGTATATGTATGTATATGTGTATATATGTATATATATATACACACATATACATACATATACATGTATATATATACACACACACATATACATACATATACATGTATGTATATATATGTGTGTGTGTGTGTATACATATATGTATGTATGTATGTATGTATGTATGTATGTGTGTGTGTATGTATGTATGTAAGACTTGAATATATAAATACAGTGTAGAGATAGAAGGGGAAAACTTCTAAGTATACCTAGGAATTTTATAATTAGCTCTAGAATGAACAAAACTAGCTCTAGAGTTAAACTTAGACAATTTTGAATTGAACTTGCCAATTGTAGAACTTGTGGTAGCATAAATCTACTAATCTGAAATAGAAAATAAAGGCAATGCCACTTCTTATAGATTTATGGAAACTAAATTTGAGGAGTATTAAATCAACCACCTACCCTTCTAAACTGCACATGTAACTGCTAATTTATTTTACCATGCTAAACACGTCTTGTTGCATGTATTTTTCTTCACTGGTTTTAGGGAATTTTTCTCCATGTAGTGTAGAATGATTAAAAGTTTAAAATTAAAAAAAATATTAAAAGGTCTAGAGAACTCTAGACAAAGCATGTTGAACTCACCTTGACTTAAGTTTTTTAGGAATTATCCAATGTGGAACTAAGTCTTGTCATCATAAAAGTGAATGAAGAAATAAATGCACTATTATTTATATTTAATGTGACATGGTAGATGTAGATCAATAGTATTATTTTATTTTAAGTTTAAAGAGGAAATAATAGAGGATATATCATAGAACAAATTTTTTCACCCTAAGAATAGGAGCATCACTTAGTTTCCTTTTTTTAAAACCCAAAAATAATATGTAATAACCTTTTTTTTACTATTATAATTTATGAGAAAAGATCTAATTTGATATCACTTTTGGATTAATGGGTTGATCTAGAAGGTGCTTGGGACCACTCACCTAAAGGAGAAATCCTTGATATTTTATGTTTATTATTATTACATATTATCACAAGGTAAGAAATTTTATGTTGTTGTTAGCTAGTTTATTCATTTGAAAGAGCTACAAATGTTAAAATTACTAAAAAAGGAAATAATATATCATTCTCAACATTTATTCTTCTATCATCAAATAAAGGACAAAAATAATAAATAGAAATGGCTGCAAGCGAGAGAGATAATGGGCAAGGAAATTTGAATTCCTCTGGGGTTGCAGAGGACAATGATTCTAAATCAAAGGATGAAGATGATGACTTATGTCAGTTGGGGCTTTGTTGGCTTTGGTTTGCTTTGCTAGTCTCTTGGAAGGGATTTTCTAAGTAGTGGCCATGTATTGTAGAGGTTTTCACTGCGTCTAATGTTCATTTTGTGGAATCCTTGTTTCTCATTTTTGTTGGAAAAATAAGGAGAGACAACTAAGAGGGGGGTGAATCAGTTGTCATAGAAATTTAAATTTTTTTAACTTAACCTTAATCTTAGATCTGATGAATAGGAAATTAACCATAAGCAATTAAAACATCAAAGAGACAAAGAACACCAATATTTTTTGTGTGGAAACCCTATTAAGGAAAAAACCATGGTGGATGTTAGTCCACAAGATTATACTTTGCTAAAAGTATAATGAGAAATAATAAGGGGAATGCACATGCATTCAGGCATACTACCTAGAGCTCACTGCTCAATTACAAAAGAGGACTCACTGTGCAATAATAGGGATTGGATTAAAACCATCCAAGATGTGAAATGAGAAAATAACTTCTTCACAAGCCTGCTTACAGTTCCAATTAAGCTCAACACTTCTTCACACTCTTCTCTGCAATCAAATGATATTCACTCATACACACATAGGAGCACATGAAGCATCTCATCCATCAATGAACTAATATCCCTTATATATTTGCTACATGAGATTCCATCACTACTCCATCGGCCAAGAAAATGAAATATATTTGCAATGTCAACCTAGATTTACAAATAAACTTTTAATGCAAATCCACCAAGGTCAGCCACAACATAGTGGAGACCCAAATTAAAATCTCCAATGCGTAAAGATTTTGTTGTGCCCTTAGCACACACGCCCTGTTTGGAAAAGGAACCCTCTTTTATTTCGCCTTGTCGGGTCATTTTTGTTGCTGCCTCATTTTGTGTGCCTCCCTTTTTGATGTCTCGGATGGTCGATGTTGCTTCAAAGTCCCATCGTAAGTTGACCATGCCTTCCCCTTTTAGTTTTGCTGCGTTCTGGCGCCTCGCAGAGTCCCTCTGGCAGTTTGACCCTGCCAATGGCCTTGGGCCCTTCCGGCCTCAAGTGTCTGGGGTTCCCTCACTGGGTTTCCCTGTTGGGACTACCGTTTCCTGCAGCGTTCACTGGGCATCTTTCCGAACCTCGGGGTCCGATCCCTGACCGTTGTCTCCAAACTTGTTGAAATTTACCTGCGACATTTCACCCTCTGGGCTCCGGACCCTGAAAGTTCGCTTCCAGGGTTCCGTCTATGTTTTTCCATTTGCAACAGTGGACTTCCCTGGCTGTCAGACCTTGGGTCCTACCTGCATTATCACTGACTACAATCTTTGGGGGTCTCTGACTGCCATGGGGTGACCCGGGCCCGACCTTCCAGAATTATGAGTCTGGAATTCCGTGATGGTTCCACCGTCCCTGACGGCGGATCCCTGGCGGCATCATGCTCCCCAGGCCCCGACCTGCTTCCTGCCGCTGCCATTCAACTAGGTGAAAAATTCAAGCGGCCGCCATGTAGCACCTCCCCGGCCGCCAAACCCCGGTGTTCTTGCCGCTATTGTCGACCTTTTCGAATCCACCAACCTTTTTTGTCGCTGTACCTGCATTTAATGAACGCATTAATGGTGGTTAGGGGTATAAATTTCCCACTCTGACCCTTCATTTTCATCTCACAGGATTGCAGAGTGATTGGACAAATTTCCATTTGGAGCCCACCATCTTCGATAGCGTCACAATCATCGCCCTCAGCATCATTTCGTCAATCGTAGGTGGATCCCACGTCTCCCCGCATAGTGTGTCTGAGGTAGACCATCCATTTTCCCTTCCTGAGCTTCATTTCATGATTTCGAGATATTTAAATGAATAAACAAACATTAAGAGGGCATAAGGTAGTTAAAAATAAAATTGCGCGCAATAACCATGTGGTAGAAAATCAAAAAAACCTCTAGCAAATCCTCGACGCCAAACTGGGAATTTTCCTCGCCACGACTGTTCTTCCGCAGGGAAAATGTCCTCCTCGGACCTGAGGCCCGCCTTAGCAGGCTACTAATAAACGCTCAAAAATCTATCGACGGCAATGTCACCTTCCAGGCCCGGGTCGTCGGACTTCTCCTTTCAGAATTTTGCTTGCATTTCAGTGCGCCTAAACTGCAAACTCCCCCCGCCTCCTGTCTGCCAGATCCCGACCATCTCCTTGTCGTGAGACTTCAAAACTAAACAAGTGTCTAATGGGCCTCTCGGGCCTAGGACCCCAGGGTTCCGTCTCCGGGGTTCCCCTTGTGTTCTGTTGTCGTCTATGGTGAGACTCCTCCAGTGTCCCGAACTGCGGGCTCCGCCTTCTTGTTTGCTTTTGCCTCCTAGCGATTTAACTCATGCTCTCCTTTTGGTCTTTGGGCTCCGAGTATCGGATGTCCTTGCTTCGTTTTTCCGCCGACCTCATGGCGAACACTTTGATGCCCTCCGTGCTCTGAGCCCCACCCTTTTCCTCGTTAATTGGCTTTTCTTTTCAGATTGTTGCCTTTTGGACCCTCGGGTCCCAGTGTTCGGACTTCCATTCTTGGAAGTCCGCCTTTTCCCCACCGTCGGGGAGATTTCGCCAGTCCATCACATCGCCGGGCCTCGATATTGTGTCTGCCGTTGGTTTCCTCATAAAACTACTAAGGGCCTTCTACTCGCCGGGCTCCATGGCTCGGGACTCCTGTCGATGGTTGCCGTTGCAAACAAGAAACCTTGCCCAGTGTCCCAATCTCCGGGCTCCGCCCTGCCGATTGCTGCCCAACTCAAAATGAAATATAGTGCCAGGCCCTTGGCACCGGGCTGCTTCCCCCAAACTTCCATCCCATGTTTGCTATCTCGAACGGTGAAGTTAGGGCACCTTCCAGGTGCCGCCGGCCTGAACCTTCAGAAATGAAATGACATGTTGCTGGCCAGCCTTTGGCTCTCTGGGCCCTGGACCCTAGAGTTCCTTCTCAGAATTTTCGTCTGTCGTTTGCCTTGCCAAACTGCTATCTCCTGACAGCTTTCTGGCTTGAGACTTCCGAAGTTCCTTAAATCGATCCAAACGAACCCAAATCTGAGATTTAACTTCGACCCACATCCTGGATTTTGGTCCCCTTCATCAAGAACCTTTTGAAATATTAAAATTTGACCAAAGAAGGTCTCCAAGGGCCTTCCACCATGTTTTCCCTTCCGAACAACATTCTTGCTAGAGAAGTCTGGCCCTCCAGGCCCGAATTGTCCAAATGCCTTTAATCAAAATCATTAACATATTGATATGCTTGATTGATTATTTGAAATAAATATTGTTCTCAAGATGTTGAATAACATGAAGGCTTTTGATAATCTATTGTGCTGACTTTGTCCTTGCTTGCAGATTATATGGAATCGGGTATAGGAACTTAGGGGCATCCGCTAAAGGGGACAAGGGGAAGAAGTCAAGAAGGACCCCTCGGGGGAAAGAAGACAAGCACTAGATGAAGTACCAATTCCAGGGTGAACCGCTCCACTCAAATGTCACAACAGACTAGAAGGAGATCACAGACACCAACATTGGCCAAGTGGATACTGATGAATTCACGCAAAGAGTCAGGGTCAACCTGACAACAAAGAATGCTAGATTGATAAGGCAAAGTGGAATAGCTAAGGCTGCAGGATTCCCTCCATCCCTCGTGGCGGCCGAGCTGGTCATGGCTTGTCGAGAAGCATACCAAATTGACACAAGGACAATTGTCGATAAGGAGGGCAACATTCTCGCTGACATGTTGCCAGAGGGGATCACCAAGACCTTCCACATTCCCACATTCCAATAGATGGAGGTCCCCACAATAGAGGAATTCCAGGTGGCATGGGATGATAATCTGACTAGATGCAAGAAGTCGATAAACCTACATTGGCTCAAGGAGAGACGGGGCAGTGCTGCGAAGTTTCCTCATGAGTTCTTTCGTAGCAATTTCTACGAGGATTACCACGACCTGGTAACCTTGTTGAGTAGGGTTATGGGTCTTCCTACGGCTACCTACTTTCAGGAGTGGATGGCATACTTCATTGAGCAGATCCTGCGTGGAAACAAGGACATCACAATAAAGGTTTCATTCTACTGGGGAGTAATCATAAGCAACTTCTTCCATGAGCAGTTTGTCAACATAAAGAAGAGCTCCAAGTTTTATATGACTTCCTATCTTGTCCATTCCTTGGCGGATCAGAGACAGTACAACAAGTTGTTTGTGGCACCTGATCAGGGGAAAAAGCGAGGACTCAAGGCCTATGATAAATATTCGCAGCTCTAGTACCGCAACTTCAAAAGGGATAACTGTAGGGTTAATGACGCTTTTATTGGCCACGTCATCAGATTGATTGCCGGAGACTTCGAGAGGAGAGTCTCCCACAGTACTAGAGTGCTTTTGAAGTAATACACCTTCCTCTATATCTAATACCCAAATTTTACGTACATCCATGCCCAAGGCTTTATTGAAAGGCCAAATAGATTGCCTCGATATCCAAATGATCGAATCATCCTCCTGGAGCTTTCTCGGCAACTCCAGCACTTATAGGCAATCTTTAGCAACAAACATATAGCGGGTATCTCCTACCCCATGACCCTCGGCCAAGGCATGTACCGATTACAGACTTCCCAATGTGCTGGTAACTCTGAGAAGGAGCTAAAGGAGTACCACTTCTACCTACACACTGCTCACCCACGGATGTACCCACATGGCCACGTCAGGAAAGCGTTGGGGCTAGCATATGCCCATCTCCATCACATTAAGGATTTCTGGGTCGACTGCCAAGATGACAAAGAAGTG
>VDFB02058242.1:137378436-137779897 GCA_007258455.2 Sequoia sempervirens | reverse complement strand
CACTTCTACCTACACACTACTTGCCCATGGATGGACTCACATGGCCACATCAGGAAAGTGCTGGGGCCAGCATATGCCCATCTCCATCACATTGAGGATTTCTGGGCCAACTGCCAAGATGACAAAGAAGTGTGCACAAGGCACTACATGCGAATGACGGTGCTATTCCTAAAAGGGGTACAACCATTCCCTGTGCTAGACTAAGTCAAGGAGGACGAGTCCACGATCATGCATCCGAGGTACCCGGTAGTCGCCAATCTACCCATACCATCAATTAACTGGGATATATAGGAGGTCGATGACTTGGATGCCATAACTTAGCCAATTTTAACTCGTACCAAGGAGTGGATCGATGGGCAGGTGGCTCATCTAAAGTGACAAGGAGTAGTCTTGACTTATGAAGGGCTCAAAAGTGAGCCGAGTGCCACAGAGGATGTTGCTGCCACCACCTCAACTGGCGGGACTTCCATGTTTCCTTCGATCACCAGGCTCAGGAAAAGAAAAGAAACAGAGACCGAGCAGTCTCCAAACCCCAAGGCCTCTACAAAGAAAGAAGCAGGAGGCTCGCCTCCCAAAAGACTCAAACTGGCAGGGAGTGCTGCGGAACAACCTTCAACCTAAGAGAAAGAAGTAGAAGGAGCAGGTCAATTGCAGCCTCCCTTGGCTCTCCCTGCCCCTCCTATTGCACCGCCCACCTCCTTGGCTATGGTCGCTGCATCCCCGCCGGTAGTGGACATTTCTGTCCATCTTGCCTCTTCACCTCCGGCTGAGTCTGTGATAGTTATTGACTCATCTTCCGCTATGACTTCTCTCCCCTCCTCTGCCGCTATGTTGCTAATCACATCGATCCCTTTGGCAACAATAACATCACCTATTCCACTGCCACTATGCCCGAGGCTCTTACAAGAAACATGTAGAACCTTCCCCTGGAGCTCTCCCAGATCTTAATGGATCCCACTCTCCAAGCAGCTCTTGCACAAGTCCTTGCAACTGCTCAACCTTCACAACCACCGATAGGGCCACCAGCTATGGAGGCCACAATGCTAATCTCAAAGGAGTTGGAGGAACAAGAGCGGGAAGCCTCAAAGCCTATTAAGGAGGAGGTTGATGAGTATTAGGAGCACCCAGAGTACGAACACCGAACCATCGATAGGGTGGTTTATGAGGAGGAAGAAACGGGCTCTTCCAAGAGTGGGGACGAGGAAGGTGGCTCGGGTGCTAAGGAAATCATTCAAACCTTTGATGATGACCTTGAGGAGGAAATGGCACAACAGCTGAAGGACCTTGGGACAGCGGAAGAAGGGTCACCACATGATGAAGAGGGGTAGCCACCAGAAAAATAGTAACAAAAGGATTTGACTGAGGCTGAAACCCATATTGTCAAAAGCCCTGAGGCTGAGGATACCAAGGAAAAGAAGGAAGAAGAAATAGTAAGAAAAGAAAGCCCCATTCAACAACCATCCACCAGGCTGCCTATCAAACACCTCATATTTGTCCATGACTCTGATGAAGAGGAGGAGGATGCTACCCAACAGAAAGAAGAATCCCAAAAAGAAAAGGAAGCGAAAATCTTGGCATTAACTAAGAAAGGTGAGGGTGACCACGATCCACCCAAGGGGAAATCTGCTGTGACCGAGTGGTTAGAGAAGCAACTTGAAAGAACGACCCCTATGCTAAAGGACCCAAGGGCAAGGTTAGAGGCCATCTTGGCTCGACCCAAATCATGACGAAGAAGGAGAAGAAGCCCAAGGTTTGATCCAGAGTAACAATGGATGCTTTTGGCTCCCGAGTGACACAAATTGCAATGCCCACAATTGGCCAAGCTGGGGTAAGTTATAACATCTCCACCGTTGACTTGGGAACTGCAACCAAAGAGCAGAAGGTTGAACACCTTGAGGAGTCAGTGGCCACAATGGTGCACCTAATAAAACAAGATAAAATCTCAAAGGATGAGCTCAAGGCACAGGTTGTAGCCTTAACAGATTACATTCAGCAATGGTCTTTAGTGGATGACCTGCCTACTACATCCACAACCGCACCTCAGCTACTTTCCAAGGAATAGATTGACAAGATGGAAAGAAGAAAGAACTTGGAGAAGACCATAGAGGACTGGTTCTGATAAGTCTCATACGTCGGAAGCATGAGAATTAGCAAGGCTGTGCAAATAGCCAACAAGTTCTTGGACCTAATGCAGTCTCTGGAGAGTACAAAGAAACTCTACACCAATTTCCCTGTAACTTATGACTCCACCTTTCCAAGGATTGAAGCTATCCTTCGGTTGCCTAAAGCCATGTGGGAGGAGAAGCTTTCATTTAAGAAAGAAGATCACTGGCTGATGGATGTGTGGCGCAGAGACTTTGACAACCGGAAGGAGAGGTTGGAGGAAATCATGAGCAAGGTGGATCCGGACATTGAGTGGATCAAAGAAATCTGGGCAAAATGCGCCTGATACCTTAAGATGATGATAAAACCCTACTTCCAGGAGAGGATGAAGGACGGGATGGTTGGAGAAATCACAACAGAATTCTTGAGTTTTGCTGCCCATGCCTTCGATCAATCAGAGCTATTCAGAGACCAAGGCTCGAGATATGATGAAGATTGGAAAAGGTTGGAGGATAATGCAAAGGAGTGGAGCTACCAGGCACTGTGATATGAAATCCTCAAAATAGACAAGCTCCAGGTAGTCATCCTCAAATACATAGAATACGCAGCTTCCAAGGAGTAGGAGGACAGCCCTGCCAAAGATGAAGAAGTTCCTGAAGAGTAGCTACAGTGAAAATAACAATCTGCTAAATGACAAAAGAGCTACAATGCCATCAGCAAGAAGACGAAATAGGGAAAAGACAAAATATAATTTTTAAATTGCTGGATATTGGGGGGTAGGTGAAACCCTATTTTGTAATGAATCTTGGCCACACAATAAGAATTAATCTTGGCCATTCATTTGACTTTTGAAAAACTATAAATAGGGCTCCCCTCTCATTTGCAAAGTGAGAGTTGAGTTGTTGTAAAGGCATGCTACAGAAATTTATAAAGAAAAGGCATTGACTTAGTGTATTTTCTTAGTTTCTCTCATGTTACTTGACTCAATCTCCAATGTTAGATGTTTGACTTAGGTTTTATTGCTGTTTTAGTTAGTTGTCTTCTTTCTTTGGATAGATTTTAGGAATGCTGTTATGTGATTATGAAAATTCCTGCCATGTTGATGATTTCTTTTTCCATACTTTTTGCTGTTTGCTGATGGTAGATAGCTGTGCAAAGTTAGCCTGGACTTGATTTCAAAGCTGCCTCAAACATTTATCCTTGATTCATGCATGTATGTGGTGGATGAAGGATAAAATATCTGTAGACCTTAGAAGATAGCACAATTTCTATGATACTATGAAATTTATGGTTAAGTGGGATATTGTTTTGAGAAATTGTCCATTGTAGAAACTCCATTGTCACTGTTCATAGTTAGTTGCAGACTTAGGAACTTTTCCTCTCCCTTGCCTTTTTTTTTTTTTTAATGACTGACCTATGCTAAGGTTCATTATACATTGTAAGGCCAAATCCAACAACAAAATGGAGTCCAAGACTGCTGTTTGAACTTACAACCAATGTATACTAACTTTCCATCCTAAGAACTCCATTTCAAGATCCAACTTCCATGCTTTATAACCCATCTGTAAGACCGCCTTGTGATTCCAACAAATCACATCAAACTACTGAGGTATTTATGCATTGTCATGACCTGACATCCGAGAGACCTTGGGATAGTGTTCTGCAATCTGATTGTGGAAGATTGTCTTTCAAGAGAGGTAGTGCACCTACGCACTACCTGTATTGAGAAGTGCATAAAAACACCATCAACAGATTTTAATTAATTTCACCTCAAAGATCCACAACACACTACCAGCAACATGTCAGCTAGAAACATGAAAAACTGAACATGCGCAAGACAAGATATTCATCCACGAACTCTCCGAATAATGTGGACGTACCAAAAAGATAGAGAATGATCTAGATACATTAGAGAACACCAATAAACAACATAGAAGCATCCACAAGAACTAATATAACTAGAATTACAAAAAAATATTTCATGAACACTGATAGAGACCAACAAAACACTGTCAGACCTTCAACTAAGACAACATACTAAAAACTTCACACAGACCTCTGAAACTTTTGGTAGATAATCTAGATAAACTCAACAATAAACCCTTTAATCCACATGAGCTAATCTTCAGCGAACAGAACAAGACACCATCATGATCTACATAGTTCCACTGGGAACCTGGAATACTTTCTTTTACAATTTTCTCAATATCCTCGACATATACAACAATTGATACACCAAATGCTAATAGTGTTGACATCAATGAAAAACATATATAAGCAACCATATCCATAGTATCCAACAATCTCCCTATTTGGCATTGATGGCAACACATGATGTGAAAAATAGCATCAACCCAACACATTGACTTCTTTTGCACTTCTCCTCTCAACTGAACTTCTCATCACAAAGATTTTTCACAATGCACTTCTCCCCCTTTGACATCAATGGGAAAGGTAACAATGAAATTTCCATGCACACGCTTTGAACCACATATCTACACATCTAACTACTCCCCCTATGTAGCAGCCACATAAACATCAATCTGGATCAAAGTATAGCAATGGAGCTCATAGATTGATGCAAGAAAATGCATCATTTAGTTCTTATCAGGAGGGGTAATTAACCATAGCATTCCTATGAGATACTCAAAAGTATCCTTCAACAAAGGCTTAGTAAATATATGCAATTGTTCTTTGGTAGGAACATACTCCAGTCTGACCTCTTTCCCATTCACTTTCTCCCTCAAGAAAGTGAAACTTGATTGATATATGTTTAGTCTTAGAGTGTAGTACCGGATTCCTTGAGATATTTATTGCATATGAGTTATCATAGTATATGGAAATAGGCTCTTCATATATCACCCTGATATCTCTCACCATTTATTTCATCCATATCACTTGAGTACAATTGTTGGATGCAACAATGTATTCTACTTCAGTAGTAGATAGAGAAATTGATTTTTTCTTTTTACTCAACCAAGTAGCTTCTTCCCTAGGAAGAAGGCACCACCACTAGTACTTTTCCTATCATCTACATCACCAGGCCAATTCGCATCAGTGTAAGCACACAAAGTAAGATCATCATCCTTTGGATACCAAAGTCCAAAGTCAACTGTTCCTTTTAGATATCTAAAAATTATTTTGACAATAGTCACATGTGATTCATTTGGATCAGCTTGAAATCTAGCAACCATACATACAAAATTCATAATGTCTGGTCTAGTTTGTGTCAAGTAAAGAAATCCACCGATCATTGATCTGTACCAAGTTTAATTTGCCTTTGGAGAATCATCATTCTGTGTCAACTTACATCCGGTTACCATGGGAGTACCAATAGGTTTGGAGTCAGTAGTTCTTTTACATTTTTGGACTGAGATATGAAAATCCTTTGGTCCAATTGTGTAATTTGTAATCCCAGAAAGAACTTCATCTCATCAATCCTGCTCATCTCAAATTCACTCTTCATCTCATTAGCAAACCTCATACATACATTATCATCTCCTCCAAAAATGATGCCATCAACAAAAAATTCTATAATCAACTCCTTATCATGATCTAACTTGAAGTATAAGTTGCTATTAGTAGTACCTTTAGTGAATCCAAGCTTCAGTAGATATTTTTCCAATCTGGCATACTAGGCTCTAGGGGCTTGCTTAAGTCCATACAAATCTTTCTTCAATCTGCAAACCATATCTCCCTTATTTGTTAGCTAGAATCCATTTGGTTGTTCAATGTACACTTCTTCTTCTAGTTATCCATTCAAAAATAAAGATTTGACATCCATCTGATAGACTTTGTAGTTCTTGTGTGCAACATAAGAAATAAATAATCTAATAGCTTCAATTCTAGCTATAGGGGCAAAGGTTTCATCAAAATCAATACCTTTCATTTGAGAATAACCTTTACATACCAGTCTTTCTTTATTCCGGACCACTTCACCTTCTTCATTCAACTTGTTTCAGAATACCCATTTAGAACCAATCACATTTTTGTCTCTAGGCTTAGGAACAAGTAGCCATGTGTCATTCTTCTCAATCTGTGTTAGCTCTTCCTTCATGGCTTCCAACTAGTGTTCATCTTGACAGGCTTCAGTGACATCCTTAGGTTCAATCTTGGAAATCAGACAATATTCTTCTGCAATTTTTCTTCTAGTTTGCACTCCTTTACTCTTATCTCCTGTGATTTGACTTTCAGAATGAATCAAATTTACATACCTTGGAGTTTTGGGACTTTCTCGGACTTTTGACTCTTTTGATATTTCTTCTACACTTGTACTTGTCTATGCTTCTGCACTTGTCTGAGCCTCCTGATTGACTTGATTTACCAAAAAAAAATTGAGGTTGCTTCACCTAAACATATAGAATAATCTAAAGTAGATTCGGTGTCTGAGTGTTCTTCCCTTGACTTGTGTTGTCTTCATCTAAATCATAGTTGCATCGTCCAAATGATTTGACAGAGTCCTCATCAACTCTGACATTTGCACTCTCAACCATCTTTCTTAGTCTTTTCTTATAGCATTGGTATTCCTTGCTCTTATTGGAGTAAACTAGGAAGATCCCTTCATCACTTCTAGCATCAAATTTTCCTATATCATTAGTCATATGATGTGAACATCAACTATCAATGATCCATGCATCTTTTTCTTCAACTTGAGCTGCAAGAGATTTTTCATCTTTAATAGATTCAGTAGCCACAATATTATTTTCAATGGTAGCAATGAAAGCCCAATCATCTTCTTTTCCATTATCTTTTTTAGACTCATCATCAGTCACTGCTTCTTCAACAAAGTAGCATATCTTTGGGAATCTAGACTTCTTAGGCTTCGACCTAGGAAATATTTTAGGACATCTTGATGCAAAATGGCCTATTTTACTGCATGAAAAACATTTAATAAATAATACATCTTCATACTTACCTTTACCTCTCCCTTCTTGCTTTGCAATTGTGAACCCTAAATCTGCAATAATTCAAACAATGACCACAATTAGCTTAGTTAGTCAATTCAAAATAAACAAACTCAAGATTCCTTTGGAATACTTAATGATGCTAAAATATGCAAACTAAATAGAACAAAAACAACTAATTGCAAGCATATGAAAACATGACCAAAACCCTATCTCATAGTGGATTGGTGCTTCTTTGATGTGGAAAGAAGCCCTTTGCTAATCCTTGATAATCTCATGGATGATGGATGATGCAAGATGATAAGTGATCAAGTTGTGGAGAAGATTGTGGAGGATTAAATCAATAGAGAGGGTCTCTATTTATAGAATAGAATGATAGAAAAATGCAAGATAGGAGGAATGTGGGATAAAGATAATCCAATGGCATTGTGCCACTTGTCAGCATTCCAGTGGAGGGAGGTTGAGCACATTTTGATCAATGTGAAAGTTTGAATTTTGAATTTGATGAAGTGACATGTTTAGGGGGGATGAAAGATGAATTAAATCCCAAGTTTGACTTGTGTAAGAGACATGTAAGAGCTCTTAAATGCTTTGTTGGATGGACAAGTCACGTGGGAGGGAAAATTAAAATTGGGAGAATATTCCCTCAAAGATGCCATTTTGAATGAAAAGGAGGAATTAGAGCACAAGTTGCAAAATCTAGAGAAAAGAGGATTAGGATTAGAATTAATCATGGTTTGATTAATTTAATAGGAGATTAGGTGATTTTAACTCATTTGATTTAGATTTATGGATTAAAATAAATCAAAAGGAGACAGAAAATGATTTATACTTAGTTAAATAAATATTTTCATTTATTTAGCTAAAGGGGATGATGTTAGTGTTAAAGATGAATTTTAGAAATTAATTAAATAAGATTGATTTATTTAATTAAAGGGGGACTTTAGGATCAAATAAATAAAATAATTTATTTAATCAAAAGAGGATAATGATTTAATCAAATAAATTTGATTTATTTGATTATTAGAGGAATTAAGATCTATTAATTAAATGTTTAATAGAGGGCTGATTGAAGAAGAATCGAAGTTAGTTGATCAGGATATTTTGCATGTCTACAACAATCAGTGATTCTAGTTCTTCAACCTCTCTTTCTTTATCTTCAAGTTGTTTTAGTTCTTCATCATACTTGGATATCTTCCTAGAACTTTCTCCTAGACTATATCTTTGTATGTTACTTCCAGATATAGTAGCCTTGAATGCAGATTTAGTCTTTTGTGTAGATTCACCAAATTTTCTTATCTCAAAAGCAACAAGTTTCCCAATCAATGTATCTCTTGTCATCTTGTTTACTGATATGAACTCTTCAATATCATGGACCTTCATTTTGTAGGAGGGAGGCAAGGATCTGAGAACTTTAGCCACAATTCCATCCTCATCCACAAAACCATCGACACATGTAATACCCATCACTATCTCATTTAGTCTCTGCCTAAAAGTAGTGATATTTTCATCTTCACCTGTGTATCTCCTTCATACAAAGTTTCCAATTTTTTCCAAAATATCATGAGCTTTCTACAGACCTACCACATTAGCCATCTCTAAATCTGTCAGAGCATTCACCAAAGCTTCAATAGCCCTGATATTAATTTCAACATCTTTGATCTCATCAATAGTAGAGGGACCATTATGAGGAATAGTATACTGATCTCTTGTAATCTTCCAAAAGGCATCACCAATACACCTTAAGTGACATTGCATCCTAACCTTCCACAGTGAATAGTTAGTGCCATCAAATCTAGGGTTGTCCTTCTTGAATGTTGCCATCCTAGATAACCTAAAGCTATTAGACTTATTTAGAGGAACAAGCTCGGATACCAATTGTTGGAAAAATAAGGACAAACAACTGAGAGGGGGGGGGGGTGAATCAGTTGTCACATAAATTTAAAAATTTCTAACTTAACCTTAATCTTAGATCTGATGAATAAGCAATTAACCATAAGCAATTAACATATCAGAGAGACAAAGAACACCAAGATTTTTTGCATGGAAACCCTGTTAGGGAAAAAAACCATGGTAGATGTTAGTCGACGAGATTATACTCTGCTAAAAGTATAATGAGAAATAATAAGGGGAATGCACATGCACTTAGGCACACTACCTAGATCTCACTGCTCAATTACAAAAGAGGACTCACTATCCAACAATAGGGATTGGATTAAAACCATCCAAGATGTGAACTGAGAAAATAACTTCTTCACAAGCCTGATTACAGTTCAAATTAATCTCAACACTTCTTCACACTTTGCACAATCTTCTTCACACTCTGCTCTGCAATCAAATGATATTCACACATACACACATAGGAGCACACAAACCATCTCATCCACCAATGAACTAATAATCCTTATATATCTGCTACATGAGATTCCATCACTACTCCATTGGCCAAGAAAATAAAATATATTTGCAATGTCAATCTAGATTTACAAATAAACTTTTAATGTGAATCCACCAAGGTCAACAACAACATACTGGAGACAAAAATTAACATCTCCAATGTGCAAATACTTTACTTAATTTCACCACAAAGACCCACAACATGCTACCAACAACATGTTGGCCAGAAACATGAAAAACTAAACATGCGCAAGACAAGATCTTCAACCATGAACTCTCTGAATAATGTGGATGTACCACAAAGATAAAGAATGATCTAGAGACATCAGAGAACACCAATAAACAATAGAGAAGCAGCCACAACAATTGAGAGAACCAAAATTACAAAAACTTCATTTAGGAACAGTGACAGAGACTAGCAAAACACTGTTAGACCTTCAGCTAAGACAACATACTAAAAACTTCATGTGGACCTCTGAAACTTCCAATAGACGATCTAGATAAACTCAACAATAAACCCTTTAATCCACATTAGCTAGTCTTCGATGAAAAAAATAGAACACCATCATGACTTGTACAGTTCCACTAGGAACTTGGAATACTTTCTTTTACAATTTTCTCAATATCCTTGAAATATACAACAATTGATACACCAAATGCTAATAGTGTTGACATTAATGACAACCACATATCAGAAACCATATCCACAATATCCAACAATTTTTCTATCATTTCAGTCTAGCGAATTGTGGGATTTTTGTCACCTCCCTTTGGTTCCTTTTGAGGGAAATGTTGTGGTAAGTTCTACATTCATGTTTTTCTAGTGTTCTCGAATCTAGCTATGTGTGTAGGAATTTGTGCTTGGGTTTTCTCATTGTTGTGTATCTTGGTTTTCTTGGCCCTTTCCACAGTCATGGATGTGTTCTTTGGGGGTGCTTTTTGCATTGGTTCAAGGTTTCATTTGGGCTCCCTGTGTGAGTCTCTTTTTTCATGCTGGGACTTTGACACTTTGGCCCTTATGTTGGTGGTTCCTTTTGGCTTGTCCTTCACTATTGGGGTCTTCTTTGATGCTAGCTTGTTGGATTTTGGTTAGCAATTAGTCCTTTGCTTAGGCTTCCATTCTACTTTGGGTTTCTTCTCTTCTGAGCTGGTCTATGCTTTTCCCTGTTCCATGGCTGAGAGGTCATACCCCTATTTTATAAAACCTTAATTTGTTCTCTAGATCTTTTTTGGTGAACATGGTTATGTTGGGGTCTATGAATTCTTTGGGTCCTTATTTATACCTATGTTAGGGTTGGTTTATATGAAAATTCTATTACAGTGACTGATTATTAATCTCCTATCTAAATAGATTATTTAACTTCCAAAAATTAATTCACAACAAATATTGAAAAATAACACAATTGCAACTTCACAAATAAAACCATAGGAAAATATGAAAAATATTGAACACAATATTTTTGGAAAATTTGTCCCTGGAAAAACCTCGAAGGGAAAACCAGTACTGTAGATGAGGAATTTTATTAAATTGCATCAAATCAAGAGATACATAAATTGCTTGCCTCTTATTGGCAGAGCTCCGACAATATTCTTCTCTAGAAATTCTTCCCTCAATTTCTCCTGCTAAAATTCTACAACTATTGTCCCCAATGCTATCACTATGCCCTTTCTATCACTGCAAAACTATTTTCTATCACTACAAATGCTTCTCAAGTGCATGTTCTCCAAATTCCCATTGATCCCCTTTTATACTTTTCTCATTGAAAAACCAATGACCATGATTTAATCTCAATCAATTGCTAAGATTAATTAGACTCTAACAAACCCTAACTAATTGGATTCTAGAAGTCTCTAGAGGAATCAATTAATTACTTAAATAATTATTTGGACAACTCACTCCTTTCTAGAAGTTTCCAGAAAAATAAATCGATTAATTAAATATTTCGAGGGTTTGGAGACACCTGTTCAAGATACATAAATTAACACTCCCTCTTAGTGAGGAAGGTGTTCTACATGACACCCAACATATCTCTAAAGAAGATGAATTTTTCCTTCCCCAATTCCTTTGTTAAAATGTCTACTAATTGTTGCTCTGTAGGTATATACTATAGTTGAACAATCCCCCACTGTACATAATCCATGATGAAATGATATCTTATGTCTAAATGGTTAGACCTATCATGAAACATTAGATTCTCAAACAACTTGATGCAAGTCTAATTGTCACAGTGTATCACTGTAGTCTCAACCCTCTGATCAAACAAGGCCACCAACAACTTCTAAAGCCATATTTCCTGACACATCACCATGCTAGCTGCTATGTATTTTCCCTTTGTAGAACTCAAAGCCACAAACTTATACTTCCTACTATACTAAGAGACAACTCCTAGTCCCAAGCTGAAGCAGCACCTTGAAGTGCTTTTCTTGTCCATTGTAATGCCTGCCCAATCTATGTCAGTATAGCCTATCAACTTGATACCATCATCTCGAGCATATCTAATCCCATACTCAATTGTACCGTGCAAATACCACAACACATGCTTTGTTGTTGTCTAATGCACTCTCTTTGACTCAACCATGAATTGACTAAGAGAGTTAACTACAAAGGATATATCTATCCTAGTGTTGACCAAATACATGAGAGATCCAATCAACTTCCTATATAAGGTGGGGTCTACATCCTTCTCCTTGGATGAGTCTACCTTCTTCCAATTCATGATCATAGGAGTAGACATGGATCTACAATCCTCTATCTCAAACCTCCTCAAGATTTTGATGTAGTATTTCTCTTGTCCAAGGAAAATCTCTCCATTTATCTACCATACCTCCATGCCTAGAAAGTAGTGCATAAGCCCCAAAATCTTCATCTCGAACTCTACTGCAAGGTCCCTCTTGCACTCCTCTATGAACCCTAGTGAACCTATTAAAAACATGTCATTGAATTATAGAACAAGAATGAGCACATCACCCCCAACCACAAGTAGTAGAGATTAGCATTTGCTTCACTCTTCACGAAGCCCATTCCCAGCAAGTATTTATTAATGCACTCATACCACGCCCTGGGAGCCTGCTTTAGTCCATACAAAGCAATCTTCAATCTGCACACGTGGGTTTCACTGATATGTGCTACAAATCCCTTTGGTTGTTCTATGTATACCTCTTCTTTCAATTCACCATTAAGAAACACTGTCTTGATATCCATTTGATGGATTTTCCATCCCATGTGTGCTGCAAGTAAGATCATGACTCATCTAGAAGTATACCTAGCTACCAGAGCGAATGTCTCCTCATAGTCTATTCCCTTCTTTTGAGAGAACCCCTTGGCCAAGAATCTTGCCCTGTATTTGTCGATGCTACCATTTGCACCGTGCTTGATCTTATAGATCCAGCATGATCCAACCACTTCCCTATCTGTCGGTCTAGGAACATCCTCCCACACATCATTCTATACTATTGAGGTATATTCCTCAACCATCGCATCTTGCTATACCTACTGTTGTGTGGCCTCTAGATAGCTGGAAGGCTCAGTATCTACCAACTGACTAACTAATGCCATATAGTCATTATACCTAGCTAGTTGTCTACATTGTCTACTACTCATCCTCGGAGCTCCCAAAAAATCCTGAGTATCCCTATGTGTCTGTTGGTTCCTACTACCAACTGTAGAGGACGAAGTATCAACCTCCATGTCTTCCTGATGCATCTCTTCAATTTGATGCATTTGTTGTACCATACTCTGTGAACTCTCAACACTTGATCCTATGCATATACTAGTAACTATACTCAATCTTCACTGCCCTTGATTTGATTGAATGATCCTTGGAGCTTCTATTGGCTGCTCACTCTGATCATCTACTAGAAAATTTTTGGACCTCCTAAATGCCTTGTCCTCCATGAACTTGACATCACGCCTACCTATAATCCTCCTAGCCCCTAGAATAAATATCTGATATTCCTTTGAGGTTTCAATGTATCCAACAAAATACCCTCTTTCTGTAGTCTAATCTAACTTGGAACATGTAGGCCTTGGAATTTGACAATATTCCAAACTCCCAAATATCTTGAAGTGGCCAACATCTAGGTTCTTCCCTGAGAATGCCTCCTTTGGTGTCATCTTTCCCAATACCTTATACAGAACCATGTTTTGTTTGTATACTGCCATACTGCATGCCTCTGACCATAAGTAATGTGGCATATCTTGGTCATACAACATAGTGAAATGTAGATTCCAGGACCTGAAATGCTTGCTCTCTTCCTAAGTTTTTCACCTAGAAAGAGAAAGATTTAGATCCTAAAATTCTATATGTTCATTCAATTAAGGACATGTGTGATATGATATGATGTAAACTAACTAAAATAAATGCAATTGAATAATTGAAATGATCTCAAATGAATGCAAAACTAAGATTTATGCTTTGTTTGAAAACATAGTGTGATATGCAAAAACTATGAAATATGAAGAGTTAAATCTGAGTGCACCTAGATGATGTGTGAGCTTTCTAGAATGTCAAGAATGTTGATGAATTTTTTTATTTTTTCACAGTGGGAATCATTCACCAAGGGTGGCGAATCAATCCTCCTGCTGGTGAAAAGGTGTTAAGAACTAATTTCTGACAGCTGAGAGTTGATTTCTAACAAAATGCAAATTTCCAGATTTCAAGTGGGACTCATTCACCAAGGGTGGGGAATCAATCCTCCCCAATATTTCTAAAAATTCAAGGGTCAACGCGACTTCTCCAGATCTGGAAATGACTAAATAATAGCTTGTCAGGATCAATTCTTTAGAAAATGGGTTGAAAGTCACTCAAATTGCTTGAGTAGGTGATGAGTTGATTTGAAGAGCCTAATTGACTTGGAATCCAATTTTCAACACCTTTAAACCTGTCAAATCTAAAAAAACAAAAGTTGCAAAGACACATGCAAAGGGGAAAAATGTTGGGGAATTAGTGAATAGGGGTTTGCCTTGGTGAAACCCCACTTTAGTAATTAAACCCAATTGAAATGAATGACATGCAAGGTAAATGATAAATGAATAACATGAAAGTATTACAAACTTACAACATCCTTGAATATACAAATCTGAAGTGATGTTAAAAGGTTGCTCCAAAGTGCTTGAAAGTGCTTGAATTGAAGATGCAAAATGCTTGAGTGAATGAGTGAATGAGTGATTACTTGAATTAGGAGCTGTAAAATAAGGTGAAAATGCCTATTTATAAAAATATTGTGCCTTAGTGTCCATTCATACCTCATCACAGGCTGACACAAAGTGAATTTAAGTAAAATTCTGAAAGAAATTTAAAATATTTTGAATTTGGGCCCAAGGGAGAATGAGTCCCACCTAGGACCCAAAACCAAGTGTTGAAAATAAAGTTGTGTTTAATATTTTTTTCAAGATAAGACCCAAAAATACACTTAATATAAGCATATGAGGGCATAAAAAGACAAAATAAAGCATGAGAAGGGTGTAAATAGGGAAAATATGCCTAGAAAAGTGTGAAATCTAGTTACAAGACTTTACAACACTTAAAAATAGGACTTTTTGATGTATGAAAATGTTATTTTTAGGTGAATTGCATTAAATATGGTCTAGAAGAATGTATAAATTTCTTACAACACTTCACAACACTTTCACAAGACGTCGTTCTTTGAGTTTTAGCACCAAAATAAGCATGCTCAAGCCAAGATACATCATAAAATTAAAGCAACATAGCTCCAAAACTATGAAACAAGGCCTAAAAGACTATGAAAATGGGAAAGGTCCATTTTTCTATGATACATTTAGCCCCCACTTTAGTGAGAGAAACTTGCTTCCTCACACTAAAGTAGCCATGAACATCAAGAAGAGGGTTCAAATGCACTTATGTTAGCAAGATGGAATACAACAAACAAGAAGGATGATCAAGCTCCCAGGATGAAGATCCCATAAGAAACTGAACATAAAGAAAAAGGAACAAACACAAGTGTTGAAATGAATTGAGTGAATCTTCAATCATCAATCCAACTAGTTGTGAAAAGAGATCTAGGCTGATTGTTTGAAAAAGTGTGTACTCACTCTGGGGCCATAGAACTAGTTGTCCGCGGGGTGAGAATGCCCAAAAAATAAGATACATATGCTAGTTGGTATGCACTCACAAACAAACACAAAATTGGATATGGGGAAAAGTCATGCCGCTAGTTGGGCTTCTCGCTCAACCATGTTAAAGCTATACTTTCTTGATAACTTTAACAAGGCACCACAAAGCCAAATAAAATGAAAATGTTGGTTTTAAAATAGGATGGCACCACATGCATGCAAGTTGTGTTATGCAAGGTGGCCAAACAAGTAAGACAACTCCACGAGCATGTAAGTTGTGTTATACAAAGTGGCTGAATGATAATGTCATATGTAAATTTTTTATGTGTAATATGTTCAAAGGAGTCTTGTTCAGTTTATGCAAGTTCAGTCACTTAGGGAAAATTGTGTCTAATGTCTCCAAAAGAGGACCAATCAAATAATAGTATATTCACAACTTAGGGGATGTAGTGCATCACATCAAATCATAAAGAGGAATGTAATATGCTGAGATAGATAACACTTATGAAGGACACCATACCCAATGTCATCCACAAAGTGACAAATGCATCACACAAACAACAAAGCTTCACTAAGAATACAAATGAAATAATGGTAATGTATGCCCCTACTTTAAAGGAATTGCTACACATCATTCTGTGAGCAATTACTTGAACGTAGAGAAGAAAATGCCAAAAAGAAAGAAAACAAGACATGAGAGCCAACTTGGAAAGCTCTATGCCAAGTCATATGTTTCAAAGTTAAGTTGTGTCATGTCAAGGAAAATGAAAAATAAAGAAAGGAAGGGATTTTCCCCCCCAGAAAAGAAAGCACACCAAATACATAAGGGATCTATGGATTTGGGGTCATTATGTTTGTTGCTGTAGTGTTTTTGGATTTTGTATGAAAGATCTAAGAACCGTCATCATTCCCCAAAGCACATAGAACTAGAAGAATGACATAAAGAGAGTGAAAAAAAAGATAAAATAAAGTCTGATTTGAGTCAACATGGAAAAGACATTTCAATCTTGATGCTTTGCATCATCCCAAAAGGAAAACACAAGCGAAAAGAAAGAAAATGAAAATGAAAAAGCTTTTGGGTCAACATGAAGGAGACATTGCACTCTCAATGCCTTGTGTCATCCCCAAAAGGAAAACACAAGAAAAGAAAAAAGAAAAAGGGAAAAAGACAAGGACCGTTTGGGTCAACATGGAACAGACATAGGGTGTCTCTACACTTTGTGTAATCCCCAAAGGAAAACACAAGAAAAGATAAAAGAAAACTGGAAAAAGACAAGGATCATTTGGGTCAACATGGAAGAGACATAGGGCGTCTCTACGCTTTGCGTCATCCCCAAAGGAAAAACACAAAACAAAAGAAAAAGAGAAGAATAAAGATACAAATAGAAGAAGTGTACAAAGAGAAGGAGACATCAAATGCACCATATGGGGGAAAACGATACACACATGAAAAGAAAAAGGAAAATGCATGTGAAGAAAAGACTAAGTAGGAAAATGCAGATCATCCATCAAGTCATCAACCTCCCAATCATGTTCAATGAAATGCGAAGGTGATTGACTGTTTAAAGTAGGAATCACAAGTGTCGAACTAGGAGTTGTACTAGGTTCTTCACTTGTTGGAGAGGATTTATCATTTAATCTCATTGTAGATGAAAACAAAGAGTTCAATTCATTGTTTATTGTTTCATCTATGTTGGCAATCGTCACATCTCCATCATCATCATCAAGATTAATAATGACAGGAAGACGAAGAATTATTTCTAAGGATGGATGTATCAAGAGTGTGGGTTGGATGTGTTCATTTTGTTGCGATTGTTGAGTTGAAATTGCATGTAGTTGGTCAGAATGGTCATCGATCAAAGGTAAAGATTGGTTGTCTTGATTGGTTGCAGTATGAGTTAGGAGACAATGATGACGTTGACGTTCCCGAGCAACATGGTTCTGTTTAATTTTTTTTGGATTTGTTAAGGTGTAGGAGTGGATTTATTTGGAATGGGTTCTTCAACTTCCAAAAGGGGAATAGTAGAAGAAACCGAAGGGGAAGGATCAATCACTGTCTCTTTCACTTTATATATTTGTTTGTTACAAGGAAGTGAGGTAGGAACCATTTTATGGTCTCTTGAGCATTTATATGATGGATGGGAAGTATCAAGAAGAGATTTTTCAAAGGGTGTGAGGGTTTGTTGAATATCAGATGCAGGTGTAATCATGGTTTCATTGAGGATAGGAGGAGTGGAAGTGGACGAAGGTGTGTGATGAAGGGATAATTGGGCAATATTTTTGGCTTTAAAATTCTGATAAGCGATGTAAAAGAAGTCCTTACGAGGAGTGATAGGTTCCATGGGTTCAGGCCAAAAGGATTCTAATGAAAAGTTACCTATGGAAGATAAAGGATTAAAGCCACTATAGTTTAGAATGAATACCTCATTGCCATGTGGAAACTTCAAGCACTTGTGAATGAATGATGGGACTTATTTCATTGAGCAAAGCCAAGGAAGGCCTAGCTGCAAACGAAATTGGCTGGATTGTGGAATAATAGAGAAAATTACCTGCAAAGTTTTAGGTCCTATTTGTAAAGGTAACACGATCGATCCAAACGTAGGGCATGCAAAACCATGATGTGTTTTAATCCATGCAAGCGATGGATTATAGTAATACTAGGAACTCCTCTATGATCACATTCTCACCAGAAGTAGGATCTATTAATATCCCATTAGTAATCTTATCATAGATTCTATCGGCTAGGTAGAGAGGACCATTAGGAAGCTTTGGTAGTATGTCTTTAGCAGAAAAAGTAATATCAAGAGATTGAGTGGTTTGGCCCTTATGAGGGATAACATATATCATGGCAACAAGTTTATCCATAGGACTAGCTTGGGCAACAAGAGGATATGTATCATGTTGTTTAGTATGTGTATCCACAGTCATTACATTAGGCTTTGACGATTCACTAGCCTTGATGAACAAGGTAGTATGCTTAGGCATAGGGTTGGTGAAGATTTGGAGATTTTGGTTAGGAGGTGCGAAAAAATTATTTCCTTGATCATTAACACCCATAATGGTCAATTCACTCGAGTCAATGAGGTCTTGAACTAGATGTTTAAGATGCTTGCAATGTTCAATGTTGTGGTCATTTTGACGATGAAAATGGAAATAAGCATTAGGCTTGAAGCTAGGTGGTAAGGGTTGGTTGGGATCAAGTGGTCGAATAAGTGGTAAAGTAAGCATGCAATTTTAGATGAGTTGTGTCATTGTTTGATGGAGGGTGTCAGGTAAAGGAGTGAAACGTTTGTTTGGATCACCATAATGATAAGGCACAACTGTTTTAGAGGCAGCCATTGTATTATGAACTTGTGAAGTTGGTTGTGGTTGGGGTGAAGGAGATGAACTAAATTGTGAGAAACCCTTGTTAGGTTTTGGGTTCACTAAAATGAAACATAGATTTTAGGATCCGAAATGCTTGCTCTCTTCTGAAGTTTTTCACCTAGAAAGAGAGAGATTTAGATCCTAAAATGCTAGATGTTCATTCAATTAAGGACATGTGTGATGTAAAATAAGTAAAATAAATGAAATTTATTGATTGAAATGATCTAAAATGAATGCAAAACTAAGATTTATACTTTTTCTGAAAACACAGTGTGATATGCAGAAACTATGAAATATGAAGAGATAGAAAGAAATATGCACAATAGAAAGTATAGGGTCAAATATGAGTGCACTTGGATGATGTGTGAGCTCTATGGAATGTCTGGAATGTTGATGAAAATTTCTAATTTTCATAGTGGGACTCATTCACCAAGGGTGGCGAATCAGTCCTCCTACTCGTGAAAAAGTGTCGGGAACTGATTTTTGACAATCGGGAGTTGATTTCTGACAAAATGCAGATTTCAAGTGGGACTCATTCACCAAGGATGGTGAATCAGTCCTCCCCCAAGATTTCTGAAAAGTCAAGGATCAACACTGCTTCTTTAGATCTGGAAATGACTAAATAACAACTTGTCGGGATCAATTTTGTAGAAAATGGGCTAAAAGTCACTCAAATTGCTTGAATAGGTGATGAGTTGATTTTAAGAGCCTAATTGACTTGGAATCCACTTTTCAACACCTTTAAACCTATCAAATATGCAAAAAAAAGGTTGCAAAGACACATGTAAAGGGGAAAAATGTTGGGGGATTAGTGAATAGGGATTTGCCTTAGTGAAACCCCACTTTAGTAATTAAACCCAATTGAAATGAATGACATGCAAGGTAAATTAGTAATGAATAACATGAAAGTATTACAAACTTACCACATCCTTGAATATACAAATATTAAGTGATTTCAAAAGGCTACTCTAATGTGCTTGAAAGTGCTTGAATTGAAGATGCAAAATGCTTGAGTGCTTGAATTCTTGAGTAAATGAGTGATTACTTGAATGAGGAGCTGTAAAATGAGGTGAAAAATGCCTATTTATACAAATCTTGTGCCTTAGTATCCGTTCATACCTCATCATAGGCTGACATGAAGTGAATTTAAGTAAAATCCTGAAAGAAATTTAAAATATTTTGAATTTGGGGCCAAGGGGAACACATTCACCACCCTTGCAAATGAGTCCCACTTGGGACCCAAAACCAAGTGTTGGAAATAAAGTTGTGTTTAATGTTGTTTGTCGGGATAAGAGCCAAAAATACACTTAATATAAGCATATGAGGGCATAAAAAGACAAAATAAAGCATGAGAAGGGTGTAAATAGGGAAAATATGCCTAGAAAAGTGTGAAATCTAGTTACAAGACTTTACAACACTTCAAAATAGGACTTGTTGATGTATGAAAAGGTGATTTTTAGGTGAATTACATTAAATAGAGTCTAGAATAATGTAGAAATGTCGTACAACACTTCACAACACTTTCACAAGATATCATTCTTTGAGTTTTAGCACCAAAATAAGCATGTTCAAGTGAAGGTACATCATAAAATTAAAGCAATATAGCTCCAACACTATGAAAATGGGAAACGTCCATTTTTCTATAGTACACACAACCCTTGCTACCTCTGATATAGACCAATTCTTCCTCTCAGCAACCACTTTTTGCTGTAAGTTGTAAGGAACGGTCCATTCTCTTGATTCCTTCCCTGGTATAGAACTCTTAGAATTTTTTTCCTTTGTACTCGCCTCCATTGTCTGACTGAAGGACCTTTATCTTCCTACCTGTCAAATTCTCCACAAGAGCTTTGAACTCTTGGAAGTGACTAAAGACCTCATTCTTGGTCTTCAAGAAGTATATCTAGGTCTTCCTAGAGAAATCATCTATAAAAGTAAAAAAAGTACTCATCCTCTAAGAGACTTCGTCAACATTGGTCCACATATATCTGAATGTACTAGATCAAGAACACCCTTGGATGGTGTCACTCCTTGGAAATGTTGCTTTTGCAAACTTCCCCAATACACATCCCTATTAGTGTAATTAATATTTAATTACACTTGCATTAGTTTACTTAGGTAATATTTCAATTCCTAGGTTAATTATTGTCATCTTTATCTTGTTGAGATATCTTGTTGCTCAAGAAAAGATTAGGGTCATACTTTTCTTTTATAAAGCAAATCATTCTCATGTAATTATTGAATTCCTGAATAATATTTTGCACATCTTTTTGCAATAGATTTTTTTTTCTAATTTTCTCTTTGTGGAAGGTTTTTTGGTTTGTATGTCTGATCTTGGTTTCTAACATGGTATCAGAGCCTTGATTTGTAGCCCCTTCTCAGCTTTTTTGGAGAAATATATTACAGAGCACGTTTGGGGTTCCTCGAGGGTTTCATTCCTTGAGCATATTCATGCAACGTCTTAGATCAAATTGGGGTTTTCCATTGGATTCAGAGTGCTGAAAAAGTCAAGATTGGCTTTTATTTTGTAGATTTTGGTCATTGTTTGCTAGATCCATGAGGGTTTCAAGCTTGGTGATTTTTTTGAGAGATCTAAGGATCGCCTAATTTTCTGGGCACTTTGGGCCAAAATAGAACTAGTTGTTGGATTTGTAGTGCCCAAAAACCCCTATTTTCATATAAAATTTGTCCATTTTGGACACAGTCGACTGGGGAGGCAAAAAAAATTTGTTTAAGGGCTGTACAGCCCCCAGGCACATTTATCAAGGCAAATTTTTTGAAAAAAATAAAAAATAAAATTCTCATAAGATTTTTCTTGGCCAGTTCAAAAGGGCATTGTCACCCAACAGCCACTCGGCGGCGACCAGGCAGCACCATCAGTCTGCCGCTCCCTATGTTCAGCCCTTAAGGGCTTTTTTCGAGCCAGCTGCGGTCATGTGGGGACCGGGAGCCAGTTCCTAGCCCCCCTCACCTGATTTCAGCCCTATTCACTCCTCTGTGGTCATATTAAGGACCAGGAGCCAGGTCTTTACAAGATCATCATGGAAAAGATAGGCCCTTAAGTGGCAATTTTTTTTTTTTAAAATAGAGTTAGGAAACTTGACGTAAAAATTTGAATAAGTTATCTATATTATTTCACAAATATGTAAGAATAGAATTTGTAGTAAATTCAACGTAGTTTCTAAAATACTAGGTTTATTTATAAAAAAAAATATATATATTTGGTGAAAATTTGAAATTTCAATGCAGTAGTACTTAAATTTCAAGGAAAAAAATAAGAAGTAGGTGTCTGTCTAACCACCCTAACCACAATAAAATGATAATTTTTGTTTATAAGAATTTAGATATAAGTAGAGGAATCATGTACCGATGTGATGTATATTTTTTGTAATTTTTTCCAAGTAAATAATTAATTATGAATTTTTATTACAACTTTTAAAAATATAAAACTCTTTTATCGACCACCTTAACTTGGTCAAAGCTTTATGAAATTCATTTTTTTTTTTAATCCTATAGTATTCGAAGTATAGAATGTGATGCATGTTTCAGATTCAAAAAATGTGATATCATTTGAAAGCTATAGATGTTTCTCAATCAGTCTATCAATCAGGACTTTAGTTGTAATTCAAATAGAAAATGAATAATAATTATTTATTAAATTCAAAGTAGAACATAATTTATATTGGTGGAATGTTGAGAATCTCCTTTAAAAACCCTTTTCATTTCATTAATTTTGGGTTAAAAAAAAAGTTGGCAGCTGCATACCCTACACATACTCATCATATTGCAACTTTTTGGCCCATCATGATTCTGCACATACCCAGCCGTCGATTAAGCCCCCCGCTAGAGCCTGTGGTCATGTGGGTGACCTGCCGCCAGCCCCTGAGGGCTTTATTTTTGCCCCTATTTAGTGTTGGAAGTTCCCTTTTACAGGGCTTTTTTTCTTTTTGGCGTAACTTGGGCATACAATGTCGAAATTGGGAAAATGACATATCGTCGGAAAGCTGGTTTGACGTAATTCGCAATGGTGGAGGTGTGATTTTTTGGTTTTTCTTTTTTGGTGCCTTTTTTAGTCTCGGAAATCACATGTTGTTTTCACTCCAGGAGACATATCTTTTGACTCACTTTTCCTTTTTTTGCCATTCTTGCAGCATTGGAAAGCTTGTTCAGTCCTCTACATAGATTTGAGGTCTTTTTTTATTTTCTATTTATGCATGTTTGCATTCTCTCCTTTTACAATAATTGTGTTATTGTAATAAATGAATTGAGATAAAGTTCCATCAGGGGGGTTTCTTGCATAATAATCTGATTAGATTGTGCATGCACTTTGATCTTCATCTTGTTATTGATGATAGATCATATGGGTTATATCTGGTTTCTTAGTTTCTTTTGGCCACATCTTGTCTTAGCTTTCAACACATACCATATTCACATCGGTTCACACTTTAGATTGGGATTTTATGGTTATTGATCCGTATTGGTTCAAATCCTTCTCAGTTTGAGGGCCATGTTTTTATGGTTAATGTTCTAGAGTCTTTATGGTACTTGTTCCCATGGAAGAGTTTTAGTCTCAATTTGGCACTGACATCGAGATACATGGTTTCCAGATTATGTCATCATTTCATCTACTGTTGCTTCACAGATTCCAAGGTTGTTCTAGTTTGTGAGTTTTCGAGTGTTTCGTGGCATCGGGTATGTTGTCGCATTATTATGATTTCGCTTTGGTTTCTTGTAGACAAAAGTATCTTTCCTTGCTTGTCAGATTCCAGTTCCCGTGTTACTCCATAGTGTTCTTCTAATGCTTCTTTGTAGCAGTCATCTCATTGTAGGGGGGTTTTGTCCCACTGGGTTTTCCTTCTATACCTCATTATTGCATTTGTACATGGGTACCTAATTAGACCTTATTTTCAAGACCCATTCATGCTTTCTTGCATTCATCTTAGTTTTAGGTGCATGCTTTTTTAGTCTCCCTAAGTTGCACTTATGGGGGGTGTTAGTGTAATTAATATTTAATTACACTTGCATTAGTTTACTTAGGTAATATTTTAATTCCTAGGTTAATTATTGTCATCCTTATCTTGTTGAGCTATCTTGTTGCTCAAGATAAGATTAGGGTTATGCATACTTTTATTTTATAAAGAAAATCATTCTCATATAATTATTGAATTCATGAATAATATTTTGCAGATCTTTTTGCAATAGTTTTTCTTTTTTTGATTTTCTCTTTTGTGGAAGGTTTTTTGGTTTGCATGTCTGATCTTAGTTTCTAACAATCCCTTACATACATCATCATGCTATGTGCTTACCTCTAGAACACCTGTCATTGTATCATGAAGCAATGTAAGTACTCCATGATGTATATGGCCCATCCTCCTATGCCATAGCTCTCCTTGATCTCTAGAATTGTTGCTACTCATCAGTGCCTTATGAGTATCAAACTGCAACCTATAAAGTTGGTCACTCCTAACTCTAATAGCTATGGGTGATTTCCAATCCTTATGCTTGATTAACACATTCTCTCCTCTAAAGAGTACATTGTAACCTTTATCCTAAAGGACAGATACAAAAATCAGATTCATACCTAAGCTTGGCACATGCAACACATCATGAATGGGAATCAACTTGCCATTCTCCCTCTGAAATAGAATAGTCCCTTTCCCAACTGGATTGAGTTTGGACATGTTCCCCATTGAAATATGTATTATGGTGTCCTCCTCCTTATAATTGGAGAAGTAATCTCTAACTCCTATCATATGAAATGATGCCCCATTGTCTATATACCAAACACCCTATGAGGTTGAGCTAACCATACAAGCTATGAGTGCAAACTCATCTTCCATTCTACTAGAGAGCTCATTTGCACTTGTTGAAGTTGTCATCTACTTCTTTCCTTTCTTTTCGTGGTATGTGTAGGATTATCATGGAAAAAACAAGCCCTTAAGTGGAAAAAAATTTAGAAAAATCAGAGTTAGGCAACTTGACATAAAAATTTGAAGAAGTTATGTATATTATTTCAAAAATATGCAACAATAGAATCTATAGAAAATTGAATGTAGTTTCTAAACTACTAGGTTTGTTTAAAAAAAAAATCTATTTGGTGAAAATTTGAAATTTCAATGCAGTGGTACTTAAATTTCATGGAAAAAATAAGTAGGTGTCTGTTTGACCACCCTAACCACAATAAAATGATAATATTTTTTTATAAGATTTTAGATATAATTAGAGGACCCATTCCCCGATGTGATGCATATTTTTTAATAATTTTTTTCCAAGTAAATAATTAATTATTATTTTTTTATTACAACTTTTTAAAAATATAAAACTCGTATGTCTGACCACCTTAACTTGGTCAAAAATTCATGAAATTCAATTTTTATTTTTTTAATCCTATAGTATATGAAGCATAGAATGTGACACATGTTTTGGATTCAAAAAATGTGATATCGTTTGAAAGCTATAGATGTTTTTCAATTAGCCTATCAAACAAGACTATAGTCATAATTTGAATAGAAAATTAATAATAATTACTTATTAAATTCAAAGTAAAGCATAATTTATATCAGTGGAAAGCTGAGAATATCCTTTAAAAACCCTTTTCATTTCATTAATTTTGGGTAAAAAGATAGTTGTCAGCCACATACCCATCATATTGCCACTTTTTGGCCCATCATGATCCTACACATACCCTTCGTTCTTCTTCCTTTGTGGGAAATCACTGACATAGTGGCCAAACTCGTGATAGCCATAACACTTGATCTTAGACAAGTCCTTCTTCTCACTATGTGGATTTGATCCTTTGCAAGACCCCTTCTTCACTTTTCCTTTTCCTACTAGGGAATGTTTTCTTGTTCTACCTCACTTTTCTGACTCTTATTGCTAGTTTCACTAACAATACTTAGTCTAAGCTTCTCTTGAGTGAAGTCACTCCATAGTCGATCCCAACTCGGTAAGGTGTCTCATCCATTGATAACTTGAACAAAGAAATACCACTACTTAGTAAACCCATTTAGGGCTATCCATACTAGCTCGCCATCATTTGGTTTATCTCCACCAACTACCAACTCATCCTTGAAAAGTCTTAGTCTAGTGAGATAACTTGTAATTTCTTATCCCTTTTTCATTTGAGTATTCCTTAGCTTTTCTCTAAGAATCAACTTTCGGTTAAAGTGGTAGCATTTTGGTAAAGATTCAAAATGGTGTCCTACATCTTCTTCCTTGTATCTAACTCTGCGATATGTGAAACAATATGGTCCTTAACACCATAAAGAATCAACCTCTTAACCTTGGCATCTACCTTATATGCTAAGAGTTGTGTTGGATCTATAGGTACAACTACAACACTAGTCACATATTCCTTGATACCATTCTCTTCGAGCAATAAAGAAATTCTAGTTTTCTAGACACCAAAATTTGAGGCTCCATCCAATCTATCCTGATCTCTTAAACTTTCTGAGGCCATCTCAAAAGATAAAATAATATTAATAATAATAATAATCTGAAGAGGTAGAACTGGGTTTTATAAACCCTCGATTTTTCCTTCTTGCGCTAAGCCTTTTCTACCCTTAGATCAACTCTGATACCATGTGAAAATTTTATTGCAGTTACTGATTATTAATCTCCTATCTAAATAGATTATTTGAATACCAAAAATTAATTCACAACAAATATTGAAAAATAACACAACTGCAACTTCACAAATAAAACCACAGGAAAATATGCAAAATAATGTACACAATATTTTTGGACAAATTATCCCTAGAAAAACCTCGAAGGGAAAACCAGTACTACATATGAGGAATTTTATTAAAATTCAACAAATCAAGAGATACATAAACTTCTTGCCTCTTACTGGTAGATTTCCGACAATATTCTTCTCCAGAAATTCTTCCCTCAATTTCTCTTGCTAAAATTCCACAGTTGTTGTCCCCAACGCTATCACTGCGCACTTGCTATCACAACAAAACTATTTTCTATCACTGAAAATTTATTTGCTATCACTATAAATGCTTCTCAAGTGTGTGTTCTCCAAATTCCCATTGATCCCCTTTTATACTTTTCTCATTTAAAAACTAATGGCAATGATTTAATCTCAATCAATGGCTAATATTAATTAGACTCTACAACCCTAACTAACTAGATTCTATAAGTTTCTAGAGGAATCAATCAATTAATTAAATAATTATCTGGACCACTCACTCCTTTCTAGAAGTTTCTAGGAAAATCAATTAAATTAATTAAATATTTCTTTGGTTTGGAGACACCTATCCAAGCTACATAAATTAACAATTTATACACTTCTTACTTTGGGGCAGACGTCTGCTTTTGTGGTGGCTATTGTGTTCGAGCTTTAGGCTTCTAGATTGGTTCTCTTGATCAACTTCCTTAAGTCTCTTGGTCTTTCCTTCATCCATTTGGATCTTTTTCTCTTCTACTATTTTATAATGTTCCTTTGGGGATGGAAATTCCCATGTCTAGTTTCAAATTGGTTTGTTTGTTTCTTTGGTTCCTTCAAGCTTAGTTTACTTGAGTGATTTATGTTTTTCTATGCTACTTCCTATTGTTCTGCTTCTTAGACTCCATTGGTTTGGATGGTTGAGTTTCTTTGGTCTTCTCTATTGAAGGTGGTGGATGTTTTAGATCTTGGAGGAGTTGGGTTTGAAGTCTCTTTTCTTAAGATAAACTTTGTTGGTTCACTCACTCTTGTTGTGGCTAGCTTGATAAATATTTCTAAAGGTGTAGTGGTCTCTCAGGTTTCAAACTTATTGTTTTGGATGGGGATGAGTTCTAAGTTTATCAGGAAGGCCAAGGTAGCTCTATTGTTCATGGTTTCTAGGAGTATTCTTTCCTCTAGAGACCCATCCTATTGAGGTGGAGAAGGGTTCTAAGGGCATGGCAGTTTGTTTGTGCTTCTTTAGCTAGTTCTCTCCCTCACAATTCCTATTGAGGTGAAGTTTTGGTTGGTGGGAGTTTCTTTTTTTGTTGTGGTAAGAGTTCTCTTGGTGACTTCTCCTATAGAAGTGGAAGGGAAAATTGGATGGAGGGGATTTTCTTCTTCATCAAAATTGGATCTTTGTGTGATAGAATTGTTGTAGGTTAAAAATTTCTTGTATTAGCTTTGAATCACATGTTGTCCTATCCACCTATAAGGTGGTTATTTTTGGACTATTGTTTTTATCTGTAGATCATGTTACTAATTTGTGGATGGCATGTTGGCCTATTCTGCTAGTTGTGAGGCATGTCTTGATAATTTTTTAGGTTTTAGGTCCCTTTAATCCTGCATGTAATAGTTTGATGGTTGGTTAGTCTTTGCTGCCCCTGGGGTGGTTTCTATTCTTGGCTACTATGTTGTAGCTTGTTGTGTTTGGGATGTTGCTATTTATGGCTCTATGGGTAGCCTGTAGGCTTGTTATGTTGGTTAGTGCTTATTCTTCCTTTATGTTTTTGGTTGTGTAGCCTATTTCTTGCTGATTGTACAGGGTCAAGGCCATTTAACCCTACTTTCTTAATCAAAAACATTTATTCTTCTTTCCATTTCAATAAAAATAAATAGTTGTAGAACATTTTAATTTGAAAAATCACATTTTAGTACATTTTATTTCAACATTTAGATACAAGAAAATTTTATTTTTAGTAGTGTGTGTTTATATTCAATAATTTTGTAGATTAGTACTTAGTTTTAGTTAGTAAATCTTAAGAATACATTAAAATTCAATTAGGGGAAATCTATTTCCATCTGTACTAAAAACATATTGCAAGTTACCTTGGACACCACTTGGAATGGTCAAGGATTAAATGATGAGTATATGAGAGTACTATAATGATCTCACCAATTATAGTAGTTATATTATGAGCGATTGCATTAAAAATGCTAGAAATTACGAGAAAAGAGTCCCAAAATAGTAAAATTGATCTATTAATAATCTCTAATCTTTAATTAGTTAAAGAGAAGTGAATTTTAATGAGATATTAATAGCTTAAGACTAATTGATCAAGAATTCAAACCTTAAAATAGTGCCAAGATTGACACATTCCAAATTTTTCATGCACAAAATTAAAAGATATAAATATTTATTTTTCTAGTACAATTTATTTTAGAACTTCTATGATCAATAGAGTTGATTCAACTTAAAATAAGAAATTTAATCACTAAAACTTATAAATATTTTTTTTAAATGTGAATGAGGACAAAGATAAGATAAGTGATTATAAATCATTAAATAAAATAAAATGCTTGGTCTTAAAAGTTGAATACACATGTCCATAAACTAGGTTTAGTATAGTGAAATTCATATTCATGGAATTTGGGTTGTGTGCTTTACCATCGATTTTTGATTAGGCTTGCCATGTATGCTTGAATATTTTTAGGCACTTATACCACTTGTTGGCATACATAGATAAAATTTACTAGTGTATTTTAAATCTCCTATTGCTCATGCATGACTTATTCTTAAATAAATATTTTATGATATACTTTCATTTGAAAACACCAAAAACACATTAAAAATAAGTACATTCTCTTATATATCTTGTAAATTATTAAAAAAATATAAGTATTCTCTTTTATGCAAGCACAGTAAAGTCCACCATGTTGCCACAGACTATTCACATGACATATTCTTAATGTATTATTCACACATGGCCATTGGAATAACAAGAGAAATTATTGTTCCTCTAATAATAATGAAAATCATTTGAATTTTCCTATGGTACAATATATCATAATATATTCTACACCATTTAATATTAAGCATAGAGCCTCATGGGCCTAAATTTCCATCAAAGTGCACATACATACACACACAAACATACTTGTGTCAACTAATAGAAATTATCATATAATATATCAGTTCAATGTTTGGGAATTATTGATATATGATAGATCCAATCATTCATAAGGCCCTAGCCAAATTCAAAGTGAATGAGACCATATTAGGTATGAGGTCAATTCATCTCAAATGCTTTGATATTTACTCATAATTTTATTTCAACACATTAATAAATTGCTCCTTAGGGTTGCAATGGTCCTTTGAACATCCAACTCACATTATAGATGGAATCACACTATGTATATAAATTAAATATCATAGGGTCCTACCACCTAATGACCCTATCCAATGATCACATTATTGATGTAACCATGTGCATGCTCAAGTAAAAGGAAAATGAGCACACCAATGATGATTAGAAAAATAAATCAATGAAAGAGCACTAACCTACCAAAATGAATTCTAACACCTTAGGAAATTTCAAGGGTCATCTTAGGTCTCATCCATAGCTTATAAGAACTTGCAAGAATAATAGCTTCCCTATGTGTAGTATGAGCTATGCAACTTCAACCCCTTAACATAAAATACATAGATCATAATTTAGCTAGGTTGAGCATATATTATCATTGATTTCACAAATTGAAAGCTTATGATATCAAATGATCACTCACAAGATAACATGAGTATAAATTATAAATTAAAAAATATAGTGGCTAAACAATTAACATAAAAGTGGAAAATAAGACACAAGAGCATGATTTAAGATTAATAATGAAAGTCAATGGGGCCCATTAAATACAGTTTTTATGACTGGTTATAAATATCTACACACTATAGAGTACAATGAAAGAATAAAAAAAGGGTATGCAATACTTAATGTTAGTTGGTTCTATGTTTTGAAAAGGATAACACAATCCTTGGTCTTCTCACCTCTTTTTTTAGATTTTAAATTTTTTATGCATACGTTTAGTGGAAACATAACACACACACACATACGCAAATAATCAACAATAAAAACTAGAATTTATTTTACTATAACTATTTTTATTTTATTTTTTTAACAAAAAGTGGTGAGCCATTTATAATATTATATTTAATAAATAGAAGTATACAAAAATTGGTTCAAAGGGTATATTGGTAGGAAGAACAAGTAAGAAACCTCTAGTTATAGCCCGGAATTAAACTACTATTATACCCAAAAACTAAAAACCCCCATAGAAGGTGACCTCACGTCACGGATTATAGAATTAAAACTAAGCCCCAAAAAGCATGGTCTCCCACCACAAATTACAATTTTTAAATCCCTCCCAAAATTTGAAAACCCCTGACATTTTACAATTTTTAAAATCCCCACAAATTTTCTTGAAAACCCCTAAGACAATTTCATCTTTTCATTGACCCCCCATTAACTAAATTTTTGTCTTTCCCTTCTAATTTATCTTCCAATTGAAGACCCCTTTCAAAGAAACTTCTGCTACGAACAAGGGCTCGGTTTTGGTTGGAAGAAGGAAGTGATGGAGATGCAACCACTATAGGCGTATATACTTGAGCGTTGGAAAACCCCCGAGTTGGAGCCTTCCGAATATGATTTGGAGCTTGGAAATTACCACGAGCTGGTAGATTTACCCCAAGTTGACTGCGAGCTGACTGGTTTACCCCAAATTGACCATGAGTTGGCTAGTTTGGCCCAAATTGACCATGAACTAGTAGGTTCACACCAAGTTGAAGGTCGAGTAAAACACCATTTCATGGAGGAGGTGGGTTAAAGATTTGGAGAAAAGCCAATTCATAATATTTCTCTTTAATTTATAGCTCCATCATGGAGCAAGTGTGCCTTTGATGTTTCCTTAAGGCTCACAGTAGAATGTTGTCATTGTTAAACTATAATGCCATCTTAATGGCATAAAAAAATTCTTCAAAACACTGCCTATTCTACACTAAATCCCTTGGGAGGAGCCCCCCAATAAACCCATCTCCGACAAAGAAATTATATTTTTGAATAGTAGAGGAAATTGCATTATCCAGAATGAATTGAACTTTAACATACTTCTAGCTAGCTCTTCCAATTCAACCAATGATTGAATGAAATCAAGAGCATTTGATAGGAAAATGGAGATTACCTATGATGGGTAGATAATACGGCGTGCCTTTGGGCTGGTAATCTAAAATATATTAATTTCAACTAATTGATAAACTAACATGAAAAAATAAATAAATTGAACTATTTAAATTTTCATTTTCCTAAAATATAGTTTGAAACAATAATTTCAATAACAAAGAAATCAAGTGAGTTAATATAGATGTTTCTTTCAAATCTACTTGGTTTACAATAGGCTTTCATATAATAAAACAAAGTATATAATTTATTAAGTTTTTGTATGAAATTTGTAAATAAATGTTTGTTCCTAATTATTTTATAATGATTTGATCAATTTAGTAATTATTGTTTGGTGATAAATGGTTGCTTCTTGTTGGTGTGTGCTTGGTTTTATTGACTCCTAAGGAAAATATGTTGCTATTATAAAATGCAAATTCATAAAAATAACATAATCTAATAAAATAAACAAACTCTTTCCTAAAATGTAAGGAATTACAATGGAGTTTTGTAGACCTAGAGAAAGATGCAAAACTAATTAAATATAATTATAAGTACTATACTCTACAAATCATAAACAATTCTAGTTGAAATAATTAGAATAAAGGGATACAAAGACCATAAAAGTGATAATCTAAGATGCTATAGGTTTATAGTGTTGTGATAATTTTTTCTTTAGAGACCCAACCTTTCCTCCTATTTATTTCTTCCATACTAAGAGTAATTATTTTATGATAGGGAGAAAAAAAAATAATAATAATGTAATGCCAAAGATAAAAATGATACTACTAAGTTATAAATTTGTAAATAATTTTTAAAATAATAATATTTCTCTTCTTAATACTGGTTAAACAAGGATTTTGTAACTAGTGCTAATATGAAACTTTGCATTGAAAATGCTAGAAATTACAAGGAGAAAAAAGAGCCAAAATAATAAAATTCATTGACTAATTATTTTAAATCCATAATTAGTGAAAGGGAAGTGAAGTTTAATGAGATGGTTATAATTTGAAACTAAGTGATCAAGAATTTAAACACTAAAAATAGTACCAAGATGGATGAATACAAGAGTATTCATGCACAAAATTAAATGATAAAAATATTATTTTCCTAGTTTATAATTTTTGGGAATTTTTGGGATCGATAGAGTGGTTCAACTTTAAAATAGAAAATTTTATCATTAAAAATTTAGAAAGAAATTTTTTAAAGGTGAAAAAGGACAAAGGAAAAGAAAGTGATTATAAAGAATAAAAAAAAATACAATGGTGGGTCCTATAAGTTGAGTAGACATGTCCATAAATTAGGATTAGTAGAGAGAAAATCATATTCAACCCATGTGGGTTTTCTACTAGACCATTGAATTATCATTGGGATTTTCATGTGTGCTTGAATTTTCTTAGGTACTCGACCACTTTTAGGCATACACTCAACCTAAATATGCTTAATATAAGAAATTATTAGTGTATTTTAAAGCTCCTACTATTTATGCACAACTTACTCTTGCATTTTTTTGGGTTCATGATTGTTAGGGTTAGAAATGGCAGACATCTAACAATTAAATGTAGATTTAATTAATAAATAGAGAAACTAAAACACACAAAATAAATTATAACACGAAGAATTTAATGTGGTTCACCCAATCCGGGCTATATCTTCCAAACCATAGCCATCCAATGATTTTATTATCAAGTGCAAAAACCTATTACAATCTTGCGAATAATCATGTTTTTCATCATGTTGTAACTCCCATCTGAACCAATTTTTAACAAGCTTAGAAGCTTCCAGATTAGGGTTCTACAAAGTCGAATTTTTTTCTTTTTTCATTAATTTTTCCCTTTTGCAATGATGATGCGAAAAAGTAGGAGGATACATGTCGGGGTGTATAGTATAGCATGATCAGTCACCACATACCAAAATTCTCCCACTTGGAGACTAATCAGGCTCTAGACCAACACAATCTCCCACTTGCAGACTGATCCTAGATGAAACTGCTGCACTTATAGCTCCCACTAAAAATAAGTACCTTGGACCTTACTGCTCTGTTATACTTAAATTCAACCTTGAAGGTCAGCCAAAGCTGAAGAGGAGCTCAGCTTCTCCCTTATCACCACCTTCATAAACATATCCGCTAGATTGACATCTGTATGTATCTTGTCCAGCTTGACCTGTCCATCCTCCAACACCGACCAAATGAAATGATATCTCAACTGTATGTGTTTTGTTTTAGAATGCAAGGTAGAATTCTTTGCAAGATGTATAGCACTCTGGCTATCTGTAAACAAGTAATTTCCAACCTATTGTTTTTCCAACTAATCCATGAAAAGTTGCAGCCATATCATCTTCTTTGTTGCCTCTGTTGCAGCAACATACTCTGCCTCTATGGTGGATAAAACAACCACCTTTTACAATTGAAAAATCCAACTCACTGTTGTCCTACCAACTATAAATACATAACCTATGGGTGTTGTCATAATAATGGTTTACAATTCCTGAGAGGAATGGATTTTAGCTGAAATCACATATTTTTAGAAAATATAATGATTTAAGCCTTAAAAAGTTTTATTTTAAGGATTCCAATTGAAGAGGGTTTGATCAAATCACCTTAGATCAAACCCCCTTGGATAGAACCTCACTAGTTTTAAACCATACCTATAAATGCGTCTCCTTTACACCTATCAAAATGCTGATAAAAAATCACTTTTGATTTAGATTTTGGGGATCAAATGAATTCATTTAAAATTTATTTCAAATGATTATGGTATTCCTCAAACAAGCTATCCAATGAATATAATTTTAATATATTTTGGTTTTGTTATGTATTTGTTTTTTAAGTTTTATTAAACATAGTTTTTCATTGAAAATGAATTTCTTTGTTCTTCACATGTGGAAAAATAGAAGATTATCAAAAAAAAAATTGAAAATATGAGTGCACCAGATATTGAAGTCCTTGATCCAACAAAAAAATTAAATTAAATTTTGACATATACAAAAAAAGTTACTCATTATACGTCGCGCTGTGTCTGAATTATAATTTGTTTGACTTTGAAACTTGATTAAGGAAAAATATTCAATAAAAAACTATCTAACCAAGTGGAAGCACTAGATATCAGAGTTACAAATCTAAATTTGAAAGAATTAAAATTTTATCCTTCATGGAAAATAAATTATGTGTTATACGGTGTGCATCACTTTTAAAAATGTTGTTTTCTGAAAAATCTATTTTCGTGGGAGATGGAAAAATAAGTGCAATTTGATTCCAAAAATTTTGAAAAAAATATTTTTAGAATCTATAGACAAAATTTGATGAGACTCTAGTTTTCACCATCTTCAAATTCCTCATAGTTTAGCCGCTATAGGTGCCCGAATGTGAAGATTTAGTTAAAAATAATAATTTCAGTGTCTAGTTTGGCCAAAAATTGCAAACCACTATTATGGGATCACCCCTATGGTACTCCGCCCGGTATCTATATTTCCTGCCAAATCCAAGTCAACATAGCCTTTTAAATTAGTATTAGAGCCCCCAAAACATAAATATTTATTGGATGTACCTCTCAAGTACCCGAGAATCCATTTTACTGCATTCCAATGCTCAACTTCGGGATGACTAAATACCTACTAACAACTCCTACAACATGTGCAATATTCAGTCTCGTGCATACCATGGCATACATTAAACTGCCTACAGCTAAAGCATATGGCATCTTGGACATTTTTTCTTCCTCCTCTTGTGTCTTTGGACAAATATCCTTAGTCAATTTAACATGACTAGGAAAAAGTGTGCTGACAGCTTTTGCATTCTCCATATGAAATCTCTACAAACCTTTTCAACATAATTAGCCTGAGATAAATTTTTTTTGTTTTTCCTATCTCTACAAATTTTCATACCAAAGATTTATTTTGCTGCCCCCAAATCCTTCATAAAAAAAATATTTTTCTAATTGTTGTTTTAGCTCACTCATGTGATCCATGTTAGACCCTGCTACAAGCATGTCATCAACATATAAACATAAAATAATGTAGCTATCATTATCCAACCTCTTAAAACAAATACAATGGTCAGAATTACACCTGTTGTAGCATTGCTCATCCATAAAACTATCAAATTTCAAGTACCATTGCCAAGGTGCTTGCTTCAATCCATATAAATTTTTTTTCAATCTACACACTAGTTTCTCCTTACCTTTGACCTCAAATCCTTGTGGCTGGTCCATATATATTTCCTCTTCCAAATCACTATAGAGAAATGTTGTTTTAACATCAAGCTGTTCTAAATGAAAATCTTCAGCATCCACAATACTTAAAACAATACGAATAAAAGTCATTTTAACAACTAGAGAAAAAATCTCATCAAAATCAATACCCTTTTTCTATGAAAATCCCTTTACAACTAATCTAACTTTAAATATCTTCTTACCTTCATCCTCCTCTTTCAGCCTATAAACCCATTTGTTTGGTAAAGCTTTTTTACCTATAGATAACTTGCATAATTCCCAAGTCTGATTTTTCAACAAGCAGTCCATTTCTTATTCCATTCCATGCTCCCACTGAACCTTGGTATCCACTTGCATAGCTTCATCATAATATTCTAGTTCACTAGCATCAGTTAACAAAATAGTATATAAAGAGGGAGAGAATATTTCTAGAGATCTACTTATCCTTGAAGATCATCTAACATTCATAGGAGTTTGTGGTATTTGTTGTTGTTGTTTTCCAGTATGAGGAACCACTGAAACATCATTGTTTGGAATATCATCCAACACTACATAATCATTTTCTTTCTTCTCATGTTGCAGCAATAGATCTTTGTACACCACTTTCTCATTGAATATGACATCCCTACTACTCACAATTTTTTGATTTTCAAAATCCCAAAGCCTATAACCAAATTCATCAATGCCATATCCAACAAATATACATTTCTTTGATTTTGCATCAAGTTTGGTTCTATTTTCAGAATCTACATGTGCAAATTCATTACAACCGAAGGTTGTGATAAAAGAATAACTCACCTTCTTACCTTTCCATGCTTCCTATGGAATACCACAACCTAAAGGATTAGAGGGACCTCTATTAATTAAATAAACAACAATGTTTATAGTCTCTGCCCACATTTTTATAGGCAACCCAACATGCAATCTCATAGTCCATGCACACTTCATTATTGTTCTATTCATGCACTCAGCCACTCCATTTTCCTGTGGAGTCCTTGAAACCATTTTCTTCCTACGAATACCATTAGAAGAACAATAATCTTCAAACTCTTTGTTGCAATACTCACCACCATTATCAGCTATGAGACATTTTATCTTTTTACCCGTCTCATTCTCAACCAAGCTTCTCCATTTTTTAAAAGTTTCAAATACATCAGATTTCTACCTAAGGAAATAAATCCATACCTTCCTAGTTGCATCATCAATGAATGTAACATAATACAGAGAGCCACCGAGAGAAGATACCTGAGTTGGTCCCCATACATCCATATGCACAAGCTCCAATTTTTCATCTTTATTTTGTTTCACATCTTTGCAAAAATTTACTCTCTTTTATTTTTCATATACACAACTTTCACAGAAATCCATATTAACATATTATAGACCTAGTAAAACATTATTTGAATGAAGTACTTTCATACCTTTTTCACTCATATTCCCAAGTCTATGCCACAGTGCTGATTCAGAGTCCACAAAAATTGTATGATCTTCTACCTACTGAACTACAACAACTGTTCCTGAACATTGACCTTTTTCTGTAACAATTAAAGTAGAAGGAACAGTATGACCTGTACAAAGATATAAGGTGCCTACTTTCACACCTTTTGGTACCACTAAGGCACCCTTTGTGACCTTCTAATTTTTATCACTAAATGTAACAACACAACCTTCATCATCTAGTTGCCCTACTGAAATTAAATTTCTTCTTAACTTTGGAACATACCTTACCTCATGTAGTAGCTAATAATTTCTGCAACTTAATCTTGATTCTTCCCTTTCCAACAATCTGACAGAGTTCATTATCTCCTAAATAAATCAGCCCAAAATCCCTTTGGACATAATCAAGAAATTAAATTCTATGGGGGGTAGCGTGAAATAAAGCCCTTGAATCTAACACTCAAGAATTATCAGCATTATCAAGGGAAAGAATCAAAGCATCCTCATCAGATTTATTACTTACCATATTTTCCTCTTTACTTCCTTTTTTTTCTCCTTCTTTATTTTTCTGAGACCAACAATCTTTCTTTAAATAACCTGGCTTACCACAGTACCATCAATCCCTCGTCTCTAGATTGGGACCTTTTGTCCTTTGATTTTTCTCATGACTTCCGATGATTTTTAGAATTGTTTCCTCTCTCTTTTGTTCTGCCCCTACTTTCTGCATTCAAAACACTGCCTGATGTGGATTTTCCACCTGAGCTTTTCCTATGAATTTCCTCACTCAAAATAACACCAACAACATTATCAAATTTCAATGTATTCAAACTAGAAATAGAATGGCTAACAACCATTACCAAGCTATTCCATCTTTTAGGAAAAGAACACAGAATCAAAAGAGCCCTAACTTCTTCATCAAAGTTTACTTTTATAGAAGTTAATTGACCGGTGACCGTATTAAACTCATTTAAATGATCAGTAACTGACCCACCTTCTACCATTTTCATATTAAATAAATGCTTCATAAGAAATACCTTATCGAAGCGGACGACTTTTCATATAATTTTTCTAAGGTTTCCATCAACTCTTGAATTGTCTTTATTGTTGTAATATTAAATGCCATAGATTTTGCTAGGCATAAACAAATACTGCCAAGAGCCTTTCTATCCAAAATCTCTCAGTCCTCATCAGACATTGTTGTGGGTTTCTTAGTTTTCCCTTCCAATGGCTGCCATAAATCCTTCTGATAGAGGTAGTCCTCCATCTGCATCTTCCATAACTGATAGTTCTGCCCATTAAACTTCTCAACCTTCTTACCTTTGTATTCCATTACTCCCACTCAACCATGAGACCTTCCTACAGACGATAATCAAACCACAACCCACTCTGATACCACTTGTTAGGGTTAGAGATGAAAAATATCTAACAATTAAATACAAATTTAATTAATAAACAGAGAAACTAAAACACATAGAATAAATTATAACACAGAGAATTTAACGTGGTTCACCCAATCTGGGCTACAATCTTGCAAATAATCACATTTTTCATCATGCTATAACCCCCATCTGAACCCCTTTTTAACAAGCTTAGAAGCTTCCAGATTAGGGTTCTACAAAGTCAGGTTTTTTAATTTTTTCATTGATTTTTCCCTTCTTCGGTGATGACGCGAAAAAGTAGGAGGAAAATTTTTCTTGGGGGCTACTGCACCCGAACCCCCGCCCGGGGCCCGACCCAGCCCCGAACCCTGGCAAGGATACATGTCAGGGTGTAAAATATAGCATGATCAGTCGCCACATACCAACAATATCCCACTTGGAGACTGATCAGGCTCCACACCAACACAATGATGTGCTTTCATTTTTTTTAAAACACCACAAGAATATTAAAATGAGAAAATTATCTTATATATTGTAAAGTATTAAAAATTATGACTATTCTCTTTGATACAAGTACACTAAAGTCCACCATGTTTATATATCATATTAACATGACATCTTCTTAATGAATTATGTATATATGGATATTGACATATAATATAAATGATTCAATATTTAATAAAAATGAAAATCATTTGAGCTTCCAAAATACACAAAATATCATCATATATTCTACACCATACAAATACCCTCATGGGTCTAGATGATCACCAACACACACATACACATGCTTATGTAAATTGATAGAAATGATCATATCCCTTCAATGTGTAAGAATTATTGATATATTATAGACCCACTCATCCACAAGTCCCTAGCCAAATTCAAAGTGAATGAGACCATAGGAGGTGTGAGGACCATCAATCTCTAATTTCGTGAACTATCCTCACAACTATATATCAAAATATTAAGAACTTGCTCCTTATAGTTGTGATGATCCTTTGAACACCAAATTACCACAACAGTACAAAAAATATTATAGATAGTATCACACTATACATATAAAAGAAATATTATAGGGTCATACCACCTAGTGACCCTACCTAATGAACACATTATTGATGCAACAATGTGCATGCACAAATAAAAGGAAAAGGGGCACACCAATAATGAATCAAAATAAATAAATCAATAGAAGATTACTAACCTATCAAGATGGACCTTAACACCTTAGGAAATTTCAAGGTTCATCTTAGAACTCATTCATCACAAGAACTTGCAAGCATAACATCATCCCTATGTATAGTGAGAGTTATGTGACATCAAAACCTTAGCACAAAATATATATGATCATAATTTATCTCTTGAGAACATATTATATCATTGATCTCACATCTTCAAAGCTTATGGCATTGAATGATCATACAAAAGCTAACATGATTACCATAATATATCTCAACAAAAGCATAGGGGTTGAACAATTAACATAGGCGTAGGAAGGAAGAAAAAAGAGCACAATTCAAGCTTACTAATTGCATTGAATGGAGCTAGTTGAATAATATTTTTCTTATTGGTTATTAATATCTAGGCACCATAAAGTACAACAAAAGCCAATAAATGAGGATGCAAGACATGATGTTGAGTTCAGACTTAGAATTTTCTAGCCTCCATCACCTTGAGGGCGCATTTTGATGTATGAGCAGGATGAACTTCAGACTTAGGTGTTTTTTCCTCATCCTCACTAGCCCCACAGCAACCTCAAATCTTTATAGGTATGGTACAAGGTTCCTCAAACACTTCTAAGAAACCAGAGGCAAAAATTAAGGAGAGAGCTCAACCTGATGTTCTCACAGAGCAGAAGAAGAATCCAAAAGAGGTTGTCCGGGACAATATTAAAAATATTTATTGTGAAATTATATTATTCACACGTTCACACTTCGATTGATACACTAAAAAGAATACACCTAACATATGCACAAACATTATATGTATATATGTCTCACAAATATTATCTTTAATTGTATTTAATATCAAAAAATCTATTGAAACATGATACTCTAGTAACTTCAATCTTAAAAATATTTACCAATACCCTGACTATACATCATTCTCTAAACATTCTTATTATATTCTTAATAATAAAACTAAATAGGATTATTATACATTAACACTTTCCCATTTAATATCTAACTTAGGGTATTAATATTTTTTCTAGTTAGCATATTAACTAAAAAGACTAACCTTAGAGATTGTTCATTTCCGCTTTCACATATTAAAAATGAAATAATTCCAATCCATAACAAATTAGTCTAATGGCCGGCAGCCCGGTTCAGCAGGCAACAATGCTGTGTTTCTTAAGCGACCTCAAGGCCAGACACGTGTATGTCAAATATTCTTGTGATACTAGTTTTGTCGCTCTCAATTGTGAATTAGCTTCGCATGATCCGCCTGCAACCAAACGACAAAAACATGAAACAATCCCTGCATACAGTGTAACGCATTCTCCGTCACGCACTCCATAAATTGGTCGTTCATCAGCAGAAGGAAACGGAAAATCTTCAGCCATGAGGACCGCCATGTGCTCTCTCTTCTTCTTTCTCTTTGCATTCACAGCTGCCGCATCTGAAAACATTTATGTATGGCCAAAGCCCATTTCTGTGGAAAGGGGAAATGAGACCCAAGTTATGATTCCATTATCTTCGGCCTTCCAAATCTCGTTTCCCAATCATACAAGCCTTACGAACGCAGTCTCCCGCTACCAACGCGTCATCTGGAAAAAGCCTTGGTATCCCATCCACTCACCCGACGCTGCACCATCCACGCCCGTTTCTTCCACACCTTTAAAACAGCTCAATGTGCTGGTCCGTGATCTCAACGCCGACCTCCAGCACGGCGTCGACGAGTCATACAATCTGACTGTCCCGGCCGACGGAACGCCCGTCATTTTATCGGCCCAGACGGCGTGGGGAGCCATTTGGGGTTTGGAGACGTTCTCCCAGCTGATCCGCGGCTACAATGCCACTTCCTTTTACCCTCTCCTCATCCCCGGCCCTTTGATGATCGTGGACTACCCGCTATTCCCACACAGAGGAATTACGCTGGACACGAGCAGGAACTTTTACCCCGTGAGAGACATTCTGCGGACCATCAAAGGCATGAGCTACAACAAGCTCAACGTCTTCCACTGGCACATAACCGACTCGCATTCGTTTCCGCTAGAGTTGCCTTCCGAGCCCGCCCTGGCGCAGAAAGGATCGTACCCTGGCATGACGTATACAAACCAAGATGTACGTACGATAATCGAATATGGTCGAAATCGTGGCGTCCGTGTCATCCCAGAAATTGACGCTCCAGGTACGTATATACATAAATGGGTTTACTTTCTTTACTTTCTTTTCAAATATAAATGATTTCGTATTACGAAAGCATAAATTTCATCGTGTTTGTAGTCTTAGAAAGCTTCTGTAATTACCTGTTGACATCTATGGCCTGTATTTTTACGAAACTCCTTGAAAGAGACTTCAATGGCTGATCTACTGCGGGATTTAGCTTGGATAGAATGTGAAATTTTGGACGGTTTTAGAATTATAATTCACAGGTCAACCGATATATGTCATAGCTTAGAAAGATCCTTCAATTCAAGGATTTGTTAGTCATAATTTCTTGTTATCTTAGCGAGTAGGGCTATATTGTTCATCTTTATCCTGCAACGTGATAAATGCCGCCCATCAGCAGGAATTCATTCGATAAACTTACAACTTTCAATTTTGATTTTTTTCGTACATAGTTTATTATTAATATTATAAATTATATATTAAAAATATCTTTTCAGTTTTTGGCATTTCAATTTTATTTCTATTTCTTTCGAGGAAGTGGGATATATGAAGATTTTAGAATCCTTACCACAGAATAGTTAAAATATTTAAAACAAAGTATTACACTAAATAAAACAATTTAATATAAAATATCAATTCATTTAAAAAATATATATTTTAAATATAAATTAAAGTATTTTTTAAAATATCTTTAAAAAATATGGTGTTAAATTTAAATGGCTTAAAGTTTTATATGAAAATATAAATTTGATTTTATAAATTAAAAATCAAGTTTGAAGATTATTAAATTTCGAAGATATTTGTTCTATATATTTAATGTTAATATTGTAATGTAAAATTAATGTATCTTTATGTGAATTTTTATTTAGTTTTGGATTTATTTTGTTCAAATATCATAATATAAATATATATTAATAAATGACACTTTTTGTGTATGTTTGAATCATGACAATATTCTTCTTATTAATTTTATTTTCATTCATATAAATCTAATTGTATATTGTCTCCACTTATGCAAAACTTAATATATTTTCACTATTTTATCTATCTATATTAATTTTTTCATTTTCATATATTCCTTCTTTACCTCAAAATTTCAATTTTCATCCTTAGGTTGAATTTATCCTAGTTAGAATTGGTGATCTACTTCAATTTTGTGACATGTGAGACAAAAGCTAAAATTTAAAAGTTCAAATAATTTTTTTAATATCGTTATCTCTTTTTATTAGCTATTTTTAGTTGAATTGATGCTTGTTTGGATAAATAATTATTATGTTTTGATACTTAAAGACATTTGATGTGCAATAAATTCTTATGAACGCCAAAAAAAAATCACTAGAGCACACTTATCATTAGACCACACTTTCACTTTTTGAAGGGTCAATACTATTCTTAAACCCCCAAAATTGAACACATAAATATTTCTATCTAATTTCTAAACCCCTGAGTTTAATTTAATCTAAATGAATTGTACTTTAATAATTACAATTATTTTAATTTTAATTATATTAAATAATTTTATTTCATTACAAATATTTATACACATTTTGCCATTAATTGTCTTATTATATGTAATTGCCGAAGAACTTTATTCTGATCAATATCTTCTTATGCTGATCAATCTAATTGCTCATTGAAATGATTTCTTACATATAAAATATAGAATCTCGTTGTTTTATTCCATTTGTTTATTCGATTCTCTATCCATAGGACACCATCACACATTTGAGAATTCAGAATTGACAATTTTCTCTTCACATGGATAAAAGTTCAAATTATGTTCATCTTGACTGGGCAAAGAAACAGTTTATAGCTTTATTTGTTTTGCTTATTGAAAACTTAAATGCTTCAATGGTTTCAGGGCATACCTTGTCGTGGGCTAAGACCTATCCAGAGATTATGACATGCGCGAACACATTTTGGTGGAAGCCCGGCGAGGAGCGAACAGCGGCGGAGCCTGGATCTGGCCATCTCAATCCTCTCCATCCCAACACATACAAAGTAGTAAAAAACGTCGTAAATGATGTGGCTTCCATGTTTCCTGATCGTTTCTATCATGGAGGCAACGACGAAATCATCCCTGGCTGTTGGAAGGAAAACGCCGACATTCAAAACTTCCAAGCTCAGGGAGGAGCCCTCAGCGAACTGCTCGAGAAATTCGTGAACACAACCCACCCTTACATTACTGCCCACAACAAGACCGTAATATATTGGGAGGACGTGCTACTGGACGCAACGATAAAGGTAAGAGCAGATCTTCTTCCCAAAGAGACCACCATTCTTCAGACCTGGAACAACGGCCCCAATAATACAAAGCTCATTACTTCAGCGGGCTACCGGGCCATCGTTTCGTCTGCAGATTTCTACTATTTAGACTGCGGCCACGGGGACTTCGCCGGCAACGACAGCCGCTACGATAAACAGATTGCTGACGACCCGGGGAATCCTTTCAACTATGCTGGAGGCAATGGCGGGTCGTGGTGTGGGCCCTTCAAGACTTGGCAACGAGTTTATGACTATGATATCACGTATGGCCTGACCGCCGAGGAAGCTAAGCTTGTTTTAGGGGGAGAGGTTGTCCTCTGGTCTGAACAGGCTGATGGAACTGTCTTAGATGCTCGACTTTGGCCCAGAGCTTCTGCCATGGCGGAGACATTGTGGTCGGGAAATAGAGATTCAAGTGGGAAAAAGAGATACGCAGAGGCCATTGAGAGATTGAACCAGTGGAGATATCGGATGGTTAGTAGGGGAATTAATGCAGAGCCTCTGCAGCCATTGTGGTGCCTTAACAACCTTGGAATGTGTAACTTGAATCAATAAGCATATCCTAGCTTGGCTAGAGCACCTAGTCCCCTGTGTTCCTGTGTTATACCTTCAATTTTTCTGGCACAATGCCTAGTCAACCCCATTGCTCGGTGTGTGGAGCACTGGACTGCATCTCCTCTCCATTGTTTGAATTTATCAAATTCAATATTGAATTCAGTATTTATAACTTCCGGTTGTCGCGAAAGTAGTCCAACTTCCTGGTATTAGTTTTGAATTCGTTACTTGAAGTATTTAGGTTTCAATAATTTAATTTTCATTTTTTAGGAGGGTGGGTCCAAAAATAAGAACATCAAAATTGAATGTATTCAATTAAATTGAGCTAAATTGGGTTAGATGTTGCAAAGTTTGAAGTGGTGGATTTTATTTTATTTTTTATTATTACTTTTTTTATAAATAAAATATTAAAAAAAATTGATATACGAGTTTTTCAAAATTTGTAATTAGTATAGATATTTTAAATATATTTATGAAGATATTTTATTTATTTGAGATTTTTTTCTTTTATTTGTTACATAAGATTTTAATTTTATTGAAGTTTTATATTTTATTTTACTAAATTGTTTACTTTATTTTTATTTTCAAAACTTATTTTACTTTTATATGTAAATTCTATTTTTGAAACAACCATTCATTATTTCAATAATTTTTTTGTTTTATTTTACTTTGAAACTTGTGTAGTATGAATTATATACTCATATGTTAATTTTTAAAGTCTAAATTTACAATTTTAGTTATTCTTTTATATGTGTTGGTTGTGCTTTTTTTATATACATGGCCATGGCATAACACTCTTTGTGTTATTGTCATTATAGAATATCTCTTGGCATAATTAAAAAATAGTCACATTTTTATTAATTAAATAATTTTCTTCCTATTAAAGTTTTAGAAGGTGATCATTTTGCTTGGCAATATTTTGTTTCAATTTCTCTATTCAAATTTATAAATTATAATTTTATAATAATAAAATTTGTATATCCATACAAATTCACATATAATTTTCTTCCTATTTTGTTGGAATGTCTTAATAGAACTAGACATAATAAGAAGTGACATGCTATTGTTCTAAGTTCATATCATTACTTACTTTATTGACTCTTTTTTATGTCTACCTACACACGTTTCCATAAATTTAACATTATCTTAGCTATATTTATATCTAGTATGAGACACTCACCTTATTATTAGTCCCAAAGGTTATATACATATATTCTAGTGAATCTAAGACTTGTCACATACTGCCTATATTTAATCCCTAAACACTCAAGGTTAACCTATATTCAATTTTTAAATATCAAATTCCTTATTACCACTTTATTTTAATAACTACTACTAGGAATTGACTTGGTACACATTTGAATGATTTTTTAATATATCTAGGATTTTATTTACACTTACTTTTGAAATTAAGCTCTTAAGTGGGTCTACTAATGCTAAAAGGTAACATATGAGAATGCTAGGGTGTAAGAGAAATCTTGTGTATACCAAATTTATTTTCTTTTACTTTTTTTTTGTATGTTTTCTTTTATATTTTAGCATTTAGCTAGTCAACAAAGATCCTATTGCATTCCATTATAGTTACATATCTTACCTTACATCAAGAGATATATGTTCTACTATGAAACTTGAATTTCATATTCACTTTCCAAAAGTTGTTGACTATAACAAGGGAATCAATATATGTTCAACTATGATGCTTCAATTTCATATCCACTTTCTATTTATTTTTTTAATTATTATAAGGGAATCAATTGGTATATGAGATTCATCAAGATTGAAAAGCTCATGCTTAGTTTATTTTTCATCACCTATTATATTTCTAGAGTTTATGATAGTGAAGAAACACATAGAAAGGTGCATTGGACCTAAGAGTGTTTTTGGTGTGCGATGCATTGATATCTATCATCATTACATTTGATTTAGGATATTCAACTATATATGTGACTAAATACACATCTAATCCTTTGTGGTGAACTAAGATCACCCTATATGAGGAATTTCATAGAGATACACTTTGAATTATTATTAGAAGGAAGAGAAGAAGGTATAATAAATTTGGAGATGGATTTATCTTGTATTATCTATTAAATATTTAATTTATACCTTATAATCAAATAATGGAATCTTCACATGTTAGAAGCCCATCATGATATATTATATCATTCTCATGATTGTAATCAATAAATGATATATTATCTGTTTGTTCCATTGCATACATAAGAATGCCAACCACACTAGCATAGGGTACACTGGTCATGTCCTCCATCTCAGTAGGAGATTTTGGACAATCCTCAACATATAGCTTCGTTCCCTGCAAGACTGGAACAACTAGCTGCTTGCAATCATTCATACAAAATCTCTCTAGAACAGTCCTAATATACTTACTCTGACTAAGCCAAAGTTTTCTATTCTTCCTGTCCCTGGTTATTTCCATCCCTAGAATATACCTTGCTGCACCAAGATCTTTCATTTCAAACTTAGCAGACAACTGATACTTAAGATCAGAAATAATTAGCTTACTATTGCCTATGATCAACATATCATCAACATAGAGAGCAATAATAAGCACTCGATCACTTTTAGCTTTATAATAGACACAATAATTAGATTTTGATCTCACAAATCCCAAAGACAATACAAAAGTATCAAACTTTTGGTACCACATTCTAGGAGACTGTTTTAACCCATATAGAGATTTCTTCAACTTGCATACCAGTTTTTCTTTACCTTTTTCAACAAAGTGCTCAAGCTGGGACATGTAAATCTCTTCTTCAAGATCACCATGAAGAAATGTTGTCTTCACATCCATCTGTTCGACCTCTAATTCATATGCTGCTGCAAGTGACAAAAGAAATTTGATAGATGTCAGCTTAGCTACAGGAGAAAAAATTTCCGCATAATCAATTCCCTCTACCTAGGAATAACCCTTCCCAACTAACCTTGCCTTATATTTTTCCACATTGCCATCTAGACCAATCTTCTTTTTAAATACCCATTTGCAGCCAATAGCTTTTCTACCTTTAGACAAGGGCACCAAACTCCAAGTTTCATTCTTTTCTAATGATGTCATTTCTTCATTCATGGCTTCCAACCAAGAGTCTGAATCAGACATTCTAAATTCCTTTTTCACAATCCTAGGCTCATCAGTGCTAGAAATTAAAGCATAGGCACAAGTAGAATCTATCAAAGAAAACCCATACCTATTAGGTTGCTTTCTTTCACGAGTTGACCTCCTCACTTGCTGAGGCTGAGGTTCTTCTTCTTTAGAACTTTCAGAACTGCTTGAGCTCTCTTCAGTTTTAGGTACATTTTGAATTTTCAATTCCTCTTTATCTGGTGTAGGAGGAATTTCAACTACATCCTTATTTTTTTCTGACTTTGTCTCTGACTGCAGATCCAAGGTAGAAGGCTTTAGCTCACAAAAGATTACACTTTTGTTGTATACAACCTTCTTTGTATCAGGATTCCAAATCTTGTATCCTTTTATGCCAGCACTATAGCCAATAAAAATAGATTTAACAGCCTTTTTCTCTAGCTTAGACCTTTTCTCATATGGCACATGAGCATATGCCTCACAGCAAAAAACACGAATATGTCTTAAAGAGGGATTCTTACCAGACCACGCTTCCAAAGGTGTTTTCTCAACAAGAGCAGAATTTGAAGAATGATTTATTAAGTAACATGTTGTAGCAACTGCCTCAGCCCATAACTTCTCCTCCAAGCTGACACTACTCAGCATACTTCATGCTCTCTCCATCACTGTCCTATTGAACCTTTCTACAACTCCATTATGCTGTGGAGTATAAGGTGTAGTCTCATGTCTTTTAATCCCATAGTCTTTTCAATACCTCTCAAAATCATCAGAACAAAATTCACCACCATTATCAGTCCTTAAACCTTTAATTTTTCTACCAGTTTGATTTTCAAGAAGGTTCTTAAATTCCTTAAACTGACTGAACACTTCTGATTTACTTTTCAAAAAATAAACAAATTCTTTTCTTGAATAATCATCAATGAACAACACATAGTATCTTGACTTAGACAAAGAAGGAACATTCACTGGACCAAATACATCAGAAAGTATATAATCTAGCAAACCAAAAGATTTATGAGGACTGGAATAAAAAGAAACACGATGTTGCTTTCCATATATACAATGTTCACAGAATTCAAAATCAAGGTTACAATCTTCAAGCCCCTCAACCAGGTTTTTGTTCTTCAAGGTTTTTAAACCTTTCTCTCCAATGTGGCCTAGCCTATGATGCCAGAGCATAGTCTTTTCTGCTAGAAGTTTAACTTCCATAGATTTTATACAATTAGGAACATTTCCCTCTTTTCCTCCATGAGTAGCCTTATGTGACTTTACAGAGACATTGTTGCATTGAACAGCATGTGCATCCAGCTTGTACAAGGTACCAATATGAGCACCCCTTGCTAGCACCATTGAGCCTCTAGTCATCTTACAGCCATTTCCAGAGAATGTGACTTGCACTCCAATATCATTCAGCTTACTAACAGACATCAGATTTTGAGCTAGACCTGGTATATGCATTACATCATTAATTCCCTTCACTCTTCCATCAGGGAATTGAATTCTAAATCTTCCACGGCCAACAATCTCCAAAGTTGAATCACTTGCCAAGTACACCTTTCCACCATCGTATTCTTCATACTTCGTAAACCAGTCTCTATGAGATGTCATGTGGAAAGATGCTCCAGAATCAATCAACCAGACATCATCTGATGCCTGTGTAGCCAAGGCTGCAATGAAGGCATTTGCATCACTATAAGAAGAATCATTGTCAGAAGAATACTTCTTCTTTTTCTTCTCCTCTTTACAATCCTTTTGGACATGACCAGGTTGCCCACAGTTCTAGCACTTCACCTTGGACTTCTTGCCAGGAGACTTTGATCTCCCCTCTGATTTTGATTTGGACTTCTTGTCCTTCTTCTTGCCTTTCTCTTTCAATTCGCCTCTAACAGTAAGAGCCTCCTTCACCATCTCAAAAAATTTCCTTCTTATTTTTTCTGATAACAAAGAAGCAACAACATCTTCCATCTTGAAACTAGATGTTGTACTCCCAATAGCCATCACAAGGTGATCCCATGAATCTAGAAAAGAACACAATATCAACATACAATGATCCTCTTCATCAATCTTCACACCAACAGATGTTAACTGTGCAATCAGCATGTTGAATGCATTCAAATGATTAGCTACAAAACCTCCTTCCTGCATTCTCAAAGTGTACAACTTCTTCCTCAGGAATAGTTTATTCACCAAGGACTTCCCCTGATAAATAGATGCCAGTCTCTTCCACAAGGAAGATGCAGTCTTCTCTTCATGCACATTGAGAAGAATGGAGTCTGCCAAACAGAGCCTTATCAGCCCCTTAGACTTTCTATCTCCAAGGTCCCAATCTTCTTGTTTCATGCATGTAGGCTTAGTTCCAGACACAACAATTCAAAGATCACGATCAACCAATAAATCTTCCATCTTAAGTTTCCACAACTCAAAATTTCTACCATTGAATTTATCTATTTCAATCTTTCCTGACGTGCTTGTCATCTCAATCTGTAATTCAAAATTAACAAACTTCTATAGGACTCCCACTGAATAGAATTGACTCAAAAAACCCAACGTACTCACAAGGATAACACAACTGGCTAGGCTCTGATACCACTTGTATGGAAAGCTAAGGTGCAGAAACAACTCTCCTAACATCTAAACCTCAGAGAAGAATGCAGAGGCACTTTTAAATTTTACAATTACAGTCAAATTAAGATGCACTTGAAAGCAATAACAAAAACAGAGTATTTGACAAACACATATGAACACCAGATTTACATGGGAAAACCCTTACGGGAGAAAAACCCACCACACCAAGAGAAATCACTTTGTATTATAGTAATGGATATTACATACAAATATCAGACTTACCTTTCTGATGCCATATTTTAGCAACATTCACCATGAACAACCTTGTTACAGAACATTCACATTATAGTCTTCACAGAATAGAATTCATCCACTGATCATACAATCACACAACAATCTGTTGATCCATCCAACCATCAAACCAGACATCAACTACTACTCCAGACTATATTCATGTCGCCCTTGTCTATTAAGCTTCCTCTCAGAACTGCCACAATGAACTATCTTCCAACGGTTCCCATTCGGCTTCTCTGATTGTTCCACGAGATGCCACATAGGAAATTCAAACGGTCAAAGGAACATTCAACTGAGTTCACATGTCGGTGAGACACAAGAAGTGTCTCCTCGATGCTCAACAGTTTCATATTGATATCAGCATAAGTTCCAACAGTCAGTAAGGCAATATAGTGAATGCCACAAGTCATACCGAAACCACCAACATCCATTTCATTCCTATCGACAAGAGTCTCCTCATCAGAAAGACTTATACCGATGCTCACAAGTCACAACGACTTCAACTTTTCCATTGGCAAGACTTTACTGCTCGTCAAAAGGTTACACTGAGTCTCCTCAAGTTTCACCAACTTCAGTTTTCCTTTCGGCAAGACTATTGCTCTTCGCCAAGACCTTATACCGAGGTCCTACGTCATACCGAGCACCCCAATCACCAGTTGACAAGACTTATCACCTTTTCTGAGAGTTCTTATCGAACACATATGTTACATCGATGGCCATTTACTATCGGCAAGGCTCTGTTCAAGTCATACCAAAACATTGGCTTTTCCATTGGCAAGACCTCACAAGTCATCAAGACTTCATACCGATCGCCTTGAGCTACTTCGATGACTTCAGTTGTATCCTCGTCGGCGTGGCCTTCCATTCTCGCTGAGACTTCTCCCTGAGACCCTTGTGTTACCTTGATAGCCATATGCTATCGGTGAGACATTCTTTAGTCGCTGGGACTTCTTCTTGAGTGTTCAAGTCACCCCAAAGCCCACGGTTGTTATGAGTCTCCCTGACACCTGATATGAATGGCCTGTCGGCCAGAGATCTCCACTTAGTAAGAGGTCACACAGAACACAAAATTTCATAGCGATAGGATCATTCGGTGAGATAGAAGCAAGGTCACAATAACCTAAACTGTTCAACAAGATTCAAACTACTAGTCGGCCAGACAAAAAAGATGTCACACCGACTTGGCCCTTTCAGAGGTTTCAGCCTGTGGGATTGAGGCACATATTTCCAACACAAGTTGCGTAGACACCAATATTCCCTTCGGTGGGACTATTGCTACTCGCCAGGAGAACATACCGAGGTTCCAAAGTCACATCGAAAAGTTCTACCATCGGCAAGACTTATCGCTATCACCAAGAGATTACACCGATGTTCATACCCATCAGCGAGAGAATCAACCATCGGAAAAACTTCTTACCGAGGCTTCCATGTTCTCTTGAAACCATTGTTCACCAAGAGTCATACTAAAGACATCCGATAATAAACACATGTTGCATTGTCAGCAAGACTTATCGCTATCGATGAAACATCATACCGAGGCAAGTCTTTCAGCCAAGGGTCTCCCCAATGTCTTTGAGTGTAACATTGTCGACAAGACAATCCTTCATTGCTAAGAGTTCTTCCCGAGTGTTCAAGTCACCTCGAAGACTCCAAATGAATACTTATCGGTGAGACTTTCCATATCAGTAAGACTACATAACGAAAAATTTGTGTTACTTTGATGACACAGTCACCACAAGTCTCCCCAACCAACACATGGAACTAAATCATTGGCCAGAGACTTCCCCGAGCGGAGTGAGATATAAATTGTCATAGCGATCAACATGTCACAGCAATAGGTCCATTCAGAAAGACAGAAGCATTGTCTTGACAACCTATACAAACCACAAGGTTAACCAACTACTAGTCAACCAGACAATAAAGATGTCTCACCGACATGGCTCTTTCAAAGGTTTCAACCTGTGAGATTGAGGCACATTATTTCCAACATTTAAAGCAACATCTCATCAGATTTCATTTTTAGAGGTTTAGCGTTTTGAGAATTTCATGTCCAGATTTTGTTGTGTGGAATCACCATAAGATCACAACCAAGGAACAGATTCTTGTGACAGTAATTATGTGATCCATAACTCTATTGGTCATATGGCACAATTGTGCTATAACAAATACAGGATGCATTCATGTGTGACCCAAGTTTAATGTGGTTATGTTGTGATAGAAATGGAGGCACTCATATAATGTAGTTAATTCAGGTTGTATAATGTAGGTGTCAATCATCATTGGGTGCATTCAGGTTGTCTCAAGTTTAACAGGTTAGGATGTAATTATAGCATGATCGAAGAGTGATTACCTCTTGCTGCAATAAAGAGCCTATAACTCTGGTTGATATGCAGAGTGGTTGTGTTATATCAATTATGTAGTTCATTCAAGCACAACCCATGTTTAATGGGCTATTCTAGAGAGTGATCAAGATTTTCTAAACCTTATGAATGTTACTTGACATATATTTGCATAATCTCAAATTCCTTCAGAGGCTTTTGAAGTATCAATGTATCCTATATAGGGTTTAGAATGATTTTTTTAATTAAAAAAATAAATAAATGATGTATTTCCCTGTAATTAGATAATGTGGAGATCTCCTAAATCTTCCCCAGCACACTATCCTCTTTGGCACTGTATTCATTACTCCAACTACTAGGGTTTTACATGTGACATCTTTAATATCTTCATGACCGTGGTTTTTAAATAGATCTCAGTCTTTGCATTAATCCTATTGATGTTCAAAATAGCAATACAATAGTTAAACAAAATATCACTATTTTGATCTCCTGAAAGAGAAAGAATAACACATGGATATCTAACTCCCAAGGTCCTAGTAATCGGTTCTCGAATGTGTTGACTTCACTCAATGGTTGATGTGAACTATAATGTTCAAGGGGCCTACTAGTGTTGAGCTTCTGGATCATTCTAAGATCAAACATAAACTTGAACCTACTTTAACTCAGGTTTTTAAAGTAACAGAAAATGATAGATCAAAGCTTTAGAACTTAAGAGAATGCTATATCATCCAACTTAACCAGACTAGTTACCCTTTCAAGGAATTTCTAACTAAATACTGCAGAACAAAATTAACTTGTGATTAACACAATTTCACTCATTCACAGTGTTGTTTCCAAAAGTAGATTGCAAGTTACCATTTAAACAAAACATAAAATAAGATTTCATTCCTTGAAAGCTTTTCAAATCAAATGATTAACCCAAGATAAATACCATTATGGAACACAATATGACGTAGACCTAAATTTGGTTGCTTCTACTATTAGTGAAACATATAAGCAACATTTACAAATCTGGCACAATCACCAGTGTACAGAAAACCTATGTCTTCAGATTATCTCCATCTACACTAAGAAAATTTGAAAGATACATTACTGCCTTATGTCGAATCTAACTCCTACTCTATTGCTATCCTTAAGTTTCTCTTACTTCTTAGAAAAACTCCTATTGTTCTTACTTTTCTCTTCTTCTTTTTCAAAAGAGGCAAAAAATGCCATATATACAGAATGTACCCAAAAAGAATGTGTTGGCCCCTATTTTATTTTTAGGTTTTACAAAAAAAATATCCTGCCTTTAGAAGGGTCAGCTCCCAGATCTTTTTAACTAGAGTTAATGATGCATTCAATTGCATCCCCCGTGTCCATGCCGGTGAAAGATTGCTCCAGGGATGACCTCTAGATCTTTTGCAACTATGGCATTTACTTCTGACCTCTGTGTCCATCCTCGTACTTCCTTGAAGGGTCGCTTTGAATGCTCTAAAGAATTATCATTAATGCCAATCCCCCTTTGCCAGTAGCAATCCGAGCTGTCACTGTGACTCATAGTTTCTTCTTCCTTTCTACCTACTTCTCACTCCAGATCTTCCTGCAAGTTGATCCTCTTGAGAGACAACATCTGAATTCCTGTCTAGATCCAAACATAATTGTTCCTGAGCCGATCCATGAGCTCGTTCACATAGTAGATCCACACTGGTCACATTCTATTGATCTTCTTCATAGGGGTATTCAATCAGTCAAGCTGCCCAGGGTTCACCTTTAGTTCTCTCTGATTGGTCGAACACACTCCACATAAGATTCTCGAGCAGTCAAAGGTCGTCCAAACAAAATTGCATGTCGATGAGACACTAATCGTGTCTCCCTGATGCGATTATACTTCATAGCAGCATCGACATAACCTCAAACTGTCGGTAAGACTTCATAGCGAGTGGCCATAGCCATATCGATATCCATAGTGGTCGCCGAGACAATCACTATCAGCCAAACATCATAGTGAGTCCTCAAGGGTTATACCACTGCGTGGCTCCATTGGAAAAACATTTGCATTTGGAAAAACTCCTTTCAGTCGGTAGGAGGTCATAGCAGGCGCTAAGGGTCATACCGATATCCTTTTCCATTGGCAAGCTCATCACTATCGGCAAGACTCATGTTAGTCGATGAGAGATTACGGTGATCCCTTCATCTTTCAGTGAAACACCACCAGGTCGGTGAGAGATTACCCCGAGCTCGAAACCTTACACCAAAATTACAACCTTCGGTGAGACAAACAAGCATCGGTGAGACATCTCCCCAATCTCAAAACATTATACCAAAGGTTTCACTAGTCGGCAAGACTTCATCGGGTTGGCCAGACATCATGCCGAACAACCAAAGTTATAGCGATATTCCCTTTCATCGCCAAGACAATCGTACTTGGCAAGACATCATATCGAGCTCAACATGCTACACCGAAGGCACAAAACATGTTAGCGAGAATACCACTAGTCGGTGAGATATCATGTCGAGCTCTTCCATTCTCCCCAAACTCGAACTATTTGGGTGAGACCTTGCTTGGTCAACGAGACCTTTCACCAAGCTCAAAACACTATGTTGAAGGGAGAATCCCTTGGCATGACTAACAACCATCGGCGAGACATCTCTTTTCGCTTAGATCTCAGCAATTGGCCAGACCTCACAGCAAATGTAAACCTTTCTCCCTGATGCAGCCTTGTGAACAATTGTCAGGGAGACTTTCATTTGTCAGAAGGACCTTACTCTGAAGCCACTTCGTTTCGGCGAGACCTTAGCCCATTGGTAAGACATCACACCAAAGGTAAACCACTCTCCCCAATGACACCTCCTTCTTCGGTGGGACCTCTTTCAGTTGGCAAGACGTTACGCTGAACCATGAACCTTTGGTGAGACTTTTCCTCTTCGGCCAAACCTTATGCCAAAGGAAATATCTCTCAGTGAGATCTCCTCGATGACATCTTTATGTTGGCGAGACTTCTTTGGGTTGGTGAGCCCTATAAAACCTCATGGCGACTGAAATGTCTAGGCGACCAGTGGATCCCAAATGAAAATAACACACTTCCAATCAGTAAGACATCTGAAAGGTCCCAACCAATTTCTTCTTGAAGAGTTTTATGCTAAATTGGATTGAGGAATGATTCCTAACTGACTTTACTATGAAATGAGATCAAAGGTACAATTTAATCCTGCACAACAGTGCCTCCATTAGTTCTCAAAAGCAATAAAATATACCATTTTTATCATTTCATTCAATTTTTAACAAAAAGAAACCCAACTCTATTTAAGGTAGAACCAAATTCATCAGAACAAAGGACAAACATAGGAGGAAAACAAAAGGACTCCTAAGACCTAAGCAAACAACCAAAGGCGAAGAAAGCAAAAGAAAAAGAAGGGGGACCCATTTTGTTCTAGAATAAAATGGGGTGGTTATGCAAGGCATAACAAATGGCAACTCGGCTGGGAAAATGGTTTAACCATTTTAAAGAAACTGAATTATTTAGCTACCCATAACTCCTGGTTTATGAACATCACAACTCCAATTTGGTCAGTTTTAACAACTAAGGTTGAGCTAGAATCTCAAATGTAATCCAACACTAGCTGCCCCTAAATCTATGTGTGTGCTTGATGGTGCATCACTCTTTTATAAAGTTTTCTTCATATTTTGAACAACAATGTGCAAGATTTGAACTACATGAGTTGATTCCCTTTAGCTATTGTGCAACGATATCCTGGGCATTGCTCTATTGCTAGTTAGGCATCCATAGCCCTGATGGAGATACCTCTAGTTTTTTCACAACATTTCTCTACTGCCAGCCAGGCGTCCATAGCCCCGGTAGAGATACTGGAATTACCCATTCATATTGAGTCTTTTTTTCTTTTAGATATTTCCTTTTCTTTTTTTTCTTTTCTCTTGGAGTTTTAGATATTTCATTTAATTTTTCTCAATATGTCAAATGTTTGATATCTGTTATGGGTTGAAAACTACCATGGACCTCATAACAACATATGGGGGATCAGATTTTTTACTCAAATCTTACAACACCATCACCCTAAGATAGATATACCATTACAAAAGGAGATGATCTTGATGATTTGTGACAGATTCAGAGGTAGCTAATGAAGATTGTTCACTTTGCACCTTGTTTTCAAGACTTTCCACAACTCTTATTGACAATGGGCATAAAACAATGAATTTAGGACAAGATCACCTTATCAGGAAACCTGAAAATATCTAAAACACTTCTCTCCTAATAACCAAAGTATACTTTTAGATAACAACCTGCCATTTGAGATGGAAAGAACAAATAAACCCCAAAGAACTAAACAAAACAGACACCAAACAACCAAGGAAACGAAAAGACAAAAAGAAACGACAGACACACATACAACAAAACTATTTACAAATAGAAAAACAAATTATTTACATGAATGTACAGAAAATTATCAAATTTTATGACTCAGAATAATGTTTAAGAAACTGTCCATTGACAGGCAATGGAATAGGTTCTCCCATTAGACTACTTAGTCAGAAAGAATTCTCTACAAGGATCTCAGCAATTTGATAGGGACCTAACCAGAGCTTGTCAAATTTTTGGTGACTACCCTTCTTTTCGTTAGCTTTATCCCATAGCAACACAAGGTTTGATATTATGAAAGCCTTGATTTTGACTCTTTTGTCAAACCAACATTTGACAACAGCCTGATGTCTAAAGAATTGTTGCAACGTGGCATCCTTCTACTCTTCTAATTTCAACAAGGCAGCTAATCTTACTTCTATCCTATCATTACTAGAGTAGAAGTTCTACATAAACTTAAGGATAGGTATTTGTAGGTGGATAGGGAACAGAGGCTCTTGTCCATACACTAGTTTAAATGGTGAAGTTTTTAGAGTAGCCTTGATCCTAGTCCTATCTGCCCACAACGCAAATCTTAGTTGGGTGTGCTAGTCCCTAGGATTGTTCTCTAACAGTTTTTTAATTACCCCCAAGAGATTCTTATTAGTTGATTCTACAACTCCATTTCCTTGTGGGTAATAGTTTGAAGAGTACTTTAAAACATTTTGTGATCATAAGCCCATGAAATAAACTTAGCAGAAGAAAAGTAAGAGCCATTGTCACATACCAATGCGAAGGGTACTCCAAACCTAGTTGTGATGCATTCGATGAGGAACTTGATCACTACCTCTGTTGTGTTATTCTTGCAAGGTATAGCTTATGTCCATCTTGTGTAGTAATAAGTGGTAGTCAAAATAAACTTGTGTCCTACAGAAGAATTTGGGTTAATTACCCTAATAAATTCCAATTCCCATTGGGCAAATGTCCTTACCTCGTAAATAGGCTACAATGGCATGGCTGAATGGCATTCTTTTGATGCAAAAATCTAACATATGTGACATGTTTTTAAATGTTGATGGGTTTCTTTGAACACACACGACCAGTAATAACCAAATCTGAGGATATAGTGTGCTAACGAATCTACAGAACCATGACATGTGCCATGTTTCCCATGAAATTTAGTAATTACATGCTTAGCCTCTTACTGATCAAGGCATCATAGGTACACTCCCTCAAAATTATTCTTGTATAACAATCCTCCTTTGAGCATATAATGAGAGATTTTCATTCTCAACGCTCTCCTCTGAGTCGTATTCATTCCCACTGGGCACCGATTATTGAGCATGAAATAGAGATATCAGCATACCAAGGGTCGTTGGAAAAGGACTGAGTTGTGTATTGTCGGAAAAGAATGTTCTCACTAGCATTCACCATGGATTTAGACAAGCTTGTACCTCAGACAAGTTTCATAGGGTGAATCTCCAGATCAAACTCCTATAAAATGGCCATCCATTTCCCTCTTCGTTCTCCCAGCTCACTCTGCATAAGTAGAGACTTCACAGCAGCATCAGGAACTACAACAATAATTTGACTTCAGAGATTGTAGTGCTTGAACTTCTTGATAGCTTTTACCAGCGCAAAAGCTTGTTTTTCAAGAGGTGGGTATTTGATTTCAGCATTCTTGAACAGAGAGCTCATGAAGGCGATTGGCCTCTCCTCTCCCTCTTCTCTTCGTTGAGTTAGGACAGTTGCACGGGAATGTTCAGAAACAAAAGAATAAATATAGAATGGCTTGAAGTACTCAGGGCTGGTGAGGACTGATGCTTCTGAAATGGATTTTTTGACTTGAGAAAATGCGGCCTTTGCTTCATCACTCCATTCTATTACAACATCTTTCTTCATCATTTCATTTAATGGTTTTACAATTTCTGCAAAACTTGTGATAAAATTTCTCACAAAGTTGATCTTTCCAAAGAAAGATCTCATCTCCTTCTTGCTTCCTAGAAATATGATATGAATCTATTGAAAAAAATAATCTTCCCTAGAAAAGATCGTAGCACTTTTTTCATTCAGACCATTTTGGGGTTTATCGCTATTCCCTCCTTTGATACTACAAAGCCAAGAAGCTTTCTTTGAGGAACTCCAAAGATATGATTAAAAAAAATCCCAAATCGTTGGTATTTTTGGAAAACCTTTTCTAGATGGTTGAAATGACCATATTTTGATCTAGAAAAGACTGTTAGGTCGCCTAGATATATGAGGATAATCTAGTTGATCAATCCTTCTAAAGCAATGTTAATTTCCCATTGAAAAGTTACACCAGCATTGAAGAGTCTGAATGATGTCTTTGAATATGCAAACGTTCCCCACTTAGTGTTAAACATCATCCCATGTTGGTCGAATTCCTTTACATAGACTTGATTGCATCTTGAGAAACCATCTAACAAGGAGAATATCCCTGATCTGCTTACAGTCTGTAAAATCTGCTCCATCAGTGGTGAGGGGTAATGGTCTTTTAGTGAAGTTCCTTTTAAGTCTTGAAAATTGACACAAAGTCAGATATCACCACTCTTTTTCCAAACTAAGACGAGATTTGACACCCATGTGGAATATTTGGTAGGGCATATGATCTTTGATTCAACCCACTTGGTGAGCTCTAGCATCATAAAGGCTTCAACCTTCGGGTTGACTAGCCTTTGTTTCTGTCAGATGGGCTTGGATCCTTCTGCTAGGTCAATGGTATGTTGAATTATGCCCGGGTCATAACCTTTGAGGTCATACATGAAGCATAGATCCTTTAGCCTTCTTTTGTCCTCGTGAGGGACTTCCCTTCCGACTTTCAACTTTCTATTGCTTCTGACATCATTTTCTTCATAATCCCTTTGAATCTATAGAAAATATTTGCTTTCCATTCCTTGCACCTTCGGGAAGATTCATCTTTGGTGGTGAATAGGCAGAAGTTGTCCCTAATTCTTGTATGAAAGAAACAATTTGAATGTCACCCAGAAATTTCCAATTTTGATCGTTGTTAGGAATTGAGGGTCGGATAATGACTTGCATCGCGCTTTGCTTCATTAGGTTAGAATCTGGTTCAAATTATGGATTGACAAGAACCATCCAATTAGCAATACTGTTTGGTGATCGGAGAATCACTTATACATTCAAAGCTTCAAAACTCTCAATGAGATCACATACCCTGTGTGTGTAAGATCTCATGCTTGTATTCTTTGTAGTCACTTATCCATGGATCTAGCTTACAACTAGTTTTGAATCTTTGAAAGCTTGTGTCCTCTTTGCGCCTATCTACTCTGCTAAGAAACAACCTGTGAACCAAAGCTTCATTTTTGGCATCATTGTTGGAGCATGAGAACTGAAAATGGTAGGCCTTGGGGGTCTCCAATCCCATTGGAGACACTAATTGGACACCCACTCTAGAACCAACTTTGCATTTGGCACCATCAAAATATAAGGTCCATAAATGATTATCATCCAGATCATTGGATTCATCCCGATCCTTCATTAGTTTCGGAGGAACATGATCATCATCAAAAATCACATAGGTTTCTAGCCTTGTTGCATGGCAGTTACCAAAAGGGTTAGAGTCAATGAACTGATTGAGCAACACTTCCTCTTTGGGAGTCCGCTCACTTGTATCCTCTTCATCTTCTAGCATTTCTACACAATATCTCTCTTGCTGAGAGATAGAGGTGTGTGCAGCCCCAAAGCACAACTTTACATCATCCGCAATATGTTTGGGATGCAAGGATTCAAAAAAAATCTTCATCTTCACCCCATGCTTGGTTCTCAATATTAGGTGGGCTCAGTCAAGTGCCAAGTATCTACCCAGCTTTACAGTGAAATCCCTTGAAAGACACATTTTGAAGACCGAGGAATGTCTATCACTACTACTTCCTGCATGACTATTTGGATTGGGTAGGAGAAAAGGGTCAAAGACAGATCTTTTATCTGACCAATGGTCATAACCTTCTTCCCATCTAGTTGCATGATTCCCTTTTCAAGGGGCTCATACTTAAGCTTCAAAGCATCCCCCACTTGTTTTGGCATAACAATTGTGCTAGCCCTTGAATCAATCATATTATTATGCAAAAGCTTATCTCCCATTATAAGTGTTAAAAAGAAAGGTGTGGGATTTTTTCTTCTTACCTCTTTCTCTTTTGTGTTGCTTACATCATTTGCATAAGATGTTGCTTGTAGAGCTTTCTCTGCAAATGGTGTGTTATGTGGCTATGGGAAAGGCTAGATGATGGGCGATGGAACTTTCTTTTCTTGTGGGAACGGTTGACATGGTTGTGGACATGACAAAGCTTGTTGTACATACTCTCCTATGATCCTTCTCTTTGATCTTGTGTTGTAATCCAACTGCACTTGTCGAACACCAGTTGTCAGAGTTTCATTTGTAAACACGTCTTCATCTTCTAACCATGAGAACAAAGCATGGTTGGGCATAATGTCTAGCTCCTGCTCTAGGACATCCCTTTCTTTTGTGTTCTAAAATGACCATTCTCCATTTCAGAAGACTTGTATTCCTCCACACTCAGGAGCACACCTTTGCTTCTTTGTTATGCTACCCTCTGCTGCATATTCCCCCTTGGGAAATTTCAAGGCATATGGCTATCGCTGAACGGGAAGCACCAAACCTTTTTTGTCTTCCACCAAATTGTTTTGGCCTGGGATTAGCTCTTTACTTGAGCTATCCTTTATTTTCTGTAATGGAAAGGTGGTCAAAACTATTTGATTTTCCAATGATGCCTATTGGCCTCCTCCTTTGGAGGATCCTTGATATGGATTTTGTTGATAAAGTAGCTTCCCTCCGTCATAGGCTTGTGTGGTCTACTTTGGAGGTGTTGCTTGCTGTCATTTGATAATGACTAGCTCATTAGAAAAAGTTCACATGAGATTCTTCATGTCACTGATATCTATCACCATTGAGGAAAATCTTGATGCACTTGCTTGAGCGGTGGAATGCACGTTCATAGAACGTGGGGTGACCAACGTTAATTATGTCACAACAGTGCTTGAAGTGGCTTCTTCTCAAGGACCATTAGAGATTTTTGCAAATATTGGGATTGGGGGTCAAGGTGGGAGCTTTCCAACATCGATCGGATTGTTCTCTATGCACACTACCTCCTCGTATGTGTTAGGCAAGAATATCCTCTCCCATGGAGGTTATCATGACTGCAATATCTAGGCTAAATTCCTTCAGATAGAAATTGAATGCCATGGTGGTATGAGGTCGAGCCGTCATGGGGATCCTTTTCCAAGTCTTATGGAATTTGGTGTTGAAGCTGCTCATGGCCTCATGGAGAGCTCTCTTGATGGTAAATAGTTGTTGTAGCAATGAAGAGCAATCTCCTTTCTCTTAGAAGCATTCAAACAGGCACCATCCAAGCTGGTCCTAGGAGATGATAGAACCCAAAGCCAAAGATCGGTACCAATCTTGGGCCTTTCCCTTAAAAGAGGCAACTAGCAGCCTCAATGTGATGTTCTCCTCTGATATGTTATCTACCCTACATAGCTTCGCTATATCTTGAAGGTGTTCAGAAGGGGTTTTGCTTCTCTGAAGAATCTTGGAATAGCCTTGAGGGCATTAGTGGGCAAAGTAGGCCATACATCTAGGGTGTGGGTGGTTGAAGCAAACTGCTGCTATCCCATGTTATGAAATTTCTAGGAGCAAGGGGAGGCACGTGAGCCATAGAGAAAATATTCCTATGAATCAGATATAAAGGTATTCAAAATATTCCTATGAATAAGATATAAAGGTATTCTTATTTGGAAGTTCAAGCCTCCGGGTGGAGTAGACAAGGCTCTAAACACTAGGTTCTCACTTCTCTCTCTATTACTCCTCACTGGCAATACAAAACCTATAAGTATTCTCCTTCTAAGTGTTGAGGAAGGTAACTCAGAGTACTAGAAGTGACCTCTTGAAGATGCTCTTGTTTGGACTCTAGGCATGAAACTTCCAGTTTCCTTAGCTTGATTCAAGAAATATTCCTGACTTCTAATTAGGAATTTGGAAAAGTTCTTGTCCCACTAGGTGTGCCAGGAAAAGAGCTATTGATCATCAAAGCTTGTGCCTCTCCAACAGTCTTATAGGAAATTCAACGAGTGGGGGGCAAATTGCATCTCACTGAATACCTTCAGGATTTTTATAGAAAGTGAAATCTTCTTTGGGGTTTGGAGATAAGGGGAGAAGGAAATGTAAACATAAAACATAAAAGGTGATGTTCCAAAGCTTTTAAAATATTTCAAACCCAAATAATTCCTATGAGTGATATAATTAGACACAAAATGCCACAACCCTTCATTGTTGGAAAGATAACAAATAACAAAGGCTAACTTCAAGCATAGTGTAGACTTTCAAATCTTTCCATAGGCAATGTTCATTAAGGTCTGATCAAACATAGAAATTTCTTATGAGTAACAGAAAAATATCTTAGAAATCACATGAACTCTTCCTCCTAATACAACATAGCATGATAAAACAACAACTTTCAAAAAAATAGAGAAGTCCAATGACATCTAGTCCAGTTTTCTTAAGCTACTACTCTACCATACGGGCATACAACATGGAAATCAACTATTTAAACTGTCCAGATTTAGCTTGCAAGATACAATGTTTCATTCAAAATGATAATATAAAGGAAGCAAGCCTGAAAAGGGCCATACATGAATAGTCTCAACAATTTATCTTCAATAGTTTGTGCTTTTAAATATCAAATGAACTTTGAAACAAAGGTCAGATGCCAATCTGACAATAGTTTAATCCTTAATAGATATAACATGCCAAGAAAAATAGTTCTGCAACTTTGCTTCTAAAAAATAATTCTAAAAACCTTAAGAAAACTAAAGAAACTTTTCTTGTAAACAAAGAAACTGTAACTTGGAATCCAATCCCTGATTGTGTCATCGCCCTCCTTATATAGCTATAAAAAAGGAAACACACCATCTCAACACAAAAATAATACTGCCATGTGTTGACAGTTAATGGCACATGATCCGATCATAGATCTTTGGTTAGGTTGCAATGATATTTTCTCATCAATTCTCAGTTACGACATTGATGTTTTTAGATATTTAGGAAAGATAGATGCTCATAAATGATCATATCCTAGAAACAACAGCTTGGAAAAAGGTTTAGTTGACAGATCACATCACCCTGAGGCATTGACTCAAAGCTCCCATCCCAAAACCAAGAAAATAAAAAGGCTAGCCAGCTCTGAAAAACTCCCCAAACATATCACTCCGTAGGAGATGCAATCTGCCTACAACAAAGAGGTGATGTGTCAACAAGGAAAAACATTTTGAACTCATGAGTATAGCTCCCAAGAAAATTCCCAACAAGTCAACATGTGTCCTAAACTCTCTCCTGAAAGGAAGACGAAAGATGAAAGTTGCACAACCACCACATAGTGCATTGCGCATCTCTATGATAATTCTACTTGAGTGTGGGCACACTCAAAACTAAAAACATTTATACAAGCTAAAAATGGAAATGGCCATGGAAAAAAATGCTTCACAATTACTCTCGCTTAGATCTCACTTTGGGATTTGCTTCATACTGACTTGGTTTATCAAGGTATACTTTATGAAGCTCTTCCAAAGATTATTTCACCTTATTCTACTAGGTTGATGAATGTGAATGTGTTGATAGATCATATTCAAGTAGAATTATTGAATATAATGTTCTATCCACATCAAATACTACCTTCAAAAGTACAAAATCAAGTACATCTATTAATGATAATTATATATTTCAATAATCTTAGCATTTGGCGAACTCTCATTGATATAGTTCGACACTTAATGTTTATTGTATCAATATATAACCTAAAGTTAAATTTGACTCAAGTTCTCTAGCTACATCTTCTTTGTTTATTAATCATTTTGATAATAGTATTCGACAAGATTTGGGCACTTTTATCTTTCCCTCAAAGATAGGACCAATCACCTTTCCTACCATGGTGTAGATTATTCCAAGACCTTTATTGTATAATCTCCCCTTGGGTATGTTGAACAAGACAAATGAGAGGGGGGGTGAATCAGTTGGAACATATTTAATCTTTAATTCATTCATCTAGACTAATTCTTAACACTGCTTAGATTATTAAACAATGAACACTAGTGCATAAACTAAAAACTATCACATAAACACAATAACACTAAATTTATGTGGAAAACCCAATGAGGGGAAAACCACGGTGAGGATTAAATCACAATATAGAGAATATCAAAACTGATTACAAAAGGCTCACTACCAAAATAAAGACTCACTATTTGGAACAAGGACAAACTATCTAATAGGTCTAACAACTTGGAGGGCTTGCTGCCATAGATATACAAAGAAGACAAAGAATACTTGTTATAGAGAGAAGACAATCTTAATGAAACAAAAGGTCCCACCATAATTACTCATAGAAATGCATGAATGATAAAGTTCACCTTCAACTGACTGCTTCTGGAAACTCAACATTAAGGCTTCACACTAATATGCCACACTCGCATTACACACACTCACTAGATAACATCATTGTTGCATCTATTTGCTATTTTTCTTTTTGCTTATCTCTCTTCTTCACTCTTTTATATCCTTCACCACTAACTCATTCTATATTTATATGATCTTCAACTTTGAAACATATCCAAAGTCGGCCATCCAAATTCAAATTCAAATTAGGTCAGTGACAAAACATTCTAGGGTGGAATTAGAATGAGGGAGACCCAAACATGTGCTTCATCAAGACCCAAATAGATCCAACATGCTTCATCAACTTCAAAAGTAGTATTCCACATAAGGTCAGCCAAACCAATGTAAAACACATAGAACATTTAAGCATGAACTTTCTAGATACCAAAATTATCTTCAATACAATCAAAATAACTCAACCCTACAACCACAAGTCATAAGACTTCATCAAAGAGAAATCCAGACCAACAACATTTCTCCTGGACCTCAACCAAACACTCAAAAAACCATAGTTCACAACTGGTGAACACAACTCTTACTATACAATGAATCAACAACAAAAAATTAGGATATAGTAGCTTCCAACAACTAAGATGAACATATCCAAATCATATACTTGTATAGGAGAAAATTTTGAGCAAAACTCAGAGCAATCACTAAAACACTTGCAACCTGTCTTCATTACAATTTTCTCAGTATCTTTGACATATACAACCAACAACCTATATCCATGACGCTAATGACAACATCAATCAGTTGATAACCAATTGACTAGTTGACATCAATGACAACACCTTCAATGTTTCCATTCTTGTAATAATCTCCCCCTTTGTCATTGATGGCAACACATGATGTGAATTAACATCAAAGACAACATACAAGCTCTGAATACACTTCTCAAGATTTTCCTTTCTATTTCTTCACATGCTTCGTCTCTCTCTCTCTCTCTCTATCTCTCTTTTCTTTTCACATGATTCTTCTTCTTTTTTCACATGCTTCTTCTCCCCCTTTGACATCAATGGCAAAGGAAAAAGATATTTTACATTGATTTCTCCTTTGACATAGAAAACATAATACACATAATGACAACGCCTGATACTACTTGCTCCCCCTGAGAGGTAGACACCAAAACATTAGTCCAAAACAAAGATAGATCCATAGATCCACTGGACCGATGCATCTCCATATGCATCTAGTTCAAGAAAGGAGGGGAAATAACACCTAACTTTTCCCAAAGATACTCAAAAGTATCTTTAGGAAGATCCTTCATGAAAATATACGCCACCCGATCCTTTGTTGGAAGATACTCAAGCTTTAATTCATTCTCCATGACCTTCCCTCTTAAGAAATGATATTTGATAGATATATTCTTCGTCTTCAAGTACATCAAAAGATTCTTCAAAATGTTAATTGCCTTGTATTATCACATAAGATAGAAATAAGATCACCATATAACACTGTGATATCTTTCAATTTTTGTTTCATCCATATAACTTGTGCACAAAAAGATGTAGTACCAATATACTCAGCTTTAGCAGTAGGCAAGGAGACTGAATCTTTCTTTTTACTCAACCATGCCACTAATCTAGAACCAAGAAAGAATGCACCACCACTTGAACTATTTATGGCATCTACACATCCAACCCAATTTGCATTTGTATAAGCACTTTAAAAAGTAAAGTCATTATCTCTAAGATACCATAATCCATAATCTAGAGTGTTATTCAAATATCTAAAAAATATTTTAACAACAACAACATTTTTTTCCTAGATTTGGGGCTGAAATGGACTCCAAAATAAAAAAATTATGATGCTCAAAAGTGAGGTTCACCAAAATGAAATATAGAAAAATAGGTTCACCAAAATGAAAAATCTTAGAAAAATAGGTTTTATCAAATATGAAATAATAACAAGGGGGTTATGATGGACCTATTTATCACTATTTAATTAGGAAATGAGATCCCCACAAAGATTTGACTAACAACCCTTAGGTGAATCAACTCAATGTGAGAATCTACTGATTTCCTTATGCTTGAGGAAAGGGGTATAGGGTTGAACAATACTTTTCCAAGGGAGAAAAACTAAAAAAAAGAAAATCAACCTAATTATGTCAATTCAAACTTGTAACAAAAATATAAAACATATGATAGACATAAACAATAAACTTCCTGCAAATTTGAGAAGGTCTGAGTGATGTGTACCTATCACAAAAAGGCAGTTTGGGGAGACAAACTGAGACTCATTCGCCCATGGAGTAATTGGTATTTTGTCATGGTTTTCATAAATATTTTGGGAGCCTTTGATGCCAATCTATAGCTTATGTTTGATCCAGATTTTCAATGTCAAAAAGTCAAAAATTAGATTTGTAGGTGAGATTCTATGATTTGAAAATAACTTTGACAACTTTTACAATTTTGACAACTTTTCTAATCTTTCTCTTCAAGAGGTCTTTAATCCTTCTTCAACCTAAATTTGCAGCACAAACATAAGAGGGAAAAATAATTTATTTCTCATGAATGTAGGTTTGCCTTTGTCAAACCATATTTTGGTAATTAAACATTGAATTGAAATAAATCATGAAGAAATGATGAATGGACAAGCTATGGAATAAACCTTTGGAAATCTACATTGTTGATGTTGATCTTGCAGGAAATGGATTCAATGGATGTGGATATTTATGCTTGAATTGATGCTTGAATACTTGGCTTGAATCTTGAAACCTGCATCATAGTCTTATCTCCAAAAACATGCATGATGCAAGAAGACTTTGACATGATGATTGGATCTTGATTGTTGCAATAAAATTCTTGATAAAATTGCACTTGAATTGCTTGACAATAATATTAACTCTTGTGAAATTTCTCTCAAAAACTTCTAGTTGGTTTGATAAAATAACCTTGTATTTATATAGGTATGGGTATGTGCAGGATCATCATGGAAAAAACAGGCCCTTAAGTGGTGAAAAAAAATAAAAAATCAAAGTTAGGCAACTTGACGTAAAAATTTGAATAAGTTATCTATATTATTTCAAAAATATGTAAGAAAAGAATTTGTAGAAAATTGAATGTAGTTTTTAAACTACTAGGTTTATTAAAAAAAAATCTATTTGGTGAAAATTTGAAATTTCAATGCAATAGTACTTAAATTTCAGGGAAAAAATAAGAATCAGGTGTCTGTTTGACCACCCTAACCACAATAAAATGATAATATTTTTTTATAAGATTTTAGATATAAGTAAATGAATCATGTCTTGATGTGATGCATTTTTTTTGTAATTTTTTTCCAAGTAAATATAATTAATTATGAATTTTTTATTACAACTTTTAAAAAATATAAAACTTGTATGTTTGACCACCTTAACTTGGTCAAAACTTCATGAAATTCTTTTTTTTTTATCCTATAGTATGTGAATCATAGAATGTAATGCAAGTTTTAGATTCAAAAAATGTGATACTGTTTGAAAACTATAGATGTTTTTCAATCAGTCTATCAATCAAGACTTTATTCATAATTCAAATAGAAAATGAATAATAATTATTTATTAAATTCAAAGTAAAACATAATTTATATTGGTGGAAAGCTAAGAATCTCCTTTAAAAACCATTTTCGTTTAATCAATTTTAGGTAAAACAAAAGTCGTCAGCCACATACTCATCGTATTGCCACTTTTTGTCCCATCATGATCCTGCACATACCCGTATGTATCCTTAATTTCTTGAAATTCAAGCATTACAAGATGAAATTGAAATATAGATTTAGAGACCTTAAAATACTACCAAAAACATATTTTAAATTTAGGTTCAAAGACCTAGGGAGGACCCATTTTCCCATGGGTGAATGGGTCCCAGGTCCCTATTCCTAGAACACACATTGCTTAAGGTAAAGTGTTATGTATTGGAATTAATTATTTCTAGGTTTCCACTTCAGAAAATATAATTTATTAGTCTTATAGATGAATAATAGGGCTTATTAAGGCATAATTAAGTCAAATTTAATTAGGAGGGCCCAAAAAAAGTTTGAAAATATAAAGGGATACATTTTTCTACACTACAATACATACATACATACATACATACATATATACATACATACATACATGCTTATATATATAGACATACATACATGTATATATACATACATATATACATAAATATATATACATAAATATACATACATGCATACATACATACACATACATACACATACATATTGTAGTATTGAAAAATGTTGTTGGGGATATTTTCATACTTGTTTGGGCCCTCCTTTTGAAATTGGGCTTAATGTTGCCTTGATTTAGTGTTATAATGTGGTTGACACATTCACATTAGGTCTTGGGCCCTTGTGAACTAATGGATTTAAATTTTACCTTGCTAAAGTGTTGTAACAAACTTTCACACTTTTCTAAGGTTTTATTAATTAACTAAACATAATAAACCCCCTTTTTAATTAAAATAAACATTAATCTTGCCTTATTTGAAATGTTGTAAAGTGTTGTAACACATTTTCACACTCCTTTAGGCTTGTCATTAGTAATTGGGATTTCTTATGCTTTAATTGGCGTGTTTCTAGCTTGTGTGGCCTAGATTTAGTGATCTAGGATTTATTTGCCACCTTGGGAGAATGGGTCCCACTTAGGTCTTTTGGTCCCGAACCGGAATTCACACCTTTCTAAGAACTTTTGATTTTTTGTCCCATACATTATTCTAGATGGGACTCATTCACCATCTTGGGTGAATGAGTCCCATGTAGCCCAAAATTAAAATTATTTCAAAATTTTGGTGAGATTTTATTCTCCTAGATTTAATGTCGGCTTGTAGTGTTGTAATTTTGGGAATTCCTGCATAATTAAGTATAAATAAAAGGTTCTTTCTCTCATATTTGCACCTAGCAATCTAACAAGAAATCAAGTTTTCACAAGAGTATTAAAGAGCATTCAAATGTGTTCAAGAGAAAATTTTCAAGCATTCTAGAGCAGCATTCAAGTATCAATCATCATTTCAAAGATTTCATACATCATGTTGTTTTAGAGCTAACAATTGTGGTGTAGGATGTTGTGATTCAAGCAAGCATTATATTCAAGCTCAACATCATTCAAGAAAGAATCAAAGTCTACATCCATTGAAGCAATTACATACATGTTTGCAACACCTTATTGCTAGGGTTTGGTGAGTTGAAACATTGTTATTCGTTCACTTATTCTTCTCCATTCTTATTTGATTTCATTTCAAGGATTGATTTCCAAAATGGGGTTTGACCAAGGAAAACCCATATCCACTAACCCCACAACATTTTCCCCTCTCCTTTGTGTGCAATTTGTAGGTCTAGGTTGTAGATTTCCCAAGGAGAAAGATTGGAGAAAAGTTGTCAAGAGTTAAAAATTGTCAAAGTTGTCATCAAGCCTTGGAGAACCTTTGAGAAGATCTACAGGTTGCAATTTAGGGATTCAGATCTAGAAATCAATCAGGAAGGACAAAGTAGATAGAGAAGAACAAGATCAACTTTTGAAGTTGTAGAAAATCCCAACTAGATTGATTCACCACTTCTGGAAAATGAGTCCAAGTTCTAGTCAATTTTTAGGATTTTGTAGATTTGGATACCCTTTTTCCTGATTTTTGTTCCTGCATAATTTTCTAGAAACCGAACCGATTCATCTAGCTTGGTGAATGAGTCCCAATCAATAGTAAAAGTAGAATTTCCAGTGATTTAGACCTCCATTTAGCCATCTCCAGTTTCCTAGGTGCACACCTTCATGTCTTGAGTTTTTTGTTTCATTTCATTTACTTTTATAGGTCATTTAGTGTTAGTTTGCATTCAATTATTGTTTTTCATTTCATTTATCTTTCCAAGTCTAAACTTGGAGGTTGACCCCTCATTAGATCATATTCAACCCCTAGAACAACCCTCTAGCAATATCTTTTTCTCCTTTGCATTGAGATCTCAAGGTTTATTTCTTGAGTGAAAGTTAGTGAAAATTGCCCTTTTAGGTCCTAAACCCTAGAAGGGAAGCAAAATAATTTTCCACTTTTCACACACAAACACACATACATATACATACATACATACATACATACATATGTATATATATATATGTATGTATGTATGTATGTATGTATGTATGCATATACATATATGTATGTATGTATCTATGCATGCATGTATGTATGTGTTTGTGTATATGTATGTATGTATGTGGAATAGTTATAGAGCTAACTGACTTTAAATAACTTTAGTAATAAAATATAAATGATTTCCCATTTATTTTTTCATAGTTTTATGTCTAAATAATGGTATATTCTCCATTTTCTAGACATATTCCTATTTTTTATGGTGAATGCAAGACTTGATTATACAAATTCAGTGTAGAGATAGAAGGGGACAACTTCTAAGTATACCTAGGAATTTTATAATTAGCTCTAGAATGAACAAAACTAGCTCTAGAGTTAAACTTAGACAATTTTGAATTGAACTTGCCAATTGTAGAACTTGTGGTACCATAAATCTACAAATTTGTAATAGAAAATAAAGGCAATGCCACTTCTTATACATTATGGAAACTAAATTTGAGGAGTCTTAAATCAACCACCTACCCTTCTAAATTGCACATGTAACTGCTAATTTATTTTTCCATGCTAAACACGTCTTGTTGCATGTATTTTTCTTCACTAATTTTAGGGAATTTTTCTCCATAGTCTAGAATGATTAAAAGTTTAAACTTCAAAAAATTCTGAAAAGGTCTAGAGCACTCTAGAAAAAGCATGTTGAACTCACCTTGACTAAAGTTTTTTAGGAATTCTCCAATGTGGAACTAGGTCTTGTCATCATAAAAGTGAATGAAGAAATAAATGTACTATTATTTATATTTAACGTGACGTGGTAGATGTAAATCAATAGTAGTATTTTATTTTAAGTTTAAAGAGGAAATAATAGAGGATATATCATAGCACAAATTTTTTCACCCTAAGAATAGGAGCATAACTTAGTTTCCTGTTTTAAAACCCAAAAATAATATGTAATATCCTTTTTATTATTATTATAATTTATGAGAAAAGATCTAATTTGATATCACTTTTGGAGTAATGGGTTGATCTAGAAGGTGCTTGGGCCCACTCATCTAAAGGAGAAATCCTTGATATTTTATGTTTATTATTATTACATATTATCACAAGGTAAGAAAGTTTATGTTGTTGTTAGCTAGTATATTCATTTGAAAGAGCTACAAATGTTAAACTTACTAAAAAAGGAAATAATATATTATTCTCAACATTTATTCTTCTATCATCAAATAAAGGACAAAAATAATAAATATAGATGGCTGCAAGCGGGAGAGATAATGGGAAAGGAAGTTTGAATTCCTCTGGGTTTGCATAGGACAACCATTCTAAATCAAAGGATGACGATGATGACTTATGTCCGTTGGGGATCTATTGGATTTGGTTTGCTTTGCTAGTCTCTTGGAAGGCCTTTTCTAAGTAGTGGCCATGTGTTGTAGAGGTTTTCACTGCATCTGATGTTCATTTTGTGGAATCCTTGTTTCTCATTTTTGTTCGAAAAATAAGGAGAGACAACTGAGAGGGGGGGGTGAATCAGTTGTCATAGAAATTTAAAATATTCTAACTTAACTTAACCTTAATCTTAGATATGATGAATAGCCAATTAACCATAACCAATTAACACATCAAAGAGACAAAGAATACTAATATTTTTTGCGTGGAAACCCTGTTAAGGAAAAACCCACGGTGGATGTTAGTCCACAAGATTATACTTTGCTAAAAGTATAATGAGAAATAATAAGGGGAATGCAAATGCATTCAGGCATACTGCCTAGAGCTCACTGCTCAATTACAAAAGAGGACTCACTATCCAACAATAGCGATTGGATTAAAACCATCCAAGATGTGAACTAAGAAAATAGCTTCTTCACAAGCCTGATTATAGTTCCAGTTAAGCTTAACACTTCTTCACACTCTGCTCTACAATAAAATGATATTCACACATACACACATAGGAGCACATGAAGCATCTCATCCATCAATGAACTAATATCTCTTATATATCTGCTACATGAGATTCCATCACTACTCCATTGGCCAAGAAAATAAAATATATTTGCAATGTCAGCCCAGATTTACAAATAAAATTTTAATGTGAATTCACCAAGGTCAGCCACAACATAGTGGAGACCCAAATTAACATCTCCAATGCGGAAAGAATTTAATTAATTTCACCTCAAAGATCCACAACACACTACTAGCAACATGTCAGCCAGAAACATGAAAAATTGAACATGCGAAAGACAAGATATTCAACCACAAACTCCCCAAATAATGTGGACATACCACAAAGATAGAGAATGATCTAGAGATGTCAGAGAACACCAAGAAACAATAGAGAAGCATCCAAAACAAATGAGATAACCAGAATTACAAAAAATTCTTTCAAGAACACTGACAGAGACCAACAAAACACTGTCAAACCTTCAACTGAGACAACATACTAAAAACTTCACACGAAACTCTAAAACTTCCAGTAGATGATCTAGATAAACTCAACAATAAACCCTTTAATCCACACTAGCTAATCTTCAATGAACAAAACAAGACACCATCATGACCTACATAGTTCCACTGGGAACCTAGAATACCTTCTTTTATAATTTTCTCAATATCCTCAACATATACAACAATTGATACACCAAATGCTAATAGTGTTGACATCAATGAAAACCACATATTAGCAACCATATCTACAGTATCCAACAATCTCCCCATTTGGCATTGATGGCAACACATGATGTGAAAAACACCATCAACCCAACAGACTGACTTCTTCTGCACTTCTCCTCTCAACTGAACTTCTCATCACAAATATTTTTCACAATGCACTTCTTCCACTTTGACATCAATGGAAAAGGTAACAATGAAATTTCCATGCACATGCTCTGAACCACATATTTGTACATCTGACTACTCCCCATGAGTAGCAGCCACATAAAAATTAATCTGGATCAAAGTATAGCAATGAAGCTCACAAATATTTGATGCAAGAAGATGCATCATTTAGTTCTTATTAGGAGGGGTAATTACCCCTAGCATTCCTCTGAGATACTCAAAAGTATCCTTTAGCAAAGGCTTAGTAAATATATTTGCAACCTGTTCTTTGGTAGGAACATACTCTAGTCTGACTTCTTTCTCATTCACTTTCTCCCTCAAGAAATGAAACTTGATTGATATATGTTTAGTCTTAGAGTGTAGTACCAGGTTCCTTGAGATATTTATTGCACTTGAGTTATCACAGTATATGGAAATAGGCTCTTCATATATCACCCTGATATCTCACAACATTTGTTTCATCCATATCACTTGAGTACAATTATTGGCAGCAACAATGTATTCTGCTTCAACATTAGATAGAGAAATTGATTTTTTCTTTTTACTCAACCAAGTATCTTCTTCCCTAGGAAGAGGGCACCACCACTAGTACTTTTCCTATCATCTACATCAATACCCCAATCCGTATCAGTGTAAGCACACAAAGTAAGATCATCATCCTTTGGATACCAAAGTCTAAAGTCAACTGTTCCTTTTAGATATTTGAAAATTCTTTTGACAACAGTCACATGTGATTCCTTTGGATCAGCCTGAAATCTAGCAACCATACATACAACATTCATAATGCCTGGTCTAGTTTGTGTCAACTAAAGCAATCCACCGATCATTGACCTATACCAAGTTTAATTTTCCTTTGGAGAATCATCATTCTGTGTCAACTTACATCCAATTACCATGGGAGTACCAACAGGTTTGGAGTCATCCATTCCAAACTTCTTTAGTAGTTCTTTTACATTTTTGGACTGAGATATGAAAATCCCCTGGTCCAATTGTGTAATTTGTAATCCCAGAAAGAAATGCATCTCAAATTCACTCTTCATCTCATCAACAAACTTCATACATACATTATCATCTCCTCCAAAAATGATATCATCAACAAAAACTTCTATAATCAACTCTTTATCATGATCTAACTTGAAGTATAAGTTGCTATCAACGGTACCTTTAGTGAATCCAAGCTTCAATAGATATTTGTCCAATTTGGCGTACTAGGCTCTAGGGGCTTGCTTAAGTCCATAAAGAGCTTTCTTGAATCTGCAAACCATATCTCCTTTATTTGTTAGCTGGAATCCACCTGGTTGTTCAATGTACACTTCTTCTTCTAGTTCTCCATTCAGAAATGAAGATTTTACATCCATCTGATATACTTTGTAGTTCTTGTGTGCAACATAAGAAATAAATAATCTCACAACTTTAATTCTAGCTACAGGGGCAAAGGTTTCTTCAAAATTAATACCTTCCATTTGAGAATAACCTTTACATACCAATCTTACTTCATTCTGGACCACTTCACCTTCTTCATTCAACTTGTTTCTGAATACCCACTTATTACCAATCACATTTTTGTCTTTAGGCCTAGGAACTAGTAGCCATGTGTCATTCTTCTCAATCTGTGTTAGCTCTTCCTTCATGGCTTCCAACCAGTGTTCATCTTGACAGGCTTTAGTGACATTCTTAGGTTCAATCTTGGAAATCAAACAATATTCTTCTGTAATTTTTCTTCTAGTTTTCACTCCTTTACTCTTATCTCCTATGATTTGACTTTCAGAATGATTCAACTTTACATGCCTTGGAGTTTTGGGACATTCTCATACTTTTGACTCTTCTGATCTTTCTTCTACACTTGCACTTGTCTATGCTTCTGCACTTGTCTGAGCCTTTTGTCTGACTTGATTTAATAGAGAAAATTGAGGTTGCTTCACCAAAACATATGGAATAATTTAAAGTAGATTCGGTGTTTGAGTGTTCTTCCCTTGACTTGTGTTGTCTTCATCTAAATCATAGTTGCATCGTCTAGATGATTTGACAGAGTCCTCATCAACTCTAACATTTTCACTCTCAACCATCTTTCTCAGTCTTTTTTTATAGCACTGGTATTCCTTGCTCTTAGTGGAGTAACCTAGGAAGATCCCTTCATCACTTATAGAATCAAATTTTCCTATATCATCAGCCATATGATGTGAGCATCCACTATCAATGACCCACTCATCTTTTTCTTCAACTTGAGCTGCAAGAGCTTTTTCATCTTTAATAGATTTTGTAGCCATAGGATTATTTTCAGTGGTAGAAATGAAAGCCCAATCATCTTCTTTTCCATTATCTTTTTTAGACTCATCATCAATCACTGCTTTTTCAGCAAAGTAGCATCTCTTTGGGAATCTAGACTTCTTAGGCTTAGACCTAGGAAATCTTTCAGGACATCTTGATGCAAAATGGCCTATTTTACTACATGAAAAACATTCAATAGGTAATACATCTTCATACTTACCTTTACCTCTCTCTTCTTGCTTTGCAATTGTGAACCCTAAATCTGCAATAATTCAAACAATGACCACGATTAGCTTAGTTAGTCAATTCAAAATAAACAAACTCAAGATTCCTATGAAATAATTAACCATGCCAAAATATGCAAACTAAATAGAACAAAAATAACTAATTGCAAGCATATGAAAAAATGACCAAAACCCTATCTCATAGTGGGTTGGTACTTCTTTGATGTGGAAAGAAGCCCTTTCCCAATCCTTGATAAGCTCCTGGATGATGGATGATGCAAGATGATAAGTGATCAAGTTGTGGAGAAGATTGTGGAGGATTAAATCAATAGAGAGGGTCTCTATTTATAAAATAGAATGATAGAAGAATGCAAGATAGGAGGAATGTGGGATAAAAGATAATCCAATGGCATTGTGCCACTTTTCAGCATTCCAATGGAGGGAGGTTGAGCACATTTTGATCAATGTGCAAGTTTGAATTTTGAATTTGATGAAGTGACATGTTTAGGGGGGATGAAAGATGAATTAAATCCCAAGTTTGACTTGTGTAAGAGACATGTAAGAGACATGTAAGAGCTCTTAAATGCTTTTTTGGATGGACAAGTCATGTTGGAGGGAAAATTCAAATTGGGAGAATATTCCCTCAAAGATGCCATTTTGAAAGAAAAAGAGGAATTAATAAATCAATTAAATTGATTTATGATCACAAGTTGCAAAATCTAGAGAAAAGAGGATTAGGATTAGTATTAATCATGGTTTGATTAATTTAATAGGAGATTAGGTGATTTTGACTCATTTGATTTAGATTTATGGATTAAAATAAATTAAAAGGAGATGGAAAATTATTTATACTTAGATAAATAAATATTTTTATTTATTTAGCTAAAGGGGATGATGTTAGTGTTAAAATGAATTTTAGAAATTAATTAAATAAGATTGATTTATTTAATTAAAGGGGGACTTTAGGATTAAATAAATAAAATGATTTATTTAATCAAAAGAGGATAATGATTTAATCAAATAAATTTGATTTATTTGATTATTAGAGGAATTAAGACGAGTTAATTAAATGGTTAATAGAGGGGTGATTAAAGAAGAATCGAAGTTAGTGGATCAGGATATTTTTCATGTCTACATTTTTCCCCTCTTTGAAGCAATGTACTTGCTGTGTTGGTTCAAAGAATAAACTTACCATGATCAAAATTAAAAAAAAATCTGATTTTTTCAGTTGTCCTAGTGGAAAGAAGTATACTGGTATATTGCCCCTCAAGAGATCAAGTAAAAAGATTCGATTTGAGGGTCGATCTCATGATAAAGAGGTTCAAGATGGACGTATGGATGGTTATGATGATGATGCAAATGAGATGGTTTTAAGATGTTTAGAATAACAAATTTATATTATCCTAAACAACTTAAATGATGATATATCGCATTTGAGATGTATGATGTGATGATGCCTATATGATTATGCAATTGATGTTTATGCAGATGTATGATTTATGCTTAGACTAACAGATCTATATTATGCAATGATGAAAATGTATGTGAGATGATCAATGTTTTTTATATGATATGATATGATATGTAGTATGATGATGGTTTGTGGATGCAGGATGGATGCACTAATGATGATGATCAACTATCCTAGTATGATGTTAGCACAAAAAAGAAGAAAGAAGAAATGAGATGATGACAAGAAGATTCAATAAGCCAACTTTATGATGATGAGAGATGGATGATTTGCTTATCAGGAATTGGGACTTTAAAAGGGCCACTTACCTTATGTTTGATAACACACAAAAGCATGATGCATCAAGGTATAAATAACTAGGATGGTGATGCACCTAGTGTGATGGACTTTGACTCGAAAATTAGATAGGAGTACTCATATTCACACCTGACATACAAAACCTCATTTAAAATGTAGTTAAAATATTTCAAACATCTCAGACCTAAACATAGAAAAGAAATCCTTTCTATGTGGTCAAAAAGACACCTAGAACACCCTCCCTACGCCCAAATAAAGCACTCATGACCGAGGTTATATTACAAGAGCATCCCACAAGCATAGTAGATAAAAATATAATGATCATTGCCCCATTCCTATCTCTATAAATCCTTTTGTTTAGATATCATTGAGAGGTCCTTGGAATGAGTGCAATAAGATAAATCAAAAGGAAAAGATAAAGTAAACAAACAAGCTAATGTTCTTCATACCACTAGCCAAGAGTAAACTACGGTGATGCCTGATGTTGATGTCCATTGTAGGAAGGATGCATCCTAGGAAATGATGATATCAGATGATTTGATATGGGATTGATTGGATGATAGTCTATTGACACAAAGAGTTGACTAACTTGTTTACGTGCTATCCTAGACTTAAGATTTTGATGTTTTGGTTTTCACTTTCGATTTGCTAGACTTGTTTCTGACTATTTCACCAAAGGTTGAGGATTACGATTTTTTATTGTGAGTGGTGTTTATTTTGGGTGAAAGCGAGATGAGATGGATGGATTTTTTCAAATATTTGGATGTTTTTGATGTTTTGAAATGTTTTGAAGTTGTTTTCGGATTTTGTGTTTTCAAAAGTTTTGATTTTCAAATTTTCCAATGTTTTTGGGTTTTATGAGATTTTATGAATGATTTTGGATTTTGATGTCTTGGGGGTTAATCAAATATTAGCCTTTCCTATGTTTAAGCTCAGAGACGATGTAGTTTAGATAGCATTTTTCTAAGGTTTTCTAATTTTTTGACCTGTTTTGGGATTTTGACATGTTTTCAATGTTTTTGGATTTTCGCATGATTTTGACATTTTGGATATGGAAATGTGTGATGATATCAGTGCTTTTCTTTGGGATTTTGTTGAAAACCAAGCTTGATTGATTGGATTGTTGGATTGATGATGATAACATTGTTGAGGATACTCAACAATGCAAGGATAGTATTAATCAATATGAGGATTAGGATGGGTATCCCAAGATGATGAGGGATTGATGATGATAAAATTGTTGAGGATACACAACAATGCAAGGATTATGTTAAGCAACACAAGGATTGGGAAGGATATCTCAAGATGATGAGGGATTGATGATGATAACATTGTTGAGGATACACAACAATGCAAGGATAGTGTTAAGCAACGCGAGGATTGGGAAGGACCTCCCAAGATGATGATGGATTGATTGGATTTTATTGATTAGGAATGTTGAAGCTTGGTTTGGAACAAAATTTTTTTGAATGATTTGATGGGACATTGAAGTGAAAACTAGATGCGACTGATATTGACTATTTGGATTGACGATCGATGAAAGATAAAGCTTGATAAGGAAAATATTCTTGTCAAAACATGCCATGGGCTAGTGATTTGGGATTTTGGCTCACAAATTATTTGACCAATTTGATTTCACATTTTTCCAATGTTTAGATCACCACATAAGTTGAAGGATATAGATCAAGATTTATTCTTGAAACAAGATGTAAACATCTGCCCCCAGTGTCTAGCAATATTTGAAATGTCATGGATGGATGCTTGGATTGATGTATGGATGGAGGGATATGGATTATCTTGTGATAATATAAGGTGCTTGGATAAAGAATGCTCATATGGATAATGTTTCATGGCTCAGATAGTGTTGCATAGGATAGGATCAATGAAAATGACTCATGTCAAGATGTTTACCATAAGCAAGTGAAAAGTGTACACCAAAGTTTCCCCAAGATCAAGATAATTTTGGAAGATGGATGTTGATGGATGAAAATGGATTGAATAAATGGTTTATGGATGAATGGATTTATTATGGATGGGATGGATGGAATGTTGGATTTATTATGGATGAGTTGAGATTCTTTCACCTGAATTAGCACATGCAAATACTTGATTCTACACATGATGCCTGTTTGCCAAGTTTTCATTATGGTACTTGTCCAAAGCATCACCATAGTGGTTTTCACTTTAGAGGATGATTTTTATCTTTACTTTTTTTAATCCTTTTTTGATGTTTTTGGATTTTTATATTTTTGATTTTTTTGTATTTTCTCTGTGAGATTTTAAGCTCATGTTGAACCACCTGGTGGTGTTGATGTAGATGCTTCTATCATAATGTGCCATCTATATCCTACCTGAAGAAGTTGTTTTACGAAGATACGTGCACTTGAATGCAACTTTTGAGATTCCTGATCTGCCTTTTCGATACTAGAGTTAACTCTATCTCTATGTGCACATCGCGATAGAGTGCCTTCTGAATCCTTATGATGAAGGGTCATTGCCAACACATGGTCAGTGTGAGAATTGGATATCATGTGTGGAGGCATGGATGGAGTGTGCTTAGGAATAAAATATGGATTGGTTGATAGTTTGGAACCTTTAACTCTCCAAATTGGGGAAGATGATCAATGATTGGTGGATAAGAAAGTGTGTGTGGAATTAGGACCAACTGCTTGATATACTTTGTACCTTTCTTGAGAAGCCTACTTTTTCCTTTGCAAACATCTTTGATGGATACTTTTCCCTTTTTTATTTTTCCCCATAGTTTCTTTGACTGATGGAGTTTGATAGGGATAATCTTTCTTTATATTTTTTGGTATCCATGTCTATTTGATTTGTCCTTCATGCTTTGCTTCTTTTTATTTGATAACATTCTTTGTATTTTGATTCAACTCTTTCTTTTGATGTTGGTCCCAATTTGTGGATGGGGTGATGGGTGGATGAAGATTCATGACATGGCTGGTTGTAGTATTGGTGTCGGTTTCATCATAAGGATTCTTTGTGCTCCCTATGTTGATGCTTGCACTAGATAAAGTTTCCCCCAGTATGGTGGTAGTAGCACCTTTGTTCCTTGATTCTGCTTTTTTTGAGATGTCTTGTTTAGTAAGCATGCTCTGATAAATGACCACTGCAGATGACATTGTTTCAATTGGCTACTCTGCTAACTCTGAAATATCCTATTCTATTTGACCCGTTTCTTTGAGTAGATAATGTTGGATATCTTCATACATGATGTCTTCAATTTGAATTTGGGATATATATGATCTTGATGTTCACAAATTTGTTTGATTGTAGGAATCAATAATATGCTCTTTTTGTGCAATAATGTCAGGAGTAAAGGAATCCTATTCTAAATGAAGATCATCTATGTGTCCATCCATAAAAAGCATCTCATGGGTAGACAGAGGAGTATGTGCTATATGGATATGATCATCATTTGTGACATCTTGTATGGATAGGAGAGTATATCTTGGAGATACAAATTCTTGATCTTGATTAATTTTGGGATTTCTTTTGACATGATTTGGATCAAATTCTTGACATTGGTCAGTTTCAAAGGATGGATTTCTTACAGAGGGTTCTTGGATATCTTCATTAGGCATAGGAAGTGGCTAAATATCCTTTTGATCTTTGAGTGGACTTGGATCAAATGTTGAGTTGAGGATTCCTTCAGTATCTGTAACCATGAGGTCAAAGTATGTCAATATTTCTTGGGAAGGACCATTGCTAGACTTTGGTGAAATATGTTGATCATGCTTTGGAATAAATCTTTGAGATATGTCCTCTAACTCATTAGGTGATGTAGAGACATTTTCATCAAGATCTTTGGTCAATCGATTATGGATTATGTCAATAGGATGAAATAACTCCAACACTCCTTGAAATAGATGAATAAAAAGTGGCTCTTGATGTATGGTGAGTTGGTTATCAGATGAGGTGGAAACATCTTCAATGTGCTCATTGATGGATAGGTCTTGATCATTATTCTCAACAATTGTGGTGGAGAGATTGTCAATGCTATTGCTAGTGGTTGAATCCCGATCATTGTCCCCAATAGTTATTACTTTTTGGTCAATCAGGTCTTGGATGATATTTTTGAGTTTAATACAATCTGATGTTGTGTGTCCCTTTGTTTTGTGAAAATCACAAAGGTGATTCTCATTAAACCTTTGTGGTTTAACTAGGGGTTCTTGATAGTTTGCATAAATGGAGATTTTGATGAGATTTTCTTGTACCAACTATTGCATGACCGATTTGATTAGTCTCCCAAGTGGTGTGTATTTTTTTTGTTACCTTGTGAGATTTGTACTTTAAATTGATCTTGTAGTGATTGATTTTGGAGATGTGGTGATTGATCTTTGAGATGTGATTGATCTTCAAGATGTGGGGGTTGGATTTATTGATGTGGTCTATCTTGATATCTAACTTCTTGACATTGGAGATATTATTCTTGATGTGGTTGCAGATACAACTCAATGCTTTAATGACATGGTTCACCCAAAGGAAGATTGTATTGATTTTGGAGTGAATATGTCTCTTGGATTAATAAGTCAATTAGTTTGGCAAGTGAAGCAAGTTGATCTAGCGAATTTTGATCTTGATTTTGATTTTGCCTCATTTGATATAGTTGATTTGGCTTTTGTTCAAGAAGATTTGGAATGTACACTTGTGGTGTTTGTATGGGGTCGTGGAAAAATTGAATTTGGACAATTTTATGATTTGGGATGATGTTTAGATTTAGAATTATGGGTTGAAATTGAACATTTTTGTGGTTGGGAATCACATTGCCTTGATTTAGGAAACTTTGATCTTGTATGGTGCTACCTTGACTTGGATCAATAAATGGACTCGTTATCATCTTGTTTAGAATTTGAACAACATTTGTATGATTCATAAACATATTTATCCCAAAGTTTTCCAAGTGTGGATTTGAAATGTTCATATTTGCAAAACTTGTACTTGGTATATTCAAATTTGGCATGTATGGATTTGGTGGGATAATGTTGTTTTGTTAAAGACTCATGCATTGATTGTTTGGTTGACAGATTTGTAAGTTTGGACTTGGATTTAAATCTACCATAGGGAAAGGTGTTCCAAAATTTAGATTAGGCATACTCATATTTGTTGTACCATTGAGGTTTGTAGGAGATAATGATCCCATGTATAGATTGTATAAATGTGAGTGTTGATAACCGATGGTTTCATAAGACTTTGAAAGTTTGGTTGCTTTGGATTACTCATGATGTATGAATCAAGTTTATATTCCATGTTACTCTTGTGTTTTGACCTTGTTAACCTCTAAGGGATTTAGGACCAATGATGAGATGAAGGATGAAAGGGGGAAATGATATGGGTGTTAAAATCTTTAGGAACCTTGGAAGGATACTAGAATTTAGGATTTTATTTTGATTATTTTGATTGGATAATGAATTTATAAACCTTAAGATGTTAGATGTGATCTTTAGGATAAACTTTTTGAAAGAGCTGATAGTTTAACTAAGTGTGTGTGGAAGGTTTCATCCAAACACACCTAACTAAACATATGATTTTGATTTGGTTTAAGGATGTACCCAAGTCTAGATAATGATGTTTCCAAAGCTCCAAAGTTGTTTATGAGATGGAGATGATAAATATTTGGATGAATGAGGTGTTTGATTTGATCCTAAATGAACCTAAGAAGGACTTGTTTACTAGACCAAGATATTGAAGAACATGTTTTTCTCTAAGAGTAGTTCAAACGAAAGGACCAATGTTTGCATGAAAACCATATGACCAAAGATACCAAGCACATGTGTGGGGTCCAATTGTTTCTTAACTTTGCTTAGTGACTTCTTTTTACCACAAACACTTTTGTATTAAGTTTCTTCAAACTAAAATGTCTAATGTCCTAACTTATTATCATCCCACAAAGTGTGTCATGTGGAAATCAAGGAAATTAAGGAAAAAGTTTCTCATTGTTGACTTTAGTAAGAAAATTGAGATATAAATCCAAGTGTTTAGAAACCTCTAAGGATAAAATCCCAAGGGAAAGCAATAACATTCCAATTTGGTCAATTGTATTTTCTTCCTAAAGGGTTTGAAGTTTTGATGCAAATGTTGAATGTTTGTTTCCCAATGTTTACAAACAAGAAAAGTGTTTTGTAACCAAGAACAAGAACAACCCCATGGATATGAAAGATTGTATTTGTTGTGTCCCCACGTGGACAAGTCCAGCTACTCTTATTTTTAGTGAATGGTTAGATGTTTGACCCCACTGGATCCCCTCCACGAGACTCACTCATATAGGGTAGCCAAGCATCAACATGCATGAAAATCCCATCGAATTCTTTCCATTTCTACTAAAAATCGTAAAAGTGTGGGGGAAGCTTCAGAACAACCGTTCTTGCACCAACAAATAGATCAAGGATTTTGGCCTTTTCTAAACAAGGGTTTTAATTTGGACTTTCCGTTCGTAGGGATTGATCCATCGAGGTGAGAGACCATTGTTTCCCTTTTCGTCAGAAGCAACTGCGTGGTACTGGCCTTTGTTCTAGTACCCACTTTTATATCCCAGTTGGAAATACAGTTGGATTTAGTGTGTTACTAGTTGAGTCATTCCCTTGGGTGAGTACTTTTCCCCTAAGGCAGGCCCTCTAAGATAAAAAAAAATTGAGCAAACATATGTGTAACTTGATCGATCTTTGTTGAGAAAAAAAGAGAGAATACACGCGATAGGTTTTATTCACACTTGCAAGATGTGTTCAATTTTAATCCCAAAATGAAATGTATGGGAAATTACTTACGCAACTTAATGTCACCAAAATGGATTTTGATTCTCAAGATCACCGTGAGGTGCGAGAGAAGCACATACATCCTTTTAGTGATATTATTTTGAGGAAGTAATTACTAGACAAAGAAACACTTCATTTTAAGTCCACAAAGCAAAAGTGAATTCTTTTTATAGCACCAAATCAAATGTGGAATTTTCCTTGTTCAATTTCTAGCCTCAAATGAAATCTAGTGAGTTTATCCTAAGATTCATTTTAATCCCTTTGTTGCAAAGATTGAAATGTTCTTTTTAGAGCCCCAAAAAGATGTGAGTTGATCTAAAATAGAAAACTAAAGCATAGAATGGAAGCTCTTTAAAGAATTTAAAAACGCTTTATGAATTTCAAGTTTCAATGCCCGATTTTCTTTTTAACTCCAATCTCGCTTTGCTTTCACTTGATGCCAATGCTTGATTTCAATTTCAACTTTCACCTTTTTCAAGTTTGTGATATGAATGAAAATGTTATAGATTATCCTTGAAGGCTGATAATCTAGTGTCTGTAAATCTTCTATGTGTAATGATGGTTCATTAACTTCCTACCCAAAAATCTTTGACAATGATTTGCAGCCCATGCCCTAACATCTGTTAAGATTTACTAACCATCTTTGAATCATTCTCTTCTAAGCAACAACATACAAACGGTTGGATCTAATGGATTAACTCTTGCCATACTTTTACAGTGGCTACCTTGTCCATCTAATTTATGTTAGACCATGCAACTCCCCTCAAGTCTTGCAGTGAGGTGTTTCCCATGCTAAAAAGTTATTCTTTGAAAGCAGCAACCTACTGGGGAGGTATACCATTCTGAAAAACATTAATTATAAGCAGAGAACAATAGAAAAAAGAGAGATAAACTGAATAAATGCATAACAATACATTCATTACTTCATCAGTAAAATGACATGAGCTCCTTGCAACCATCGATTAGTATAAGTGTGATGTTAAAATAATAAATACCAGTGGGATTTCAGACCATAGTCATAGCTGATCAGTCTTTGTTTTCTCCATGTGTATGTTACCTCTTTATGCCTTAATGATCTTGAAAAAAGCTAAAAAAGTTCAAGCAAATGCATTTGGCAGGTGTATTTAGCCGCGTCCAAATGCCTGTGAGAAACTTTCAGATTAATGCATTTGGTAGGTGTAAAAATAAAGACAACATTTTCCCATGGCTTCAAGCATCGAGAGGGTACACAAACTGTTTGGCAGAATGTCCTTGAGAAATGCGCTCTCAAGTAATGTATGGATTTTCTTGATATGTGTAAATATAATGGATCTGTTGAAAGGGCACAACTAGGAAAATTTCTTTCAAGCAAATGCAATCGATAGGTGGACCATCATGCCCAATGCTAAAAGAAAACTATCAAAATAATGCAATTAGCTAGTGTGAAGCCAACGACTACCAATCTTTGACCAACAATCCTTTCTATACTAAAAGAAATGTAACTCTTTTGAAAGAATACAAACAACCAACAAAAGACAAGGCACATAGATTGTTAGAAAAAATACCTCACAGAAACACGCTCACCTATAATACTTGTCAGATATGCACAAAATGGATTTGTTGAAAGGCTTTAGAAATTTTCAATCAAATGCCTTTAGTAGGCGTACAACCGAATTTTGTAGCCTTGTAATTATTTTCTTTTCTTGAAAGTCATATCATGTATTAAATGAAATATTTGAAACAAGTCAGCATTGGCCTTCCTTCTATTGCACATATTGCAGTCCAATCATTCTTTCAATTCATAATATCATAACAATAACATACATTTCAAAGAGTTGTTTAACATTATGCATGTTTGCAAGTACAAGCAACTGAACACTTAACAAAATAATAAGTTGATCAAATAGTGTAACTAATAACAAAATAATAAGTTGATTTCAAATGTCAGATTCAACAACCAAGATACACTTTTCCCTCCTTCTAGCACCATTATGTGAACCCTAAATTTACAATACTTCAAAAAAATGACCACAATTAGCTTAGTTAGTCAATTCAAAGTAAGCAAACTTAAGATTCCTATGAAATACTTAACCATGCTGAAATATGCAAACTAAATAGAAAAAAAACAACTAATTGTAAGCATATGAAAACATGACCAAACCCCTATCTCGTAGTGGATTGGTGCTTCTTTGATGTGGAAAGAAGCCCTTTCCCAATCCTTGATAAGCTCCTGGATGATGGATGATGCAAGATGATAAGTGATCAAGTTGTGGAGAAGATTGTGGAGGATTAAATCAATAGAGAGGGTCTCTCTTTATAGAATAGAATGATAGAAGAATGCAAGCTAGGAGGAATGTGGGATAAAAGATAATCCAATAGAATTTTGCCACTTGTCAGCATTCCAATGGAGGGAGGTTGAGCACATTTTGATCAATGTGCAAGTTTGAATTTTGAATTTGATGAAGTGACATGTTTAGGGGGGATGAAAGATGAATTAAATCCCAAGTTTGACTTGTGTAAGAGACATGTAAGAGCTCTTAAATTCTTTGTTGGATGGACAAGTCGTGTGAGAGGGAAAATTCAAATTAGTCTGAGAATATTCCCTCAAAGATGCCATTTTGAATGAAAAGGAGGAATTAATAAATCAATTAAATTGATTTATGAGCACAAGTTGCAAAATCTAGAGAAAAGAGGATTAGGATTAGCATTAATCATGGTTTGATTAATTTAATAGGAGATTAGGTGATTTTAACTCATTTGATTTAGATTTATGGATTAAAATAAATCAAAAGGAGATGGAAAATGATTTATGCTTAGTTAAATAAATATTTTAATTTATTTAGCTAAAGGGGATGATGCTAGTGTTAAAGATGAATTTAGAAATTAATTAAATAAGATTGATTTATTTAATTAAAGGGGGACTTTAGGATCAAATAAATAAAATAATTTATTTAATCAAAAGAGGATAATTATTTAATCAAATAAATTTGATTTATTTGATTATTAGAGGAATTAAGATGAGTTAATTAAATGGTTAATAGAGGGGCAATTAAAGAAGAATCGAAGTTAGTTGATGAAGATATTTTTCATGTCTACAATAATCAGTGATTCTAGTTCTTCAACCTCTCTTTCTTTATCTTCAAGTTGTTTTAGTTCTTCATCATATATCTTCCTGGAACTTTCTCCTGGACTATATCTTTGTATGTTACTTCCGGATATAGTAGCCTTGAATGCATATTCAGTCTTCGATGTAGATTCACCAAATTTTCTTATCTCAAAAGTAGCAAGTTTCCCAATCAACGTATCTCTTGTCATCTTGTTTATTGATATGAAATCTTCAATAGCATGAACCTTCATTTTGTAGGAGGAAGGAAATGATCTAATAACTTTAGCCACAATTTCATCCTCATCCACAGAACCACCAACACATGTAATACTCATCACTATCTCATTTACTCTCTACCTAAAAGTAGTGATATTTTCATCTTCACCCATCTTCACATTCTCATACTTTCCTTTCAAGCTTTGTAGCTTATCCATCTTCACCTATGCATCTCCTTCATACAAAGTTTCCAGTTTTGTCCAAATCTCATGAGTTTTTTGCAGACCTACCACATTAGCCATCTCTGAATCTGTTAGAGCACTCACCAAAGCTTCAATAGCCCTAATATTACTTTCAACATCTTTGATCTCATCGGTAGTAGAGGGACCATTCTAAGGAATAGTATATTGATCTCTTGTAATCTTCCAAAAGGCATCACCAATACACCCTAACGTTCAACAGTGAATAGTTAGTGCCATCAAATCTAGGACTATCCTTCTTGAATGTTGCCATCCTGGATCACCTCAAGCTATTAGACTTATTTAGAGGAACAAGCTCGAATACCAATTGTTGGAAAAACAAGGACAAACAACTGAGAGGGGGGGGTGAATCAATTGTCACAAAAATTTAAAATTTTCTAACTTAACTTAACCTTAATCTCAAATATGATGAATAAGCAATTAACATATTAGAGAGACAAAGAACACCAAGATTTTTTTCATGGAAACCCTATTAGGGAAAAAAACCACGGTGGATGTTAGTCCACAAGATTGTACTCTGCTAAAAGTATAATGAGAAATAATAAGGGGAATGCACATGCATTTAGGTAGACTGCCTAGAGCTCACTACTCAATTACAAAAGAGAACTCACTATCCAAAAATAGGGATTGGATTAGAACCATCCAAGATGTGAATTGAGAAAATAACTTCTTCACAAGCTTGATTACAGTTCCAATTAAGCTCAAAACTTCTTCACACTTTGTACAATCTTCTTCACACTTTGCTTTGCAATCAAATGATATTCACACATACACACAAAGGAGCACATGAAGCATCTCATCCACCAATGAACTAATCACCCTTATATATCTGCTACTTGAGATTCCATCACTACTCTATTGGCCAAGAAAATAAAATATATTTGCAATGTTGGCCTAGATTTACAAATAAACTTTTAATGTGAATCCACGAAGGTCGACAACAACATAGTGGAGACCCAAGTTAACATCTCCAATACACAAATAATTTAATTAATTTCACCACGAAGACCCACAACACGCTACCATCAATAGGTCGGCCAGAAACATGAAAAAATGAACATGCGGAAGACAAGATCTTCAACCATGAACTCTCTGAATAATGTGGATGTACCACAAATATAGAGAATGATCTAGAGAAATTAGAGAATACCAAGAAACAATATAGAAGCATCTGCAAGAAATAAGATAACCATAATTACACAAACTTCATTCAAGAACACTGACAGAGACTAGAAAAACACCATTAGACCTTCAACTGAGACAACATATGAAGAACTTCATGTGGACCTCTGAAACTTTTGGTAGATGATCTAGATAAACTCAACAATAAACCCTTTAATCCACATTAGGTAATCTTCAACGAACAAAATAGGAAATCATCATGACCTACACAGTTCTGCTGGGAACTTGGAATACTTTCTTTTACAATTTTCTCAATATCCTCAATATATACAACAATTGATACACCAAATGCTAATAGTGTTGACATCAATGACAACCACATATCAATAACAATATCCACAATATCCAACAATTTTTCTATCATTTTGGTCTAGCGGGCTGTGGGATTTTTATCACCTCCCTTTGGTTCCTTTTGAGGGAAATGTTGTGGTAAGTTCTGCATTTCATGTTTTCCTAGTGTTCTCACCTCTAGCTATGTGTGTAGGCATTTGTTCTTGGGTTTTCTCATTGTTGTGTAGCTTGGTTTGCTTGGCCCTTTCCGCAGTTGTGGATGTGTTCTTTGGGGGTGCTTTTTGCATTGGTTCAAGGTTTCGTTTGGGCTCCCTGTGTGAGTCTCTTTTTTCATGCTGGGACTTTGACACTTTGGCCCTTATGTTGGTGGTTCGTTTTGGCCTATCCTTCACTATTGGGGTCTTCTTTGATGCTAGCTTGCTGGTTTTGGGTTAGCTATTAGTCCTTTGCTCGAGCTTCCATTCTACTTTGGGTTTCTCCTCTTTTGAGTTGGTCTATGCTTTTCCATGTTCCATGGTTGAGAGGTCATACCCCTATTTTCTAAAACCTTACTTTGTTCTCTAGATATTTGTTGGTGAACATGGTTATGTTGGGGTCTATGAATTCTTGGGCTCCTACTTCTTTCTGCCTATGTTAGGGCTGGTTTATTTGAAAATTCTATTACAATGAATGATTAATAATCTCCTATCTAAATATATTATTGGAATTTCAAAAATTAATTCACAACAAATATTGAAAAATAACACAACTTCAACTTCACAAATAAAACCATAGGAAAATATGCAATATTGAACACAATATTTTTGGAAAAATTGTCCTTGGAAAAACCCCGAAGGGAAAACCAGTACTACTAATGAGGAATTTTATTAAACTTCAGCAAATCAAGAGATACATAAACTACTTGCCTCTTACTGGCAGAGCTCTGACAATATTTTTCTCTAGAAATTCTTTCCTCAAATTCTCCTGCTAAAATTCCAAAACTGTTGTTCCCAATGCTATCAATGTGCCCTTTCTATCACTGTAAAACTATTTTCTATCACTGCAAATGCTTCTCAAGTGCATGTTCTCCAAATTCCCATTGATCCCCTTTTATACTTTTCTCATTGAAAAACCAGTGACCATGATTCAATCTCAATCAATTGCTAAGATTAATTAGAATCTAACAAACCCTAACTAACTGAATTCTAGAAGTCTCTAGAGGAATCAATTAATTAATTAAATAATTATCTAGACAACTCACTCCTTTCTAGAAGTTTCTAGAAAAATCAATCAATTAATTAAATATTTCTTGGGTTTGGAGACACCTATTCAAGATACATAAATTAACACTCCCTCTTAGTGAGGAAGGTGTTCTACATGACACCCAACATATCTCTAAAGAAGATGAATTTTGCCTTCCCCAATGCCTTTGTTAAAATGTCTTCTACCTGCTGCTCTATAGGTATATACTATAGTTGAATAATCCCCCACTGTACACAATCCCTGATGAAATGATATCTTATGTCTATATTCTTAGACCTATCATGAAACATCGAATTCTCAAACAACCTTTAATGCAACTCTAATTGCCATAGTGTATCACCATAGTCTTAACCCTCTCATCAAACAAGGCCACCAACACCTTCTAAAGCCATATTTTCTCACACGTCGCCATGTTGGCTACTATGTATTCTGCCTCTGCAAAACTCAAAGCCACAAACTTCGACTTCCTGCTATACCAAGAGACAACTCCTGATCCCAAGCTGAAGCAACACCCTAAATTGCTTTTCCTGTCCATTGTACTGCCTACAAAATCTATGTCAATATAGCCCATCAACCTGATACCATCACCTCAAGCATATCTGATCCCATACTCAATTGTACTGTGAAAATACCACACCACATGCTTTGTTGTTGTCCAATGCACTCTCTTCAGCTCAACCATGAATTGACTAAGAGAGTTTACTATAAAGGAAATATCTGGCCTGGTGTTGACCAAATACATGAGAGATCCAATCAACTTCCTGTATAAGGTGGGGTCTACATCCTTCTCCCTAGATAAATCTACCTTCTTCCAATTCGTGATCATAGGAGCAGACATGGCTCTACAATCCTCTATCTCGAACCTCCTCAATATTTCGATGTAGTATTTCCCTTGTCCAAGGAAAATATCTCCATTTATCTACCATACCTCCATACCTAGAAAGTAGTGCATAAGCCCCAAATCCTTCATCTTGAACTCTACTGCAAGGTCCCTCTTGCACTCCTCTATGAACCCTAGTGAACCTGTTAAAAAAATGTCATCGAAATATAGAACAAGAATGAGAACATCACCCCCAACGACCAAGTAGTAGAGGTTAACATTTTCTTCACTCTTCACAAAGCCCATTCCCTACAAGTATTTATCAATGCACTCATACCACGCCCTGGGAGCCTGCTTGAGTCCATACAAAGCTCTCTTCAATCTACACACATGGGTTTCACTGATGTGTGCTACAAATCCCTCTAGTTGTTCTATGTATACCTCCTCTTTCAATTCACCATTAAGAAACACCGTCTTGACATCCATTTGATGGATCTTCCATCCCATGTGTGTTGCAAGTAAGATCACGACTCATATAGAAGTATACCTGGCTACCAAAGTGAATGTATCCTCATAGTCTATTCCCTTCTTCTGTGAGAACCCCTTGGCCAAGAACCTTGCCTTGTATTTGTCGATGCTACCATCTACACCATGCTTGATCTTATAGATCTAGCATGATCCAACCACTTCCCTATCTGTCAGTCTAGGCACAACCTCCCACACATCATTATGCACTATTGAGGTATATTCCTAAACCATCGCATCTTACCACACCTATTGTTGTGTGGCCTCTAGATAGCTGGAAGGCTCAGTATCTACCAACTAACTAACTATTGCCATGCCATATAGTCATTATACCTAGCTAGTTGTCTACATTGTCTACTATTCATCCTAGGAGCTCCCACAAACTCCTGAGTATCCCTATGTGTCTGTTGGTTCCTGTTACCAACTATAGAGGATGAAGTATCAACCTCCATGTCTTCTTGATGCATCTCTTGGATCTGATGCATTTGTTGCACCATACTCTGTGAACTCTCATTGCTTGATCCTATGCATATACTAGTAACTATACTCAAGCTTCATTGCCCTTGATCTGATTAAACGATCCTTGGAGCTTATGTTGGCTGTTCACTTTGATCATTTGCTAGAAAATCTTTGGACCTCCTAAATGCCTTGTCCTCCATGAACATGACATCATGCTTAACTATAATCCTCCTAGACCCTGGAATAAATATATAATATGCCTTTGAGGTTTCAATGTATCCAAAAAAATAACCTCTTTCTGTAGTTTAATCTAACTTGGAACATGTAGGCCCTGGAATGTGACAATATGCCAAACTCCCAAATATCATGAAGTGGCTGACATTTGGGTTCTTCCATGAGAATGCCTCCTCTGGTGTCATCTTTCCCAATACCTTCTATGGAACCATTTTTTGTATGTATACTTCCATACTATATGCCTCTGCCCATAAGTAACGTGGCATATCTTGGTCATACAGCATACTGAAACATAGATTCTAAGACTTGAAATGCTTGCTCTCTTCCTAAGTTTTTCACCTAGAAAGAGAGAGATTTAGATCCTAAAATGCTAGATGTTCATTCAATTAAGGACATGTGTGATATGATATGATGTAAAATAAATAAAATAAATGTAATTGAATAATTGAAATGATCTCAAATGAATGCAAAACTAATATTTATGTTTTGTTTCAAAACACAGTGTGATATGCAGAAACTATGAAATATGAAGAGATAGAAAGAAATATGCAAAATAGAAAATACAGGGTTAAATATGAGTGCACCTGGATGATGTGTGAGCTTTATGGAATGTCTGGAATGTTGATGAAAATTTCCAATTTTTCACAGTGGGTATCATTCACCAAGGGTGGCGAATCAATCCTCCTAGTGGTGAAAAAGTGTCAGGAACTGATTTTTGACAGCCGAGAGTTGATTTCTAACAAAATGCAGATTTCTAGATTTGATGTGGGACTCATTCAACAAGGGTGGTGAATCAGTCCTCCCCAAGGTTTCTAAAAATTCAAGGGTCAACGATGCTTCTCTAGATCTGGAAATGACTGAATAATAGCTTGTTGGGATCAATTCTGCAGAAAATGGGTTGAAAGTCACTCAAATTACTTGAATAGGTGATGAGTTGATTTGAAGAGCTTAATTGAATTGGAATCAAATTTTCAATACCTTTAAACCTATCAAATCTACAAAAAAAAGGTTGCAAAGACACATGCAAAGGGGAAAAATGTTGGGGGATTAGTGAATATGGGTTTGCCTTGGTGAAACCCCACTTTAGTAATTAAACCCAATTGAAATGAATGACATGAAAGGTAAATGATAAATTAATAACATGAAAGTATTACAAAATTACCACATCCTTGAATATATAAATATGAAGTGATGTCAAAAGGCTGCTCCAAAGTGCTTGAATTGAAGATGGAAAATGCTTGAGTGAATGAGTGATTACTTGAATTACGAGCTATAAAATGAGGTGAAAAATTCCTATTTATACAAATCTTGTGCAATAGTATCCATTCATACCTCATCACAGGCTGACATGAAGTGAATTTAAGTAAAATCCTGAAAGAAATTTAAAGTATTTTGAATTTGGGGCCAAGGGAGACTCATTCACCACCCTTGGCGAATGAGTCCCACCTGGGACCCAAAACCAAGTGTTGGAAATAAAGTTGTGTTTAATGTTGTTTTTTAGGATAAGACCCAAAAATACACTTAATATAAGCATATGAGGGCATAAAAAGACAAAATAAAGCATGAGAAGGGTGTAAATAGGGAAAATATGCTTAGAAAAGTGTGAAATGTAGTTACAAGACTTTACAACACTTCAAAATATGACTTGTTGATGTATGAAAAGGTGATTTTTAGGTGAATTGCATTAAATAGAGTCTAGAAGAATGTAGAAATGTCTTACAACACTTCACAACACTTTCACAGGACATCCTTCTTTGAGCTTTAGCACCAAAATAAGCATGTTGAAGACAAGATACATCATAAAATTAAAGCAACATAGCTCCAACACTATGAAACAAGGCCTAAAATACTATGAAAATGGGAAAGGTCCAATTTTCTACAGTATATTCAGCCCCCACTTTAGTGAGGGAAACTTGATTCCTCACACTAAAGTAGCCATGAACATCAAGAAGAGGGTTCAAATGCACTTATGTTAGCAAGATGGAATACAACAAACAAGAAGGATGATCAAGCTCCCAAGATGAAGATCCCATAAGAAACTGAACATAAGACAAAGGAATAGACACAAGTGTTGAAATGAATTGAGTGAAGCTTCGATCATCAATCCAACTAGTTGTGAAAAGAGATCTAGGTTGATTGTTTGAAAAAGTGTGTACTCACTCTAGGGCCACATAACTAGTTGTCCGTAGGGTGAGAAGGCCCAAAAAGTAAGATACATATGCTAGTTGGTATGCACTCACAAAAAAACACAAAAGTGGCTATGGGGAAAATTCATGCCGCTAGTTGGGCTTCTTGCTCAACCATGTTAAAGCTATACTCTCTTGATAACTTTAACAAGGCACCACAAAGCCAAATAAAATGCAAATGTTGGTTGTAAAATAGGATGGCACCACAGGCATGCAAGTTGTGTTATGCAAGGTGGCCAAACAAGTAAGACAACTCCATAGGCATGCAAGTTGTGTTATGGAAGGTGGCTGAGTGATAATGTCATATGTAAAAATTTTATGTGTAATATGTTCAAAGGAGTCTTGTTCAGTTTATGCAAGGTCGGTCACTTAGGAAAAAATGTGTCTAATGTCTCCAAAAGAGGACCAATCAAAGAATAGTCTATTAAAAACTTAGGGGATGTAGTGCATTGCATCAAACCATAAAGAGGAATGGAATATGCTGAGATAGATCACAATTATGAAGGACATCATACCCAATGTCATACACAAAGTGACAAATGCATCACACAAATGACAAAGCTTCGTTAATAATACAAATGAAATAATGGTAATGTATGCCCCCACTTTAAAGGAATTGCTAAACATCATTTTGTGAGAAATTACTTGAAAGTAGAGAAGAAAATGCCAAAAAGAAAGGAAACATGACATGAGAGCCAACTTGGAAAGCTCTATGCCAAGTCATATGTTTCAAAGTTAAGTTGTGTCATGTCAAGGAAAATGAAAAATAAAGAAAGAAAGGAAGGGAGTTGCCCCCCCTCCCCCCAAAAAAGAAAGCACACCAAACACATAAGGGATCTATGGATTTGGGGTCAGTATGTTCATTGTTGTAGTGTTTTTGTATTTTCTATGAAAGAGCTCGAAACTGTCATCATTCCCCAAAGCACATAGAAATAGAAGAATAACATAAAGAGAGTGTAAAAAAAGATAAAATAAAGTTAAATTTGAGTCAAAATTTAAGAGACATTGTGGTCTCGATGCTTTGCAACGTCCCCAAAAGGAAAACACAAGTGCAAAGAAAGAAAATGAAAATGAAAAATCTTTTGGGTCAAAAAGAAGGAGACATTGCAGTCCCAATGCCTTGTGTCATCCCCAAAAGTAAAACACAAGAAAAGACAAAAGAAAAAGGAAAAAAGACAAGGACCATTTGGGTCAACATGGAAGAGACATAAGGTGTCTCTATGCTTTGCATCATCCCCAAAGGAAAAAACAAGAAAAGACAAAAGGAAATGGGAAAAAGACAAGGATCATTTGGGTCAACATGGAAGAGACATAGGGTGTCTCTACACTTTGTGTCATCCCCAAAGGAAAAACAAAAAACAAAAGAAAAAGAGAAGAATAGAGATACAAATAGAAGAAGTGTACAAAGAGAAGGAGACATCAAACGCACCATACAAGGGAAAATGATACACACATGAAAAGAAAAAGGAAAATGCATGTGAAGAAAAGAATAAGTAGGTAAATGCAGATCATCCATCAAGTCATCAGCCTCCCAATCATGTTCAGTTAAATGTGAAGGTGATTGACTGTTTAAAGGAGGAATCACAAGTGCCAAACTAGAAGTTGTCCTAGGTTATTCACTTGTTGGAGAGGATTTACCATTTAAGCTCATTGTATATGAAAACAATGAGTTCAAGTCATTGTTTATTGTTTCATCTATGTTGGCAATCATCACATCTCCATCATCATCATCAAGATTAATAATGATGGGAGGATGAAAAGTTATTTCTAAGGATGGATGTATCAAGAGAGTGGGTTGGATGTGTTCATTTTGTTGCTATTGTTGAGTTGAAATTGTATGTATTTGGTCAGGATGGTCATCTATCAAAGGTAAAGATTGGTTGTCTTGATTGGTTGTAGTATGAGTTAGGAGACAACGATGATGTCGACATTCCCAAGCAACATGGTTCCATTTAATTTTGTTTTGGAGTTTTTGAGGTGTAGGAGTAGATTGAGTCGGCATAGGTTCTTCGACTTCCGAAAGGGGAATAGTAGAAGAAACTGAAGGGGAATGATCAATCACTGTCTCTTTCGCTTTATATATATTTTTGTTATGAGGAAGTGAGGTAGGAACCATTTCGTGGTCTCTTGAGCATTTAGATGATGGATGGGAAGTATTAGGAAGAGATTTTTTAGAGGGTGTGAGGGTTTATTGAATATTATATGTAGGTTAATCATGGTTTCATCAAGGATAAGAGTGGAAGTGGATGAAGGTGTGTGATGAAGGGATAATTCAGCAATATTTTTGGCTTTAAAATTCTGATAAGCAATGTAAAAGAATTCCTTATGAGGAGTGATAGGTTCCATGGGTTCAAGCCAAAAGGATTCTAATGAAAAGTTACCTTTGGAAGATAAAGGATTAAAGCCACTATGGTTTATAGTGAATACCTCATTTCCATGTGGAAACTTCAAGCACTTGTTAATGACTTATGGGAGCACTTTCATTGAGCAAAGCCAAGGAAGGCCTAGCCGCAAATGAAATTGGTTGGATTATGGAATAATAGAGAATGTTACCTCCAAAGTTCTAGGTCCTATTTGTAAAGGTAACACGATCGATCCAATCGTAGGGCATGCAAAACCATGATGTCTTTTAATCCATGCAAGCCATGGATTATAGTTATCTTGATATAGATCATGTAATACTAGGAACTCCTCTATGATCACATTCTCACCATAAGTAGGATCTATTAATATCCTATTAGTAGGCTTATCGTAGATTCTACCAGCTAGGTAGAGAGGACCATTAGGAAGCTTTGGTATTGTCTTTAGTAGAAAAAGTAATATCAAGAGATTGAGTGGTTTGGCCCTTATGAGGGATAACATCTATCGTGGCAACAAGTTTATCCATAGGACTAGCTTGCACAACAAGAGATGTATCAAATTGTTCAGTATGTGTATCCATAGTCATTACATCAGGATTTGATAGTTCACTAGCCTTGATGAATGAGGTAGTATGCTTAGACATAGGGTTGGTGAAGATTTGGAGATTTTGGTTAGGAGGTGTGAAAAACTTATTTCCTTTATCATTAACACCCATAATGGTCAATTTGCTCGAGTCAATTAGGTCTTGAACTAAATGTTTAAGACGCTTGCAATGTTTAGTGTCGTGGCCATTTTGATGATGAAAATGGAAATAACCATTAGGCTTGAAGCTAGGTGGTAAGGGTTGGTTGGGATAAAGTGGTAAAATAGGTGGTAAAGTAAGCATGCATTTTTAGATGAGTTGTGTCATTGTCTGATGGAGGGTGTCAGGTAAAGGAGTGAAATGTTTGTTTGGATCACCATAATGATAAGGCACAACTATTTTAGAGGCGGCCATTGTATTATGAAATTGTGAAGTTGGTTATGGTTGGGGTGAAGGACATGAACTAAATTGTAATAAACCATTGTTATGTTTGGGGTTCACCAAAATGAAACATAGATTTTAGGACCCAAAATGCTTGCTCTCTTACGAAGTTTTTCACATAGAAAGAGAGATTTAGATCTTAAAATGCTAGATGTTCATTCAATTAAGGACATGTGTGATATGATATGATGTAAAATAACTAAAATAAATGAAATTTACTAATTGAAATGATCTAAAATGAATGCAAAACTAAGATTTATGCTTTGCTTGAAAACACAGTGTGATATGCAGAAACTATGAAATATGAAGAGATAGAAAGAAATATGCAAAACAGAAAGTACAAGGTCAAATATGAGTGCACCTGGATGATGTGTGAGCTTTCTAGAATGTATGGAATGTTGATGAATTTTTTTGATTTTTCATAGTGGGACTCATTTGCCAAGGGTGGCGAATCAGTCCTCCTACTGGTGAAAAAGTGTCAGGAACTGATTTCTGACAGTTGGGAGTTGATTTTTGATAAAATGCAGATTTCTAGATTTCAAGTGGGACTCATTCACCAAGGGTGGTGAATCAGTCCTCCCTAGGATTTCTGAAAAGTCAAGGGTCAACATTGCTTCTCCAGATCTGGAAATGACTGAATAATAGCTTACAAGGATCAATTTTATAGAAAATGGGCTAAAAATCACTCAAATTGCTTGAATAGGTGATGAGTTGATTTGAAGAGCCTAATTGACTCGGAATCCACTTTTCAACACCTTTAAACCTATCAAATATGCAAACCAAGGTTGCAAAGACACATGCAAAGGGGAAAAATGTTGCAGGATTAGTGAATACAGATTTGCCTTAGTGAAACCATGCTTTAGTAATTAAACCCAATTGAAATGAATGACATGTAAGGTAAATGATAAATGAATAACATGAAATTATTACAAACTTACCACATCCTTGAATATACAAATTTGAAGTGATGTCAAAAGGTTGCTCTAAAGTGCTTGAAAGTGCTTGAATTGAAGATGCAAGATGCTTGAGTGCTTGAATGCTTGAGTGAATGAGTGAATGAGTGATTACTTGAATTAGGAGTTGTAAAATGAGGTGAAAATGCCTATTTATACAAATCTTGTGCCTTAGTATCCATTCATACCTCATCACAAGCCAACATGAAGTGAATTTAAGTAAAATCCCGAAAGAAATTTAAAATATTTTGAATTTGGGGCCAAGGGGGACTCATTCACCACCTTTGGCAAATGAGTTCCACCTAGGACCCAAAACCAAGTGTCAGAAATAAAGTTGTGTTTAATGTTGTTTGTCAGGATAAGACCCAAAAATACACTTAATATAAGCATATGAGGGCATAAAAAGACAAAATAAAGCATGACAAGGGTGTAAATAGGGAAAATATGCCTAGAAAAGTGTGAAATCTAGTTACAAGACTTTACAACACTTCAAAATTTAGGACTTGTTGATGTATGAAAAGGTGATTTTTAGGTGAATTGCATTAAATAGAGTCTAGAAGAATGTAGAAATGTCTTACAACACTTCACAACACTTCTAAAAGATGTCGTTCTTTGAGTTTTAGCACCAAAATAAGCATGTTGAAGCCAAGATACATCATAAAATTAAAGCAACATAGCTCCAACACTATGAAACAAGGCCTAAAAGACTATGAAAATGGGAAAGGTCCATTTTTCTATGGTACACATAGCCCTTGTTGCCTCCGATATAGACCGATTCTTCCTCTCAAAAACCCCATTTTGTTGCAAGTTGTAAGGAATAGTCCATTCTCTCTTGATTCCTTCCCTGGTATAGAACTCTTGGAATTATTTTCCTTTGTACTCACCTCCATTGTCTGACTAAAGAAACTTTATCTTCCTACCTGTCAAATTATCCACAAGAGCTTTGAACTCTTGGAAGTGACTGAAGACCTCATCCTTGGTCTTCAAGAAGTATATCCAGGTCTTCTTGGAGAAATCATCTATAAAAATAACAAAGTACTCATATCCTCCAAGAGACTTCATCAACATTGGTCCACATATATTTGAATGTACTAGATCAAGAAAACCCTTGGATCAAGTGTCACTCCTTACGTTTGTTGATCTCTTAAACTTCCTCAATACACATCCCTGTTAGTGTAATTAATATTTAATTACACTTGCATTATTTTACTTAGGTAATATTTCAATTCCTAGGTTAATTATTTTCATCCTTATCTTGTTGCTCAAGATAAGATTAGGGTCATACTTTTCTTTTATAAAGAACATCATTCTCATGTAATTATTGAATTCTTGAATAATATTTTGCACATCTTTTTGCAATACCTTTGTTTTTTCCGATTTTCTCTTTTGTGGAAGGTTTTTTGGTTTGCATGTCTAATCTTGGTTTCTAACATGGTATCAGAGCCTCGATTTGCAGCCCCTTCTCAATTTTTTTGGAGAAATACATTACAGAGCATGTTTGGGGTTCCTCTAGGGTTTCATTCCTTGAGAATATTCATGTAGTATCTTGGATCAGATCGGGGTTTTCCATTGGATTCAGAGCATTGGAAAAAGTCAGGATTGGCTTTTATTTTGTAGATTTTGGTCATCATTTGCCAAATCCATGAGGGTTTCAAGCTCAGTGATTTTTCTAAGAGATCTGCGGGTTGCCTAATTTTTTGGGTATTTTGGGCCAAAACAGAGCTCGTCGTTGGATTTACAGCACCCATAAACCCCTATTTTCATATAAAACTTGTCCATTTTGGACACACTTGACTAGGGAGGCAAAAAAAATTTGTCCAAGGGCTGTATGGCCCCCAAGCACATTTCTCGAGGCACAAATTTTGAAAAAATAAAAATCAAAAATCAAAAATTGAAAATCCACACAATATTTTGCATGGCCAGTTCAAAAGGGCATCACCGGCCAACCGCCACCTAGCGGTGACTAGGCGGCACAACTGGTTCGCCGCTCCCTGCGTTTAGCCCCTGAGGGCTTTTTTCAAGCTAGCTATAGTCATGTAGGGATTGGGAGCCAGTTCCCAGCCCGCCTCGATGGATTTTAGCCCTATTCACTTCGCCATGGTCATATTAAGGACTAGGAGCCGGGTATGTGCAGGACCATCATGGAAAAAATAGGCCCTTAAGTGGCAAAAAATTCATAAAAATTAGAGTTAGGAAACTTGACATAAAAATTTGAATAAGTTATCTATATTATTTCAAAAATATGTAAGAATAGAATTTGTAGAAAATTCAATGTAGTTTCTAAAATACTAGGTTTATTTACAAAAAGAAAAATATATTTGGTAAAAATTTGAAATTTCAATGTAGTAGTACTTAAATTTCAAGGAAAAAATAAGAAGTAAATGTCTGTCTAACAACCCTAACCACAATAAAAAGATAATATTTATTTATAAGATTTTAAATATAAGTAGAAGACTCATGTCCCGATGTGATGTATATTTTTTGTAATTTTTTTCCAAGTAAATAATTAATTATGAATTTTTTATTACAACTTTTAAAAAATATAAAAACTCTTATATCTGACCACCTTAACTTGGTCAAAAATTCATGAAATTCATTTCTTTTTCTTTAATCCTATACTATGTGGAGCATAGAATGTGATGCATGTTTTAGATTCAAAAAATGTCATACCGTTTGAAAGCTATAGATGTTTTTCAATCAGGAATTTAGTTGCAATTCAAATAGAAAATGAATAATAATTATTTATTAAATTCAAAGTAAAACATAATTTATATTGGTGGAAAGTTGAGAATCTCCTTTAAAAACCCTTTTCATTTCATTAATTTTGGGTAAAAAAAAAGTTGTTAGCCACATACCCTACACATACCCATCATATTGCCACTTTTTGGCCCATCATGATCCTGCACATACCCAACCACCGATTAAGTCCGCCGCTAGAGCCTGTGGTCATGTGGGTGACCTGCCACCAGCTCCTAAGGGCTTTATTTTTTCCCCTATTTAGAGCTAGAAGTGCCCTTTTACAAGGCCTTTTTTCTTTTTGGCGTAACTTGGGCATACAATGTCGAAATCGAGAAAATGAGATATCGTCGGAAAGCTGGTTCGACATACTTCGCAATGGTGGAGGTGTTATTTTTTGGTTTTGATTTTTTGATGCCTTTTTCAGTCTCAGAAGTCGCATGTTGTTATTTTCACTCCAAGAGACATATCTTTTGACTTGCTTATCCTTCTTTTGCCATTCTTGCGGCATTGGAAAGCTTGTTCAGTCCTCTACACAGATATGGGGTCTTTTTTTTTATGCATGTTTGCATTTTCTCCTTTTACAATCATTGGGTTAATGCAATAAATGAACTGAGATAAAGTTCCATCAGGGGGGTAGGTGCAAGAAGTTGGGTCCACAAAATGTTCAAAAAGTGGAAGTGTTTTTCCTGATTTTCAAAATTTGTCATAGTTGGACTTAAAATTTGAAGCACTTACACATTGAATCTTAAAAAAGTTCAGTAATATGAAATTTAATATCTGATTATAGTTTTCAAATATGTAATTTATTCTAATACCCAGATGATACAAAATAATTTTTAATATGCATGTATAAAAACCAGTTTTAAAAGTCACTTTTTTAGGACTATACCATGCACATGTACGGACACCATAATTTGACATAAATAAAATTAATTTTATAATTCATTTTTAGGTGAAGATGTATATTATAATGAATATTGATGAGGATATTTTCTTATAATTTTTTTCATAATATGTTTTTATTTATTTAATTTTTATTGGTCCTAATTGCTAGTTTTTAAAACCCTTGTGTATGGACACCATAACTTGACCTAAAATTATCATTTTTTGAATTTTATTTTTTTCATTGTGTAAATAATTGTTTATAGATTGATTCCATTTAATTTTTTGGCATGAAAATTAATAAATTAGAAGTTATTAAAAAAATACAAAAACCTAACATTTCAAGTTTATGGAGCTGTTTCCTCATAAATTAACTAAAAAATAGAAAAAATCATAAAATCATAAAAAAAACTACATATTTGAAAACTAGACATATCATATATAATGTGTTTTAATTTCATAAAATAATCTATAAAAAAAACTCAATAACAATATTGCCAAATTTAGTTTTTTCTCTTGAAATTGCCATGGCCTTGTGCTTGTAGGTTTAAGCCTAAGTATTGTGTTACCATGCCTTTTCTAAGCCTAAATCAAAATGAAAAACTTTTCTTGTGAGTTTCAAACCTTTTGGAACAAGTACCCACTTCAAAATTGGTACCTATTCTAAAAATTGAATAGGTATTTGTTTTAAAGCTGAAAAATGACACTTCCCTTGAATGTGGACCCAACTTCTTGCACTTACCTAGGGGTTTCTCGCATAATAACTTGATTAGAGTGTGCATGCACTTTTATCTTCATATTTTTATTGATGATAGCTTGTATGGGTTATATTTGGTTTCTTAGTTTCTTTTGGCCACATCTTGTCTTAGCTTGACACATATCAGATTCACATCAGTTCACACTTCAGATTGGGAGTTTATGGTTATTGATTCACATTGGTTCAAATCCTTCTCAGTTTGAGGGCCGTGTTTTTATGGTTAATGTTCCAGAGTTTTTATGGTACTTGTTCCCATGGAAGAGTTTTAGTCTCAGTTTGGCATCGACATTGAGAAACATGGTTTCCAGATTATGTCATCATTTCATCTATTGTTGCTCCACAAATTCTAGGGTTGTTCTAGTTTGTGAGTTTTCTAGTGTTTCGTGGCATCAGGTCAGCTATCGCATTTTTATGATTTTTCTTTGGTTTCTTGTAGAAAGAAGTATCTTTCCTTTCTTGTCAGATTGTGATTCCAGTGTTACTCCACAGTGTTCTTCTAGTGCTTCTTTACAATAGTCATCTCATTGTAGGGGGGTTTTGTTCCACTGGGTTTTCCTTCTCTACCTCATTATTGTATTTGTACATGGGTACCTGATCAGGCCTTGTTGCCAGGACCCATTCATGCTTTCTTGCATTCATCTTAGTTTTAGGTGCATACTTTTTTAGTCTCCCTAAGTTGCACTTATGGGGGGGTGTTAGTGTAATTAATATTTAATTACACTTGCATTAGTTTACTTAGGTAATATTTTAATTCCTAGGTTAATTATTGTCATCCTTATCTTGTTGAGCTATCTTGTTGCTCAAGATAAGATTAGGGTTATGCATACTTTTCTTTTATAAAGTAAATCATTCTCATGTAATTATTGAATTCTTGAATAATATTTTGCACATCTTTTTGCAATAACTTTTCTTTTTCTAATTTTCTCTTATGTGGAAGGTTTTTTGGTTTGTATGTCTGATCTTGGTTTCTAACAATCCCTTACATACATCATAATGCTCTGTACTCACCTCTAGAACACCTGTCACTATCTCAAGAAGCAATTTAAGTGCTCCATGATGTATATGGCCCATCCTCCTATGCCATAGCTCTCCTTGATCTCTAGAATTGTTGCTACTCATTAGTGCCTTATGATTATCAAACTGCAACCTGTAAAGTTGGTCACTCCTAACTTCAATAGCTATGGGTGATTTCCAATCCTTATGCTTGATTAACACATTCTCCCCTCTAAAGATTACATTATAACCTTTATCCTAAATGATGGATACAAAAATCAGATTCACACCTAAGCTTGGCACATGCAACACATCACAAATGGGAATCAACTTGCCATTCTCCCTCTAAAATAGAATAGTCCCTTTCCCAACTGGATTGAGTTTGGACATGTTCGCCATAGAAATATGTATTCTGATGTCATCCTCCTTATAATTGGAGAAGTAATCTCTAACTCCTATCATATGAAATGATGCCCTACTGTCTATATACCAAACATCCTATGAGGTTGAGCTAACCATACAAGCTATGAGTGCAAACTCATCTTCCATTCTACTAGAGAGCTCATCTGCACTTGTTGAAGCTGTCATCTACTTCTTTCCTTTCTTTTTGAGTTCTTCTTCCTTTGCAGGCAATCGCTGACATAGTGTCCAAACTCGTGAAAACCATAACACTTGATCTTAGACAAGTCCTTCTCACTGTGTGGACTTGATCCTTTGCTAGACCCCTTCTTCACTTTCCCTTTTCCTGCTAGGGAAATGATTTCCTATTCTAGCTCACTTTTCTGACTCTTATTGCTAGTTTCACTGACAATACTTAGTCTAAGCTCCTCTTGAGTGAAGTCACTCCATAGTCGATCCCAACTCAATAAGGTGTTTCATCCATTGATAACTTGAACAAAGACATCCCACTGCTTAGTAAACCAATTTAGGTCTATCCATACTAGCTCGTCATCATTTGGTTTATCTCCAACAGTTGCCAACTCATCCTTGACAAGTCTGAGTCTAGTGAGATAACTTGTAACATCTTCTCCCTTGTTCATTCGAGTATTCCTTAGCTTTTCTCTAAGAATCAGCTTTCAGTTAAAGTGGTAGCATTCTGGTAGAGATTCAAAATGGTGTCGTACATCTTCTTCATTGTATCTAACTCTGCGATATGCGAAACAATATGGTCCTTAACACCATCAAGAATCAACCTCTTCACCTTGGCATCTTCCTTCTTATATGCTAAGAGTTGTGTTGGATCTGTAGGTATAGCTACAACACTGGTCACATATTCCTTGATACCATTCTCTTCCAACAATTAAGAAATTCCAATTTTCTAGAAAAAATTTGAGGCTCCATCCAATCTGTCTTGATCTCTTCAACTTGCTGAGGCCATCTCAAAAGATAAAATAATAATAATAATAATTTGAAGAGGTAGAACTGGATTTTATAAACCATCAATTTTTCCTTCCTGCCCCAAGCCTTTTCTACCCTCAGATCAACTCTAATACTATGTGAAAATTCTATTGCAATTACTGATTATTAATCTCCTATCTAAATAGATTATTTGAATGCTGAAAATTAATTCACAACAAATATTGAAAAATAACACAACTGCAACTTCACAAATAAAACCACAGGAAAATATGCAAAATAATGAACACAATATTTTTGGACAAATTGTCCCTGGAAAAACCCCGAAGGGAAAACCAGTACTACATATGAGGAATTTTATTAAACTTCAACAAATCAAGAGTTACATAAACTGCTTTCCTCTTACTGGCAGAGCTCCGACAATATTCTTCTCTAGAAATTCTCCCCTCAATTTCCCTTGCTAAAATTCCACAACTGTTGTCCCCAATGCTATCACTGCGCACTTGCTATCACAACAAAACTATTTGCTATCACTGCAAATGCTTCTCAAGTGTGTGTTCTCCAAATGCCCATTGATCCCCTTTTATACTTTTCTCATTGAAAAACTAATGAAAATGATTTAATCTTAATCAATGGCTAAGATTAATTAGACTCTAACAACCCTAACTAATTGGATTCTAGAAGTTTCTAGAGGAATCAATTAGTTAATTAAATAATTATCTGGACAACTCACTCCTTTCTAGAAGTTTCTAGGAAAATCAATTAAATTAATTAAATATTTCTTTGGTTTGGAGACACTTGTCCAAGCTACATAAATTAATAGTTTACACACTTCTTACTTTGGGGTAGACTTATGCTTTTGTGGTGGCTATTGTGTTCGGGCTTTAGGCTTCTAGATTGGTTCTCTTGATGAACTTCCTTAAGTCTCCTGGTCTTTCCTTCATCCATTTGGATCTTTTTCTCTTCTACTATTTTAGAATGTTTTTCTAGGGATGGAAATTTCCATGTCTAGTTTCAAATTGGTTTGTTTCTTTCTTTGGTTCCTTCAAGCTTAGTTTACTTGAGTGTTTTATGTTTTACTATGCTACTTCCTATTATTCTACTTCTTAGACTCTGTTGGTTTGGATGGTTGAGTTTCTTTGGTCTTCTCTATTGAAGGTGGTGGATGTTTTAAATCTTGGAGGAGTTGGGTTTGAAGTCTCTTTGCTTAAGATAAATTTTGTTGGTTCATTGGCTCTTGTTGTGGTTGGCTTGATGAATATTTCTAAAGGTGTGGTGGTCTCCCAGATTTCAAACCTATTGTTTTGTATGGGGATGAGTTCTAAGTTTATCAGGAAGGCGAAGGTGGCTCTATTGTTTGTGGTTGCTAGGAGTATTCTTTCCTCTAGAGACCCATCCTATTGAGGTGGAGAAGGGTTCTAAGGGCATGGCAGGTTGTTTGTGCTTCTTTAGCTAGTTCTCTCCCTTGCAATTCCTATTGAGGTGGAGTTTTGGTTCGTGGGAGTTTCTTTGTTGTTGTGGTAAGATTTCTCTTGGTGACTTCTCCTATAGAAGTGGAAGGGAAAATTGGATGGAGGGGTTTTTCTGCTTCATCAAAATTGGATCTTTGTGTGATAGAATTGTTGTAGGTTAAAAATTTCTTGTATTAGCTTTGAATCACATGTTTTCCTATCCACCTATAAGGTGGTTATTTTTGGACTATTGTTTTTATTTGTAGATTGTGTTACTAATTTGTGGATGGCCTATTGGCCTATTCTGCTAGTTGTGAGGCTTGTCTTGATAGTTGTTTGGGTTTTAGGTCCCTTTAAACTTGCATGTAACAGTTTGATGGTTGGTTAGTCTTGGCTTCCCCTAGGGTGGTTTCTATTCTTGGCTACTATGTTGTAGCTTTTTGTGTTTGGGATGTTGCTATTTACGGCTCTATGGGTGGCCCGTAGGCTTGTTATGTTGGTTCTTATTCTTCCTTTATTTTTTGGTTGTGTGGCCTATTTCTTACTGATTGTATAGGGCTAAGGCCATTTAACCCCGCTTTCTTAATAAAAAACATTTATTCTTCTTTCCATTTCTATAAAAATAAATAATTGTAGAACATTTCAATTTGAAAAATCACATTTTAGTACCTTTTATTTCAATATTTAGATACAAGAAAATTTTATTTTTAGTAGTGTGTGTTTATATTCTATAATTTCATAGATTAGTATTTAGTTTTAGTTAGTAAATCTTAAGAATACATTAACATGCAATTAGGGGAAATCTATTTCCATCTGTACTAAAAACATATTGCAAGTTACCTTGGACACCACTTGGAATGGTCAAGGATTAAATGATCAGTATATGAGAATACTATAATGATCTCATCAATTATAGTAGTTATATTATGAGTGATTGCATTAAAAATGATAGAAATTACAAGGAGAAAAGAGTTCCAAAATAGTAAAATTCATCTATTAATAATCTCTAATCTTTAATTAGTTAAAGAGAAGTGAATTTTAATGAGATATTTATAGCTTAAGACTAATTGATCAAGAATTCAAACCTTAAAATAGTGCCAAGATTGAAACATTCCAAATTTTTCATGCACAAAATTAAAAGATATAAATATTTATTTTTCTAGTACAATTTATTTTAGAACTTCTATGATCAATAGAGTTGATTCAACTTAAAATAAGAAATTTAATCACTAAAAATTTAGAAAGATTTTTTTTAAATGTGATTGAGGAAAAAGATAAGATAAGTGATTAGAAATCATTAAATAAAATAAAATGCTTGGTCTTAAAAGTAGAATACACATGTCCATAAATTAGGTTTAGTATAGAGAAATTCATATTCATGGCATTTAGGTTGTGTGCTTTACCATCGACTTTTTATTAGGCCAAGGCCATGTATGCTTGAATATTTTTAGGCACTTATACCACTTGTAGGCATACACAGATAAGATTTACTAGTGTATTTTAAATCTCCTATTCCTCATGCATGACTTATTCTTAAATAAATATTTTATGATCTGTACTTTCATTTGAAAACACCAAAAACAAATTAAAAATAAGTACATTCTCTTATATCTTGTAAATTATTAAAAAATATAAGTATTCTCTTTTATGCAAGCACACTAAAGTCCACCATGTTGCCACACACTATTCACATGACATATTCTTAATGCATTATTCACACATGGCCATTGGAATAACAAGACAAATTATTGTTCCTCCAATAATAATGAAAATCATTTGAATTTTCCTATGGTACAATATATCATAATATATTCTACACCATATAATATTAAGCATAGAGCCTCATGGGCCTAAATGGCCATCAAAGTGCACATGCATACACACACAAACATACTTGTGTCAACTAATAGAAATTATCATATAATATATCCCTTCAATGTTTGGAAATTATTGATATATGATAGATCCAATCATTCATAAGGCCCTAGCCAAATTCAAAGTGAATGAGACCATATTAGGTATGAGGTCAATTCATCTCAAATGCTTTGATATTTACTCATAGTTTTGTTTCAACACATTAATAACTTGCTCCTTAGGGTTGCAATGATCCTTTGAACATCCAGCTAACATTATAGATGGTATCACACTATGTATATAAATGAAATCTCATAGGGTCCTACCACCTAATGACCCTATCCAACGATCACATTATTGATGTAACCATGTGCATGCTCAAGTAAAAAAGAAAATGGGCACACCAATGATGATTAGAAAAATAAATCAATGAAAGAGCACTAACCTACCAAAATAAATTCTAACACCTTAGGAAATTTCAAGGGTTGTCTTAGGTCTCATCCATAGTTCATAAGAACTTGCAAGAATAATAGCTTCCCTATGTGTAGTATGAGCTATGCAACTTCAACCCCATAACGTAAAATACATATGATCATAATTTAGCTAGGTTGAGCATATATTATCATTGATTTCACAAATTGAAAGCTTATGATATCAAATGATCATTCACAAGATAACATGAGTATAAATTATAAATTAAAAAATATAGGGGCCAAACAATTAACATAAAAGTGGAGAAGAAGACACAAGAGCATGATTTAAGATTATTAATACAATTCAATGGGGCCCATTAAATATAGTTTCTATGATTGGTTATAAATATCTACACACTATAGAGTACAATGAAAGAATTAAAAAAGGGGATGCAATACTTAATGTTAGCTAGTTGTATGTTTTGAAAAGTATAACAAAATCTTTGGTGTTCTCACCTCTTTTTTTAGATTTGTAGACACGCAAAATTTGCATACATTTCAAGCCACTAGTTTAATTAAATAATCTTCATTCAATCAAATCTAACATTTCATCCTTCAATTAAATAAATTCACTTCATCATTACCTCATTTAAATAAATCAATCAAATCCTAACATTTCATCTTTCATACATCATCTCCTAAATTCATCTCTTTCAAATTAATCAACCTTTATCTTAAATCCCCCTTTTAATTAAATAAACCAAAATTTATTTAATTAAATCCCAAATGCATTTTCCATCCCTTTTGATTTAAATAAATCAAATAATTCAAAATCACTTAAACATCATCTAAGCTAATCTAATCCTGATTAAACTAATCTAACCACCCATCACATCCTCTAGCTTTTCCCACTTGCACCAATAAAGCATTTTAATTCATTTATAAATTCCTCATTTTCCCTCAATAAAGCATCTTTTGGGAATATTGTCCAAGTTTGACTATAAAGGCAAGTTGACTTGTCCCTTCCAACATGGCAATAACTTCTCTCTTACATGTCCCCCACTTAACATTTAACTCTTAAATTCAAATTTGAATCTCCCCCTCTTTGGCACATTGACCAAAACTTGCACATTCCTCAACCTATCAGGTATGTGCAAGATCATGATGGGCCAAAAAGTGGCAATATGATGGGTATGTGGTTGATGAGTTTTTTTTACCCAAAATTGCTGAAATGAAAAGGGTTTTTAAAGGAAATTCTCAGTTTTCCACCAATATAAATTATGCTTTACTTTAAATTTAATAATTAATTATTATTCATTTTCTATTCAAATTATGACTAAAGTCCTAATTGATAGACTGATTGGAAAACATCTATAGCTTTCAAACGGTATCACATTTTTTGAATCCAAAACATGTTTCACATTCTATGCTTCACATAATATAGGATTAAAAAAGAAAAATTGAATTTCATGAATTTTTGACCAAGTTAAGGTGATGGGGGTTTTTTATATTTTTAAAAAGTTGTAATAAAAATTCATAATTTTATTATTTACTTGGAAAAAATTACAAAAAATATGCATCACATCGAACATGAGTCCTCTACTTATATCTAAAATCTTATAAATTTTTTTTATCATTTTATTGTGGTTAGGGTGGTCGGACAAACACCTACTTCTTATTTTTCCCCGAAATTTAAGTAATACTACATTGAAATTTCAAATATTCACCAAATAGATTTCTTTTTAAAATAAACCTAGTAGTTTAGAAACTACATTCAATTTTCTACAGATTCTATTCTTACATATTTTTGAAATAATATAGATAACTTATTCAAATTTTTACGTCAAGTTTCTTAACTCCAATTTTTTTGATTTTTTTGCCACTTAAGGGCCTATTTTTTCCATAATGATCCTGCACATACCCTATCACAATGTGACAAGTGGCTTCATCTCATTGGTCAAATATTTATCCCACATTGCTTTATTTTGAACACTCTTAGCATTTGAAATTTTATAAATAGAGGGCTTATTCTTCATCAATTCATCTACAATTTCATGCAAAGTCACTCTCTTCAATTGAGAATTGATTTTGTCCATCTCACTCTATCTTCAAGGCATTGCATCATTTGAGTTTTGGAAAAGATTGGGAAAGGGTCACTTGCACAAGTGACACCAATCCAATATGGAATAGGTATATTTCATGCTTTTAAATGTATTTTAATCCTTGCTATTTGTTGCATTTCTTGAGTATTGACATGTTATTCCATAGAGGTATTCATAGATTTGCATGTGTATAAACTAACCCCACTAATGAGTGTTGGAGATTATTCATTCAAATGCAGATTTAGGGGTGCTTCATAATGGCGCTAGAAGGATGGCAACTATGTATTGAGCTTCTCTAATAACTGATATGATAGTTTAGTATTAGATTTCATTTGCTGGAAAATTTCCAAAAGCTAACATGTTTAGCCTATGCTTCTGCATTTTGAATAAATTTCGAAAGGCTAATATGTATTGTCTATGCATCCGCATTCTTGTTCTTTTCATGATTGCATTTTTTCATAGTGAATGTCTCTTTCTGTACCTAACTATGCTTGTGTTCACGTTTTGCATGCCTTCTTGAAACTTGAATCGATAGGCTTGGTAATGCTTCATGAGTCTATTCATTTAGTCTAGTCTAGGCGGTATATAACAAGCATTAGAGATTAATCATTGTCCTGAGCTTTATTAGTTTAAACTGATATTTTTAGAATCCAGCATAGGCATTACATCCTTGTCAGTTATCTTTTCCAAGGCTTGATCTACTCTAGAACCATCTACATACAGATACGTATTAAGTTGCTCCCTCTCCATTGTTTCTGGCTCAAACTATGTATAGGACGCAACTTGTATGCACTGCACAAGCCAACAAGAGATCATTGAAGTTGCTAATATAAATAATCCTTGATTTGACTTTGAAAGATGTACATGAGTGCATTCGATTGATGGAAAATAAGTAAGTGCACAAATGTGCAACATAAGGATGTAAGTACTTGTCGCTAAATAACTTAAAAGAATCTCGTTGTTTGAAATATGTTGCATTAAAAACATATCTCAGAGTCTTGTTGCATTAAATACTTGCTTAAGATGTGAATTTATTCCTCCAACTATGGATTGACAAGATATGATTTGAATGTCAGACTAAAATCTCTGTTGTTTCTGAAAAATATGTATCTATTAGGAAGATTTTGTTATCTGCTTACATAGTTCTTACATTTATACTCGTTCTTGTTACAAGGTATGAATTCTGCTTTTTATAGCTTCTAAGTTTAGTTATTGTTCGTCACTGCCAAATGCCCGAGAAGTAGCTAAGAATAACTAGGTAAAATGTCAACGGTTTGAATCTTGTCTACCTCCATTTGGGAGGACATCAAATAGTGTCTGTAGAATTCATTAGCAAGGGTTGTTGAATTTGTCCTTACACCTGCCTATGATTTTCTAACACATCTTAAATAAAATTAGGCTTTTGCGCTGAATTTACAAACAGCACATTCCATGAGATAGTAATATTTTAAAATGACATTCATTCAATTCACAGAATGCAAGCCTTCCTGCATTGTTCTAGAGAAAGAAAAACGTGCATTTCCCAATCTATAATCTGTTCTTTTACCTCACATAGGCTGTGGAAGTTTGTAATCCATGAGACCATACCGCTTTGAGGCAATCTGTCAATCAATTCGCATATCATGCCTATGCTTCTGCATTTCACATACATTTGTGGTATTATTTGTACAACGCATAGAAAGGATTTTATGTTCAGGTTGCTGTTCAGCCAATAAAGGTGAAATAAAAATCAACTTGCATAAGTGATAGCATTTAAGATAGGTGCCATAGTCAATATCAAGTTTCACACTAGTAGGTGCGTCTTCCTGTTGCTTAAAATTTGTTAAAGCCTTTTCAAAATCCATTTTGTACGTATCATGTAAATCAATCTATTGTCTAAGCAAACCACTCCTATGCATTGAAGTCCAAGTTAACTGTCAAAATAAGTTTACTTGATCTGGCTATACAATAGCTAGCAATCAAATCTTCATGTTGTGTTTAGAAAATTGATTTAAGAATTTGGACTGATTCGTTATTCTAGCTAGCGATTTGATGCTGAGATCTTCAATGCATAAAAGTACAGACTATAGTTTATTGGTAGGGGTCGTACCACTAGGCTATGCATGTTATCAATATAAACTTGGTTGGTAGTTTTAAAACATTGATATTAAATACCTTTTATTGCATTTACAATTTAAAAAAAATGGCAAACTTTGTTTTTTTCTCCTATGAGGTGTACACATTTTTTTGGATGCAGGTTTAAGAATGGTAAATGTAATGCTACTACTAAGGGACACACAGTTTCAATAAGGGCTGCAAATTAGTAGAAACTAACCTTACCATTTGACATATGCTTTGTAACATAAATGCGTTGTTTAGGTATTTGAAAATATGCCTCATATATACTTGCTTGAAAACTATCAAATATAATCTATGAATACTCAATAGTTGTGAGGATGCTTTTGAGATAGTTATCAAATGTAATCTATCAAATTTCATCATTATGGTCATTTTGAAATAGCTAAAATTTGAACTTGTAATGATCCTTTTGAAATATGTATTCCTTACGTTTGATAAAAATTATGAGCTTTCAAAGTTTGTCACATCATTTTGATTATTTTGAAATAGTCAACATTTGGGATTAGGAAGGTGCTTTTGAAAGATTTGTTTATGTGCTTAATAACTTTAGTCAATATCAAGTGTGAAGGAAGGGGTCTAGCAAATATGACATTTTTTTTTCAATAAAATCAATATCAAAGCGTGGTCCACTTATAAATACTTTTGTTACTATCATGATCATCCAAATCATTTTTTCTTTCAAATTGAAACCATGTCATTGTTTGGAATTAATGATCAAAATGAATTTAATGTTCTAATTCTCACATGATTGTCTTTTCATAGGAAAATGAGGAAGGTACAAAGGAAGGAAAAGTGAGGAGCATTTCGAGCTTGCAGGAGATCTTTGAAGGAACTTGGGGATAAACTGAACATCAAGATTGAAATTCAAAAGCATTTTTTAATGCTTGGAGATTCCGTCTTACGCCTTAATTTTCTATTTTAGGCTAACTCATCTTTGGTTTTGGGCTTTAAAACGAACACTTCAAAAGCTTTCAATTATTATTGCAAAGGGGATAAAATGAACTTTAGGAAAATTGACTAGATTTCATTTGGAATTAACAATTGAACAAAACAACTCTCATTTGTCCTTTGGTGCTTTAAAAAGAACTCACAATTGCTTTTGAAAGGTTAAAATGAACATGTGCAACTTTTTTTTGTGATTTCTTACTTAAACTAACATTATTGAAAAGGACGTATGTGCTTCTCTCGTGCTTCACGGCGATCTTGAGAATCAAAGGGCATTTTTGATGATATTAGGTTGAGATAAAGTGATCACCTCCACACTTCATTTTGGATTTAAAATTGAACAAAACATTGTGCAAGTATGAGTAGAGCATTATTGTGTACACTCTCTCTCTTTGTGTTTCCAACAAAGATTGATCGAGTTACGAATATTGTCTTTACTCTCTTTTGTTTATCCTAGAGGGCCTACCTTGGGGAAAAAGTGCTCACCCAAGGGAACGACTCAACCGGTAACACTCTAAAGCCAAGAGTATTTCCAATTGGGATATAAATGTGTGAATTGGAATAAACACCAATATAACGCGATTGGCTCCAACGAGATGGTTCTGAAAAGGGACTCTCACCATATGGGTCAATCTCCATGAACGAAAAGTCCTAATTAAAACCCATGTTCTAGAATTGCCAAAATCCTTAATCTATTTGTTGGTGCAAGAATGGTCATTTTGAAGCCGCCCCACACTTTTACGGTCTTTTAGTAGAAATGGAAAGCATGCCATGGGAGTTTCATGGGTGTTGATGCTTGGTTTCCTTGAATGGCGTTAATGAGCCATGGAGGGGAGCCAGTGGGGTCAAGCATCTAACCATTCGCTAAAGATAAGTGTAGCTAGACTTGTCCAAGTGGGGACTCAATAAATATTGTCTTCCATATCCATAGGGTTGTACTTATTCTTAGTTACAAAATACTTTTCTTGTTCGAAAACATCTTGAAAACAAACACTTAAACATCATCATCAAAATTTCAAACCCTTTAGGAGACAAATACAATTGACCCAATGCAAGTGTTATTGCTTGCCCTTTGGATTCTATCCTTAGAGGTTTCTAAACACTTGAATTACATCTCAATTTGTCTACTAAAGTTAAATAATAGGTAACCCTTGCCTTGAATTCATCAAATTTCCACATAACATACTTTGTGGGATTCAAAGAAATTAAGACATTGGGAATCTAGTTTGGAAACTTAATCAAAGAAGTGTTTGTGGTAAAATAAAGCCACTAAGCAAAGATAACAAAAATGAACTCTCACATTTGTTGAAACCTCACGATTTCCAAGAAGTCAAATCCAAAAAATGAAAGTCCTTGATTCAAAATCCGGAAATGTATGCTCAAATTGAACCACTTCTTGGTTATAAAGGTCTATAGAAGCATTGAATGTTCTTCAATACCAAGGTTTAGGTAAACAAAGTGTCTTTTTTAGGTTCATATTAGGATCAAAAGAAATCAAAATCTTTTTTCATCCATCCTTCAAGCATCAAACCAAAAATCATCTCATCATCACCTTTTGAGAAATATTGAAATTATCCTTCATGCTAGGCTTTTTGGAAAAAATCAAAATCATCAAATCCTTGAGACAAAATCCTTGAAATCTTTATCAAATTATCTTTGGCTAGGTATGTGTAGATGCATCCTTTTGCATATGCTTAGTCAAAGTTATCAAACCATCCTGTTTAGCTAGGTATATGTAGATGCATCCTTCTTCATATGCTTGGTTAAATTATCATCTTGTTTGAATAGGTTTGGGTAGATGCATCCTTCTCTCTACACATATTCAAATTATCATCCTTTGAGCTAAATCTACCCCTTAGATAATCATCCAACATCTTAGGGTCTATTTGTTCAATCAAAGAAAACCAAAATCAATCAAATCAAGGGAAATCCAAAGAATCAAAATAAAAATCCAAAACATATCCAAAAGTCCTAAAAGTCTAGCATTTCCCTCAAGATTTATCAAAATATCAAAACATCCACATCATTCATCTCTATCATCATCATCATATCACCTTTTCATTCTCAAAAATATCCTAAAACTTTTCTCTTTTGTGCATAAAGTAAAGATCAATCCAAAGAATTAAGAGATTCATCTCCCACATTCTTGAAAATTGATCCTTGTTTTATGGTTCATACTAGATCTCAATACAAGAACATGGAAACCAACAAAGAAACATCCACTAAAAGTGACTTAAGTCAAACCATTCCTAAAATGAATCCCATTGGGTTTGGCAATCTCACAATTAACCTTCCTACATATTCGTAAGACCATCAAGAGGAAGGTATCCAAATGGAGGATCTTACCAATAACCCCTTTGGAATGTCCCATGAGGAAATCACTGAAATGCTTCAAAATTTGGAAAACCATAAAATTGTCAATATCATGATGAGACTCAACCCTTCACTAGTACATGCTCAAATTAGAAAAACAAGGAGCTAAACTCCCTTCTGATTTCGACGTGAGCACCATTGTGGAGACATCTTTTGGGATCACACCCCCAATCTCATCCACCATCCCCATTTCATCTACACCCCCATCCCAAAATATCACTCAAAACATACCACAAATCACAAAATCTTTTGCTCCAACCCAACCTAATTTCAATAAGGGAAATGCATTTCTCAATGCTAGTCAAAACACATCCCCTTGTCAATAATCAAGAATTGGATGCAAATACTATATTGGGGAAAATTGTACCCCTAAATCCATTGCATACATATGTCCCTCTCACCTTTCACAATCCAAACGACCCATCATCATCATCATTTCGTGCAACACCCCAAACCTTTCTCCCCATTACCTCACAAGGAGAGGAAGACATATTCAGACTAGGGGGCATTTTTGAAACTACGCCATTTTCTCAAGAAATCATACCCCTCACAATTCCACCACTTCCGCCATTGCCATCATCATCCACACCACTCCTTGACTTAAGGCTTCCCCTTTTACCAAGTATCAATCAAAACATCACAACAACAGATGAAAAATACACAAGCAATCACAACATCATCAACCACCCCCACAATATCTCAAAAAATGGTCTCTCAAGGACCAATCACGTCAATCACATCATCTACCACTCAAGCCCCAATCACTAACATGACAACACCTCTCACTACCACCACCCCTACCACCACCAACTTCCAACATATCAAGCCAATACAACATGGAATTGCAAGTAGCTCAACAAGCTGCTTATCAAAGGGGATTCCTACAAGTGCAAAAAGAAAAAGCCACACAACTAGCTACTCAGCAAGCTGCACAAGCTACCCAAGCAGCCCAAGCCGCATTACAGGCACAACAAGCTGCACAAGCCGAAGCATTCTTACAACAACAACAAGCCACACAAGTTGCACAAGCCCAAGTGCAAGCACAAGCTACACAAGCCCAAGTGCAAGCACAAGCTCAAGCTCAAGCTCAAGCTCAAGCTCAGGCACACACCCAATATCAAGCACAAGCAGAAGCACAAAAATATGTAGCACAATTACAACCATATCAGCAAGCAATAAAATAGTATCAAGAGCAGCAAGAAGCAGTAGGATTGGCAGCCCAACAAAAAGCGTTGTGGGAACAACAACAGGCAATCCTAGCACAACAATAACAAGACCAAAAAAAAGCATTATTCATATAGCAACAAGTTGAAGCATACATGGCTCAAAATAATATGAAAATACCATCAAACAACACATCAAACAACCCAACCATCCAACCAATAATCGAAACACCCCAGAACACCTTCATCCCACTCCATTGTTTGCAAAATGATGTAATGGAAAAAATCAAGTTGCTCTCGAAACAAGTGCTTGATCTTCAATCAGGGTGAACCATAAAAACACCAAGCAACTTGTGTCCCTATCTATTTGACAGGAACCTTGTGATGAAACCATTCCCAAAGGGATTTGAGATCCCCAAATTTGAAAAATATTGTGGGACAGGAAACCCTGAGGATCACAACAGGGAATTTCATATTCATTACATGGAAGTCACATATGACGATACCTATCTGATGTGGCTATTTCCTAGAAGTTTGGATGGCCATGCTATGGAATGGTTCTCTCACCTATCTATAGGCATTAGAAAATTCCAAGAAATTATAGACGCATTCATAAAAAATTATGCATGCAACATCGCCATGGATGTCAGTCTAGAAGAACTCTCAGCTCTGAAACAAGGTAAGAATGAATCATTCGCTTCATTCCTACAATGATGGCAATCCAAGGCCAATCAGATCAAGTGGGTCATGCCTAAGGAACAACAAGTATGCACCACCATATCCAACCTTGACGGCCTCTTGGCATTCCATCTCAAGGTTCAAGGGATTACCACATATGATCAATTGATCTCCAAGGTGCTCAACATTGAATGAGCCCTTATGATACAACCCACAGGATCAACTTCATATCCTAAACAACAATATAACCACCCACCCAAAAATTACAATGCAAAACCTTGTACATGGGCAAGGAATAAAAATGTTACCAATGATGGTTTCATTGATGCCAAAGCTATCATCAGTTCCTCTCGCCAAAATATACCTGCACCACAAATCCAAATCCAACACAAAAACAATCATCAAGCAACACAACAACCAAACAACAATCAAGAAATCAATAATCTCAATTATCAAAGGGGACCACCCCAATGGAACAAAAATTACCCCAAAAAAAAATGCATCGCTTTGGGGGAGCCACTAGAAGTCATCATGAAGAAACTGATAAACGAAAAACTCATCAAAGTGCCCACCTATGAGAATTACCAAGACCCAGATGTAAAACCTCCTTGGTATAATGAGAATCAACTTTGTGAATTCCATAAAATCAAAGGGCATACCACGAATAGTTGTATGAGGCTAAAAAACATAATTCAAGATCTCATCGATCAAAGAATTATAAACATAGAACAACCAACATGAAACCAAGATCTTAAGATATACACGAATCTGATGCCTAACCATGGCAATAAAGAGAATAATAATAACACTGATAAGGGGAAAGGCACCTACACAAACATGAATCATGTGTATGAAACAATCGTCACCTCCCTAGATGAATACTGCATAGTCATCACCATCAAAGGTGCCCATGCCGATTGTGGAGTCACCACAAGAGGTGGAAAAGTTACCATCATAGGATCATCCTAGCTAAATAGAGTCCCTACATCTGGATCTGTCGCCAATGCTATAATGTCCTTGATTAGCTGAAAAAGAATGCCAGCACAAATCTCCATCATGGAGTTACTAAAAATCTCATCTGCCCATAGGAAAATCCTTGAGGAAGTGTTGGCTTCATCCATTGTCCCCGCAGATCTTGATGCGGAACAATTCCAAGCTATGGTTAGAAATATCATTACGCCAAATCTCCTCACAATCTCCGACTAGGATTTCCCCGCTCAACCATCTCACAACCGTACACTCCACTTAGAAGTCATAGTACATAAAAGAAAAGTCAAACGAGTCTTGGTGGATGGAGGTGCAAGCTTGAATATATGTTCTCTTAAGCTCATCAAACAATTAAAAATATTAGAGGATTCTATCGACAAAGGAAAGGGTATCACAATAAGAGCATATGATGATCAAGAGAGAGTGTCCCAAGGCACGATCAAAATCCCTATTCAAGTAGGGTCAGCTGTCATGGAAACCACTTGTCAGGTCCTAGACCTTGACTTACCATATAACATCCTTCTGGGACATCCATGGATTCATTCAATAAAGGCAGTAGCATCAAATTTCCATCAATGTGTGAAATTCACACATGAAGGACAAGAAGTTACTATCCATGGAGATCCCGAACCCTGAACTCCTATTGCAAAAACCTTGAAGCAAAGTACTATAAAATCCCCCAAGTACCAAAAAATAATGAGGGCCCATCTACACCATACATTGATCCTACCTCTCTCACATCCACTTCTGCGACAGAGACACCCATCACTCCCGCCATTCCCACCATCTTTGACATTAAGGTCATCATCTAAGATAATGGTTGTGGAAACTACAAGCTCCCTAAAAATTATTTTGTAGTAGGAGAGTTACCACAATCCCCTAGATCACGGGGACATCCACAAATAAATGAAGCCTCCACATCCCAAACATCTCCTAAAGACTATCCCAACTTCACAAGTTGGGGAGATCTTGGCCAAGAAGTTATTGAAGTAGATGCATCTCATATGCTATATCAAGATGAAAGACCAGTAGCTGATTTACCAATGGATGATAGAAGAAAGGGTCTACAAATGATGCTCCCAATGAGCTATGACAGAAACTGAAGACTTGGGAGAAACGACAATGGGCTTATAATACCTATCATTCTGGAGACGCGAGCAATAACAAATCTTGGCCTTGGATGTACCCCTATGAGTATAAACATATGTGGTTGAAGTCCTTCAGTTAGAAGGGTTAATAATCCTCCTCAGCCAGCCGCAGTAGAACTACGCTTACCAGTATCTATAGGTAGAGTCATAGATAACTTTACATTTCATATAACTGATGGGTATGTGTAGGATCATCATGGAAAAAATAGGCCCTTAAGTGGCAAAAAAATCAGAAAAATCAGAGTTAGGCAACTTGACATAAAAATTTGAATAAGTTATCTATATTATTTCAAAAATATGTAAGAATAGAATCTATAGAAAAATGAATGTAGTTTCTAAACTACTAGGTTTGTTTTTAAAAAAAATCTATTTGGTGAAATTTTGAAATTTCAATGTAGTGGTACTTAAATTTTAGGGAAAAAACAAGAAATAGGTGTCTGTCTAACCACCCTAACCACAATAAAATGATAAAAAAAATTATAAGATTTTAGATATAAGTAAAGGACTCATTCCTCGATGTGATGCATATTTTTTTGTAATTTTTTTCCAAGTAAATAATTAATTATGAATTTTTTATTACAACATTTTAAAAAATATAAAAACTTGTATGTCTGACCACCTTTACTTGGTCAAAACTTCATGAAAATTAATTTTTATTTTTTTAATCCTATAATATATGAATCATAGAATGTGATGCATATTTTGGATTCAAAAAATGTGATACCATTTGAAAGTTATAGATGTTTTTCAGTCAGTCTATCAATCAGGACATTAGTCATAATTTGAATAGAAAATGAATAATAATTACTTATTAAATTCAAAGTAAAGCATAATTTATATCGGTGGAAAGCTGAGAATCTCTTTTAAAAACCCTTTTTTGTTTTATGAATTTTGGGAAAGAAGATAGTTGTTAGCAACATACCCATCATATTGCCACTTTTTGGCCCATCATGATCCTACACATACCTCGACGTCTATAGTAGTAGTCATGACGAGGATACCATGTCCAACTTACCTAGGATTTTTGAGGATACCACTCTTTTCATGATTAGCACCCTATCTTTTGAATCAGACCACAAAAATCATGAGATCCACCTGGTATATCCCCAACTCATTGACTACGACCAACGAGGAGCACTAATTCTCGATACATTCAAAAATGATGAGGCGCTCTCAGAATTCATGGGACTATGGGATAACATTCCATGTGGGGATCACAAAGAAGGGTTCATAATCGAGCTAGATACACATGCCTATTATGGGGAAGTGATTGAATCCCTTAGTCGTAAAAGTGAAAAATTAAGAATAATATCCAAGTCCTTGAGTGAAAACCACATTGTGGCACTCTCTGACCAGAAAAAAGTAAAAAGAAAGGACACATCCAATGGTGAAAACCTCTCTGAGGTGCCCGAGGATGGGGGATTCAATCTTCCTTTTAGAGCTATTCATTAAGAAAAATTAGCAGTCCTGGTAGAAAGGTGTAATCCGGTCAATCTAGGAACAAAGAAAACCCCGCACATCACGTTCTACACAGAGTCATTACTATCAAAGGAACAAGAGCTCCTAGCAACCTTCCTAAGAGAGAGACAAATAAACTTCACATGGAGCTATGCTGATATTCCTAGGCTTGATCTAGAGATCGTGGTTCACCACTTAGCAGTATACCCAGAAGCAAAGCCTGTTAGACAAAAGCTCAAGAAAATGTACCCTCATATCACCCTGCTAGTCAAAATGGAGCTAAAAAAGCTACTAGATGCAGGATTCATTCGACTGATAGATTATCCAGAATGGGTATCAAACTTGGTGCCTGTTTCAAAACCCAATGGGAACATCAGAATCTGCATAGACTTCAGAGACTTGAATAAAGCATGTCCAAAAGATGACTTCCCACTTCCAAACATTGACATGATCGTAGATATGACAGCCGGACATGAAATGCTATCACTAATGGATGGATTCTTAGGATATAATCAGATCATGATAGTTAAAGAGGACCAACATAAGACAACTTTCACTTGTCCATGGAGGACTTACTGCTGGAATATGATGCCATTCAGCTTAAAGAACACAGGAGCAACATACCAAAGGGTCATGACATTAATCTTCCATGACATGATCCATAAGACGATTGAAGATTATGTTGATGAAATTATAGCTAAGTCCAAAAAGAGAAAGGATCACATAGCAACCTTAAGTTCCATCTTTGATAGGCTAGAGGAGTACAAGGTCAGATTAAACCCAAAGAAGTGCGTCTTTGGCATACAATTGGGAAAGCTGCTAGGATATATCTATGTGTCAATGAGAGGTATCAAGGTAGACCAAGCAAAGGTAAAAGCAATCCTCGAGATGGAAGCACCAAAAACATTAAAGCAATTGAGAGGTTTCCAAGGCAGTCTCCAATCCATTCGAAGATTCATAGCACAACTGGCGGACAAACAAAACCCATATTCTCACCTACTCCACAAGGGAGTAGCGTACAAATGGGATACCAAGTGTGAAGAGGCATTCAATAAAATCAAAGAATATTTACTTATATCACCAATCTTAATGCCACCAATCCCAAGAAAACCATTAATTATGTACGTATCAGCAACAACAAACCTTGGAGCTCTCCTACGTCAGCATGATGAAAATGGAATAGAAAGGGCTATCTATTACATTAGCATAACAATGGTTGGGCATGAGCTAAACTATTCATTCATCAAGAAAGCACGCCTAGCAGTAGTGTTTGCATCACAAAAATTTAGACATTACATGTTGGCACACAAAATAAAACTCATCGCTAAAATCGTCCCTCTCAAGTACTTATTATCAAAAACAATGCTCACAAGAAGAATGGCCAAATGGGCGATGATACTATTAGAATACAACATTGAATATGTGGAGTGGAAAGCAATCAAAGGCCAAGTCATCACAAATCAACTTGTAGTTCTAGCACCAATCTATTTAGAGAATCCTCTCATCTCAAAGTTTCTAGGTGAATATATTTTCAATCTCAATGTACCTGACCACTGAAAATTTTACTTCAATGGCTCATACACGCAACATGGATCAAGAGCCTGTGTCTTCTTTATCACCCTACAAAGGGACTGCATACCAAGATCCTACAAACTGGCATTTCCCTACACCAATAACATTACAGAATATGAGGCTTTAACCATAGGTCTCAAAATAGCAGTGTAGTGGAACATTATAGCTCTTGAAGTATACAAAGACTCCCAATTGATAATAAACCAAGTGAACGATGAATACCAAACCAAGGACAATAAGCTCACTCCATACAAGAAATTGGTAGAGACTCTTAAAGAATCCTTGATCGAGATTACATTTGAGTAGATTCCTAGAGCTAACAATAGAGCAGCAGACGCCATGGCAGCAATTGGATCCTTACTGGATATCCCCCACAATGTTCCAAAATATGAATTTCTAATAGAGCAGCTTCTCGTGCCGGCATTCGAGGTAGCAGAATCAGAATTCATGTGCAAAATCGTTGGTCCTGGTGATCCTTGGTACCACAACATTTATACATACCTTTGAATAGGAATCATACCTGCCAACTTACCTTCAAACCTAAAATGAACCTTTGTCAAAAAGGCATCCTGATTCATCATCCTAGGAGATACCTTATATCGTGGGAGCATAGAAGGAACCTTATTGTGCTGCTTAAACACTAAGGAGGCATTGACTACTTTAACTGAAGTACATAATGGTATTTGTGGTTCACACTCGAGTGGAATGACCATAGCCAAGAAATTGCTGAGGATGGGGTATTATTGGTCCACAATGGAAAGAGAAGCACATGACTATGTCAGAAGGTGTCTACAATGTCAGTAGCATGGGGACCTTATCCATGCTCCAGCTCAAGAGCTTCATCCCTTTTCACAGTGTGGACTCGATCTCATTGGAAAAATAACTCTCACTTCATCTAATGGCCACAAATTCATCATAACTTCAACAAAGTACTTTAATAAGTGGGTAGAAGCCATACCCATGACATATATAACTAGGAAGTAGATATCAAAGTTCATCCTGAACTATCTCATTTGCTGCTATGGTGTTCCACATGCCATTATCTTAGATAATGGGACACCATTTAAGAATCAGGATGTCTATGACTTATGTTAAAAATTCAAAATCCAACATCGCTTCTCCACCCCATATTATCCCTAGGGCAATGGCCAAGCAGAAGCTACAAACAAAACCATTTTGAAAATCCTTAAGAAAAAAGTCAATGACGTAGGCTGTGACTTGCATTTGTAGTTTAATCCTAGCTTTTGGGATTACCGAACCAGTATCTACACACCCACCGATGCCACCCCTTTCTCCCTGGTCTACAAATCAGAAGCAATACTCCCCATTGAGATCGAGCTCCCATAACTCAGGATATCACTTCAACACCTCATCATAGATGAAGAGTACTGAGTATCAAGATTGAATGAGCTAGAGCTACTAGATGAGCGATGTATAGATGCTTTGAATCATTTGCAAGTCTATTAGAATAGACTCAAAAGGGGCTATAATAAGAAAATCAGAAGAAGGACTTTCCAAGTCAGAGAACTGGTGTTAAAAGAGAATCAGAAGAATTTCCCAAACCCAAGCAGCAAAGGCAAATTTGAACCCAATTGGTTGGGACCATTTGTTATCACAACAAGTTATAAGTCAGGGGCATATCAGTTATCAACACCCGAAGGGGAACCTTTGCAAGAGCCCATGAATACATCTCATCTCAAAAAAATTTATGCCTAAATCTTTCAAGGTATAGAACCAAAAATCAAAAAAAAAAAAGGCCGAAAAATGGTTACTTCGTGAAAACGGCAAAATGGCATGGTGACAACAAAAAAAATAATCAAAAAGCAAAAAATCCCAAAAAAGAAATAGGATAAAAAAATCATCCTCTAGTGAAAACCACTTCAGTGGCACTTTGGACAAGTACCTTGATGAAAACCTGGCCAACAGGTGCCTTGTGTAAATAAGCACTTTCCATCCACCAGGATCTTTATGGTTTGTTCTCATCATCCATCACTCATCCACCTGCATCTGCATCATAGCTTGGTCCTTTTTTCGTATGATGATCCCTCCTAGTACTCTCGGCCCATCCTCAAAGTCAGTTTGTCCTGCCTTTATCGGAGTAGCCTATTGCATCACGCTGGGGGCATGTTCTCATTAGATCAGATTCGTGTATATTCTTAAATTCCAAAACATCAAAAAATTTAAAAACATCAAAACAGTAGAAAATCCAAAAACATCAAAATATCAGAAAATCCAAAAACATCAAAACATATCAAAATCCAAAAAATAGGTCAAAAAGTCAGTCAAAACATCAAAAACAAAGTCATCTTATTGAACTATGGGTCTCTGAGCCTTGAACGTAGGCAAGGTTGATCTTTGATCATCCCCCAAGACACTTAGGTCAGTCCTTTAGGAGTTTGTCATAATAAACATACATTTCATCATGTATATCGTTATCTATAAATTGGTCAAGTCATCAGTCAAACTACGTGGTCTCTGCATGTATAACATAGGCAAGGCTAATCTGTTGATTAGCCATCAAGGCCCCTATGATAGGTCCTTAGGTTAGTCACTTGGTCAAAATCTCAGAAAACTCCAAAAGATTGAAAAATTGAAAAATCAAAACATTTGTAAAACATCAAAAATACCAAATAAAATAGCCTCAAAACATTGCAAAACTCCAAAAACATCCAAATATTTGAAAAAATCCATCCGCCTCATCTCGTTTTCACTCGCAATAACATCACTCATAATAAACTGATCATCATCCTCAACCTTTGGTGAAACAGTTAGAAACAAGTCTAGCAAGTTAAAAGTAAAACTCAAAAACATCAAGTCTCGGGTTTATGTCAGTATGTAAACAAGTTGGTCAATTCTTTGTGTCGATAGTCCATCATCCAAACAGTCCCATATCAATCATTTGATAATATCATGTCCTAGGATGTATCCTTCCTACAAGGGGCATTATTTATCAGAAAGAACACTTAGGATAAATGAAATGACGTGTCGCCATCCACTAACATGTCCTAGGATGCATCCCTCCTACAATGGGCATTATCTTTTGGCAATAGTTTCAGTTCCTATCCTCGAAAACACATTCCCTTTTGGTTAGTGGTATTGAAGAACATCAACTTGTTTGTTTGCTTTATCTTTGTCTTTTGACTTATCTTATTGCACTCATTCCAAGGACCTCTCGAGGATATCCGAACGAAGGATTTAGAGAGATAGGAATGGGGCAATGATCATTATCTTTTGTTTTCTATGCTTGTTGGATGTTCTTGTAATATAACTTAGTGAATAGTTGCTTTGTTAGATATGTATAGAGGGTGTTTTGAACAACTTGTTGACTATTGCATTGATTGGTTATGCCTTTCCGTGTTTCAGTCCGAGATGTTTGAAACTTCTAAAGTGCATCCTAGCAAGGTTTTTGTATGCCAGGTGTGAACAAGAATATGCCTATCTATTTGTCGAGTCAAATTCCATCACACTAAGTACAATGCCATCCTGGTTCTTTACACCTTAATGCATCATACTTAGGCATTATCAAACATAAGTTAAGTGACCCTTATAAAATCCCAATCCTTAATAAGCAAAACATCATCTATCATCATCATCATCTCTAATAAAGTCTCGTCAGATCATGGACTTGTTGGATCCTCTTGTCATCATATCATTCCTAATTTCTTCTTCTCCGCACTAACATCATGTCATGAATAGTTAATCATCATCATCAGTGATCCATCCTGCATCCACAAACCTTTAGCATTCTACCTATCATCTCACATGCATGTTCATCGTCATAATATAGATCAGTTAGTCTAAGCATCTCATAAATCATATATTTGCATAAAAAATCCATCTCATAATCATAGCATATCACATCATCCATCTCATCCATCTCACAAGCATCACATCATATCATCATTTAAGTTATTTAGGATAATATAGATTGGTTATTCTAAGCATCTTAAAATCATCTTATTTGCATCATCATCCATAACCATCCATTTTGAACCTCTTTATCTTGAGATCGACCCTCAAATTGAATCTTTTCACTCGATCTCTCGAGGGGGCAGTGTACTAGTGTACTTCTTTCCGCTAGGGCATCCAAAAAAATTGGAATTTTTTTGAATTTTGATCACGACAAGTTTATTCTTTGAACCAACGTAGCAAGTACATTGCTTCAAAGAGGGGAAAAATGTAGACATGCAAAATATGCATACATTTCAAGCCACTAGTTTAATTAAATAACCTACATTTAATCAAATATAACATTTCATCCTTCAATTAAATAAATTCACTTCATCATTACCACATTTAAATAAATCAATCAAATCCTAACATTTCATCTTTCATAAATCATCTCCTAAATTCACCTCTTTCAAATTAATCAACCTTTATCTTGCATCCCCCTTTTAATTAAATAAACCAAAATTTACTTAATTAAATCCCAAATGCATTTTCCATCCCTTTTGGTTTAAATAAATCAAATAAGTCAAAATCCCCTAAACATCATCTAAGCTAATCTAATCCTGATTAAACTAATCTAACCACCCATCACATCCTCTAGCTTTTCCCACTTGCACCAATAAAGCATTTTAATTCATTTATAAATTCCTCATTTTCCCTCAACAAAGCATCTTTTGGGAATATTCTCCAAGTTTGAATATGAAGGCAAGTTGACTTGTCCTTTCCAACATGGCAATAACTTCTCTCTTACATGTCCTCCATTATCATTTAACTCTCAAATTCAAATTTGAATCTCCCCCTCTTTGGCACATTGACCGAAACATGCACATTCCTCAACCTATCACAATGTGACAAGTGGCTTCATCTCATTGGTCAAATATTTATCCCACATTGCTTTATTTTGAACACTCTTAGCATTTGAAATTTTATAAATAGAGGGCTTATTCTTCATCAATCCATCTACAATCTCATGCAAAGTCACTCTCTTCAATTGAGAACTGATTTTGTCCATCTCACTCTATCTTCAAGGCATTGCATCATTTGAGTTTTGGCAAGGATTGGGAAAGGGTCACTTGCACAATTGACACCAATCCAATATGGAATAGGTATATGTCATGCTTTTAAATGTCTTTTAATCCTTGTTATTTGTTGCATTTCTTGAGTATTGACATGTTATTCCATAGAGGTATTCATAGATTTGCATGTGTATAAACTAACCCCACTAATGAGTGTTGGAGATTATTCATTTGCAGATTTAGGGTTGCTTCAAGAATTTAAATATTTTATACATACGTTTAGTGGAAACATAACACACACATACACAAATAATCAATAATAAAAATTAGAATTTATTTTATTGCAACTATTTTTATTTTAATTTTTTAATGAAAAGTGGCGAGCTATTTATAATGTTATATTTAATAAATAGAAGTATACAAAAATTGGTTCAAAGGGCATACTGGTAGGAAGAACCAGTAAGAAACCTCCAGTTATAGCCTGAAATTAAACTACTATTATACCAAAAAACTTAAAACCCCCATAGAAGGTTACCTCATGTCACAGATTATAGAATTAAAACTAAGCCCTAGAAAGCATGGTCTCCCACCACAGATTACAATTTTTAAATCCCTCCCAAAATTTGAAAACCCCTGACATTTTACAATTTTTAAAACCCCCACAATTTTTTTTGAAAACCCCTGAGACAATTTGATCTTTTCATTGACCCCCCATTAACTGAATTTGTGTCTTGCCCTTCTGATTTATCTTCCAATTGAAGACCCCTTTCAAAGAAACTTCTACTACAAACAAGGGCTCAGTTTTGGTTGGAAGAAGGAAGTGATAGAGATGCAGCCACCATTGGCGTATATACTTGAGTGTTGGAAAACCCCCAGGTTGGAGCCTTACGAACATGATTTGGAGCTTGGAAATGACCATGAGCTGGAAGATTTACCCCAAGTTGACCATGAGCTGACTAGTTTACCCCAAATTGGCAATGAGCTGGCTAGTTTGGCCCAAATTGACCATGAATTGGTAGGTTCACACCAAGTTGAAGGTCGAGTAAAACACCATTCCATGAGGAGGTGGGTTAAAGATGCGGATAAAAGCCAATGCATACTATTTCTCTTTAATTTCCACCTCCATCATGGAGCAAGTGTGCCTCTGATGTTTCCTTAAGGCTCATAGTAGAATGTTGTCATTGTTAAAATGTAATGCCATATTAATGGCAACAAAAAATTCTTCAAAACACTGCCTATTCTACACTAAATCCTTGGGGAAGAGCCCTCCAATAAACCCATCTATGACAAAGAAATTATATTTTTGAATAGTAGAGGAAATTGTATTATCTAGAATGAATTTAACTTTAACATATTGTCTAGCCAGCTCTTCCAATTCAACCAATGATTGAATGAAATCAAGAGTATTTGACAGGAAAATGGAGATCACGTGTGATGGGTAGATAATGCGGCGTGCCTTCAGACTGGTAATCTACAATATATTAATTTGAACTAATTGATAAACTAACATGAAAAAATAAATAATTTGAACTATTTAACTTTTCATTTTCCTAAACTACAATTTGAAATAATAATTTCAATAATAAAGAAATCAAGTGAGTTAATTTAGATGTTTCTTTCAAGTCTACGTGGTTTACAATACGCTTTCATATAATAAAACAAAGTATATAATTTATTAAGTTTTTGTATGAAATTTGTAAATAACTGTTTGTTCCTAATTGTTTTATAATGATTTGATCAATTTAGTAATTATTGTTTGGTGATAAATGGTTGCTTCTTGTTGGCATGTGCTTGGTTTTATTGACTCCTAAGGAAAACATGTTGCTATTATAAAATGCAAATTCATAAAAATAACATAATCTAATAAAATAAACAAACTATTTCCTAAAATTTAAGGAATTACAATGGAGTTTTGTAGACCTAGAAAAAGATGCAAAACTAATTAAATATAATTGTAAGTACTATACTCTACAAATCGTAAAAAAATCTAGTTGAAATAATTAGAATAAAGGGATACAAAGACCATAAAAGTGATAATCTAAGATGCTATAGGTTGATAGTGTTGTGATAATTTTTTCTTTAGAGACCTAACCTTTCCTCCTATTTATTTCTTCTATACTAAGAGTAATTATTTTATGATAGGGAGAAAAAAAAGAAAAATAATGTAAAGGATGCCAAAGATAAAAATGATACTACTAAGTTATAAATTTGTAAATAATTTTTAAAATAATAGTATTTCTCTTCTTAATATTGGTTAAACAAGGATTTTGTAACTAGTGCTAATATGAAACTTTGCATTGAAAATTCTAGAAATTACAAGGAGGAAAAAGACCCAAAATAATAAAATTCATAGATTAATTATTTTAAATCCATAATTAGTGAAATGGAAGTGAAGTTTAATGAGATGGTTATAATTTGAAACTAAGTGATCAAGAATTTAAAGCCTAAAAATAGTACCAAGATGGATGAATACAAGAGTATTCATGCACAAAATTAAATGATAAAAATCTTATTTTCCTAGTATATAATTTTTGGGAATTTTTGGGATCGATAGAGTGGTTCAACTTAAAATAGAAAATTTTATCATTAAAAATTTAGAAAACAATTTTTTAAAGGTGAAAAAGGACAAAGGAAAGGCAAGTGATTATAAATAATTAAAAAAAATACAATGGTGGGTCCTATAAGTTGAGTAGACATGTCCATAAATTAGGATTAGTAGAGAGAAAATCATATTCAACCCATGTGGGTTTTCTACTAGACCATTGAATTATCATTGGGATTGTCATGTGTCCTTGAATTTTTTTAGGTACTCGACCACTTTTAGGCATACACTCAACCTAAATATGCTTAACATAAGAAATTATTAGTGTATTTTAAATCTCCTATTTATGCACAACTTACTCTTGCATTTTTTAGGGTTCATGATGTGCTTTCATTTTTTATTTTTTAAACACCACAAGAATATTAAAATGAGAAAATTATCTTATATATTGTAAAGTATTAAAAAATATGACTATTCTCTTTGATACAAGTACACTAAATCCAACCATGTTTATATATCATATTTACATGACATCTTCTTAATGAATTATGCATATATGGATATTGACATATAATATAAATGATTCAATATTTAATAAAAATGAAAATCATTTGAGCTTCCAAAATACACAAAATATCATCATATATTCTACACCATAAAAATACCCTCATGGGTCTAGATGATCACCAACACACACATACACACACTTATGTAAATTGATAGAAATGATCATATCCCTTCATTGTGTAAGAATTATTGATATATTATAGACCCACTCATCCACAAGTTCCTAGCCAAATTCAAAGTGAATGAGACCATAGGAGGTGTGCGGACCATCAATCTCTAATTTCGTGAACTATCCTCACAACTATATATCAAAATATTAAGAACTTGCTCCTTAGAGTTGTGATGATCCTTTGAACATTCAAATCACCACAAGAGCACAAAAAATATTATAGATAGTATCACACTATACATATTAAAGAATTATAGGGTCATACCACCTAGTGACCCTACCTAATGAACAAATTATTGATCCAACAATGTGCATGCACAAATAAAAGGAAAAGGGGCACACCAATAATGAATTAAAATAAATAAATCAATAGAAGATTACTAACCTATCAAAATGGGCCTTAACACCTTAGGAAATTTCAAGGGTCATCTTAGAACTCATTCATCACAAGAACTTGCAAGCATAACATCATCCCTATGTATAGTGAGAGTTATGTGACATCAAAACCTTAGCAAAAAATATATATGATCATAATTTATCTCTTGAGAACATATTATATCATTGATCTCACATCTTCAAAGCTTATGGCATTGAATAATCAAACAAAAGCTAACATGATTACCATAATATATCTCAACAAAAGCATAGGGGTTGAACAATTAACATAGGCATAGGAAGGAAGAAAAAAGAGCACAATTCAAGCTTACTAATTGCATTGAATGGAGCTAATTGAATAAGATTTTTCTTATTGGTTATTAATATCTAGGCACCATAAAGTACAACAAAAGCCAATAAATGAGGATGCAAGACATGATGTTGAGTTCAGACTTAGAATTTTCTAGCCTCCATCACCTTGAGGGCGCATTTTGATGTATGAGCAGGATGAACTCCAGACTTAGGCCCTTTTTCCTCATCCTCACTAGCCCCGCAGCAACCTCAAAACTTTATAGGTATGGTACAAGGTTCCTCAAACACTTCTAAGAAACCAGAGGCAAAAATTAAGGAGAGAGCTCAACCTGATGTTCTCACAGAGCAGAAGAAGAATCCAAAAGAGGTTGTCCGGGACAATATTAAAAATATTTATTGTGAAATTATATTATTCACACGTTCACACTTCGATTGATACACTAAAAAGAATATACCTAACATATGCACAAACATTATATGTATATATGTCTCACAAATATTATCTTTAATTGTATTTAATATCAAAAAATCTATTGAAACTTGATACTCTAGTAACTTCAATCTTAAAAATATTTACCAATACCCTCACTATACATCATTCTCTAAACATTCTTATTATATTCTTAATAATAAAACTAAATACGATTATTATACATTAACATTTTCCCATTTAATATCTAACTTAGGGTATTAATATTTTTTCTAGTTAGCATATTAACTAAGAAGACTAACCTTAGAGATTGTTAATTTCCGCTTTCACATATTAAAAATGAAATAATTCCAATCCATAACAGATTAGTCTAATGGCCGGCAGCCCGGTTCAGCAGGCAACAATGCTGTGTTTCTTAAGCGACCTCAAGGCCAGACACGTGTATGTCAAATATTCTTGTGATATTAGTTTTGTCGCTCTCAATTGTGAATTAGCTTCGCACGATCCGCCTGCAACCAAACGACAAAAACATGAAACAATCCCTACATACAGTGTAACGCATTCTCCGTCACGCACTCCATAAATTGGTCGTTCATCAGCAGAAGCAAACGGAAAATCTTCAGCCATGAGGACCGCCATGTGCTCTCTCTTCTTCTTTCTCTTTGCATTCACAGCTGCCGCATCTGAAAACATTTATGTATGGCCAAAGCCCATTTCTGTGGAAAGGGGAAATGAGACCCAAGTTATGATTCCATTATCTTCGGCCTTCCAAATCTCGTTTCCCAATCATACAAGCCTTACGAACGCAGTCTCCCGCTACCAACGCGTCATCTGGAAAAAGCCTTGGTATCCCATCCACTCACCCGACGCTGCACTATCCACGTCCGTTTCTTCCACACCTTTAAAACAGCTCAATGTGCTGGTCCGCGATCTCAACGCCGACCTCCAGCACGGCGTCGACGAGTCATACAATCTGACTGTCCCGGCCGACGGAACGCCCGTCATTTTATCGGCCCAGACGGCGTGGGGAGCCATTTGGGGTTTGGAGACGTTCTCCCAGCTGATCCGCGGCTACAATGCCACTTCCTTTTACCCTCTCCTCATCCCCGGCCCTTTGATGATCGTGGACTACCCGCTATTCCCACACAGAGGAATTACGCTGGACACGAGCAGGAACTTTTACCCTGTGAGAGACATTCTGCGGACCATCAAAGGCATAAGCTACAACAAGCTCAACGTCTTCCACTGGCACATAACCGACTCGCATTCGTTTCCGCTAGAGTTGCCTTCCGAGCCCGCCCTGGCGATGAAAGGATCGTACCCTGGCATGACGTATACAAACCAAGACGTACGTACGATAATCGAATATGGTCGAAACCGTGGCGTCCGTGTCATCCCAGAAATTGACGCTCCAGGTACGTATATACATAAATGGGTTTACTTTCTTTACTTTCTTTTCAAATATAAATGATTTCGTATTACGAAAGCATAAATTTTATCGTGTTTGTAGTCTTAGAAAGCTTCTGTAATTACCTGTTGACATCTATGGCCTGTATTTTTACGAAACTCCTTGAAAGAGACTTCAATGGCTGATCTACTGCGGGATTTAGCTTGGATAGAATGTGAAATTTTGGACGGTTTTAGATTTATAATTCACAGGTCAACCGATATATGTCATAGCTTAGAAAGATCCTTCAATTCAAGGATTTGTTAGTCATAATTTCTTATTATCTTAGCGAGTAGGGCTATATTGTTCATCTTTATCCTGCAACGTGATAAATGCCGCCCATCAGCAGGAATTCATTCGATAAACTTACAACTTTCAATTTTGATTTTTTTCCTACATAGTTTATTATTAATATTATAAATTATATATTAAAAATATCTTTTCAGTTTTTGGCATTTCAATTTTATTTCTATTTCTTTCGAGGAAGTGGGATATATGAAGATTTTAGAATCCTTACCAGAGAATAGTTAAAATCTTTAAAACAAAGTATTACATTAAGTAAAACAATTTAATATAAAATATTAATTCATTTAAAAAATATATATTTTAAATATACTTTAGAGAAAATTAAAGTATTTTTTAAAATATCTTTAAAAAATATGGTGTTAAATTTAAATGGGTTAAAGTTTTATATGAAAATATAAATTTGATTGTATAAATTAAAAATTAAGTTTAAAGATTATTAAATTTCGAAGATATTTGTTCTATATATTTAATGTTAATATTGTAATGTAAAATTAATGTATCTTTATGTGAATTTTTATTTAGTTTTGGATTTATTTTGCTCAAATATCATAATATAAATATATATTAATAAATGACACTTTTTGTGTATGTTTGAATCATGACAATATTCTTCTTATTAATTTTATTTTCATTCATATAAATCTAATTGTATATTTTCTCCACTTAAGCAAAACTTAATATATTTTCACTATTTTATCTATCCATATTAATTTTGTCATTTTCATATATTCCTTCTTTACCTCAAAATTTCAATTTTCATCCTTAGGTTCAATTTATCCTAGTTAGAATTGGTGATCTACTTCAATTTTGTGGCATGTGAGACTGAAGCTAAAATTTAAAAGGTCAAATAAATTTTTTAATATGTTATCTCTTTTTATTAGCTATTTTTAGTTGAATTGATGCTTGTTTGGATAAATAATTATTATGTTTTGATACTTATAGACATTTGATATGCAATAAATTCTTATAAACACCAAAAAGAAATCACTAGAGCACACTTATCATTAGAGCACACTTTCACTTTTTGAAGGGTCAATACTATTCTTAAACCCTCAAAATTGAACACATAAATATTTCTATCTAATTTCTAAACACCTGAGTTTAATTTAATCTAAATGAATTGTACTTTAATGATTACAATTATTTTAATTTTAATTATATTAAATAATTTTATTTCATTACAAATATTTATACACATTTTGCCATTAATTGTCTTATTATATGTAATTGCCGAAGAACTTTATTCTGATCAATATCTTCTTATGCTGATCAATCTAATTGCTCATTAAAATGATTTCTTACATTTAAAATATAGAATCTCGTTGTTTTATTCCATTTGTTTATTCGATTCTCTATCCATAGGACACCATCACACATTTGAGAATTCAGAATTGACAATTTTCTCTTCACATGGATAAAAGTTCAAATTATGTTCATCTTGACTGGGCAAAGAAACAGTTTATAGCTTTATTTGTTTTGCTTATTGAAAACTTAAATGCTTCAATGGTTTCAGGGCATACCTTGTCGTGGGCTAAGACCTATCCAGAGATTATGACATGCGCGAACACATTTTGGTGGAAGCCCGGCGAGGAGCGAACAGCGGCGGAGCCTGGATCTGGCCATCTCAATCCTCTCCATCCCAACACATACAAAGTAGTAAAAAACGTCGTAAATGATGTGGCTTCCATGTTTCCTGATCATTTCTATCATGGAGGCAACGACGAAATCATCCCTGGCTGTTGGAAGGAAAACACCGACATTCAAAACTTCCAAGCTCAGGGAGGAGCCCTCAGCGAACTGCTCGAGAAATTCGTGAACACAACCCACCCTTACATTACTGCCCACAACAAGACTGTAATATATTGGGAGGACGTGCTACTGGACGCAACGATAAAGGTAAGAGCAGATCTTCTTCCCAAAGAGACCACCATTCTTCAGACCTGGAACAACGGCCCCAATAATACAAAGCTCATTACTTCAGCGGGCTACCGGGCCATCGTTTCGTCTGCAGATTTCTACTATTTAGACTGCGGCCACGGGGACTTCGCCGGCAACGACAGCCGCTACGATAAACAGATTGCTGACGACCCGGGGAATCCTTTCAACTATGCTGGAGGCAATGGCGGGTCGTGGTGTGGGCCCTTCAAGACTTGGCAACGAGTTTATGACTACGATATCACGTATGGTCTGACCGCCGAGGAAGCCAAGCTTGTTTTAGGGGGAGAGGTTGTCCTCTGGTCTGAACAGGCTGATGGAACTGTCTTAGATGCTCGACTTTGGCCCAGAGCTTCTGCCATGGCGGAGACATTATGGTCGGGAAATAGAGATTCAAGTGGGAAGAAAAGATACGCAGAGGCCATAGAGAGATTGAACCAGTGGAGATATCGGATGGTTAGTAGGGGAATTAATGCAGAGCCTCTGCAGCCATTGTGGTGCCTTAACAACCCTGGAATGTGTAACTTGAATCAATAAGCATGTCCTAGCTTGGCTAGAGCACCTAGTCCCCTGTGTTCCTGTGTTATACCTTCAATTTTTCTGGCACAATGCCTAGTCAACCCCATTGCTCGGTGTGTGGAGCACTGGACTGCATCTCCTCTCCATTGTTTGAATTTATCAAATTCAATATTGAATTCAGTATTTATAACTTCTGGTTGTCGCGAAAGTAGTCCAACTTCCTGGTATTAGTTTTGAATTCGTTACTTGAAGGATTTAGGTTTCAATAATTTAATTTTCATTTTTATTTATAACTTCTGGTTGTCGCGAAAGTAGTCCAACTTCCTGGTATTAGTTTTGAATTCGTTACTTGAAGTATTTAGGTTTCAATAAGAACATTAAAATTGAATGTATTCAATTAAATTGAGCTAAATTGGGTTAGATGTTGCAAAGTTTGGAGTGGTGGATTTTATTTTATTTTTTATTATTACTTTTTTATAAATAAAATATTAAAAAAAATTGATATACGAGTTTTATAAAATTTGTAATTAGTATAGATATTTTAAATATATTTATGAAGATATTTTTATTTATTTGAGATTTTTTTCTTTTATTTGTTACATAAGATTTTATTTTTTTATTGAAAATTTATTTTATTTATTACATAAATATATATATTTTAATTTTATTAAAGTTTTATATTTTATTTTACTATATTGTTTATTTTATTTTTATTTTCAAAATTTATTTTATTTTTATATGTAAATTTTACTTTTGAAACAATCATTCATTATTTCAATAATTTTTTTGTTTTATTTTACTTTGAAACTTGTGTAGTATGAATTATATACTCATATGTTAATTTTTAAAGTCTAAATTTACAATTTTAGTTATTTTTTGATATGTGTTGGTTGTGTTTTTTTTATATACATGGCCATGGCATAACACTCTTTGTGTTATTGTCATTATAGAATATCTCTTGACATAATTAAAAAATAGTCACATTTTCATTAATTAAATAATTTTTTGCCTATTAAAGTTTTAGAAGGTGATCATTTTGCTTGGCAATATTTTGTTTCAATTTCTCTATTCAAATTTATAAATTATAATTTTATAATAATAAAATTTGTATATCTATACAAATTCACATATAATTTTCTTCCTATTTTGTTGGAATGTCTTAATAGAACTAGACATAATAAGAAGTGACATGCTATTGTTCTAAGTTCATATCATTACTTACTTTATTGACTCTTTTTTATGTCTACCTACACACGTTTCCATAAAATTAACATTATCTTAGCTATATTTATATCTAGTATGAGACACTCACCTTATTATTAGTCCCAAAAGTTATATACATATATTCTAGTGAATCTAAGACTAGTCACATACTGCCTATATTTAATCCCTAAACACTCAAGGTTAACCTATATTCAATTTTTAAATATCAAATTCCTTATTACCACTTTATTTTAATAACTACTAATAGGAATTGACTTGGTACACATTTGAATGATTTTTTAATATATCTAGGTTTTTATTTACACTTACTTTTGAAATTAAGCTCTTAAGTGGGTCTACTAATGCTAAAAGGTAACATATGAGAATGCTAGAGTGTAAGAGAAATCTTGTGTATACCAAATTTATTTTCTTTTACTTTTTTTTTGTATGTTTTCTTTTATATTTTAGCATTTAGCTAGTCAACAAAGATCCTATTGCATTCCATTATAGTTACATATCTTACCTTACATCAAGAGATATATGTTCTAATATGACACTTGAATTTCATATTCACTTTCCAAAAGTTGTTGACTATAACAAGGGAATCAATATATGTTCTACTATGATACTTCAATTTCATATCCACTTTCTATTTATTTTTTTAATTATTATAAGGGAACCAATTGGTATATTAGATTCATCAAGATTGAAATGCTCATGCTTAGTTTATTTTTCATCACCTATTATATTTCTAGAGTTTATGATAGTGAAGAAACACATACAAAGGTACATTGGACCCAAGTGTGCTTTTGGTGTGCAATGCACTAATATCTATCATCATTAAATTTTATTTAGGAGATTCAACTATATATCTGACTAAATACACATCTAATCCTTTGTGGTGAACTAAGATTAGCCTATATGAGAAATTTCATATAGATACACTTTGAAAGATTATTAGAAGGAAGAGAAGAAGGTAGAATAAATTTGGAGACAAATTTATCTTGTATTATCTATCAAATCTTTAATTTATACCTTATAATAAAATAATGGAATCTTCACATGTTAGAAGCCCATCATGATAGGTTATATCATTCTCATGATTGTAATCAATAAATGATATATTATTTATTTGTTCCATTGAATTGTTGTATGTTTTTTTTTCATAGCATGGTAGGGTAATCCTTCATTGGAACCTATAGCCATGACTATATCCATTGTTTTTAGAGCATTGGGTCATGTGTATAGAAATGAGGAACCAAAAGATCATCTTAAGTGGATTTTTTTTCTTAAATCAATAAAAAAAGATCTTGGATGAGAAATTGAATATATGTACATTCAAAATTTAAAGATCGAATAAGGACAAGAGTCATAACTTGCTATGAATTTACTTTATCAAGCACATTTTTTCTTAAATAGTAGAGATTAAGGGGTTGAAATAAGGGGAGCACACAAAGTGTTCCTATTTTCATTAGAAAAATATTAGTGTAGTAAATTGTTGCCCCTAACAATTTCACACAAGGTTTGGAACCCTATTTTGCATTTACGATTAATCCAACTAATAATTTGTTCATTTCGCTTAGCTATCTTGGAAAAATATATTTTATCCCCTAACATCCTTAGTTTTTAGAGCCAAAAAGTCTTAGATAGGGGTGCTGGGTGCTCTAGTCTTGGGAATTGACTTTCAAATTATTACACACTCTAATATAAGCCTTTGGTGTTTTAGAAGTGATTCCTTGTCAACCTAGGTCCAAAAAACAATTGGGATGCATATAAAAAAAAATTCACTCTCATTTGGGAAATTATGATCTATTATGAATTTATAAGAAATTATTATGAGCTATTGTGAAGATACATGAAACCTATTCTCTACATATTTCTACATCTCTCTACTATGTTATGTAGATTAATCCTTGCATGTCTTCAAGGAAATTCATTTATCCTTCATCAACTCTTTGTGGAAACCTATAGTGTTATATCAATTCAACAAGTGTTTCATAACTATGGTAACTTTATCTTATGCTTTTGATTAAAAAATATGGGAAAGGGACCCTAAACCTAGAAAAAGATCAAGAGACATTCGTCAAGGCCAACAGTTCAACAACATCAAAATAGAAAAAACAAAACCAATAGGTTGACACCCAAAATGAGATAACATAAGGCCAATCATCTATGCCACACTCAACCACAAAACATATAATATCCTAAAGAAAAAAATAAACAATAGATAGCCATAATAAATATAGGGGCACACAGATCCAACAAGGACCCAAGCTCATAGGCCTCAAAAATAAGGAGTAAAAAAACCTAACTAATTCTTAGGACTACTGATCAAGTTCCATTTTGTCTTCAAATATTCTAGCTCATCACTCTAAACATCTTTTTCTGATGCAAAAAAAATAGCTTCTCACAAAAATCCACAATACAATGCAAAATCTACTACAACAAAGAACAATTACAATACAAAAGCAAATGCAAACAAATTCTATTTTTTTTTATTGCATCAAATCTACTCATGACAATTACATCAAATGAAAAAATGAAATTCCACCATAGAGCATACAAAAATTTTCACACAAGATTAATGTGTCATGGCTCTTCTTGTAGCTTCTTCTCACTACCCCAAGCTCTTTGTTGTTGTTCAATCCTTCATACAATTCCTATCATTCTCTTCTCCTCTCACACACTAGAATATTATATTTTCTTCACTAGTGCTACTCAAACCTACAACACAAAACCCCCAATGATACCTCTACAAAGGAATATCTTCTCTTTTCCTTCCTCCCAAACTTCTTCCCACGTTTTTCCTCATAACCCCCCAAATATGCATTAAAAATAATTAATTATTGCCCCATAATGGGCTTCCAACTCTCCCCAAGAATAGCTTTGAATATGCTATGTTTATTTAGGATTAAATGAGGCATTTAAACTTCCAGAAACTCCTCTAAATGTTTCCTTTACTCAAGGGGAGATTTTCTCTATTATGAGAATTTAAAACAATTTAAAATCTTAATTTTCAACATCTTTTATGCTCCAAACTTCCCCCCATATGACTTATTCAAAAGATAAATGATTAATGAATGAATAAAAAATTGATATTTAATTTCAAAGATATCCATAATAACTTTCCAAAATAAATTTGATCAAATTGGTGCTTTGGAAGTGTACAATTGAGTGTTGGTAGGTGAAAAAAATGAAAGTTCTTTGATTCACACAAAAATTGACGTGCAATCTTGGAATGGTATCCAATGGATCCTAGCAAAAGGATTTCTCCCAAACCTTCATAGATTTTAAACTTTTAAACTTTTTTCAAAAATTGCTAACCTTACTTTAACCAACTTTTGGCATTAAAATCTCCCAAACTAGAAAATTTATGACTTTGATTCTTTTTGCAAATTTTATGTACCGCCTCTATGAATGCCCCTACCAAAGTATTCTACTCTAATCCTGATGAGTTTTCCAAAAATAATTTTTGAAAACTGCCTATAGATCCTTAAAATAAAGATTTGATAAAGCTGACTTTATTCAAATTTGAACACACAAAGAGCTTTTCCAAAGCTAAGAGATGTAAAATGAACCCAAAAACACACCAAAACTAAATTCAAACCTGAATCTTTTTTTTGGTTGATGTTGATTGCCAATATGCCCATATACTCTTGCATTAGGCATGCCTAGTAGGAAAAATTTTGTGAGTAGAACTCAAAAAATGGAGTGGAGTAGTAGGAATACTTTTTTAGGTTGTGCAAAACCTACAATGAACTCTATCACTAATTTAGACAAAACTAATTTATTCCTTCTCCTCTTCCAACAATTAGTTGGGATACTTGCCATTCTTCTCCACCAACTGTGCACTCTATTCATCCTCCTTTTCATGGACTCACATCCACCATAGGCCATCCTCCTTCACCATATATCTTGTTTCCTCCTTTCCTTCTTTGTGGGATCAAGTTCACCAAAAACCAACCACCACCAAGTTCCTCTTGCACCATCATCTACAACCTCTATGCACAAACATGTAACATTTGTATACCCATTCACAACTACAACTTCATTTTCCACTATTGAAAACTCTTCATTAAATTTAAATAGTCATCACCTCTAAACTTAAAATCAAAATTTACCTTATCTTTTTTTGCTGCTATACCTTCTTCTTCTTCTTTTTCCTTGTCTTCAATGCAACATGTCACTATATTGGTGCCTTTAGAAAAACACTCTACTACTGCAAACTAATTTTCTACACCCAAAACAATGTTAGAATAATAATCTTGTGACTCATCATCCACCTTTTGTAGCAAGTAAAGTAATCAAGTTATTCTATCAGGGAATCTTCACCCTCATCATTCTCAAACAAGGAATCATTAGTAAACTCCAACTTCACATTCACATCTTTCTCATCACTCTCATTCACATCTTTCTCATCACTGTCACCTATCTCCAGCACATCATTGCTACAACTACATCCTTATTCTCATTATAAAATTATAAAAATAAGAAATTACCTCATTACCTTAGGCTAAAACCTTTGTGTTAGCTAAAATTTTCTCATTCCACTCTCTTTTGCTTGCTTCCAATTGCATTAGCAAATCATCCTCTTCCTCACCAACCCACTTGTCAAACTTAGAACCACCCATTTTCATAATTTCTGATTGCAAACCCTCTTCATCCACTTCACATAATGCACTCTATTCACTTGATATCTCTACAACTTTCACCTCATCATCTTCTTCACTAGTGTGGGTTACCCCCACATATTCTTTCTTACATTCAACCCCTACTAAAGGGCTATAACACTCTTTCTTTTTTCTCTTCTTTTTATTGTCCTCTTCTAAGAGAACATTCTTCTTCTCATATCTCTCTTCCCACATTCTCATTTCCTCTTTAAGCTTCTCTTCTAATATATTCACTTTAGTTGGGTCTTTTAAAACTCTTCACAATTCTTCCTATTTTTCACATTTTACCCCGTGAGAGACATTCTGCGGACCATCAAAGGCATGAGCTACAACAAGCTCAACGTCTTCCACTGGCACATAACCGACTCGCATTCGTTTCCGCTAGAGTTGCCTTCCGAGCCCGCCCTGGCGCAGAAAGGATCGTACCCTGGCATGACGTATACAAGCCAAGACGTACGTACGATAATCGAATATGGTCGAAACCGTGGCGTCCGTGTCATCCCAGAAATTGACGCTCCAGGTACGTATATGCATAAATGGGCTTAGTTTCTTTACTTTCTTTTCAAATATAAATGATTTCGTATTACGAAAGCATAAATTTCATCATGTTTGTAGTCTTAGAAAGCTTCTGTAATTACCTGTTGACATCTATGGCCTGTATTTTTACGAAACTCCTTGAAAGAGACTTCAATGGCTGATCTACTGCGGGATTTAGCTTGGATAGAATGTGAAATTTTGGACGGTTTTAGATTTATAATTCACAGGTCAACCGATATATGTCATAGCTTAGAAAGATCCTTCAATTCAAGGATTTGTTAGTCATAATTTCTTATTATCTTAGCGAGTAGGGCTATATTGTTCATCTTTATCCTGCAACGTGATAAATGCCGCCCATCAGCAGGAATTCATTCGATAAACTTACAACTTTCAATTTTGATTTTTTTCCTACATAGTTTATTATTAATATTATAAATTATATATTAAAAATATCTTTTCAGTTTTTGGCATTTCAATTTTATTTCTATTTCTTTCGAGGAAGTGGGATATATGAAGATTTTAGAATCCTTACCAGAGAATAGTTAAAATCTTTAAAACAAAGTATTACATTAAGTAAAACAATTTAATATAAAATATTAATTCATTTAAAAAATATATATTTTAAATATACTTTAGAGAAAATTAAAGTATTTTTTAAAATATCTTTAAAAAATATGGTGTTAAATTTAAATGGGTTAAAGTTTTATATGAAAATATAAATTTGATTGTATAAATTAAAAATTAAGTTTAAAGATTATTAAATTTCGAAGATATTTGTTCTATATATTTAATGTTAATATTGTAATGTAAAATTAATGTATCTTTATGTGAATTTTTATTTAGTTTTGGATTTATTTTGCTCAAATATCATAATATAAATATATATTAATAAATGACACTTTTTGTGTATGTTTGAATCATGACAATATTCTTCTTATTAATTTTATTTTCATTCATATAAATCTAATTGTATATTTTCTCCACTTAAGCAAAACTTAATATATTTTCACTATTTTATCTATCCATATTAATTTTGTCATTTTCATATATTCCTTCTTTACCTCAAAATTTCAATTTTCATCCTTAGGTTCAATTTATCCTAGTTAGAATTGGTGATCTACTTCAATTTTGTGGCATGTGAGACTGAAGCTAAAATTTAAAAGGTCAAATAAATTTTTTAATATGTTATCTCTTTTTATTAGCTATTTTTAGTTGAATTGATGCTTGTTTGGATAAATAATTATTATGTTTTGATACTTATAGACATTTGATATGCAATAAATTCTTATAAACACCAAAAAGAAATCACTAGAGCACACTTATCATTAGAGCACACTTTCACTTTTTGAAGGGTCAATACTATTCTTAAACCCTCAAAATTGAACACATAAATATTTCTATCTAATTTCTAAACACCTGAGTTTAATTTAATCTAAATGAATTGTACTTTAATGATTACAATTATTTTAATTTTAATTATATTAAATAATTTTATTTCATTACAAATATTTATACACATTTTGCCATTAATTGTCTTATTATATGTAATTGCCGAAGAACTTTATTCTGATCAATATCTTCTTATGCTGATCAATCTAATTGCTCATTGAAATGATTTCTTACATATAAAATATAGAATCTCGTTGTTTTATTCCATTTGTTTATTCGATTCTCTATCCATAGGACACCATCACACATTTGAGAATTCAGAATTGACAATTTTCTCTTCACATGGATAAAAGTTCAAATTATGTTCATCTTGACTGGGCAAAGAAACAGTTTATAGCTTTATTTGTTTTGCTTATTGAAAACTTAAATGCTTCAATGGTTTCAGGGCATACCTTGTCGTGGGCTAAGACCTATCCAGAGATTATGACATGCGCGAACACATTTTGGTGGAAGCCCGGCGAGGAGCGAACAGCGGCGGAGCCTGGATCTGGCCATCTCAATCCTCTCCATCCCAACACATACAAAGTAGTAAAAAACGTCGTAAATGATGTGGCTTCCATGTTTCCTGATCATTTCTATCATGGAGGCAACGACGAAATCATCCCTGGCTGTTGGAAGGAAAACACCGACATTCAAAACTTCCAAGCTCAGGGAGGAGCCCTCAGCGAACTGCTCGAGAAATTCGTGAACACAACCCACCCTTACATTACTGCCCACAACAAGACTGTAATATATTGGGAGGACGTGCTACTGGACGCAACGATAAAGGTAAGAGCAGATCTTCTTCCCAAAGAGACCACCATTCTTCAGACCTGGAACAACGGCCCCAATAATACAAAGCTCATTACTTCAGCGGGCTACCGGGCCATCGTTTCGTCTGCAGATTTCTACTATTTAGACTGCGGCCACGGGGACTTCGCCGGCAACGACAGCCGCTACGATAAACAGATTGCTGACGACCCGGGGAATCCTTTCAACTATGCTGGAGGCAATGGCGGGTCGTGGTGTGGGCCCTTCAAGACTTGGCAACGAGTTTATGACTATGATATCACGTATGGCCTGACCGCCGAGGAAGCTAAGCTTGTTTTAGGGGGAGAGGTTGTCCTCTGGTCTGAACAGGCTGATGGAACTGTCTTAGATGCTCGACTTTGGCCCAGAGCTTCTGCCATGGCGGAGACATTGTGGTCGGGAAATAGAGATTCAAGTGGGAAAGAAAAGATACGCAGAGGCCATAGAGAGATTGAACCAGTGGAGATATCGGATGGTTAGTAGGGGAATTAATGCAGAGCCTCTGCAGCCATTGTGGTGCCTTAACAACCCTGGAATGTGTAACTTGAATCAATAAGCATGTCCTAGCTTGGCTAGAGCACCTAGTCCCCTGTGTTCCTGTGTTATACCTTCAATTTTTCTGGCACAATGCCTAGTCAACCCCATTGCTCGGTGTGTGGAGCACTGGACTGCATCTCCTCTCCATTGTTTGAATTTATCAAATTCAATATTGAATTCAGTATTTATAACTTCTGGTTGTCGCGAAAGTAGTCCAACTTCCTGGTATTAGTTTTGAATTCGTTACTTGAAGTATTTAGGTTTCAATAATTTAATTTTCATTTTTTAGGAGGGTGGGTCCAAAAATAAGAACATCAAAATTGAATGTATTCAATTAAATTGAGCTAAATTGGGTTAGATGTTGCAAAGTTTGAAGTGGTGGATTTTATTTTATTTTTTATTATTACTTTTTTTATAAATAAAATATTAAAAAAAATTGATATACGAGTTTTTCAAAATTTGTAATTAGTATAGATATTTTAAATATATTTATGAAGATATTTTATTTATTTGAGATTTTTTTCTTTTATTTGTTACATAAGATTTTATTTTTTATTGAAAATTTATTTTATTCATTACATAAATATATATATTTTAATTTTATTGAAGTTTTATATTTTATTTTACTATATTGTTTACTTTATTTTTATTTTCAAAACTTATTTTACTTTTATATGTAAATTCTACTTTTGAAACAACCATTCATTATTTCAATAATTTTTTTGTTTTATTTTACTTTGAAACTTGTGTAGTATGAATTATATACTCATATGTTAATTTTTAAAGTCTAAATTTACAATTTTAGTTATTTTTTATATGTGTTGGTTGTGCTTTTTTTATATACATGGCCATGGCATAACACTCTTTGTGTTATTGTCATTATAGAATATCTCTTGGCATAATTAAAAAATAGTCACATTTTCATTAATTAAATAATTTTCTTCCTATTAAAGTTTTAGAAGGTGATCATTTTGCTTGGCAATATTTTGTTTCAATTTCTCTATTCAAATTTATAAATTATAATTTTATAATAATAAAATTTGTATATCCATACAAATTCACATATAATTTTCTTCCTATTTTGTTGGAATGTCTTAATAGAACTAGACATAATAAGAAGTGACATGCTATTGTTCTAAGTTCATATCATTACTTACTTTATTGACTCTTTTTTATGTCTACCTACACACGTTTCCATAAATTTAACATTATCTTAGCTATATTTATATCTAGTATGAGACACTCACCTTATTATTAGTCCCAAAAGTTATATACATATATTCTAGTGAATCTAAGACTAGTCACATACTGCCTATATTTAATCCCTAAACACTCAAGGTTAACCTATATTCAATTTTTAAATATCAAATTCCTTATTACCACTTTATTTTAATAACTACTAATAGGAATTGACTTGGTACACATTTGAATGATTTTTTAATATATCTAGGTTTTTATTTACACTTACTTTTGAAATTAAGCTCTTAAGTGGGTCTACTAATGCTAAAAGGTAACATATGAGAATGCTAGGGTGTAAGAGAAATCTTGTGTATACCAAATTTATTTTCTTTTACTTTTTTTTTGTATGTTTTCTTTTATATTTTAGCATTTAGCTAGTCAACAAAGATCCTATTGCATTCCATTATAGTTACATATCTTACCTTACATCAAGAGATATATGTTCTAATATGAAACTTGAATTTCATATTCACTTTCCAAAAGTTGTTGACTATAACAAGGGAATCAATATATGTTCTACTATGATACTTCAATTTCATATCCACTTTCTATTTATTTTTTTAATTATTATAAGGGAACCAATTGGTATATGAGATTCATCAAGATTGAAATGCTCATGCTTAGTTTATTTTTCATCACCTATTATATTTCTAGAGTTTATGATAGTGAAGAAACACATAGAAAGGTACATTGGACCCAAGTGTGCTTTTGGTGTGCAATGCACTAATATCTATCATCATTAAATTTTATTTAGGAGATTCAACTATATATCTGACTAAATACACATCTAATCCTTTGTGGTGAACTAAGATCACCCTATACGAGAAATTTCATATAGATACACTTTGAAAGATTATTAGAAGGAAGAGAAGAAGGTAGAATAAATTTGGAGATGAATTTATCTTGTATTATCTATCAAATCTTTAATTTATACCTTATAATAAAATAATGGAATCTTCACATGTTAGAAGCCCATCATGATAGGTTATATCATTCTCATGATTGTAATCAATAAATGATATATTATTTATTTGTTCCATTGAATTGTTGTATGTTTTTTTTTCATAGCATGGTAGGGTAATCCTTCATTGGAACCTATAGCCATGACTATATCCATTGTTTTTAGAGCATTGGGTCATGTGTATAGAAATGAGGAACCAAAAGATCATCTTAAGTGGATTTTTTTTCTTAAATCAATAAAAAAAGATCTTGGATGAGAAATTGAATATATGTACATTCAAAATTTAAAGATCGAATAAGGACAAGAGTCATAACTTGCTATGAATTTACTTTATCAAGCACATTTTTTCTTAAATAGTAGAGATTAAGGGGTTGAAATAAGGGGAGCACACAAAGTGTTCCTATTTTCATTAGAAAAATATGTAGTGTAGTAAATTGTTGCCCCTAACAATTTCACACAAGGTTTGGAACCCTATTTTGCATTTACGATTAATCCAACTAATAATTTGTTCATTTCGCTTAGCTATCTTGGAAAAATATATTTTATCCCCTAACATCCTTAGTTTTTAGAGCCAAAAAGTCTTAGATAGGGGTGCTGGGTGCCCTAGTCTTGGGAATTGACTTTCAAATTATTACACACTCTAATATAAGCCTTTGGTGTTTTAGAAGTGATTCCTTGTCAACCTAGGTCCAAAAAACAATTGGGATGCATATAAAAAAAAATTCACTCTCATTTGGGAAATTATGATCTATTATGAATTTATAAGAAATTATTATGAGCTATTGTGAAGATACATGAAACCTATTCTCTACATATTTCTACATCTCTCTACTATGTTATGTAGATTAATCCTTGCATGTCTTCAAGGAAATTCATTTATCCTTCATCAACTCTTTGTGGAAACCTATAGTGTTATATCAATTCAACAAGTGTTTCATAACTATGGTAACTTTATCTTATGCTTTTGATTAAAAAATATGGGAAAGGGACCCTAAACCTAGAAAAAGATCAAGAGACATTCGTCAAGGCCAACAGTTCAACAACATCAAAATAGAAAAAACAAAACCAATAGGTTGACACCCAAAATGAGATAACAGAAGGCCAATCATCTATGCCACACTCAACCACAAAACATATAATATCCTAAAGAAAAAAATAAACAATAGATAGCCATAATAAATATAGGGGCACACAGATCCAACAAGGACCCAAGCTCATAGGCCTCAAAAATAAGGAGTAAAAAAACCTAACTAATTCTTAGGACTACTGATCAAGTTCCATTTTGTCTTCAAATATTCTAGCTCATCACTCTAAACATCTTTTTCTGATGCAAAAAAAATAGCTTCTCACAAAAATCCACAATACAATGCAAAATCTACTACAATAAAGAACACTTACAATACAAAAGCAAATGCAAACAAATTCTATTTTTTTTTATTGCATCAAATCTACTCATGACAATTACATCAAATGAAAAAATGAAATTCCACCATAGAGCATACAAAAATTTTCACACAAGATTAATGTGTCATGGCTCTTCTTGTAGCTTCTTCTCACTACCCCAAGATCTTTGTTGTTGTTCAATCCTTCATACAATTCCTATCATTCTCTTCTCCTCTCACACACTAGAATATTATATTTTCTTCACTAGTGCTACTCAAACCTACAACACAAAACCCCCAATGATACCTCTACAAAGGAATATCTTCTCTTTTCCTTCCTCCCAAACTTCTTCCCACGTTTTTCCTCATAACCCCCCAAATATGCATTAAAAATAATTAATTATTGCCCCATAATGGGCTTCCAACTCTCCCCAAGAATAGCTTTGAATATGCTATGTTTATTTAGGATTAAATGAGGCATTTAAACTTCCAGAAACTCCTCTAAATGTTTCCTTTACTCAAGGGGAGATTTTCTCTATTATGAGAATTTAAAACAATTTAAAATCTTAATTTTCAACATCTTTTATGCTCCAAACTTCCCCCCATATGACTTATTCAAAAGATAAATGATTAATGAATGAATAAAAAATTGATATTTAATTTCAAAGATATCCATAATAACTTTCCAAAATAAATTTGATCAAATTGGTGCTTTGGAAGTGTACAATTGAGTGTTGGTAGGTGAAAAAAATGAAAGTTCTTTGATTCACACAAAAATTGACGTGCAATCTTGGAATGGTATCCAATGGATCCTAGCAAAAGGATTTCTCCCAAACCTTCATAGATTTTAAACTTTTAAACTTTTTTCAAAAATTGCTAACCTTACTTTAACCAACTTTTGGCATTAAAATCTCCCAAACTAGAAAATTTATGACTTTGATTCTTTTTGCAAATTTTATGTACCGCCTCTATGAATGCCCCTACCAAAGTATTCTACTCTAATCCTGATGAGTTTTCCAAAAATAATTTTTGAAAACTGCCTATAGATCCTTAAAATAAAGATTTGATAAAGCTGACTTTATTCAAATTTGAACACACAAAGAGCTTTTCCAAAGCTAAGAGATGTAAAATGAACCCAAAAACACACCAAAACTGAATTCAAACCTGAATCTTTTTTTTGGTTGATGTTGATTGCCAATATGCCCATATACTCTTGCATTAGGCATGCCTAGTAGGAAAAATTTTGTGAGTAGAACTCAAAAAATGGAGTGGAGTAGTAGGAATACTTTTTTAGGTTGTGCAAAACCTACAATGAACTCTATCACTAATTTAGACAAAACTAATTTATTCCTTCTCCTCTTCCAACAATTAGTTGGGATACTTGCCATTCTTCTCCACCAACTGTGCACTCTATTCATCCTCCTTTTCATGGACTCACATCCACCATAGACCATCCTCCTTCACCATATCTCTTGTTTCCTCCTTTCCTTCTTTGTGGGATCAAGTTCACCAAAAACCAACCACCACCAAGTTCCTCTTGCACCATCATCTACAACCTCTATGCACAAACATGTAACATTTGTATACCCATTCACAACTACAACTTCATTTTCCACTATTGAAAACTCTTCATTAAATTTAAATAGTCATCACCTCTAAACTTAAAATCAAAATTTACCTTATCTTTTTTTGCTGCTATACCTTCTTCTTCTTCTTTTTCCTTGTCTTCAATGCAACATGTCACTATATTGGTGCCTTTAGAAAAACACTCTACTACTGCAAACTAATTTTCTACACCCAAAACAATGTTAGAATAATAATCTTGTGACTCATCATCCACCTTTTGTAGCAAGTAATCAAGTTATTCTATCAGGGAATCTTCACCCTCATCATTCTCAAACAAGGAATCATTAGTAAACTCCAACTTCACATTCACATCTTTCTCATCACTCTCATTCACATCTTTCTCATCACTGTCACCTATCTCCAGCACATCATTGCTACAACTACATCCTTATTCTCATTATAAAATTATAAAAATAAGAAATTACCTCATTACCTTAGGCTAAAACCTTTGTGTTAGCTAAAATTTTCTCATTCCACTCTCTTTTGCTTGCTTCCAATTGCATTATCAAATCATCCTCTTCCTCACCAACCCACTTGTCAAACTTAGAACCACCCATTTTCATAATTTCTGATTGCAAACCCTCTTCATCCACTTCACATAATGCACTCTATTCACTTGATATCTCTATAACTTTCACCTCATCATCTTCTTCACTAGTGTGGGTTACCCCCACATATTCTTTCTTACATTCAACTCCTACTAAAGGGCTATAACACTCTTTCTTTTTTCTCTTCTTTTTATTGTCCTCTTCTAAGAGAACATTCTTCTTCTCATATCTCTCTTCCCACATTCTCATTTCCTCTTTAAGCTTCTCTTCTAATATATTCACTTCAGTTTGGGTCTTTTTAAACTCTTCACAATTCTTCCTATTTTTCACATCTTTCCAATATTATTCCTAGAATAAAATTATTACGGGCCTCCTCATGACCCATCCCATCTTCTTAGGTATAGACTACCTCATGCTCGATGATCTATCTACACACTCTAACCCTCTAACTTCATTCTCCACCCACAAGTCCTGCCATAAAATACCTCACATTTAGTGATTTGCCTATGTACTTAGAACCTCTAGATCTAATACCACTGATGCAAAAACAAACAACTTCTCACAAAAACCCACAATACAATACAAACTCTACTGCAATAAAGAAGACTCACAATACAAAAACAAATGTAAACAAATTTTGTTTTTTTTTATTGCATCAAATCAACTCATGACAATTACATCAAATGGAAAAATAAAATGCCACCATAGAGCATACAAAAAACTTCACACAAGATTAATGAACCATGGCTCTTCCTATAGCTTCTTCTCACTGCTCCAAGCTCTCTTTGCTACTATTCAAACCTTTATATACAATTCCTATCCTTCTCTTCTCCTCTCTTACATTGGTGTCTTATCTTTTCTTCATTGGTGCTGCTCAAACCTGCAACAAAAAACCCCCAATGATACCTCTACAAATGCATATCTTCTGTTTCCCTTCCTCACCAGCTTCTTCCTCAAAACCCTCCCAAAAATGCATTAAAAATCATCATTTATTGCCCTGAAATGGGCTTCCAAATCTCCCCCACGAATAGATCTACATATGCTATGTTTATTTAGCCTTAAATGAGGTATTTAAACTTTTAAAAAATCCTCCAAATACTGCCTTTACTCAAGGGGTGTTTTCTCTATTATGAGAATTTTAAAAAATTTAAAATCTTGATTTTCCCCTCTTTTATGCTCTAAACTCCCCCCATATGATTTATGCAATAGATAAATGATTAATAAATGAATAAAAAATGATATTTAATTTCCATGATATCCATAATACCTTTTCAAAATAAAATTGATCAAATTGGTGCTTTGGAAGTGTACAATCGAGTTTTGTTAGGTGGAAAAAATGAAAATTATCTGATTCACACAAAAAATAGCATGCAATATTGGAATGGTATCCAATGGACCTTTGTAAAAGGATTTCACCCATACCTTCACAAATTTTAAAATTTTAAACAATTTTTAAAAATTGTTGACATTATTTTAACCAACTTTTGGCATTGAAATATCCCAAAATTGAATCTTTTTTCAAATTCTACATGCCACCTCCATGAATGCCCCTACAAAATTATTCTACTCCAATCCTTATGAGTTTTCCAGAAATATTTTTTGAAAAATTCCTATAGAGCCTTAAAACAATAATATGATAAAACTAACTTTATTCAAATTTGAACACACTAAGAGCTTTTCCAAAGTTGAGAGATGTCAATGAACCCAAAAACACACCAAAATTGAATTCAAACCTGAAGCTTATTTTTGGCTGATGCTAATTTCAAATCTGCCTAGATGCTCCTCCATCATTTTCTTCAATTACATTGTCCTCAGATGACATCTCCATATCTTGGGAGGAATCCTTCTTTTCCCTTTCCCAACTTTTCCATGCCATTTACTATTCTAAATATCACCCTTCTCATGATACCATGTGTTATTTAGATCATCCTATTGAACATTCCATCCATCTTGTTCACTTTTTTCCTACAACACAAGGAATCGAGTCTTATAAAACTGAAGAGACTAGTCTTCCTATTCCATTTCATTTTCAAAGTCTGCCATTGTTTGCATATTCACTTCTTCATTTTATTTTGCTAGTTTTTGGTCTCCTTCTTCCTCAGTATCCTCTAAGTCCTTCACCACCTCCTCATCTAAACCCTCCTCATTATCTTCCTCCTCACTAATAATAGAGTCCTCCTTAAGGTAGTCACTAAGAACCACTTCTATCTCTTTTTTTCTTAGGTCTAAGGACTCCTCTTCTAAAGGTTCATCTTTAGGTTATTTAAAAGTCATATTTTTTCCATTGGAAAATTGACTTGCCAATCTATCTAACCTTATTTTCCCATACCTATTGCTTGAATCATCCATGTGGCCTTGTTCATCCTCATCCCATATTTCAATAGTAACCTTTTTCACCATTCTTGTTTAAGTATTTTTTTTGTCTCTTTCTTTTAACATCAGAAAGGTTGCAACAATTTTCTGTCCTTTCATTGTCAAAATAGCTAGGTCCTCTTTGATTAATAGACCTTTAATGGCATAATTTTTAGACACAAAGGGTTCATTAGGATAAATAATCTGGGTAGATTATCATTCAAAATGACCTCGGTCAAAGAGTTAGGGCATGTGTAGGATCATCATGGAAAAAACAAGCCCTTAAGTGGCAAAAAATTCAAAAAAATCAGAGTTAGGCAACTTGACATAAAAATTTGAATAAGTTATCTATATTATTTCAAAAATATGTAAGAATAGAATTTGTATAAAATTTAATGTAGATTCTAAACTACTAGGTTTATTTAAAAAAAATCTATTTGGTGAAAATTTGAAATTTCAATGTAGTAGTACTTAAATTTCAAGGAAAAAATAAGAAGTAGGTGTCTGTTTGACCACCCTAACCACAATAAAATGATAATTTTTTTTTATAATATTTTATATATAAGTAGAGGAATCATGTCCGAGTGTGATGTATATTTTTTTGTAATTTTTTTCCAAGTAAATAATTAATTATGAATATTTTATTACAAATCTTTAAAAAATATAAAAACTCGTACGTCTGACCACCTTAAATTGGTCAAAACTTCATGAAATTCATATTTTTTAAAAATCCTATAGTATGCAAAGCATAGAATGTGACACATTTTTCAGATTCAAAAAATGTGATACCGTTTGAAAGCTATAGATGTTTTTCAATCAGCCTATCAATCAGGACTTTAGTCGTAATTCAAATAGAAAATTAATAATAATTATTTATTAAATTAAAAGTAAAGAATAATTTAGTCAATCACTAAAGAATGGCTAGGAAGAGGCGTTTTAGCATAGAAATAGTTATATAATATTTGAATCAATCCCTGGTGAAGGGGTGGTGAAGCCCCTTTTCCCTTACATTGCTTTAGGGAAGAAGGAAAAAAAAAGGTATATTCATTTTTTCCTTCCTTCTAATGTGATTAAGAAAAGGAAAGTGATACCTGTGGATAGTAGTATGCATACCTTCCAAGGTGAATTACTTCATTATATGCACACTAACCACCCCATATGATGTCGATAGCCTTTCATAATCGTAACCATTTTGGTAGCACTAGGGCTTCTCCTCACCTTCCAAGAAACTATCAATGAACCTTTGATGGTTTCCATTAATAATCTTAACCAACTTCAAAACAATGCAATCCAAACTAGTCACCTCTACTATTAGCTTTGTAGTCACCGAAAACATAATGTTGCCAATTTTAACCCTATCTTCTTGTCAGGAGTTATAAAATTGTGTCCCCAAAAAATGTACAGTTGACATTTTTATGCTCACTTTAGTCTTTCTAATGGGATTTGGCTTGATTTTTCCTAGGTATAATGTTGTAATGTGGTCAAAACATTCACAGTAGGTCTTAAACATGGGTGATCCCACAATAGTGGTTTACAATTTTTGGCCAAACTGGACACTGAAATAATTTTTTTAACTAAATCTTCACTTTCGGACACCTATAGCAGCTAAACCGTGAGGAATTTGAAGATGATGCAAACTAGAGTTTCATGAATTTTTTTCTATAGATTCTAAATATATTTTTTCAAAATTTTTGGAATTAGATTGCACTTTTTTTTCCATCTCCCTCGAAAACTAGTTTTTCTCAGAAAACAACATTTTTTAAGAAGTGACGCTCACCGTATAACGCCTAATTTTTTTTACATGAAGTATAAAATTCTAATTCTTTCAAATTTAGATTCGTAACTCTGATATCTAGTGCTTCCACTTGGTTAGATAGTTTTTTATTGAATATTTTTTCTTTAATCAAATTTTTGAATTCAAACTAATTATAATTCAGACATAGTGCGACCGTATAACATGTAACTTTTTTGTATGTATCAAAACTCAATTTTTTTTCTTTGTTAGATCAAGGACTTCAATATCTGGTGCACTAATATTTATATTTTTTTTAATAATCTGCTATTTTTCCACATCTGTAGAATAGAGAGCTTGATTTTTGGTGAAAAACCTACATTCACGAGAAATAAAAATGAAATTTAATAATAAAATTAAATTTATTTAAAATTATACTTTTTGGGAAGCTTATAATAAGGACTACATACTTGCAAAAAATAAAATTTAAATGAATTCATTTGATCCCCCAAAAGGTAAATCAAAAGTGGGTTTTTTATCAACATTTTGATAGGTGTAAAGGAGACTCTATTATAGGTATGGCTTAAAACTAGTGGGGTTCTATATAAGAGGGTTTAATTTAAGGTAGTTTGATCAAACCCTCTTCAGTTGGAATTCTTTATATGGAACCTTTTAAAACTTAAATCATTATATTTTCTAAAAATATGTGATTTCAGCAAAAATCATTTCCTCCAAGAAATTGTAAACCAGCTTTGTGGGATCACCCACATTCAAATTATGATTTCTTGTGAAGGTGTTGTGAAGTGTTGTAAAACATTTATACACTTTTCTAGACTCTATTCATTAAAATTCACCTAAAATTTACCTTTTCATCACTTATTAAGTCTTATTTTGAAGTGTTGTAAAGTCTTGTAAGAAGATTTCACACTTTTCTAGGCTTAATTTCACTAATTCGACCCTTTTGCATGTCTAAATGACCCCTTAATACACTTTCTGGTCAATTTCAAGTGTGTTGTTAGGGATATTCCCATTGGAAAAATTTTAATGCCATGAAATTCCTGACACCCACTTAAAATTCTTAAGTGGGAATGAGTCGCCAATAGGGGCGACTTAGTCCTTTTTGGCACAAAACTCAAAATAATTTTAAATTTCTAGCAAGATTTTATCCTCTAACCCTTGAGGTCGGCTTGTGATGTGTTACTTTTGAGAATTTTTAGTAAAATCAAGTATAAATAAGGGTTTTTCACCTCATTTTACATCTCCCATCTCCTACGATCATCTATCTCCAAATCACATACAATATCTTGCACTCATAAGCATTCAAGCAAATCAAGCATCATTAAGTCAAGCTATTGGAGTTCTTCATTGTACATCTTTAGATTTTGAGCATCAATGGTGTGGTAAGTTTATGACATTTGTACTTGCATGTTATCTATTTATCACTCTCTTTTCATTCTATTTCATTGTTTAGGGTTTGATTACCAAAGTGGGGTTTGACCAAGGCAAACCCTTATTCTCTAACCCTCAACCATTTTCCCCCTTTTGAATGTGAATTTTGTATGCAAATTTGTCAAGTAATAGGTGTTGAAAAGTGATCAAAAAGTGCATAGAGTCAATCAAGTCAAGACAACCCTAATTCAAGCTTGGAGAGATTTTCTACCCCATTTTTTGCAAAATCAAGTACAAACACCTGCCAGAAAAGAAAGAACAGATCAGAGACTTTCAGATTCTGTCTAGAGTTCCCTAAGATTTGTAGGAGGACTAAGTTACCACTAGTGGCAAATTAGCCCTGCTTCTGGGCCTGAAAACTTATTTTGACATTTCTGGATACCCATTTGTAGATTCTCGTTCCGACAAAGTTTCTTGAAACTGGGAGTAAGTCACCCAGAATAGCCTAAGTGTTCCAGTCAAAATATCAGTCAATTTTTTAGGATTCCAAGTGCACCTCTTCCATTATGTTCTGTCATTTCATAATTTATTTGTATTTCTCAGTCATTTTTGCATATCACATTGTATTTTCCAGCATTTTACATTTTCATAGTTTTACATCATTAAATCATTTCAATTTCAAATCAGAGCATTAATACATCTTAATTAGGCATAATAAATCTCATTAAAATAGGATTTGATTGTAAATCTTTCAATTTTGGTCCCCCATCCAATCCCCTTTCTCCTTTTAGGTGAAAAACCCTAGGAGGAGAAAAGCATTGTGAGGGGTGCAAAACAAAATCACCATTTACATTTTGGTGAACCTGCATCTTTTTGAACATTGTTCCTTTTTGATTTTCAAGTGCATCCTAGGTTTCACTTGTGTTGCATCTTGCATTAGTTAAAGTGCATCCTAGGGTTTCAAATTGCATTAGTGAAAAAGTTCATATTAGCTTGCATTATTACATCGTTATTGCATTAAAAAACACAAAAAATATGCATTTACATACTATAGTTTCATTTGTGCATCTAAAAGACATAGAATTGCATTTAAAAATTATGAAAAAATAGAAAAAAATCATCAGTGAATCGCAACCCTAGGAAACTTAGTCCTTTTGCATATTTTGCATTGAAATTTCTAACTTAATTTTTGGGTTTTTTTGGCATCTCTGTTTTCTGTTACTGCACTTTGTTACATTTTCCAATTTTTTTGTTTCTTGCATTTAATTTCCTTTCATTATTGCCTTTTCCTTTAATCATCTTTGTACTTCCTTGAAATCCTTAGTAGACATGTCTAATTGTGCCTTCGACTGTGATCCTAATGATCTTGAGCTTCCTCATTCTCCTCCAACTCCTCATGATTTAAATCCTCCTCATGATGTAAACATCATTCGAGACGATGAGGATAACATGAACAAGTTCTTAAACAAATGTCTTGATAACCTTAAAGCCAATGCAACCTTTTACATTCCATCTATGAAGTCACAAGACCTTCCTACTATTGCATCTCATGATCACTTTAGCTACCTTCATCTTGATACAAATGAAGGATCTAAGTTCCCTCCCACAAGTGAACCTAGTTCCTCTACACACACAACTCCACAACCATTTTATGATACTAAAGTTACAAACACAACAATCAACCTTGAAGAAACCTATGGAAATCGATTTACTATATTAAGTAAACAAGGTTGTGATACAACAACAAAACATAACATTCATCAAATATTTGAACAAAAACCACAAGAAGAAAACTCAACCAGATTAGGATATCAAGATCCTCTTGATAACTGTAACTCTCCTTTTGAATATTGGATACTTCGAGATAATTGTACAGTGATCTTTGATTCTCCTCCTAACTTGAACATTTTCCTTCCATGTGAATTACCATTACCTAGTTCCAATGATAAGGATGCTAGGATCCCCATGGGTCCTCTTCCTTCTTCCATTCATGAACAAGGAGAAATTGGTAAATGAAAACAACCTTATAAATTAAAGAAACTCAAGTTTCCTACTCATCCACCACTTAAATGTGAAAGGAGACTTTAGTTACTTCTAAAAAAATTCCTTATACTTTTACCACCTTCAAATAGGTTGGTCACTCATCCTAAAGATTATAACATACCATATTGCAAATATCATCATGTTCTGGGACATCGAATCAGATAACATCAAACATTGAATGACATATTGAACAAGTATCACTTCACTGATACTAAATTCTTTCCCATCACCCCTTAAGAACTAAAACACTTTTATCATGTCATAGTTGTCGAATTTTCCATTCTCACTATTGCATGATACCTCCCATCACCTTCTTTGGCTCATTCTTGCCATATGTTTCATGCAGGAAAGATGTTTCTAGTCTTATCCTAGTAATGCATTTGTCCTTGTCCTTTAATTGCATTATTTCCCTTCTGCTTATACTAATTGATATTGTGAAACCAATAACTTAGTTAATGGTTGACATGGATTTGCATTTCTAGCCTCTTTTTCACATTTTCTTTGTGTGTATTGTGTTCCCCCATATTATGTGTTTGATGTTCTCTTTGTACACTTCTTCTATTTGCACCTATATTCTCCTATATGTCATGCATTGTATTTTTGCTTTTGTTTTGAGTTTTCCTTTTAGGGATGATGCAAAGTGTTGAGACCACAATGTCTCTTCCATGTTGACCAAAAAGGTCCCTTTTTTCTTTTGTTTTGTGTTTTCCTTTTGGGGATGACACAAAGCATAGAGACACCCTATGTCTCTTTCATGTCAGCCCAATCATTCATTTTTCCTTTTTTCTTTTTCCTCGTGTTTTCCTTTTGGGGATGATGCAAGGTATCAAGACTACAATGTCTCCTTCATGTTGACCCAAAAGATTTCCCTTTGCTTTTTCCTTTTCCTTTTCTTTTTTCTTGTGTTTTCCTTTTGGGGACGATGCAAGGTGTTGAGACCGAAATTTCTCTTCCATGTTGACTCAAAATGAAATTTTTTTTCATTTTTTTCACTTTGTGTCATTCTACTAGTTCTATGTGCTTTGGGGAATGATGATAGTTTCAAGCTCTTTCATACAAACATTGCAGCAAAGAACATACTAACCCCAAATCCATAGATCCCTTATGTGTTTGGTGTGTTCCTTTCTAGGGGGAACCTCCCTTTCTTTTGTTTTCTTTCTCATTTACATGATGCAACCTAACTTAGAAACATATGACTTGGCATAGGGGCTTTCCAAGTTGGCTCTCATGTCCTGCTTTTCTTTTTGCATCTTCTTTTCTTTGCTACTTTAAAGTAATTTCTCTCATAATGTTGTGTAACAATTTTTTTAAAGTGGGGGGAGTACATTGGCATCATTTTCATTTGCATTCTTTCATTCTTAGTGTAGCCTTGTCACTTCATACGATGCATTTTTCACTTTGTGGATGACATTGGGAAGGATGTCCTTCATAAGTGTGATCTATCTTAGCATATTACATTCCTCTTAATGGCCTAATGTGACACACTGCATCCTCTAAGTTGTCGAAACTTATATTCTTTGATTGGTCCTCTCTTGGAGACATTAGACACAATGTTCCCTAAGTGATAAACCTTATAGGTGTTGGCAACACAAGGGCATACAACTGAGAGGGGGGTGAATCAGTTGTCACAAAAATTCAAAACTTATCCAACTTATTAACCTTATTCTCAAATCTGATTATTAACCATGAAAACATAAATCATCAACACATCAGAAACACACATAACACCAATATTTTTTACGTGGAAACCCTGTTAGGGGAAAAACCACGGTGGGGGTCAGTCCACAAGATTACACTTTGCTAAAAGTATAATGAAAATGAAATATGGAGAATATGCATGCATTCAGGCACACTACCTAGAGTTCACTGCTCAATTACAAAGGAAGACACACTATATTACAAAGAGATTCAGATTATAGCCATCCATATTTTGAATTGAGAAAATAGCATCTGCTAATGCCTTTAGAATTACAATTCTGGTTAAGCACATGAACAATTCTTTACTCTTCTACACACTTCTTCACACTCTACTTTTCCTTTGAATGATTTGAACAATACTCACACACATACATAAGCACACCCTTACGCACACTACACACTTCAATTCAAATAAACAATCAATCTTATATATCTGCAACAAGAAATTTCATCCCTTCATGTCAGCCCCAATAAAAAAAAATGAATATAAATTGTTGGCTCAAAACATCAAATATTAATAATGCAAATCAACTAAGGTCGGCCATAGCTTAGTGAGGATCCAAATCAACATCTCTAGCATGAAGACACCTCAATTAATTTCTCCTCAAAGATCCACAACACGCTACAAACACTATGTCGGCCAAAAATAAGAAAAACATGAACACGCAAGAGAAAGTCACCAACCATGAGCACAATGATCAATGCAGACGTGCAACAAAGATAGAGCATGATCTATAAACATCCAAAAGCATCACGAATCACAAGAGAATCATACAAAACAACTGTACTAACTGAAATAACATCATCTTCAATTAGGAACACCAATTGAAGAAACAAAAAAATTGTCAGAATGAAAATCTTCATAACTCAATCAAATATTCACGCAGATCTCTGAAACTCGATGTGGATAAATTAGATACACTCAGAAAAAAACCATTTAGTCCACAACCTTTGATCATCAACGTTTAGAAATAACCGACATACTAAACTTCACTTCACCATTGACAACTTGCAACTAGGTATGTGCAGGATCATCATGGAAAAAATAGACCTTTAAGTGGCAAAAAATTCAGAAAAATCCGAGTTAGGAAACTTGATGTAGAAATTTGAATAAGTTATCTATATTATTTCAAAAATATGTAAGAATAGAATCTATAGAAAATTTAATGTAGTTTCTAAACTACTAGGTTTGTTTAAAAAAAATCTATTTGGTGAAAATTTGAAATTTCAATATAGTAGTGCTTAAATTTTAGGGAAAAAATAAGAAGTAGGTGTCTATCTAACCACCCTAGCCACAATAAAATGATAATTATTTTTTATAATATTTTAGATATAAGTAGAGGACTCATGTCTCGATGTGATGCATATTTTTTTGTAATTTTTTTCCACATAAATAATTAATTATGAAATTTTTATTACAAATTTTAAAAAATATAAATAACTCATATGTCTAACCACCTTAACTTGGTCAAAAATTCATGAAATTATTTTTTTCTTTTTTTAATCTTATATTATGTGAAGCATAGAATGTGATGCATGTTTTGGATTCAAAAAATGTGATACCATTTGAAAGCTATAGATGTTTCTCAATTAGCCTATCAATTAGGAATTTAGTCGTAATTTGAATAGAAAATGAATAATAATTACTTATTAAATTAAAAGTAAAGAATAATTTATATTGGTGGAAACTAGATAATCTCCTTTAAAAACCCTTTTTGTTTCATCAATTTTGGGTTAAAAAAAGTCACCAGCCACATACCCATCTTATTGCCACTTTTTGACCCATCATGATCCTGCACATACCCAACTCATTTAATACAATTTTCTCAATATCCTTGACATATACAACTTAAAATGAATTTATGCTAATAGTGTTGACATCAATGACAACCACATATCAGTAACACAACCACAACATCCAACAATCTCCCCTTTTGGCATTGATTGCAACACATGATGTGAAAAACACCATCAACGCAGCTAACTATGGAGACTTACTCCCCCTTAGGAATTGACTCATCTTCTCCTCAATAATTTCACATAATATTTCTCCCCACAAGGATCTTCTCCATAGATAATCACTAATTTTTTACATGAATCTTCTCCCCCTTTGACATCAATGATAAAGATCTCTAAGCTTTGAACCACATATCTGAATGATTGAACCATCTGACTACTCTCCTTGAGTAGCAACCACCACAACATCAATCTGAAGCAAGATATGATTGTGAAATGCACGAATTGATGTAAAGAAATTCATCCTTATTTCTTATTACGAGGGGTAATCACCCATAACTTCCCTCTGAGATACTCAAAAGTATCCTTAGGCAACAACTTGTTAAAGATATTTGCAATCTACTCCTTAGTAGGTAAATACTTTAGTTTGACTTCCTCTTCACTTACCTTCTCCCTGAAAGAGTGAAACTTGATAAATATATGCTTTGTTTTTTAATGCAACACCAAATTCTTGGAAATGTTAATAGAACTTGAGTTGTCACAGAATATAGCAATAGGCTCATCATATATAATTTTTATATCCTTTAGCATATGCTTCATCCATAGGACTTGAGTACAATTTTTAGTAGCAAAAATGTATTCGGCCTCTGCAATAGACAAGGAAATTGCATTTTTATTGTTGCTTAACCATGAAATTAGCTTCTTACCCAAGAAAAATGTTCCACCACTAGTACTTTTTATGTCATTCACATCTCCTACCCAATCAACATCAGTAAAGGTACTCAAGGTAAGATCATTATTTTTAGGATAACATAGGACAAGATGAATAGTTCCTTTCAAGTATCTAAAAATTCTCTTCACAGCAGTCACATGAGATTCCTTCGGATTAGCTTGAAATCTTGCAACAATACATACACTATTCATGATATCAGGCATAGTTTGAGTTAAATACAACAATCCACCAATCAATGATTTGTATCTTGTCTGATTTTCTTTCAGTTAATCATCTTATATTGTCAACTTGCATCTGGTCACCATTGGTATACCAATTGGCTTTAAATCTTCCATACCGAACTTCTTTAGCAATTCCTTCACATACTTGGATTGAGATATAAAAATCCCTTTATCTAACTGAGTAATTTTCAATCCCAAAAATAATTTCACCTTGCCAATCATGGACATCTCAAATTCATTATGCATCTCATTAGAAAACTTCACGCACAAACCATCATCTCCTCCAAAAATGATATCATCAACAAAGGATTCAATAATAAAATCTTTATTATGATCAATCTTGAAATATAGATTACTATCAGGAGTACCTTTGTTAGATCCAAGCTTCAACAAATACTTATGCAATCTTGCATACCATGCTCTAGGGGCTTGCTTGAGTTCATACAATTCTTTCTTTAACCAACACACCATATCTTCCTTATTACTCAACTGGAATCCATCAGTTTGCTCAAAATACACTTCTTCCAATTCACCATTTAGAAAAGCTGATTTGACATCCATCTAATAAACTTTGTAGTTCTTGTGAGCAACATTTGTAAGAAATAATCTTACAAATTCAATTCTAGCAACAGGGGAAAAGGTCACTTCGAAATCAATTCCTTCCATTTGTGAATATCCTTTACATACCAATCTTGTTTATTTCTAACCACTTCACCTTGCTCATTCAATTTGTTTCTAATGACCCATTTGGTTCCAATTAAATTCTTGTCCTTAGGTCTGGGAACAAGAATCCATGTATCATTTTTCTTAATCTATTTTAACTCTTCTTTCATTGCTTCAACCCAATGATCATCTTTACATGCTTCATTCACACTAGTAGGCTCAGTCTTTAAAATCAAGTAATACTCTTTTGCAATTTTTCTCCTAGTCTGGACACCTTTGTTCTTATCACCTATAATTTGATCTTTTGAATTATTCAATCTTACATACCTTAGAGCCTTCTTAGGATTTTCTTCAACTTTAGGTTCTTCTAATCTCTCTTCTGCTCTTTCACCAGTTTCTCATTCTCCTTCATTTTATTGATTTACGGGATTGATGTGTACTTGATTTGTAGTTTAAACTTGTTGTCCTTTGTTTGTACTATCATCTTGATCATCAAAGTCATATCCATAGGTTCAGTATGGTTTAGCTAAGTCTTCATCAACCTTGACATTTGCACTTTCAACCATTTTCATCAATCTTTCATTTTAACACATGTAGGCCTTGCTTTTAGTAGAATAACCTAGAATGATACCTTCATCACTCCTAGCATTAAACTTTCCTATGTCTTCATCTCTCTTAATATAAAATTTGCTTCCAAATATCTTGAAGTATTTAACAATAGGCTCTTGACCAGTCCATAGCTCAAAAGGGGTCTTACCAGTATCACCTTTGATTTGTACCCAATTGAGTGTGTACAAAGTAGTACTCATAGATTCTCTCCAATAGATATGAGGAACATTTCCTTCCAGCATCATTGTTCTAGTAGCATCTTCAATTTTTTTATTCTTCCTTTTCACAACTCCATTTTGTTGAGGGGTTCATGGTGCAAATAATTGTCTCTTTATTCCATGTTCTTCACAAAAAGAATTAAACTCACTGGAAGTGAATTCACCACCTCTATTTGATCTCAGACATTTAATCTTCAAACCTATCTTTGTCTCAACCATAGCTTTAAAGATCTTGAAATTTTCCAGTGCTTCAAATTTCTCCCTTAAGAAAGTAACCCATACCATTATAGAATAATCATTAATGAGTAACATGAAATACCTGTAACCTTTTAAACTTTTGGCCTTAGAGGTACCACATAGATTAGTATGCACAAGCTCTAACAATTCATTTGAACAATGCTTTTTACTCTGAAATGAAATCCTAGTTTGCTTTCCCAACTGACATTCCTTACATATTGCATTAGTAGGTTTCACCAACTTAGGTAGATCTCTCATAGCCTTAGTGGAACTTATCTTGACAATATTATCAAAGTTAACATGACACAATATCCTATTCCATAACCAACTTTCATCAACTTTAGTAATCAAACAACTTTTACTAGTAGCACTCAAGTGAAAGATATTACCCTTTTTTTTTTGTACCTAATACAATTTCATTTCTGAAACTCTATATTTTGCACTTTCCATCCTTGAACTGAAGATTGTATCCCTTATCAACCATTTAGCCAACACACAAAAGATTATGCTTCAAGCCTTCCACTTACAAAATATCATCAGTATTATTCTTACCATCAAGAGAAATGCAACCTCTTCCACGGATCACACCAGTTGTATTATCACCAAATCTCACAACACCATCATCATACTTTTCCAAGCTTACAAACTTACTTGTCTCTTGTCATATGATGTGAACATCCACTGTCAATTGCCCATTCATATTTTTCTTCAACTCGAGCAGCTAGGGCTTTCTCAACATTTGTATTGTAACCAACAAATTTAGTAGATACAGGATTATTTTCTTTGATATCAATAAATACCCATTCATCATCACTTCTATTTCCTTTATCATATTAATCATATGTCACACCTTCATCAGCAACATAGTAACACTTCTTCTAAATTCTAGGCTTGTTATGTCTTGGTTTAGTAGCCCTTTCCAAACATCTTGATGCAAAATGACCTATCTTATTGCAAGAAAAAACATTTAAGAGGAAATTTTCCTTCATACTTATCTTTTCCTCTTGGTGCTCTTTTGACATTAAGTGCTTCCAACTCTTCTAGCTCTCTTTCTTCTTCTTCAATCTGTCTGATTTCATCCTCATACTTGAATATCTTTCTAGATGAAATTTCACCCGAATGATATCTTTGTGTATCTCTTATAGAAGTAGTAGCCTTAAATGAATATTTGACCTTAGGAAGGGCATCACCAAATTCTCTCAACTCAAAATCAGTCAACTTACCAACCAACATATCTTTGGTTATGTTTGTTACAGTCTGGAGCTCTTCAATAGCACTAGCTTTGACTTTGTAAGAATCAGGCAGAGATCTAAGCACTTTAGCAATAATCTCAGATTCATCTATCTTTCCACCAGCACATCTAATGGGTATGTGCAGGATCATGATGGGCCAAAAAGTGGCAATATGATGGGTATGTGTAGGGTATGTGGCTGATAACTTTTTTTTACCCAAAATTGATGAAACGAAAAGGGTTTTTAAAGGAGATTCTCAACTTCCCACCAATATAAATTATGTTTTATTTTGAATTTAACAAATAATTATTATTCAAATGTTTTTTATTTGAATTACAACTAAAGTCTTCATTGATAGGATGATTGAAAAACATCTATAGCTTTCAAACGGTATCATATTTTTTGAATCTGAAACAAGTGTCACATTTTATGCTTCACATACTATAGGATTAAAAAAGAAAGAATTGAATTTCATGAAGTTTTTACCAAGTTAAGGTGGTTAGACATACGTGTTTTTATATTTTTTAAAAAATTTAATAAAAAAATCATAATTAATTATTTACTTGGAAAAAAAATACAAAAAACTATGCATCACATCAAGATATGATTCCTCTACTTATATCTAAAATCTTATAAAAAAATATTATCATTTTATTGTGGTTAGGTGGTTAGGCAGACACCTACTTCTTATTTTTTCCTTGAAATTTAAGTACTACTGCATTGAAATTTCAAATTTTCACCAAATAGATTTTTTTTTTAAAATAAACCTAGTAGTTTAGAAACTAAATTCAATTTTGTACAAATTGTATTTTTACATTAATTTGAAATAATATAGATAACTTATTCAATTTTTATGTCAAGTTTCTAACTCTATTTTTTTAAAAAAAATTGCCACTTAAGGGCTTGTTTTTTCCATGATGACCTTGCACATACCTCTATACCACACACAAGTTCATTCACTCTTTGCATGAAAGTATTAATGTTCTCATCATCACCCATTCTCAACCTTTCATGTTTCCCTTTCAAACTCTACAACTTAGCAATCTTCACATTAGCATCACCTTCATACAAGGTTTCCAACTTTTTCTAGAACTCGAGCAATCTTCAGATCCATAACATTTGTCATCTCAAAATTAGTCAAAGCACTCAAAAAAGCTTCCTTAGCCTAGATATTATACTCAACATATCTTATCTCAGCAGAAGTAGTAGGACCATTTTGTGGAGTAATATACATATTACTTGTAATACTCTAGTATGGTTCACCAATGCATCTCAAATGGCATTCCATTCGAGTCTTCCACAAAGAATAATTTGTTCCATCAAATATCAGACTATCCTTCTTGTAACTTTCCATCCCGGATCACCTTAAGCTTTAAAACTTCTTCCAGGGAACCCGCTCTGATACCAATTGTTGGAAACACAAGGGAAAACAACTGAGAGGGGGGGGTGAATCAGTTGTCACAAAAATTCAAAACTTATCCAACTTATTAACCTTATTCTCAAATTTTATTATTAACCATGAAAACATAAATCATCAACACATTAGAAACACACATAACACCATTTTTTTTTATGTGGAAACCTTGTTAGGGGAAAAACCATGGTAGAGGTCAGTCCACAAATTATACCTTGTTAAAAGTATAATGAAAATTTGAAATATGGGGAATGCACATGCATTCATGCACACTACCTAGAGATCACTACTCAATTACAAAAGAAGACACACTATCTTACAAAGAGATTTGGATTACAACCATCCAGATTTTGAACTGAGAAAATAGCATTTTCTAATGCCTGATTATAGTTTCGATTAAGAACATGAACAATTATTTACTCTTTTGCACAATTTTTAACACTCTTCTCTTCCTTATAATGATTTGAACAATATTCACACACACATAAGCAAATCCTTGCACACACTACACACTTCAATTAAAATAAACAATCACTCTTATGTATCTGCAACAAGAAATTTCATCCCTTCATGTCGGCCTCAACAAAAAAAAAAGAATATAAATTGTTGGCCCAAAACATCAAACTTCTAATTCCAGGTGCACCTCTTCCATTTTTTTTTGTTATTTCATCATTTAGTTGCATTTCTTAGGCATTTCTACATATCACATTGTGTTTTCTAGTATTTTACATTTTCATAGTTTTACATCATTAAATCATTTTCAATTTCAAATTAGAGCATTAGGAAATCTTAATTAGGCATAATTCATCTCATTAACATAGGCTTTGAGTGTAAACCTTTGCATTTTGGTCCCCCATCCAATCCCCTTTCTCCTTTTAGGTGAAAAACCCTAGGAGGAGCAAATCATTGTGAGGGGTGTCAACCAAAATCACCGTTTTAAAAAAATGATGTTAAATGAACATGGTATTCCTTTATTTCCATGAAGAAGGGTTTCATACCACTAGGTTTGAATAGCTTCCAAAGTTCTCTACATTCTAGCGCAATGACACACAAGAGAGTGGCCTAGACCGCTTCCTAGGAACCCCATAAATTTTTTGAAAATGATAAAAATTGTAAACTTATTTTCCTCAACAACTACAATGCAAATGTGAAAAAAGATAACTGTCATATGGTTACAAAGGTACTTACAAACACCTAGAGAGAAATTACAAGCCCATACAACATCTAAAATCCCATGCCAAAATCTCCATATTTTAGAAATATCTACCAAAAATTTTAATGATGATTTTTTCATGGTTCAAGGCCAATTGTATCTTTGGCTAGTCTTCCATAATCTTACGTTAGAACCCAGAATTTGTGCGAAGGAGCTAACCAATATTGATATGATTAAGAATATTAATTTTTTTCTAAATCCAAAGGAATTATTGAAGTGACATCTACTAAAAGGTGACCTTGAAATCATTCAAAATTCCTTCATAGAAGTACTTCTTGTAGTGTCAGAAAATGTACTCCTTTAAATTTTCACACTATGTTTGCATCCCTTAATTCAATTATACCAAATGCTCCACTATAGTTATACCTCTAGACATAATCATATTATAAACATAACTTAATATATATGTGAGTTTGTATACATATATACAAATATCTATATATACATATACATATGTATATGTATGTGTATATGTATATGTACATATGTACATATACATATGCATATACATATATGTATATATATATATATGTATATGTATACATATATATATTTAATTCTACTAGAGGGGGTAGCTCCTATTAAAAATTAAAACCAACAAGAATTAGAAATGCTACATGGAGCTTGATTTAAAAATTGAACCACCCTTTTACCCCTATAATATCTTAGACCAATTCATTCACCCACAAGGATTTCTCAAGTGTAAGCAAACCATTATAGTTGTTATGTAGAAATGAAAGGTTCCCTTGTTACCTCTCTCAACCCCTTCTCAAAATAGCTATAGTTCAGGTTAGTCATGATGAATTTTTATTTTGCAGTAGTATCATCAAATATGTCAAAGATACATTCACCTTTTGGAATCACTTCAAGTTTGGCCACACAGAGCTTGACCAATGGGTGTAGATCGGGTTTGAGAAGGTTAGGGATAAGTACCCTATCCAACGATGTATCCCCCATCACTTCCACCAAGTAGTGGAATAAATACACATACATATCATTTTCATGGATAGGCCTTGGATTCCACAAATCTAAACCAATACCTACTTGAAATCATTGTTGTGGATAGGCCTTGGATTCCAAAAATCCAACCCAATAACTACTTGAATACCCTTGACCCCATTGCTATCTGTAATCTTAAACCTACATATATGGGCCTCCACATACTCTTGGTTTTAAGGACATGCCACTTCAATGATTAGCTTCCTACCCATGCTTTCCAATGCAAGGAGAATGCCAAGGAAACACCTTAGAGTCAAATTTATTAGCTAACCCCAATTTTAAAAATAACTTGATTACTAATAGCCAATTGTCCCAAAAATCTTCATCCTGATTTCTTATTAGAAGCTTAGATACTCTTAGATTCCAATCTTTCAACCATCCCCGCCTCAACTAAGGCACATGCCAATACAATGCAATTTTTTTACTACTTCACACCCTAATTAGCTAGAAGGTTATCCAATTGATTAGATTCTCTAAAGATATGGGATATAAAGAAATTCTCAAATTCATTGAGAATCTCTTTTATAATAAGTTTCCTTAGGTTGTAGAGTCAATTTGTTCAAACAACCAAATTTGATTGCATTAATGGACACTATTGAGTCACATTCAATGTCCAAATTGTCAAAATAAAATAAAATATTTGCATAACTATAGACCTTGTAGCAAGGCAATCAATTGTTATAAATTATTGTCATTAATGTCAAAATTATTGTCATTGATGTTAAAATGGTAAACTATTGTCAAAATAATTGTATTATAGAGTTTTATGTGTGCTCTAGTCTATTCATGTTTTTTCATAACTTGGGAGTGTTTCTACATTTAGTAAATGATGGTTTAGTCTTCTCTAGATTGCATTAGTGTTAGGGTCTCATGCTCTACTAGGGTTTTTTCCCTAATTCTCCTAAATCCTTAGTTTTATTTCTAGGCATGCACTTTATCTTCTAATTCATCATTGACTTTCCCTAGGTGATTTCTAGTCCATTAAGTTACAATTGTGCCTCTAGGAATCATTAGTTTATTGGCTCCTTGTACTACTTTCATTAGTTTCAAAATATTTCTTCCTAATTATAAAGTTATTACTTTAGTGGAGAACTTTATGACACTGGTGGGATAGGTGTCACATGACTTCTTACTCACAAGAGTTTTGGAAGGTCCCATTTCTAGTCGTGTTGTAGCATGGAATAATGACAAGTGGTTATCCTTCGCTAGCCTACACAAAGAGAGAGAAAGAAGAAGGACAGTCTTGTGGTAGCATGGATTAGTGATGTGTGTAAAAAGGTAGACCTAGATGGAAAGTTTGATGTGTGGATGTGACACACGTCACATGTCCGCTTATCCACAAGGGTTATGGTGAGTCCCATTTCTATATGTGTGGTGTTGTGTGGTAACATTTTGTGAGCTCACAAGGAAAAAGAAGGAAAATAAAAACTTATGTAGGATAGTGGAAGGTTGATGCATGGTATATTTTTGCATGCCCGCAAGTAAAAATGAAAGAAAATAAAGTCTTGTGATGTAGTGAAAGATTTAAATGTGTTTAAGACATGAATTTTCAATGATGAATCAAATGGCTACCACTTATCCATAGATAATAAAGATAAGGTCATGTGAAGCTCAAAATTTTGATGCATGATGTCCCACTTATCCATGAGAAGAAAGGAGAAGAAGAGAGATGGTCATATGGGAGCTCAAAATATTAACAATTGGTGGTGTTTCACTTGTCTACGAGAAGAATGAGAAAGAAGAGAAAGTAATATAGGTGCACGAAATGTTGACACTTGTCCAAGAATTTTCAACAATATCTCTACAAATTTGTAGTAGATCGACATGTGATCATAGTGACATATACCGAAATAATTTTCAACATGATATTTGCACTCCCATTGGTCATGGAATATTCATCTATGAGGGGAATCTTTTGAATTTACACCATTTATATTACCATGAAGATTGAATATCGATGACTCAAATTCAAATGTGTGAAATTGCTAATTCCTGGTTCTAAATTTTCTCTACACAAGGTGATAAGGTAGAGATTGGAAAATAGTTCTATACACCAACTAATACAACACCAAACATGTTAAGTTTTTTTCCATGTTGAAATTGTAATGTTTCCTACAAACCCAAATCAATATTTAACAAATTGTTTTAATTTGTTGAATAAATGATGTATAGTATAGTGTTGTGTGTGTGCATAGTTCTATGAATTTTCTAAGCACTTCATGTTGAATCTTTCAGGGAAGAGGTTATTTCTGTTATGCAAAGTGGGGTATGTATGTGAGGCTATCAAATTAATAAAGAAAAATTACAATATCTCTCTATAAGCTTCATGAAAGAAATTTTCCTATAATTTTATCTATAATCATTTATGGTGTTCTTTGTGGTTTATTTCACAGTTCATATGAGGTTGGTGCCTCCTTTTCATTGAGTTGGTGCTATGATTGTGAGGTTGGAAACTCTATAATAGGTTGGTGCTTATCAATTTATCTTGGGGATTGGTGTCTCTAATAGGTTGGTGCCTACAAATCTATTGTAACATTTAAATTTCATTGTGAGGATAGATTTGGACAATACATCCATGCACCTCTTCTCACTATGGTTTTTCCCTTTGGATTTTCCATGTAAATCTCATGTTCTCTTGTTAAAGTGTCATTCCTAAATAACACTAAATAAATCAATTATGAAAATATGAATGATAATTTCAAAGCACAATTGAAAAGCTATATTATATCATAGCAAAACATGTCATTGTAATGAATTATATTCATTCCCCAATTTCATCGTAAGGGGGTTATTGGTGACATTTTTTTGTCATTGATGTCAACACCAACTGTTGGTTGTCATTGATGTGCTTTCCTGTTGCATTTTCTGAAGGATATTGTTGTGATGTCAACACTTGGTGTTCATTCTTGGGATATTTTTGGCATTAGTTGGTACTGATTTCCTTGCTACAATTGGTATTGTTTGTTATTTTTGGCAACATTAAGTATGGGCTAACACTAATGTATGGAAGGGTTGTTGAAGTTCATGGTTGGATTTCATGCCTTATTTGATGTTTGTCAATGCTCATAGTTGGATGTCATGCCTTATCTGATGTTCATGGTTAGGTACCCTTCCTTATCTAATCTTTGTTGATGTTCATTGTTGGATGCCATGCCTTATTTGATGTTGAAGTTCATGGTTGGATGTTATGTCTCATCAAAGAAGTATTGAGTATGATTTCTCTTAGCAAAGTTGGTTTCATAATGATGTATTAAGATGAGGATTAGAAGCATTGAGATGAGGATTAAAGAGGTTTTGTTGGCAGCGAAGAGATGTTGTTGAAGTTCTATAGTATGTCTTATGATCTCTCTTGATGCTCCTGATAAATCATGTCTTGTTGAAAGAAAGATCTAGCCTCTCCAAGTTGCTTAAGTGTTTCTAGTTTAGGAAGTTGCATTAAAGTCTACTTCGGAGAATTATCTACATTCCTCTACTATTGTAGATATGGTCTTGTGGTTTGGGACTCAAAGTTAGTGTTATTTGGTTACTACAATGCCATCTTTTATGCCACTAGTGTTGCTGAGGAGGGTTTTATGAATTGCAGAAGGTTGGTAGTTTTGTTGGTTTTCTAGACTGATTAGGAAATGCTCAACAATTCTCTTCATTGATGTATTTTATCCTATGGCTTGGTGAATTTTATCTTAATGTCTGTTTAGTTTCTCAATTCCAATTTCATGTGATAAAGTGGTATGCAAGTTGTTATGTTAATTCCCTATCTCATGCTTATGCATTTTGTACTTCTTGAATGAAGTATGTTGTTCCTATTTGATCTGTGGTTGCTATTTATGGAATAGAGGTATGAAAGAAGTGTATGGAAGTATTTTTTATGTTCATGGAACATTCCCATGTGATCCACATGTTGCTAGCTGGATGATTTCGTGTTGTATTATGTCTTGAGTTGGGTTTTTAAGTTATTTGTAGATATCTCAAGCAATAGTGGTTTGTTCTCTTGCTTGTGCCATGTGCTTAGGGGTCTACACCAGTAATTGAAGATGTTTTATGATAGATTTAGGTCCTGACTTATCCTTTTTGGGACCACATCAAGTAAATTCAATTGGAAGTATGTTTTACAACTGACTAATTATGTGTTTCACATTTCATATATACATTTCCTTTGATGTCGACTTAGATTATTGTGTGCCAGCATGTGAGTTATTTTGGATCACATTAGAAGAGGTATTAATATATTTTTTTGTCCTCTCTACCTTTAGAATAGGAATACATTATGTTTTTATGGCTGACTTGTTTAATTCATTATTTATCTTCTTCCTGGTCGACCTAATTGAAGTTTTGAAGAGTTGTGATGGATATAAATGCAAAATCATTTCAGATGCAATAAGAGGTAGTAGTGTACAAGTGTAAAAAATAAAGTGTGTCAAATTTATTGAATATATAGCATATTTAGTTCCACATTGCGAAGAGGAACTTGGATCAGATGTTCTACGATGCCTCAATCTGTAGAGTGTTATGTTGACAAATATTGTAATCTTTATATAAATATTTGTATCCTGCTCTGAGATAGTGAATCTCATTAGTTCCTTATATCTTGCATCTGGAATTATGTATGCTTTAGTCCTACAAGTCCTTTGTTTCTTGTGATGAGGTGGTGAGCCTTAATTTTCAAGTCCTTTTTAGTAGTGAGAATTTATATTGTGAGTTAACTCTCACCATGGTTTTTCCCTCATTGGGTTTTTCACGTAAATCTGGTGTTTCCTTGTGCATGTGTGTGTTCTCTATTTATTTATCATTACTTTTTATCTAATTAGAGTTATAATTGTTATATCCTTCATTGTTGAAGTTGTTGAGGGCTTGAACTTTTATATCTTTTCTACTAATTTCCTTAAGGGTTTTGGTTGAGTTAAGAAGAGTTTCTAAATTTCAAAAGGGTTTAAGTTTTGAGTTTTGAGTAGAATGATTATCCCCCCCCTCTTAGTCTCTAGGTGTGTCCAAAATGAACTGCATGGCTTCACTAGCTAGAAAGTTGTGTTATTTTGGATGGCAGTGTAAAAATTGCTCTAGTTCGTAGAGCAATAAGCTCCATTATACCAAATCCATGGACCATTTTTCCAATCATGCTTTAGGGAGTGCATAAAATTTTAACATCACGAGGACCATTTAACATCATAGGGGATGGACCACCTTGGGGGTGTATAAATTTTAACGTCGCAGGGATGAATTGATAACTAGGCCTCAAGGGGAATTATAAATAACATCACCACCAAAGGGATATGTCAATAATTCAAATATCATGTAAGATGCCTTTATAATGGATAAGGTGATATGGCCCCCTTGAAATGTTGGCATACTTGATATGTTGATATTTTAAGGAAAATAAGGGGGAAGAGAATCTCCTAAAGAAGGATGCACATCTCCAAAATTAGTTATCCTTTCCCCTCAAGCATGAAGGTAAGGAAAAAACATTCTAGATACTATCATGTTTCTACCATTGATGAAATATGGTTGCAAAAAATATTGTACCGCCATGAATGACAATGAGAAAACATATGAAGATAAAAATGCCACATAGTGAGGAACAACACCACAGAAGAGGGATCATTACTTAGAATGATTAAGTGTATCAACACATGAAAGAGTACCACAATCAATAAGTTGTATTTTATTGCCCAAGGCCTAACATTCATTGGTGGAATGACAATGCACTTGATGATATGAAAAAATGAGTGATTATTATGAAACTTCTTACATGTTGGAGGAAGAGTAATTAAGTAGGCTTTGCAAAGCCTTGATAAAATATACTCTTACTCAAATAGAGGATAAGGGGTAGGAGAAAATCCTTTCTCTTGTAAATAAAATCTTGCTTGCTTCTAGAAGAAGTTAAAAATATAGTATATGATGGAGAATGAGATGTAGACATGAAGGAGAAGGCTGGAACCCTAAGCCTCTTTTTGAAAGGTATAATGTACACTTCACATGATCCTTAAATCCTAGCTTCATTTTTGCATCATATCTACTTTTAGAAATAATCTTAAATCCAAGCCCATAATGCTTTTCCAACATAGATGGAGAAGTATTGTCTAAATTATTATGAAAAGAATTGATTATTTTATGTGAATGCAAATCCTTTTTAAGTTTTTAAATATGATTATTATTTATTTCAAACACGCAAGGGGAAAAAGCTAGAAATATCCCTCATTACTATTATGGGATTTTTTTTTGAACTTGATGGTTTAGAAAAATATTGAGCAAATGAAACACAAGACTCCTTAGGTTTATATTGTGATATTTTACCTTCGCATATTGATTAGGTGTAAAATAGGGTTTACCAAAATGAATTGATCAAGATGATAAACCACTATGAAATATTTTCACCCTAATATTATGTGATTTTGTGTGAGATAAGATGAAAATAACAATAATAAACTAACCATAACTATTATAGAAACTATGAGGAAAGTTTTTTGAGCTCTAAATGGTTTGTACCTTGCTACAAGAAGCCTATTTTTAGGGCACAAATGACTCATTCCCCGTGAGTGGCGAATGGGTCCCTGTTAGGGTTTCTGAAACTAAGATCTGGGTTATTTTCCTTGGTGTCTACACTCTCAGATTCTTAGTTGTCAGATCCAAAAAATCTATTATAAATTTGGTAGTTTCCTTTCTTTGTTCTTACACTATGAAGGTCAACTTTGCAACTTGACAACTTTGACAAATTTTCTTCAAATTTGTTCTCCACTTGATCTTCAACCTATAAATTTTAAAACACATACTCAAGAGGAGAAAAATTTGTTGATTTTTAGTGAATAGGGGTTTTCCTAAGGTAAACCTCGTTTAGGTAATTAAACCAAATGATGAAATAAGGAAATTGAAGCATGAAACATGAAATATGCAATTGATGATACCTTAGATGTTATCTTGGAGTGTAAATCTGCAACCTAACATGAAGTAGCCATGAAGAATGTAGATCTTGATCTCAAATAGATGTGAAAAATACTTGCAATATGATCTTCAATGCTACATCAACTATCTTAGCTCAACAACATGCATGAATGCACTATTCCTTAGACATAATGGAATGATTTGGAATTTTTGCAATAAACTCTTTATAATCTACCTTGAAATTCCTTTGAAATGCTCTTTTAATGCTATAATTCTTGAAAAATTGAATGCTTAGGCCTCTTGTAAACTTTCTAGGAGAAATAATGTGAATTAACCCCTTATTTATACTAAATCTAGAGATTAACCCCAAAATTCAAACAATTCAAGCTGACAATAGATCTGAAATGAATATTACAAAAATCCCTCTAGAATAAAATTCAAAAAGGGGGACCTCATTATGGGAGGACCCATTCGCCACCTAGGGTGAATGGGTCTTGGCACAATTTTCCAAGACCTTTCCTTCGGGGGGGTGAAATAACATCAAAAACCCATGTCAAATGTGCAAAGAAAGGGGGGTCCTATAGAGGGAGGACACATTCGCTACCTAGGGTGAATGGGTCCTAGCACCATTTTCATGGACCTTGATTTTTCCCAATTAAATGTTTTACAATTTTAATTATGGGTGTTAGGATGGATCCTCAAAAGGTGTCACAAATAAGGCTTAAATTTGAATTAAAGGGGATAATTAACTCTTCTTAACCACAATTAATTAATGAGACCCTAGATAAGTGTGCAAGTGTGTTACAACACTTTAAAACACCATAAATAGGGTATAATTTAGGTGCACTTTATTAAAAAGGGGCCCAAGATCAATGCGAATGCACGTACAACACATTACAACATTAGACCTAGGTAAAATTAGGTTAATTCAATGACAGTTATTCCCAAATTAAGGAAAAGGGATACATTTTCCATTACTACACCTACACAAGAGAGTGTAAAATATAATGAACCCCATATTGTGATCATTATTTTCTCTTAGATAAGAGGAATGATGAGATTATGTTGAAAAAATATCTAACTTTATAGACTTTAATGGTGAGATTTTATATTCCCCAATGAAAGTAGATGTAAAATCTAATGAAACCCAATAATCACCCAATAGCATATTTATAGTATCATTAGTATTGGAAGGTCATGGTTAAAATTTTGAAGATGGAATCAAAATACTAAGAGAGTGGAAATTTTATGGTTGGATTGGGCAATTAAATAACTTTCTTCATTTTCTTTAACTATATATATATATTGTTATTATATTCATATTCCATTGTACATGGTGAAGAGTAGATGGGACTTCCTCCATGGAATGAATCCACGACCTACCAAGAAGAAGATGTAGGTCTTGGCTTATCCTTTTTGGGACCACATCAAGTAAATTCAATTGGAAGTATATTTTATAGCTGACTATTTACGTGCTTCACATTTCATCTATATGTTTCCTTTGATGTTGACTTAGATTATTGTGTGCCAGCATGTGAGTTATTTTGGCTAACATTTTAAGATGTATTAAGATTATTTTTTGGTCCTCTCTACCTTCGAGATAGGATTACATTATGTTTTTATGGTTGAATTGTTGAATCCATTATTTATCTTCTTCATGGTCAACAAAATTGATGTTTTGAAGAGTTATGAAGGATATAAATACAAAATAATTTTAGATGCAATAAGAGTTAGTAGTGGAAAAGTGTAAAAAATCAAGTGTTTTGAATGTATTTAATATCTAGCATATTTAGTTCCACATTGTGAAAAGGAACTTGGATCAGACATTCTTCAATGCCTCAGCTTGTAGAGTGTTATGTTGACAAGTATTGTAATCTTTATCTAAATCTTTGTATCCTACTCTGAGATAGTGAATCTCATTGGGTCCATATATCTTGCATTTGGAATTTTGTTTGCTTAAGTCTTGCAAGTCCTTTGTTTCTTGTGATGAGGTAGTGAGCCTTAGTTTGCAAGTCCTTTATAGTAGTGAGCCTTTATATTGTGAGTTAACTCTCACCGTGGTTTTTCTCTCATTGGGATTTTCACATAAATCTAGCGTTTCCTTGTGCATGTATGTGTTCTCTATTTTTTTGTCATTATTTCTAATCTAATTAGATTTATAGTTGTTATGTCATTCATTATTGAAGTTGTTGAGGGCTTGAACTTTTATATCTTTTATAATAATCTACTTAAGGTTTTTTGTTGAGTTAAGAAGAGTTTCTAAATTTTAGAAGGGTTTAAGTTTTGAGTAGACTAATTACCCTCCCCCCTCTTAGTCTTTAGGTGTGTCCAAAATGAGCTGCATGGCCTCACTAACTAGAAAGTTGTGTTATTTTAGATGGCCATGTAAAAATTTCTCTAGTTCATAGAGTAGTAAGTTCTATTATACCAAATCCATGGACTATTTTTCCAATCATGCTTTAGGGAGTGCATAAAATTTTAAAATCATAGGGACCATTTAACATCATAGGGGATGAACCACCTTAAGGGTTGTATAAATTTTTAACGTCACAAGGATGAATTGATAACTAGGCGTCAAGGGGAATTATAAATAACACCACCAGTAAAGGGATATGTCAATAAATCAAATATCATGTAAGATGCCTCTAGAATGGATAAGGTGATATGGCCCCCTTGAAATTTTGGCATACTTGATATGTTGATATTTTTAGAAAAATAAGGGGGAAGAGAGGATCCTAAAGAAGGATGAACATCTCCAAAATTAGTTATCCTTGCCTCTCAAGCATGAAGGTAAGGAAAACCATGCTAGATACTATCATGTTTCTACCATCAATGAAATATGGTTGCACAGAAGATTATACCACCATGAATGACAATGAGAAAACATATGAAGCTAAAAATGCCACATAGTGAGGAACAACACCATAGAAGAGAGACCATTATTTAGAATGATTAAGTGTATCAACACATGAAAGTGCACCACAATCAATAAGTTGTTGTATTTTATTGCCCAAGGCCAAACATTCATTGGTGGAATGACCATGCACTTGATGATATACACAAAAGAGTGATTCTTATGATACTTCTTACATGTTGGAGGAAGAGTAATTAAGTGGGATTTGCAAATCCTTGAGAAAATATACTCTTGCTCAGATAGAGGGTGTCCAGTGCTACCAACTGTATTTTCCTCTTGTTGTCCAAGTTTCCTTTGCATAGGAAGGCTCTAATTAAGTTTTCTATTTTTGTAATTATTGACATGGGGGATTTCAATATTGTCATGTAGCAGTTAGGGATGGTTGATAGGACTTATTTAACCATTAAAATTCACCCTGAGAGGGATAACCATCATCCTTTCCATGAAGAAATTTTGGTTTGGATGTTGTGAATGACTTTCTTGCAGTATGATACCTTGTTTTCTCTAGAAAGGAATGTTATACCCAGGTAGGAACAAGGTAATTCTTCTTGTTGAAACCCAAGGTGATTCACAATATGCCTTTTCAAAACTGATTTTGCATTGAAGATATAGATCTTTCATTTTGCTACATTGATCTTTTGGCCAAATGCTAAAGAATGTCTTTCTAAATTGGTCTTGAATTCTTTGGCTTCTTGTAGGGAGGTTTTCCCAAACAAGAGGGTATCATCTGCAAATAGGGAGTGAGAGGCTATTATATTGGTGAATGGCAAAGATATACCTTTCAAATTGCCTTGAATTATAGCTTTGTGAAAGGATCAACTTAGTAATTCCACTAGAATAATAAAAAGGAAGGGTGATAAGGGGTCACCCTGCCTAACTCCTTGGGTAGAACTGAAGAAACCCATAGGTGACCCATTAATGATAACTGAGAACTTCACTGTTGACAAACAAGAAAGCACCCATTTACACAATTTGTGCCCAAAGCCAAACTTTTTTAATACTTGGATTAGGAAATCCCAATCCACTCTGTCATAGGCCTTTGTCATGTCAAATTTTATTATGAAGGTAGGTAGATTATGTGAGTTTATGGAATGTAGGACTTAATTGGCTACCAAGGCTCCTTTTGTTGCTTCCCTTCCTAGGAAAAACCCCCCTTGTTCCTCTGAGATGATCTTAGGGGTGTGTTTTTGGAGTCTAAGATACATGGCTTTGGTAAATATTTTGTATATGGTGTTACATAATGAAATTGGCCTAAAATATATAAAAAAATTGGGCACTGGCACTTTAGGTATGAATGCAATGTGTGTAAGATTGAATTGTTTTAGCATGGTATACATCTTTCAAGATTCCTTAAGGGAATGAAGGAAATAAATTCCCATAAATTCCCAACATTTTTTATAGAATAGAGTTGTGTAAACATCTAGCCCAAGGGCCTTATCTAATGCTAAGGAAAAGACTACTTTTTTTATCTCTTCTAGGGTGAAAGGCTCCATCAATTTTTCATTTTATTCTTATTGTACTAGCTTTGGAATAGCCTCTAGTAGCTCTTCCATTTCCCTTTCCGATGCTTGTGGGGTAGGTGCAGTTAAAAAATTTTCAAAGAATTTCACACCTTCATATTGGATATCACTCTCCTTTGTGAGACATTCACCCATGACACTGTTTTGGATTGTGAAGATTGAGTTCTTAGCTCTTTTTATCTATGTAGATATATGGAAAAACTTCGTATTTTTGTCCCCATCCTTTAGCAAAAGTTCCTTGGATTTCTGTCACCAGTAAGTTTCATCTTGTACAAGGAGTTCTACCCATTTTGATTGTAGCTTTTTCTACTGCTCATAATTTGGTGCATCTTTTCCATGTGAGATGATGTGTTCATCAACTTTGGATAGCTGATTGTATACTTCCTTGTTTTGGATAAAGATATTTTTGAACACATTTTCATTCCAAGATTTGATTTGTTGCTTTACATGTACTAAAGTTTTTTTCATATTTGAAACATTTTGGAACCTTTTATAAATGGGGCATTTTTCCACCATTGTTCTAATAATATCAAAAAAATTGGGTGTCTCAACCACATGACCAGGTCTCAAATTTGAAGGATGATTTTTGTGAAGAATTCACTTTTTTGTGTTACTATGTTGAGTGAGATGGCATAGTGGTATGATTTTCTTAGTGGGAGAATCTCATATATTAAAGAAGAATCTCCAAGTGCCCAATTTGGAGAAGTTAGAAATCTATCAAATATTTTTGCGATATGAAGAAAGTTCTTCCTCTTATTGGTCCAAGTAAATTTCCCATTAGCTAGTACAATTTATTGAAGTGCATTGTCTTGGATAAAAGCAAAGAAATCTTCCATGACTATGTGTTGGGGTAGTATTTTTCCCTCTCTTTTTTTTCTTTTGGAGAGGTTATGGTATTAAAGTACAACTTACTATTAATACGTTCTCCACACCTATTTGATCCAAGATTTTTTTTAATAGATTGTCCCACAACATATTCTTGGTTGTTGTTGATGAAGGACCATACACACTCACCAACAAATTTTTTAACTCAAATTGAGTTATTTTTATTAATTTCCAACATGTGTCATTGGAGATACAATCAATTTTTGTGGTCTTAAGGTCCCATAGTGTGGCTAAACCCCCTAAGGCTCCTTGAGTTGGTGTGTGGATAAAAGACCATTTCTTCCACTTTCTTATTGTGCCTTCAAACATGCTATCAGAGAGTCTTTTTTCCTATAGGATGATTAGATTTTCTCCACAAGCTTCTAACTGGTGCTTGATCTAGGCTCTTTTGTTATAGGTATTTATGCCTCTAACATTCCATGAGACAATTTTCATTATGCTCAAGGAGAGTAGTATGCTATCCTCGGTCTTGACCTCTTAGATGGGGTCACTTTTTCCATACCATCTAGAGTTGTTTGGAGCCTTGCTTCAATTTCTTCCTAGACCTTTACAACATGAGATTTTCTGGTCCTTTTTCCTGGGGTTTTCTTCTTTTTTGGATGTGATTTGGGGGTTTGAGAAATGGATAGAGCTTTGGAATAGTCAAAATCATACTCCTCTTCCTTCTCTTTTATTTTGTCAATGAGCTCAAATCCTATTGTTGTTAAGATGTTTTCTACTAACTCTTCTAGCTTCCCTGCCTGGAATAGGTTGGAAAAGTTTGGAATGTCTAGATTTCCCTCTTCTATGATCCCCAAATAGGTTTGTTGCAAAGCTAGTAACTCAGATTCCTCATTTGACAAGGGTGTGGAGGATATAAATTCATGTATTTCCTCTGCCTCTTCTATTTGTTCAACTACCATCCCTTTCATATCCTTCTAAAAAAGAGGGACTTTACAATCTCTTGTAATTGAGATAGGCTAAGAGAGATTTTGTTGGGTGTGTAAAGTGGATATTGTATCAGTTTTCATTCCTTGTTCTATGTGAATATGGTCATATTGCTCAGTCATGAAATATTTAGTTTGAAGTAAGGGGTGTTCCTTACTAGGCTAGAGAAGGTAGCAACTCCCTTTGCGAATGATATCACCAGATATCATTCACAAAGGGAGGTGCATATTTCCATTGATTTTTTTTCCTTTCCTTTATTTATTAAAGCTAAGGGGGCCTTATCATTTATGTCTTTTGGTAGCTTTCCCTATTTTTTTCATCAATCCTCCTTTCTGTGGCATTTGGAGTCCTTTTTTGACTATGGCCTATTTCCATGTGGCATTTGGAGTATGGTATTTTCCTATGGGTAGTTTTGAATCCAATGCATATATTCCCAAGCTCAATGATATAATACCCCATTTTGGAATTAATGAACAATTCTTTTGGAAGCTCGATATCCATGTCTAGCAAGATACAAACCCTAACAGGGAAACCCAAGTTTGAAAAGAAGCTTTTGTCATGTTTCAAGAAGATCCCTATTTGGTTAGAAAAGATCTTGATGATTTCAAGTTCCCTATATTCTATGGGTAGTGAAGACATTTGAATCCAAAAGGGAACATATCTTGTGGGGGTTTTTAATGGGTTAAAGTTTGGGACCCAAGATTGCATATATAAACTTTCCCCTCGTAGAAACCATGATTTAATTTTGAAAATATTATCTCTATGTATCTTTCTAGAGAAGAGAACTACAAAGAAACTAGATCTCTAATCTATGTAGTAAACTTGATTAGCACCCTCCCATAACTCATATACCCATTCTTTGAAAATTTGTAGATCAGGTGTGTAATTCCAAAACTTACAGATTAGGGTTGTTTGTCGAAGGTCCTAGACTTGCAGATCCAAATAATCTTCTAAGAGCATGATGGAGAAAACTACCTTCTTCTTGGCATTTTTCTAGATCATGGGATGTTGTTGTGGATTCTATTAAGTGAGGGTAGGCTCCTTTTTCTTGGCTTCTTGCACTTTTTTGATACCCTCAGGTTCTTCTTCCAAACTTTTTTGCAGTCTGTGTTAGTGCCCAACTTGTGTTCCAAATATGTATTCACCCTTGCCATATTTGTACTTTTGAGGGAGATGGAAGAGGGAGCTACGTAATGGGGGCTTTGGATTGAAAGGTGCCCCATCTATAGAGTACAAGTAGTCTGGTAGTGGAAACTTGACATGGATTGAGTTTGGGTCAATTAGAGGGTATTTTAAGCTAGACACAATATCTATCCACAAAGAATTTGTGGAGGAGAGTTGTGTTCAATTCCCTTTTTGGTCTTCCTCTAGTTCATAAGCGTTAACCTCATGTTTTGAGTGTTGAGGTTGTTTCACTTTGTGATCCTCCTCTAGCTCGCATATGTAAAAGACCTCTTGTTCTTCTTGGCTAATTTTTTTCCAGAAGTGCAACGACTTTCTATGTATCAAAAAACCTTCTGATTTTGTGTTCTTTTGGTGTTCTCGAGGTTGTGGGACTCACAGATGTTGGAGACCTCGAGAATATTAATGACATATATCTCTTTCCAAAACATGATCACAACCGTGTAGGGTCGACCTTGGTAGGATGCTTTTTAGAAATGGTAGAAGGGTTAGTGATGGACTCCAAATGTTGCAATATTCTGCCTAGTTGTCTTGAGTGGGCCTCAATAATGCTCCTAGGTGTCTCAGGAACTCAGATTCTAGCTATTTGCTTTATAATTTTTCCTTCTATTCCCCACAAGAAGCCATTTTGACCATGTTTTTTCTTGGAGAAAAGTGTTGTGTTTTCCAGTAGGTCATAATCTAGTAGTGTCTTATCTGTCCATAATCTAAAAACCTCTGCAGTGACCCTAAGGACCCCTGAGATGGAAACCATGTTCACCATTTTTTGAATTCTGGTTGTTGCTCTGAGCAGCCATCAATTGTTCTAGTATTTTTTTAAATTAATCTAATATTATCCAAATAAGAAAATTAAATATTTCCTCAACCTCAGGATGGTAAATAGTAATGGCATATGATATTTGTAACAATATTATAGTTACTAGTTGTAGAAGGGACACCACATTTTGGTTAAGGAGTTGTACTTGATGATTTTTAACATTGGTGCATAGAAAATGAAGTGGTGTGGCATCATGCATATGGAAGGATGCCATGTCCTTTTGGGAAGGCCTTGGAAATTTAAATAGGGAAGTAGTAAAGGATGGTTAGGAAAAAAACCACAATCTTGTCAAAGATGGCGAGAAGCATATGCCAAATCCTTTGAAGAATCCAAAGGAAGAGTATGAGGTGGGGTCCTAACTGATGGTCTCAAAGGAGATCCTAGACAATAAGGACATAAGGGAAGTGTAGGTTGTAGTTGTTGAGTGTATCACAAAGAAGGATGTAATACAACAAGAGATATTTCAAAAACAAATTGGAATAAAAATAAAAAAAGCATGGAGGTATAGTTTCTTTTGAAATAGTGTAAGTGTGATTAAAAGTTTCATAGATTGACTAATATTGATTAGTGTTAGAAGGTTTGAGGCAAGAAAAGGATGCCCAAAGAAAGATACCGCATAGAATGTAGTGGTATTGAAATGACATTAGAAACTTGTTCAAGAGAAGACCCCAAGGAAGGAAAGGATAAAATACATGAGGTGCTATTTGATAATGAGAAGAAGACTTTTACATAATAGGTGATATTGAGTGCTTCATAAAAGAGTGGGTAAAGGGAGTAGGAATTGGAACCACCTCTAAAGATTAGTAAAAAAAGGTGGAGATTCCAAAAGATGTGGGTGGAAGTTACTTGGTGTAGTGCATGACAATAGTGGAATGTTTGGTAGAAGCATGGATTGAAGAGGGAAAGGCTCATGTAGAAAGGAAGTAGGAGAATCCCATGTTTAAATACTTGTGAGGTAGTGATATTGAGAAAAATTATTGACAAGGAGTCAACCGGTGGGAAGTAGCTTGAGGAGTGACAAGCGTTGCAAACACTTGTCAAGAAATATGAACTGAAACTAAATAGCGTGTAGTTTGGTGTGGAAAGAAAAAATATATGCTATTGAGGTGCTTTGACATGGAATTCAAGAAGTGTACATACGAATAGAGAAGCCATAGTTGGAAGGAAGATAGTGGATGAGTAGTAGTTGTGTAGTATTAGGGGTTGTGACATTGTAGATAGTCAACAAGGATGAAGAAATAGTAGGGAATAGGGATGGTACATTTCTTGTCTCAAGGAAACAAAGTAATTGCATAGGAAAGTGAAAAGATTGATATAGTAGGGAAAAGAATGGATATAGAAATTGAAGGAGGTGGATGGTACATGCATAATTTAGTTCAAAAGAGATGTGGAGAAGTAAATTGTGGCCTAGATTGGGCAAAAAGGAAAATAATAATGTATAGTCTTAATTTTTAACTTAGGCATAATAATGTATTTGTTTCTCGGGTAGTTTTTCTTGTGTTGAGAAGTTTCTCATCTATCACCCACTTTTCATGCCTTTTTAAGGCACTTTGTAAAATATGTAATTCATCTCATTCATTTTGTTTTCTCATTTGAAATAGCTTGTGCGCTTCTCTCGCTCATTTGTGAAGGTTTATTGGCAAATGTTTCTCCTGGGTTATTTGTTCTAACATGGTATTAGAGCCACCCAATCTACAACTCCTTCCTTGAGAGTTTTCGCTAGAGATTCTTGAGATCATTTTTTTGGTATTTGAAATTTCTTTAAATTTCAACGTTGTAGGCCAATTTTCTCTTATTTGAAGGCTTTCCAATTTGTGATGTGATTGCTTCGATATCTGGCATGATTTCTGTTGAGTAGGCAGTGATGGTGTTTTGTCGAAGCCCAATTTCAAATTGTTATGAGGGCGTGACTTTTTTTTAAGGTGTTTTTCTTGCAGGACCTCATGAGGGTGCTTCTTCCTTCTACAAGCCCACAAGGGTACTCTTCTTGTAGCCCTTGATCACCTTCCACTGGGTACCTTTTATGTTTTCAGGCTATGTATGAACCTTGCCAGGCCCAAGTCAAGATTTGGAGGTGGCATTTTTTCCTATGAAGCATTGATTTGAAGCCAAAATTTCTCCATATTTGAGGCATATTTTCTTTTCCTAACATCGGTGATTTTTTTTCCCTTTAGAGGCACATTTTTGTATCTTTGGAGGGCCCTATTTTTCTTGAAGAGGCTTGATTTCCTTGCTGCTGGGCTGACTTATTTGTTCAAAGGAAGGTGTGATTTTTCTATGTTGAAAGCTTGTGAATTAGTTTGAGGGCTTGTTTTTGTTGTGGAAGGCACATTCATCTCTATTGAGGCATTGTTGGAGGCTTGATTTTTCTTCTTGAGTGCACAGTCATTATTTTTCAAAGCATTCATTTTTTTTATTTTGTTGAAGAGTTGTTCAAAGGCTATGAAATCTTTTGTATTGGTAGTGGCATACTTGGGCCTATTTACTTATTACTGGAAGACCCTATATAAACTAAGACAAATTTCATGGGGTCCCTTTTACATCTACAACAAATCTCATCTATAAATGTGAAAGGCATAGATTCAAACTAGAGAGCTTGGAGTGCATATACACCATCCCACATAGAGCAGAGCATTCCTCATCATCGAATAGTTTTGTATGCAAACTTTAATATCTCTAAAGTTTTGCCAAAAAAATCCTAGGGTTTGTTTTCCACACAATTGTTGAGGTGAGCCCATCTGTGGTTGTTTGGAATGCTATTTGGGGCTTTAATCCCACATTGAGCTCGAGATGTGTTAATTGGTCTTTATATATTTTGTACTTGCATTGTTCAAGTGAAGTGCTTTTAAAGGCTCAAACTTTGGAGGCAGAGGGTAGTCTTTTGCTTGTGAAGGTTTAGTGCCTTTATGGAATTTGCTTAGTGTTTGGGACCAATTTTTTCCCTCTTCTCAAGGACGTGGTCACATGGGCAACTAGAATTGATTCCTAGAGGCCGATTTTCGTAATACACGTATCAACGAAAGCGTATTTTCATCACCTTTGCAATGGTTGATGAATTTCTCTCATATTTTTCTATTTGGTGATGCTTTTAATTTGTTGAAGATCCATATTAGTTTTGCTTCATTTCTTGTTAACAAAGGAGTTGATTTGAGATCTAGCTTGGTGATTTGGAGTGAGAACCCAGTAAGGTGTTTATTTTTTTAGATTCTTAGGCCTTTTTTTGCATCACTGCTTCTTGAAGTATTTTGGGAAGGCTTCATTTGGAGTATTTGGTACTTTCTATTTTTTGTTGAAGGTTAATGTCTTTGTATTCTTGGAGATTAGTCATAGTTGATTATGAGGTTTTCATTTCATCCTACTGTGATTATGTTGAAAGGGGAAACTATAAACAATGGAAAGATGGTATCATAAAAAATGTCAAATGGCTTCATTTGTTGCCACATTTGTACAATCTTGTTTCCCCTCCTAGTACTAATAGTAAGAAATTTACATGGAATTGCAAAAGGGATCATGTCCTAGGAGTTATTGCAATGCATATTGATGATGACACTTTGAATGCTATTGATCATTTTGAGTGTCCTCATATTATTTTGAATAATATTTGGGAGATACATGGAGATCTTGATACTCGGCTATTCCAAGATTATCTTGTTTCAAATTGTCTTGTGCCTCTTCATTTTTTAGATAGGATATCCTATGATCATGCTAACATGTAGGAGTTTGAAGTTTTGGAATACTTTGAATCTTCAGATGAGGATGATGAGGGTTCTCTAGATTTTCCTTCTTCTCCATCAAGGATAGTTGATGTACCTTCACCTTCAATGATTCAAATTATGAAAAGTCATTGATTGAGGCTCGTATCATTCTTGTTCAATAAGACCATTCATCTTGTATTAATGATTCACTGAGCACATCTAGTGATTTATTATAACAAGTATTTTATTGTCTTCCTGATTAAGATTCGTATTTGTCAAACATTGGTTCCTTGTTCGTAGAATCTCATATTTCAAACTTGGAGGACACATTTGAGGGGTTATCTCTCCTCTTTGATGACAATTATTGCACAATTGTTGTCAAACCATCTCTATCTTTGGATATTGTTCAACACCTGTTTCTAGTGGTACCTTGTTTGTCACATCCTATTGTGATTGGGAATGTTCTTGATTTGTTCATGGCATCATCTTCCAAGGTCTTGGAAACACATGAGAAAATTCCAAAGACATCATCATACATCTTCATGCTTCTTTCTTTTAGTTCCTATCCGGAATGGGAAGGATACCTGCATTTGTACTTGGTTTTGTTTCTTCCAAAAGGGAGACAAGTTGTTTGTTGACATTGGATCATGTTTTTTCTTCAAGAACTTACCATTTTGTAGGTGATTACACATTGTGGGGGGCTACATATTCTCTCTCTTTGGCTATTGATTGTATATACATGTTTTATGTAGTCCTTGGGGGGTGTGATTGAGTCCTCCATCCATGCATCATTTTTGTTTTATTTTCTCTCTTTTGGAGGGGTTTTTTCCCACAGGGTTTTTCTCCTTTTCTCCAGATGTGAGAGAATGCATTGTAAATGGGTACCTAACATGGTTGTGTAACCAGGGGCCATATTGCATTTTTTATTTTTTACATCTTCATTCTCCCTAAGTTTGCACTTAATGGGGGTTGTTAGTATAATCTTAAGTTTTAACTTAGGTATAATAATGTATTTGTTTTTCAAGTAGTTTTTCCTATGATGGGAAGTTTCTCACCCATCACCCACTTTTCATGCCTTTTTAAGGCACTTTGTACAATATGTAATTCATCTCATTCATTTTTTTTCTTTGGTGAAATAACCTGTGCGCTTCTCTTGCTCATTCGTGAAGGTTTATTGGCAAATGTTTCTCCTAGGTTATTTTCTCTAACATATTTTATGCTCATTTTATTTTTCTTCTTTGTTTTGTAGGTTTATTTTTGTGTAGCTTGATGAGTTTGTGCTTTCTCTTGTGTGATTTTCAAAGATTAAATATGATTCTATGTTAATTCCATCGGGTTTTATAGTGGCATGATTGTCACTATTATTTACATAAGGTTTTTTCCTTTTCTTCTCACCATGTGATCAAATTGAGTTTGTGTTAGTGGTATTATCCTATTTTATGTTTGATGTTTGTTTGGGAGCCCTCCAAGATTTGGGGTAAAAGCAAGAAGATGAGTCCACTTATAGTGGAAGTTTTAGGCTTAGAAAAAACTTGAAATTGGGCAAAATGAAATGGGATCCCATTATTTAGAAAACAAGATCCCATTTTGGGTAAATGGAAGAAGATGAGTCCATGAAACATGGAAGTTTTTTCCTTAGGCAAAAAAATGAATCGGCTTGCAAAAAAGGGGATCCTACTTTTTAATAAATGGGATCTCGTTTTTAAAAAGTAGGATCTCGTTTAGCTTCGAGATCCCGAGCCTAAATTTAAAAAATGGGATCTCGTTTTTTAAAATTTTCAAAATGGGATCTCGTTTTGAAATTTTTCCAAAACAATTTCAAAAATAGAATTTTTCAAACAGATCACAGATCCCGCTTTGAATTTTTCTTTTTGAAACTCCCAATTTTTGAAATTTTCCATTTTAGAAAGTTTTCAAAACAGTTCCCATTTTGAAATTTTCCTTTTGGTAATTTACAAAATGAGATCTTGTTTCATAGAACCATAAAAATAATTTTTATGAAACAGGATCCCCTTTTTTAAATTATGAATTTTTGGGAGGGGTTTTTGGCTTTTTTTTTGGTTTAGGAAATGGCTTGGGGACTCGAACCTAAGTTTTGGACCTAGTTTGACCTGCAACTTGAAAGTCCTGTTAATGTCACGGGAAAATAGTGAATTTGGACATATGTTTGAAGACCTATTTTGCAAAAAAAATTACAAAATTAAAACCCATTATAGATGAGACAGTGCAGATTCCAAATATGTAAATTTTTTATAATTTGATTAATTTCTCTATTTTTCAATTAATTTCTAATGAAACTAGTCCATAAACTTGAATTATCAAGTTTTTTTAGTATTTTAATAAATTTTTATCAACATAACATTTTAATGAATGGATTGCACGAGAACAAACTTCAAACAATTCTTTTCAATTTAAAAAAAAAATCAAAAAATGATAATTTTAGGTCATCTTATGTGTGTCGTACACGACGATTTTTCAAAACTTCAAATATGCCTAATAAAAATTTAACAAAAAAAAATATTCAATTAAAAATTACAAAAAATATCAAAAACAAGCTTCAGTGAGTCACAAATATTTTCCCAAAAGGATTTAGAAAAGTATGATAATTTAGGTCAAAATATGGATGTCGTACACATGCATGGTATGGTATAAAAAAGTGAATTTTAAACAGTGGTTTTTAGAAACGTCTATTGAAACTCAATTTGTACAATTTGGGTATTGAAATAAATTACATATTTGGAAACTAGACTCTAAGTGCTACATTTTATGATCGGTGACTTTTTTGAAGATTCCATCTCTAAGTGCTTCAAATTTTAAAGTCAAATGTGTCAAATTCTGAAAATCGGGGAAAAAACTCACTTTTTGGCCAAAAAGTGGACTCAACTTCTTGCCAGCACCCTTTTACTTCAGGATGCCAAGCCAAAAATGAGATCATGGGATCCCATTTTATAAAACGAGACTCCATATTTTAAAAGTATATAAAAAAAATGAAACGAGATCCTGTTTCTTAAAATTTGAATTTTTGGTTGGGTTTGCGCTTTGTTTTTCGGTTCAAGAAAAGGCTTGGGAACCCAAACCTAGGCTTTGGACTTGGTTTGACCTATAACTTGAAGGTCATATAAATGTCAGAATAAAAGAGCAACTTTGGACAAATGTCTAAAGATGTTTTTTGTATAATTTTTTGATGAAATTAAAACCCATTATAGATGAAACTATAGATTCTAGTTATGTAATTTTTTTATAATTGGATTATGTTTTCTATTTTTAAAATATTTTTTGATGAAACTGGCTCGTAAACTTGAAATATTAGGGGGTTTTAGTATTTTAATAAAATATTCTTTTGAAAAATGAATTATGCGTGAGCATTCGTTAGAAAATTCTTTTCAATTTGAAAAAAATCAAAAGATGATAAGTTTATGCCATCTTATGCATGACGTACATGAATTTTTTTGAAAAAAACAAATATGGCCAGTAAAAAATTAACAAAAAAAAATATCATGAACATTCTTCATTATGTTACAAATATTTCCCAAAAGGATTCAGAGAAATATGATTATTTAGGTCAAAATATGGATGATGTACAGTGCATGGTATGGTAAAAAAAGTGACTTTTAAACAATAGTTTTTAGACATGCCTATTGAAAATCAATTTATATCATCTGGGTATTAAAATAAAATTACATATTTGGAAACTAGACTCTGAGTACTAAATTTTAGGATCAGTGACTTTTTTAAGATTCCAACTCTAAGTTCTTCAATTTTTAAGGTCAAATGTGGAAAATTTCAAAAAATCAGGGAAAACACATCCACTTTTTTGCCAAAAATTGGACTCAACTTCTTGCACACACCCTTTGGGTCTTTCTTGTCATTTAGAAGTATTTCATGGATACAATTTTTTTATGTGGCAAGGGCATCGTCATGACTCAGCCTAGTGGCCCAACAACCCATACCTTAGGTACTTGGGGTGAGCTAGGGTGAGACTAGCCCCTATGGGTGGATCCCATAGCCTGTATATAGGCCCACCAGTCATTCACGAGAGTGGGAGGTTGAACCTGAGACCTATAGGGAGCAAACCCAAAGCCCAAGCTAACTCCGCTACCTGGATGAGCTATTTCATGGATACAATTATTTGGGAATTAGGTATCTCATTTGGAAGACCATGCCAATTGTTATTTCAAATTCAAATCTTTCCAAAGGAATTTTGTGCCAAGCCAAAAGAGCATTGTATATAGCTAAAGCCTATTGGAACTATGGTTTTTTATTCACTCATAGAAAGTTCCCTGTTTGCATAAAGCAAAAATAGCTAATTCAATCATAATTGTAGAATGGTGTTGAAATTGTGCTACTTTGTGGTATGAGTTAGTATTTGTGGTTTGGCTTCGAGGTGTGTTCTAGACCTAGTTGAAGCCATGGTACAAATTGTAGAATTTTTTCCTATAGTATGGTTACTGCATCTTGTGCAAAGCACTCTTCACAAATTATTGAATTATTTATAGGAAATACAATAACATACAATATTTGTAATAATTTTACAGTTACTAACAATATGAAGTAGCATCTAAATAGTAAAGACATACGATATTTGTAACAATTTTATAATTACTAACAATGAACTTTGTGTAATTATTCATTTATTTAATTCATCATTTGTAGTGCAAATATGTATAACAGTGGTAAAATAAGATTTGCATTAACCAAAAATCCATAAGGAATACAACATTATATGTTCATGAAAGTATACAATATATTCAATAAAGTCATATAGGCTTGCAAAAAATCTACATGGACATAAAATGTCACATATTTGTAGTATGAATTATATGTTCAAAATACCACGTAGGCATACAATAAAGGACCCTAATACATAGTCATCTCCCACTAGGGGAAGGAAATAGATCGTGAGTTGCCTTCGATTTTTAGCTAGATGGATATGTATGTGATGTTGGGGTGATCCCACAATATTGGTTTACAATTTTTGGCCAAACTGGACACTAAACTAATTTTTTCTAACTAAATGTTCACTTCCGAGCACCTATAGCGGCTAAACTGTGAGGAATTTGAAGATGATACAAACTAGTAGTTTATAAAATTTTGTCTATAGATTCTAAATATGTTTTTTTCAAAAAATTTGGAATTAGATTACACTTCTTTTTCCATCTCCTTTGAAAACTAGTTTTTTTCAGTAAACACCATTTTTGAGTGATGCTAACCATATACAACATAACTTTTTTTCCCTAAAGGATAAAGTTCTATTTTTTGAATTTAGATTTTTACCTACAATATCTAGTGCTTTCATTTGGTTTCATAGTGTTTTATTGAATGTTTTTCCTTAATTAAGTTTTGAAGTCAAACCAATTACAATTTAGATATAGGCGGTTTGTATACAACATAAATTTTTTTGTATGTATCGAAATTCAATTTTTTTGTTGTTGGATCAAGGACTTCAATATCTAGTGCACTGAAATTTTTCAATTTTTTTTTTGATAATCTACTATTTTTCCACGTGTAACTGAGAGCTTGATTTTTGGTGAAAAACCTACATTCACAAGAAATAAAAAATAAATATAATAATAAAATTAAATTTGTTTAAAATTATACTTTTTGGGAAGCTTATAATAAGGACTACATACTTAGAAAAAATAAATTTTAAATGAATTCATTTGATCCCCCAAAAGGTAAATCAAAAGAGGTTTTTTATCAACATTTTGACAGGTGTAAAGGAGACTTTGTTATAGGTATGGTTAAAAGATAGCGGGGTTCTATCCAAGGGGGTTTGATCTAAGGTGGTTCAATCAAACCCTCTTCAATTGGAATCCTTTAAATGGAACTTTTCAAGGCTTAAATCATTATATTTTCTAAAGATATGTGATTTCAACAAAAATCAAGATCTCCCAGAAATTGTAAACCAGTATTGTGGGATGACCCGTTGTTGTCTTTCAAATACATTCATTCATCTTCCTCTCTTCAATTCTCTGGAGTTCCAACTAATAAAATAAAAATTATAGATGTTAATATATAAAAATTGAATTATTGAATTAAATATAACAGAATAATCACTTACCATGCAAGAAAATAATAAGCATGTTCATCTGCAATAGTGACATGTTGATGATCTAGAGTCACAAGACCCTGTAGAAAGCGCCAAGATAGCAATTAAACTACATACCAAGTACCATTTAAATTTTCAATAATAGACTAATAAAAGTGCAAATATAATGTGAAATTTACTAATTTTTCCCATACCTTTGTCAAAGGATTAGAACTTGCTAATATTGCAATTGTAGACACTAAAAAATGTCTCGAGCCTATGGCTAACATTTAACACTAATTGACATCTTTCCCACATAATTAAATAATTTTTAATTATCTAATTATTCCTTAATACCACTTTTTTCTATTAATTAAATGATTTTATAATATTTAATTAATTCACTTTATTGTTATTCTTTTTTAGATTAATTAAATAAATTTCATTTATTTAATTATGTCACTAATTACTTTACTCTTCTATTTTAATTAGATAAACTATTATTTAATTATTAATTTCCCTTTTCTTCTATAATTAAAATAATTATTTAATTATTTAATTATTCATGCACCACTTCCTAAATTAGATAATTCTTTTAGTTATTTAATTTATCTATATTTATCCTCTTTCTAAATAAATAAAATTATATATTTTATTTATTTATCTCATCTTACACATGTAATAGTAATTAGTTATTTTAATTATCAAATTTTCATGCAAATCCAACTCACCTTCTAATCATGCCTTCTAACTAACATCTTTTTCCACCTCATTCCTCATGAAAATTAGTGAACTCACACTCAATCTGAGTTCTCTCTTCTCAATCATTTTCCACCATTGATCTCATTAATTCTTCCTTGAATCCTCACCGTCCATCAAATCTAAATTTCTATAAAACCAAGCTTTCAATCTCATTTCAACGTAACCACAATATTCAATGTTTTTCTATCACTCATATCATTCAACTTGAAAAATCAATTTAATATTTTTCTATCACTCATATCATTCATCTTGAAGAACCACAATCTTTAATATTTTGTTGTCACTCATATCATTCATCTTGAAGAACCAAAATCTTTAATATTTTTTTATCACTCATTTAATTCATCTTAAAAAACCACAATATTTAATATTTTTCAATCATATCATCTTGAGATCTTGCTATCAATCACCTATATTGAGCTTATCGCACATTGGGCACACTACATATCTGAGACCAAACAAGCAAAATTGAGAAGACCAATGGAGGAGAATCAACTTTGGCACTGGATTAGAGGTGTATTTTCCTTATTATTTTAATTTCATTTTGTCATCTTGTACTTCATTGTTAGATTAGGGTCTCTATGACTTGAATTTAGGTATTTTTTTTGTTCCTATTGATGATTAATGTGTTTTCCTCATTTTTTCCTAGTCTTATAGCAACAACTCCATGGTCCATTATGCCATGAACATTGGTAGGACTATCTAATGTGATAATCTAAAAAAAAAAAAAAAATGTTATTCAATTACCAAAACTACCTAACATTGTTAATACAACGCCATTAATGAACAAGGGTTACTTGAGTGATAGTTGGTTGATGAAACAAAGAGAGAGGTGATGATATCAAAGGTCCTCCAGCAAACTGTTTGACATAAAAAGTGTGTTATGAGATAACCATTCATATAGGGTTCAACTATTTAGATGTAATAATTATTTCTTTGATACTTGTTACATACCTTTGGACTTGACAATGTAAGAAAAGAGGGGCTTGTGGGAACAGTGCACGTATCATCAACACTCCAACTCTGAATTTTCATCATATTCATTCTACTAATTTCATTAGTCTTACATTTTAGAATAAAATTTAATAAAAAAAATTAAATGAATTTTCTGAAATTTACCTAAGTATCTATGTTGAATGTTTCATCCAATAAGACATTTGTCATAGCCATCTGTTGTTCAACTAATGTATCATGTGTAGCTACATCTAAGCACTCTCATGATCATATGTACAAACAACTCCACAAGAGTCACAAAAGTGTACTAAAACTTTAGGCCTAGAAGATTCGCCCACATCAAGCTCTACTAGAGGCTTCACATACTATACAAAGCTCTAAGTGAGTGAGCTCATCAAGTCTAATGTGTCCACATTGACATTTTCCTTCACAATGGAAGTAATAGTCACACATGCTCCATCATGGGTCTAGCCAAGGATTTCGGTGCCAGCTATGGATTACATCATGCCCTCACTATATCATGTGTGGAGCCCCCACCTCTACCCTGAAAATCTAGATAGTCAAAATAATTTGGAATCTTATTTAGGAAAAACTCATAATAGATTTTCCTCAAAAAGTATTATGGGACCTCATAGTTATTGCATGGAGGTTGGTCAAAAACCATCCACCACCTATCCCAAAAATTATTTTTTATTCTTTCATAGTGGCACCAATGGATGGTGAACCTCTTGCATGCAACTAATAAAGGTTGATTGGTTCTTGGGTCCATGAAAAGGGCACACAAGTCAAGTTTGGTAATTTTCTCTTTCTTCACTTGCACATTTAGAATTTTATTTGCATAAAATTGTTTTAATTCCTCCCTCTTATTTGACCAAAAATTAAGTTGTGTACTCATGGATCCTTCATGAGATACAATAGATTATAGGGATTCGACAATGCCTCTCCTATGAGGGTGTGTTATGAAAATATCATTTAACCTTAGAAACAATTCTTCAAGTCCTTTTTTGTAGTTTTCTATTTGATCTAAAATATTTTTGTGTTCCTACAGGATGTCTATGAATTGGGGGATGAATTTGATGTTCTTCTTGTTCATGAAGGTCTTCATGAGGAGGTGATTGATAGTTTTCAATATTTAGAGGTGGAGATTCATTTCTTGGAAATTAAAAGAAATTTTAATTAAAAAATATAATTCAATATAAAATCTAATTCAAATTTGAAACTAAAAACTATAAATGAATACCTCTTTCACCTCTATGATATCTTGGTGGCATCCTTGCAAATATTCACAAGCTCCAAGTGAAAAAAATAGACTATATTTGGTGAGCATGGGTGAATAGAGGTAAAATGCAACACATGAAATGGGGAGAATATTGAATCAAGGTAAAGGAGTCAGTTTTTTTTATTTTTATTCACTTTTCTAATTTGGTGAGCACCAAATTTGGTGCTCGCCAAATGTGCAATTTTGGGTTAAATGGAAAAATGACACCTTTTTTGTGTCACAGATTGGTGCACATACCTGTACATCTTTGATTATTCTCATTTGACATGTTTATTAGTATATTTTTGAGTTTGTATGTTACATTGTTGGTTCTATGAGTTGTGCAATGTTGTAGGCTCTCTATACTTACAAGTTGCATATACGATTTGGATGTGGGTTTTTTATACCCATAGATGTTTTAATGAACCAATTTAGATTCTGATATATGGCTTTGTTTAGTCACTTGTTTTGTTTTTTTGTTTTTCACATTGAGGTGGAGAGATGGTATTACTAGGTATAGTCATGATGTGGGACCTATGCTTGTTAGCTATATGATGTAGATTTGTGTGACATAGCGGGAGTTTTTTTCTAGAATATCTGGTGGTGATCATGGTGCCATGAATGTTCCTTATATGGTCCACTGGGAATTTTACATGATATGAGTGTTTATGTCAGTGCATTGTTGGTGGTGTTGGATTGATTATTTTTATTTTGTGGTGATATATCTTATTGGCTTGAGGATCAAGGTTTTACTTTTTATTTCAGGATCCCCTGGTGTTGCAGTTGAGTTCTTTGATTGTTTGAGGGGTTTTGGTTGATCTTATTTGAGAATATTGTTATCACAATGTCATGGATAGCTTGATTACACAATTTAGTGGGAGCTTGTGACAATAATGGTTTGGTTGTGTTCTATCTTCAAATGTTAGGAGATGGTTTTCATGATTTCATGGAGAGCTTGGTATCATGGTTTAGTGGGATATTTTAACAATAATGCAGATTCATCACTTGGTGATGGATGATCTTTTGTAGTGGTTTATGGTGTCATGGATGGGCTCTTGGATTTTGTTTCATCTATAGTGAAATTTCTTTGACATCTTGGATTTTATTGATAGGAGATAGTTATGTTCATGTGGTTTGGAGATATTGACATATTGGTTAGCCAATGAGGACTCTTTAGTCTTTGGTTGGGGCATCATGATTTACCTTTTGACATGTGATCCTTATTTGATAGGATGTTTTTTTATTATGTCATGATGTACTCTTAAATGCACATTAGAGTTTTTACATGATATAGGTGCATGATATGTTTGTTGGATTATATGATCTTCATTTGAGGAGATGTGAGATCATGATGTCATGATTGAGTTCCAAGTTTATAATTGCAGCCTCAACATTGATCTTGTTAAGGTTCTTTTTGTATTGATTACTTTGATCATTTGCTTGAGAGTTTCATGATAGTTCTATATTGTATTTGGTGTTTGGAATAGATTGATTGGTTATAGGTGCTCATGGATACTTGGAGACATAGGTGAAGCTAGAAAATATCTTGGGATTAGAGACATTTATTGAGATGATTAATCATTGATGATGTTTTAGTTGGAAGTCTAAGGATCCTATACCTTGACTAGACATGATTTCAATATGGACCTATGAGGATATTTTTCTTGGATCAGTCATGATGACTTGGATATCTTAGAGGAGCATTCTCATACCCCATTCTTTGTCTACTCAGTGGTTTATCATTTGAGATGCATTACCCATCATTATTTTTAAATACATTATGTTTTATGCTTTATCTTCTCATGCATATGGATCTTGAGTTATGGATATTTGGTTCTAGAGGGTTCATTTTAGGACTACTAGAATATTTATCTCCTTATACATTGTAAGATTATTCATTGATGTTGAGTTTAAAAGATGTTGTTGTTGTTATTCCCTTGGTTTGGGAATGAATTTGGTTTGATCTTCCATTGGTTTGAGATGCATACATCTTGGTTTTAGTTAGATGTGGATAGTTTTATTCTCTTTGGTGTTGTATGGAGGACATCACACTTGGGTACATGTGCAGATCATCATGGAAAAAATAGGCCCTTAAGTAGTGATAAAATTCATAAAAATTAGAGTTAGGAAACTTGACATAAAAATTTGAATAAGTTATCTATATTATTTCAAAAATATGTAAGAATAGAATATGTAGCAAATTTAATGTAGTTTCTAAACTACTAGGTTTATTTTTTTTTAAAATAATCTATTTGATGAAAATTTGAAGTTTCAATGCAGTAGCACTTAAATTTTAGGGAAAAAATAAGAAGTAGGTGTTTGTTTGACCACCCTTTAATATTTTTTTATAAGATTTTAGATATGTAAGTAGAGGACTCATGTCCCAATGTGATGCATATTTTTTGTAATTTTTTTCCAAGTAAATAATTAATTATGAATTTTTTTATTACAACTTTTAAAAAATATAAAAATCCGTATGTATGACCACCTTAACTTGGTAAAAATTCATGAAATTCATTTTTTTAATCTTATAGTATGCGAAACATAGAATGTGATGCATGTTTTAGATTCAAAAAATGTGATACCATTTGAAAGCTATAGATGGTTTCAATCAACATATCAATCAGGACTTTAGTCATAATTCAAATAGAAAATGAATAATAATTATTTATTAAATTCAAAGTAAAGCATAATTTATATTGGTGGAAATTTGAGAATCTCCTTTAAAAACCCTTTTTGTTTCATCAATTTTGGGTTAAAAAAAGTCACCAACCACATTCCCATCATATCACCACTTTTTGGCCCATCATGATCCTACACATACCCACTCATCATAAATTAGCATTTAGAGGGTGTGTAGAAGGACATGCTACTGGATTCGAGTTTTGTAGGTTCTCTCTTTGGTCTTGGTCTCCTTTGTGTATGTTTGTATTCACATGACATTAGATTTGAATTTTTATTGGGAGCTATGGTGATCACTATTTTTGTGGTCATATGTTGTTCATTATTCTTTGGTGATGACATAGATGTTCCTTTATCTCTTTCCTTTGTTGAGTGTGGATAAATTGGGAGAGCTATGGAGACTTGTGGTGAAAGATGTATTGCAACATATTAGTTTTTTAGTTTTTTTTTACCTTTGTGGATGTTCCTTGGTACTAAATGATATTGATTGCAATCTCTATGTAATGCTATTGGTGTATCTTAGATACCTTGATCAATTTCAGATTTGACATTACCTATGTAGTGGGAGTTCCTAGATGCATATATTATTCATTGACAAGTTTGACACTTCGAGCTTGTGATTACATGTTGTGGGTTATATATATTGATGGCATGAAGCTCACTTTTCATGATTTGTATACCTTTGAGGTATGGATAGTTGTGTGTTAGAATTTTTTGTGCATGTTATTTCAGCTATTGTGATTATATCTTCATAGCTATTGATGCATACTTGTTACCCTTGAATTGAGTTTTATGTTTTGGGATATTAGTTGGAGGTACGACTTATGCTTCTTTGTGATAGATGGTGTGTCATGTCTTTGGATGGATTCTTATCCTTGTGCATTGACATGATGGATGATGAGAGAATTCATGCTTGAGATGGTGGTCATATTTATTCTTGTTGTAGATATCTTGATGGAGGACATGGAGCACTTTGATTCCTTGATGGTATATGTGGCTATAGGGATTGTCCCCTACTTCATGTTTGATTTTATTGTAATTCCCTTATGAAATGTAAACAAGTGTTACAATGTTAGGAAAAAGTGTGTTGTGCACCTTGCATAATGTTATAATATAATATTTTATTATTTTTGGTACACCTAGGAGATTTAGAGATGTATGTGTCACATGTGTTACCATTATTGGTGCTGCTTTATGTATTATATGTAACATTTTGATAAATATTTAATGTGGGGTTGCATATTGGAAAATATTTAATATTAGGAAAAATTACTACCAAAAATTAAATGTGTTGGTTAATCATTTATTAAGCTCATGGAATTAGTCACATGGTTTATGTACTACCACTTACTCGAGTTATGTGTGAGCTTATGTTTATAAAAGCAATCACATGGTAGTTTTTGAAGGTTGGCTAATTGGTAATTTTGGCTAAGGTGTTGAGAGCATCTCTTATTATAATTTTTGAGGTTTGAAGCTTGGCATGGGATGTGTGGTTACATGATTTTTGTCATGTCCTCTCATACACGTGACTAAACCAATTGGCATTCCATGGGGCATTAAAGAATCACTTTCATTGAAAACTAATATCGAATTGCATTAAGGAATAAATAAAGAACCTAAGTCGATGTTAATATTCCCTAATTATCATTAAGATATAATCTTAAATGAATTAAGAAAGAGATGCATCTGGTCAAGGAGAAAAATCCATTCGCATCCATAGATATAAAGATCGAGCCCAGTTATGAAGGGTACAAAAATTAGCCGATAAGGAACAAAAGGAGAGCTCGAACATTAGTAGATGAATTACACTATCCATTGGGTGTATTTCTACCTTAGTCCTTAACAATCAATTGATATATATATGCATAATTTAATCATTTCTATATATGTGATCTGGTTACTTATTTATGCCTTTTCATAATTGAACTCGTGAATATATATATAGATATATGTGATCTGGTTATTTGATTGTGTTCTGATTATTGAACTACTTAATATATATACATGTGAGATGATTATTGATTTGATAATATATATATATATGATCTACTTATATAACTATGATTTATTTATATGTACTATGATAATATAGATGCTAGGTTATATGAATTGTGAATCAGGTTATATGTTAGTTATTTTCATTTATTGGTGTATGCATCCTATTCATATAATGGAATGATTACCTCCATGATAGTACAAGGATTATATGCATTGAATAGTTGTAATGAGCCTAATATTATCTATGCAATGATTACTTCGCATCACCTAAATTTCCTTACACTAGTTATTCTTTATCATCTCCATCTGGATATATACACACTAATCAGCTATTTTCATAGTAACAATCTAATTATATATATGTATATAATGACTAAGAGATCGACATAGCATTTCTAGTATTAATATGCATTATTACTATAGGCATGGATCTAGGTGTTGTTCTTGAGAATGCCATGACATGTATGGATACGATTGAATATTAATGCCTAAGGTTAAATATGAGTGTTTGAATCTATTTTCAAACCTTCTTGGGGGAAAGGGCCTGAGAAAGCAGTGTGTGACTAGAGATCTCACTCAAGCTATTCCCAATCCTAAGGAAAGAATGCATCATGGAGGAGTGGAAGTCCCACTCAAGTTTTTCAAAATCCAAAGATGGGAAATGGAGTAGAGGTCCCACTCAATTTCTGACTAAACTTTAGCAGAGGTTGGTCCATGGAGGAGTGGAAGTGCCTAGATTGCTTATGAGCTCCACCCTATTCCACCAGTCAGCATAGTGTCTTCTGAGGTTGTGACATGGATGGGAAAAGTAGGTACATGTCACCAAGGGAGAGTTATAGTATACAACCTCTAAGGTTTGGCTATGGATTTATGCAAACCCACCATATTTCTCCTAGTTCATAATCATTGCAGTAATGATAAATTTATAAATGTGATGCCAAAGCTAATGCTAACAAATGTATATGTGCATGTGTAGTAATATTATTCATTTGGTGAATGCAAGTTTCAATCATGGATTCCACCCATAAAGAGCTATTCATTTATTAAGGTGAAAACCCTAACCCTAGTTTGTGGACTTTGTGATCAGTAAATGAATTCTAGGGAAAACTAGGACAAAGGAAATTACAATGGTATCTGAGCATAATCCTACCATCTTGTGAAAAGGCGGATAATTAAAACTTACCAAATAAGGAACCCTAGGAAAAACAACACTCAAAACAAGACCACAAATAGATGAACAATGAAATGAGAAAATTCATGAACAAACCACCCAAGCACTCATGGACCAAAATAAGAGGAATGAAAGAATCACCCAACTTCTCCTCCAAGCCATCCAAAATATGAATGGAAATAATGGAAGGGAGACAAACTCTAATCATTTCAAAAACAATAACCCCATCTCCCTAAAAGCACCCAACTCTAGCCCAACAAGACCCTCCTTCTTACCTAGGGAAGAACATATGGAAAAAGGAGAAGCCAATGAACCCCCTATGGATAATGTGGATGAAATCATGGAAGCCTACAATAAACTTACCCCTGAATTTAGAAAGATTTATTTGTCTCCTTTAAAGATTATTATGATGCCAAATTACGAGCTGTCCCTAGGAAGGAAAGGAAGAGACAACATGACAAAGACCTTAAGAATAGAGTGAGTAAGTTAACCCTCCCTAATTTTGATGGAGAAGGAAAAACTATGGCATGCTCATGGGTCCAAAAGTTGGACACATATCTATCACTAAGTCCCATGAAAAAGTAGAATTCCATTAAGTTCATCATGCTCCATATAATGGGGATGGCCCACAAATGGTGGCACCATGGTCTCATTACCCAAGGCCACCAACATGTAACCACCTATGATGATATCACCCAAAGGCTAATAAAAAATATTTGACCAAAAGCACCCTAAGTGGTACTTTAAAGAACTCACCTAAGACAACATGAAACTATAGAGAACTATGCCATCGAATTCCAAAAACTAGCTATCATGGTACCTCAAATCTCTCAAGAGAGACTCACCTACTTGTTCATGGAAGGATTGAGGGGATTAGTCAACAGCATGGTAAGTGCATTAGAACCCACCAACCTAGATGAAGCAATTCAAAAGGAAATGAAATTTGAGGATACCCCACCAAAAGACAATCCCAAGAACTTTAATGCACCCTCTACATACTATGTTAGAGATGAAAAGCATAAGAAGGAAGCATCATTAAGAACATGCTCTTACTGTAATGAAAAGCGAGAACATTGTCATATGTGTAAATCAATGGATGATCTAAAAAATAAGGGTTTGTGCTTCAAGTGCAAAGAACCATGGGAATGAGGTCATCGATGTAGAAATGGGGACCACGCCCAAAAGATGGAAGCAAATCCTAAAGAGGAAGGAAATGAAAACCCAAGCAAGAAAACAAGGTATGATGAAGGAGATCTCAAAAGTATCCAATTGAAAGAAGAAATGACAATAAACAATTGGAGCTTTATGGAGGATAAAATATAGTAGTTATAATGCCTTTACACCCTCAAGATCTAGAAATATATTACCCAACCAATCTCCCTAGTAATAATTGTAATATGTAAACTTGAAATATCTTCATAAGATCGCTAAGGTTACCTTGTCAAGTAAATGGAAAACTTCCTCATAGAGCAATGCATAGATATATGTCGTACTTTCAATCCTCTTCTTAAGTTCTTTCTTTAAGGTTAAGAGATATCTATGACATTAAGAGGGTTTGGTTAAAATGGCATTGGTTAAGGGCAAGCAAATTGAGAGGGGGGACTATCATATCCCCTCGCATAGGCGACTAAACCCATTGGCAATCCATGGGGCATTAAAGAATCACTTTCATTAAAGACTAATATCGAATTGCATTAAGGAATAAATAGAGAACCTAAGTTGATGTTAATATGCCCTCATTATCATTAAGAGATAATCTTAAATGAATTAAGAAAGAGATGTGTCTGATCAAGGAGACAGATCCATTCACACTCATAGATATAGAGATCGAGCCGGGACAAAAATTAGGTGATAAGAAACAAAAAGGAGAGCTCAAACATCAATAGATGAATTACGCCATCCATCAGGTGTATTTCTACCTTAGCCCTTAGCAATCGATTCATATGTATATTCATAATTTATTCATTTCTATATATGTGATCTGGTTACTTATTTATGCCTTCTGATTTTCAAACTACGTGAATATATATGTGTGATTTGGTTATTTGATTACGTGTTTCGATTATTGAACTACTTAATATATATACATACGATCTGATTATTGAGTTGTTCATATATATATTTGTGATCTGCTTATATAACTATGAACTGTTTATCCGCACTCTGATCATATAGATGTTGAGTTATATGAACTGTGAATCAGGTTATTTGTTAATTGTTTCCATTTATTGGTATATGCTTCCTATTCATATAATGGATTGATTACCTCCACGATAGTACAAGGATTAAATGCATTGAATAGTTGTAACAAGCATAATATTATCTATGCAATGCTTACTTCACATCATTTGAATTTCCTTACATTAGTTATTCTTTATCATCTCCATCTAGATATATACACACTAGTCAGCTATTTTCATAGTAACAATATGATTATATATATGTATATAATAAATAAGAGATTTGTATATCATTTCTACTATTAATATGCATTATTATTGTACGCATGGATCTAGATGTTGCTCTTGAGAATGCAATAACATGTATGGATACGATTGAATATTAATGCCTAAGGATAAATCTAAGTGTTTGAATTTGTTTGCAACCCTCCTTGGGGGAAGGGCCTGAGAAAGCAATGTTTTTCTGGAGATCCCACTGAAGTTCCACCCAATCCTAAGGAAAGGATGGGCCATGGAGTAGTGGAAGTCCCACTCAAGTTCCACCCAATCCAAAGGAAAGGATGGGCCATGGAGGAGTAGAGGTCCCACTCAAGTGAATCGCCCAAACTTAAGAAGAGGTTGGGCCATGGAGGAGTGGAAGTGCCTAGACCGCTTGTGAGCTTCACCTGATTCCACTAGTGGGCATAGTGTCTTCTAAGGTTGTGACATGGATGGGGAAAGCATGTACAAGTTGCCAAGGGAAATTTGTGGTATACAACTTCTTAGGTTTGGCTATGGCTTCAGGAGGACTCACCATGTTGCTCCTCCTAGTTCATAATCATTGCATTAATGATAAACTTATAAATGTGATGCTAAAGCTAATGCTAACAATTGTATATGTGCATGTGTGGTAATATTGTTCATGTGGTGAATGCAGGTTTCAATCAAGGATTCCACTCATAAAGAGCTATTCATTTGTTAAGGTGAAAAGCCTAACCCTAGTTTGTGGACTTTGTGGTCAATAGACAAATTCTTGGGCAAATCGGGATAGGGGACATTACACTTTTTTCATGAATTTATTTTAGAGGACTCAATGTTTCAAGGGTATTCATGGAGACTTTCAAGATGTATTGTAATCTTTATTTTTGAATAATACATGAGTAATGGATATTTTTGGAGGATGGGTTTTTTTCCTCTTAAGGCTTTTCCTAGATTATATTTTGGGTCATCTTTGATGGTATATTTTCTATTATTTTACATATAGATTTTGAATACTCATTTTCATAGATTTCTTTATTTGGTTTATGTGAAAATTATCTTGGGTTGATGTATATTTCCTTTCAAATTTATCATAATTATTTAAATTAATTATCATATTCATTAAGTATAATTTTAATAGTGAAAATATTTATTTTCTTTACAATTATTAAATAATGTTATTTTTAATATAAAACTTACATGACTTAGAAAATATTTAAGCTCAATCTAGATACACGACCATTGAAATTAACCATAAAATTGAGAAACATGCAAAGAAGGAAACACAATAAGAATATCTAGTACATAAGCAATGTGAGACATGCTAAAAGTTGTAGAAGTGATTAAGAATGCTAGAAATAGCCATAACAAGAAATGGTATCAATAAAAGAAATACTTCCCAACATTATAATTACATATTCTAAGATATGATTGGGATGGATAGATGTATCAAGCATACCATAAGTAAATTACAATTTGAAGGGAAACATGAAAAATAAAGAAAAAACTATGATGACCACTAGATGAAAAACAAATCTAACAATACCTTCACCACCAAAAGAAAAATAATAATAATAAATTTTATGATTAATAGATGTAGAATATCCTCAAGATTATTTCAATGACCACATCTAAGAACATAATATCTAAGGTGGAGGTTATATTGGTCATATTGAAACTATTATATTCTTAATTTTATTTATTAACTACTCAAAATATTCATCTACATTCTGGTAGGAGTATATTATAATCTTATCATATGATAACCCCTTAGTAGATTTGATGTTAAATACTATGTTAATGGATGCATTTAATCAAATCCGTGGAAACTATTCAAGTATATTGGAGATGACATGTAAACATCATGAAATGAAGGTATACATGAAAATGATAATAAATTGGGTGGATAAAACCTTTCTATATGTCTCAATATGTATTTTTGTATTTGATGAAAATATATTTCCTAAGTAAAATATATATCAATTATTCATGCAATTATTTCCCACTAGGAAGCGTAAACAATAAGAGAAACAATTCCCATAAACATTAGGATAAAATCTCAAGACCTCCCCACAAACAAATTTATGTGATAAAAAATATATCTTCAATGAAAATATCCATCTACTTCAAATATTTTTCCTTGCCCCTAGCTAGGATAGTGGGGTATATCTAAATAATTACTATAAGGTTCAAGTGAATGTCAACATATAACTAAATAAACAAAATATAATGAATATAATGATTCTTGGTAAATATCTAGATTACAATCATGTACAACTTAAAAAGCTATGGTAGAACAAATATGCATTACATGGACATGTGCACCTAGTATATAAGCACCCATGTTCCCTCCTTATCTATATATAATATAGAAAATGTCTCTTTTTAGCCCCCATTACGCCATATGATTAATCATATTGAAGCCAATGATTCTAGATACACTATATATCCTAGTTACTCTAGTTATAAGGGCTGAAAATTTCTTTGCATTTCTAGATAATTTTTAGTTCAATTTTAAAATATTTATAATATGTTTTATAATGGTTAGTGGTTTTGAGATTTTATAAAATTTCTCCAAGTTTCTTAGTCTTAATCACAATTCAAGAAAATATTTGTTTTCATGATTATAATCTAATTATAAAATTAAAATTCTAGCAATATTTATTTAAATGAAAATAATTGTGCACCCCATAAAGTCAAATTTTGTATTATATACAATTTGAATTACCTAAGTTCTATATTAATTTTGTAAATCTACCCATTTGGTAACATATTTTCATATATATATATATACCTTAAGGAGTCTCAAAAGTTTATTAGAGATGTTTGAAGTGGAATCAAGAGGAACGTGCTTGGTGAAAATTTTATTTTCTTCAAAAAAATCCTTCAATCACCTATCTATAGACATCTCAAAAGGATTCAATAAAATAGGATCAAATTGAAGCTCTATCCACCAATGTTCAATGCCATACACCCATTGAGTGGGTTTGATTGAAGGGGCTTTAATTAAAGCACCATTAGTTCCACCTTATATATGTTATCTTTGAAATTTACTAAGAGCCATAACATTAGTTGATCTTGGAGCTTAACCTAAAGTAACTCAACCCTAATGATTCAGTAAATTCTTTTTAGGTGTTTATAAACACCAAAATCCTTAGAAATCTATTAGACATTAGATATCAAGATGAATAGGTTTCAAAAATCACAACATTTAGAATCTATTCACTAAATTGTGAGGAAAATCCATTTCAATTTTTTACTATACTTGAAACCCATTTAACACATTTTGATTTCAAAATGTATTAAAAAACATGATAAAAATTACAATTATTTTTCATGTACCAAAATTAATTAAATATATATTAAAAATAACATACAATTATTTTTTATATACATAAATTAATTAAATATAATATTCTTATTATTTAAAAAAATTATAACATAATTTATCACAATAAATTAAAATAATATTTATATTCATTAATCACAATTTTAATGTAATTTATGATATATATAGAATAACTTTTAAACACATTTTAAATATAATTTCTCATATATATAAAATAACTCTTAAATTGATATTTACCTTAAAGACTACTTTTAAAACTTCATTTACCTTAAATTATTTTCACTATCAAATTAAAATACACACTAATCAAAAGACTATTTCTTTTTTATTTTTAAAATTAATATTTATAAAAAAGTGAACAATCAATTAGAAGATTCCAGTTAAGCATTTCTTGTAGAACCTCTAATTAACGTTGCTATTGTCTTTTCCCACTTCCCTCAACTTTCAATTGTTTGTCCCTGTGACAGCTGGAACAGAAATGCGAACTTCTCTTTACTATTTTGATGCTGCCATCCTCCTGACAAATGTCCGAATCTAATTTATCACAACCAATTAAATTAATTTAAGATATCTGAGTTGTTCCTCAAGGCTTGAATTTCCCCGAACTTTCAATTTTTTGTCCTTGTGACAGCTGGAACAGAAATGTAAACTTCTCTTTACTATTTTGATGCTGCCGTCCTCCTGACAAATGTCCGATTTTAAATTATAGCAATCTCGCATGTCGAGATATTTAAGAGATCTGAGTTGTTCAATGCCACGAGGCAATTCCTCAAGGCTCCAACATTCATATAGATCTAAGTTGCCCAAACGTGTCAGACAATTCTTTCAAACTTCTACAGCCACCTAAGATCAAATATGCTATATTTGTAAGTTGTCCAACCGTAGAGGGCAAAGTTTTCAGATTCATACACCAGTGCAAGTCCAAATGAGTTAAAGTTGTCAGTTGCCCATATAATTCTGGCAGACGCTCCACTTTCACACAAGAGCCTAGACTAAGTTTACTCAACTGAGGTAACCTTAATACTTGCTCGGGAAGCTCGCACAAAGACAGGCAGCTCTCAATTTTTAGAACCTTTAAGTTATTTAAACCGTGAAGAAATCTGTTAAATACATCTACGCTGTCGCCTTCTTCTTCATTAGGGGGCTCTCTTGGTGCTGAAAATAAATCTGCAGTGTTGTCTTCCTCTTCATTCGGGGACTCGCTTGCTTCTGAAAATACATCCGCGGACTCGCTTGGTTCTGAAAGCATTATCACTAATTCTTCCGAGGAAGAATTTGGCACTATCTTTAATAAGTCCCGCGTGTCAGATGGCTGGTCATAGACTGAGAAGCTCCTTAAAACTTTTTAGTAACTGCATGCACAATTATTATTTGTGTGTCAGAATATCAACTAGCCATGACAAAAGTTGCAGCTAAAAAGAGCAATAGTTGAAAACATAACCGTAATGTGCAAAAATGAAATGGAAGTATGTAGAGCATTGAGGTCAGGACTTGCCCTAAGAAGACCTTTCTGCTTAGTGGGAAGCTTCCCACACTCCAAGCCACGCAATTTATCAGGTGCTTCTATATTCAGCCAAGAAAAATCACCCCATATCCTAACATATCTCAACTCTGGTAATGTTACTGCGTCTGTGACGCGAACATTAATACCACCATACCAGACCAGAATTCTTAATCTTTCCTTCATCGAATTGAGGTGTCTTTCTTCGAGAATGTAACCTTCACTAGCACCAGGTAAGAAAAGTGCTTTAATTTCTTTGAGCCTGGCCTGCAAGACTGTAGTGTCAGCAAGTTTTATAATTTAAACAGTGAAAGAAAATGGTAGTGTAGTCCGTGAAAATGTATAGTTACAAGGAGAAATCTACCTCATCCTTTTCAGCTTCAGCCCAGCTGTTTATATCCACAATCCTGCTGGACTTTGCCAATCTGCGCCCAATTGACCGGATAATATCGTGAACAGCGAACACCTCCTTCTCCTCCTCCTCATGCAAAAAAAGTGGCTTTACCTTCACTGGTGTGATCAATGCTGCGTCTTGAAGGAATGTGACTTCCTCAGCACCCACAATGTACTCCACAAATTCACGACTTTCTGAGTTTTCGAAGCAGCAGCAGATGTCCAAAAATGCTTCTTGGGTTGCCTCGTCCAACTCTCTATAGACAAAATGAAACAAGCGATCACTGAGATCTCCGATTTCCTTGCCTGCTTTCAAATCTTCAATTATCCGAGTAGAGCGGTTTGCATCATATTTCTGCTTGCGCAAATTAGCACCAACGATTTTGAGAACTAAAGGAACCCCCTTGCAGACGTTGACAATCTTTTCTAGATCATATTTGATGCGATCACGAATCTCGCGGTCTTCGCAGAGAATTTGCACCGCATCGTTGTCAGAGAGAGTTTTCACAGGATAATCTTTGACACGATCACGAAAACCATATTCCTGAAGCATATCGGCAATGCCCATGGTCCTGGTTGTGATAAGAATTCTGCTATGCTGGGGAAGGCATCCCAAATCCTCGGGCAGAAGCTCTTCCAAATCTTTTTTGTGCAGGGCATTATCAATATACAAAAACACGGCCTTGTTTCCTTCACTTGTAAAAACCTCTCTTAATTTATCCTTCCCATCTTCATTATCTCTGAGTTTTATTTCCCTTCCACCCATATAGTTTGGGAAGGCATCTTTCAAAATTTGCTGTTGCATTTCTGTATACTTATATTTATTTTTTTCAGAAACCTCATCTAATTTAATTCTGGCATAGTTGTAACGGCTTCTATCTATTTTGGTGACAACAGCTTGTGCCAGAGTTGTCTTTCCAATGCCACCAATGCCCCAAATAACAACAACACTAGATGAGCAATCTTCACTTGTTTCCATGTTCAGCAACTTATTTACTGCTTCTAATTGTTCTTCGACTCCAACTGTTGCCAAACACAAAAATGTCATAGTAAATAATAATAGAAGTGCCCAAAGCATTTTACTTCGTAGTTTGTAGAAGGACAGTTTTTTATTTCAGCATGCAAAGAACCAATTTATTATAGCACATTGGAAGGAACAAACTAAATAGATAAAAACGAGAAACCTCATTGTTAAGTAAAGAGTTATATTATTACGAGGAGAATAAGCCAGAACACTAGAAAGTACATTTAGGTCCCCTAACAGCTAGGATTTATTAATTTACGATTTAATTTTTTGTTTTTTTTAATGTTAATATATTTTCTTATGTTTTATAGCAAAAAACATTTGTGAATATTATTAAAAAATTTGTAATTTTATAGTGAAAGAGAGATTGAATAAATTAAGTTACAATGAGAATTATGAATTAACAATTTATAAAATAAATTGTATAAAGTATAAAATTATTTTATTTATGAAATGTGAATTTATTATTTTAAATGATTTTAGTAGAAAATTCTGTTAAAATTTTGGATCAATATTTCAAATTACATTAAAAAGTAGCATAATTTTCTACTAAAACCATTTTAAATAATTGTTATATTATAGAAATATAATATCTTTAATATTAACTTATTATTTTATTATTTTAAGTTTTATCACAAAATAAATTTATATGAAATTTATTCCAACTTTTTTAATCCTATTGTTCAAAAGAGCAATTCAATAAATTGAACGACAATTAAGAAAATGAGGGAAAGAAAAATACTTCTCAGATGTTAAAAACTAAAAATTAAAAGGTAACAATATAATTATATATAACTCAAAAGAAAATAAGGAAAAGAGGGCATGGTAAATACCCACTGAAAAGAAAATGGAAGCATTCAAATTCTTATGTATGACATATAAAAGGAATGTCGTATGTTTCATTACCTGCATCCTTTGGATACTTTGGTTGTGAGAGAGGAAGTAGAACCGGCTGCTCTTTTAACACTTCTATGTTAACAATAGAGTTCAGATCTTGATAAAGATCACTTATTTTGGAGCGAATTCCACTCAAAGTCTCAGAGTTTATTGATGATTTTAAGAAGCTGCAACAACAATCCCTAATAGTAAATCATCCTATGCAAAATATATTAATTTTAGAAAGAGAACCTTTATAGAAAAAAAATACCATTAACCATGTATAATTGAAATACAGCTCAACTTATTATCAAAGGATATAAATCGTACAAACCTGCAAAATTTTCCTGAATGTAATTGGGAGGCACAAAGCATTGATCCTTCAATTATGTATTGGAAAACGTGTTCCAATTTCTCCTTTTTTTCATTATTTTCATTTTCAGGAATAAGAATGTTCAAGTGCTTAATATAAGATGCAAGATCAAGCATTTTGTTCAAGAGCTCTATATGCAACTCATGGCTAGTAGGAAATTTTCAATACAGAAGCTTTAGCTGATTGCCTGAATGGACTATCAAGTGTCAGAGCCTAGGAGATCTAATAAATAGATAGATAACTATAATAATAATAACAAAATAAATATATCTTTCCACTAAATTACTCTGACGAAAGTGGTTACAGCTATACTAGAACAGTGTAGAAATAATGTATAGGTTGAATGACATAAATTTGGACCTTCACCAGAGGAACTCTAATTTCTAATTTCAACCGATCTACGATGGAGAAGAAAATGACGACCATAGAACTGATCTCAGCCGAACAAATGCTTTCACATAAAAGTGATTGAGAATAGTGAGGGAGATGTGACATAAAGATCGGAATTCATTTAGCCTGTCCGTGTTTTATTTAGGATGTAAAAGAGGAATAATTGTACAGCACTCCAAAAGGCTCCATCCACTGTTGGAACGTGATCGCTATTTCATACCGTTGGGGTTTCTCCATTTCACATTCACTTTTCTCGCTTTCATTTGCTACGAACTAACATTTTGATTAAACTCAGCTTTAATTTCCAATATTTTTAATAATATTGAATCAATATTTGTCACTTTAAAATTATTAGTGTCAATGATCACCATCCATAATTGAATGAAATGTATTCCTTAGATCTAGAAAGCAACAAATCATGTGATGTCACATCAGCACATCAATAAAACATGATTTAGTGCACAAGTATTGGTTTTTGACACCTTGACAAAAAGCATGCTAATGTAACATCATATTTGATGGTGTGGCTCTCAAACCTTAGTTATAAGCAAGGGACTTGACAAGTAGGGGAGAGGGGCCTATAGTGGAGCGGGGTCCAATAATGGGGATAGAAGTAGTCCTTAGTGGGCCCCATAGTGGAGCACCTTAATATCCAATTGCAAAACACTTTTTATCCATAAAGTACATAAACTGACAAATCATGTGATGCCACATTAGCGCACTAATAAAACATGACTTAGTGCACCACTATCGGTCTCACATTTTTTTTGGGCCTTTTTGGATACCTCAACAAAAAGCATGCTGATGTGGCATCATATTTGACGATGTGGCCCTAAAATGAAATATAGAAGCATGTGAGTTGCCAAATAAACTTTGTACAAAATTGGAAGTGATTTGAAATTTTCACATAGGATTTTGAGAATGAAGCTTAGGCATCAAATATGATTGCACATCAGCATGCTTTTTGTTGAGGTGTCTAAAAAGACCCCAAAAAAAAGTTAGATTGATAGTTGTATACAAAGTCATGTTTTATTGGTATATTGATGTGACATCACATGATTTATTTCTTTTTCCATCTAAGGAACACATTTCATTCAATAATGAGTACTCATGATGACATATGGATTCAAATGTAAGTTAAATGAAAGTTTGAGATCAATAGACTCTTGCAAGGTGATTGACCTTGAGCCCAAGTTTGATCATAGTAGGCACAATCATAATGACATAGTTGAAATTGGGTTTATTTCTTAGAATAAATAACTGATTGACTAATTTTTTTAATCTCTATAAAAGTGTAGTTGAAGTTGGATTGATTTATTATAGTTGAAGTAAACTATTGAAATTTTAACTTAACTCTAATTTTGAGTTATAAATCCCAAATTGAATTGATTTATATTGTTTTAAGAGTTATTTTATTTTATGAAAACCTATTTTATTATTATTTTTAATTATGGCAGACACATTCTATAGTAAACAAAATATGATTATCTACAAAAGACTGAAATAAAAATCAATTTAATCAGAATTTTAACTCGGAGCAAATGAAAACGTTCAAAGTGGAGAGTAAATGGCGATCACGTTCCAGCAGCGGATGAAGACTTGTAAAGGTCCAATTATTTCCTGTTCTACAGGCCAAATAGATTCCACTCTTTATGTCACATCTCGCAGACAAATTTGTCTGGCTGAGGTCTTTTCTACGGTCGTCATTTGTCTTTTTAAGGACACGATTTTTCTTTTTTGCAGACTAAGGTGTTGACAGCACCTTGAATTGTGTGGTCTATGTTTGAATATAGAAAGAAAAAGTTTGATTTGTATGATTGCTGAATGGTATCTACTATAGAAAAAATTAGTGAAAGATAGAGAGGGTCCAATAACAGGACTATTATTTATTTATTTTAATCTGTGTTCACTTAATAATAAAAGGAATCTGAATGTAGAAAGACAGTCTGAATTGTCTGATTGGTGAATTATCTACTTTATAAAAAGATAGTGGAGTGCAGAAAGGAACAATTAATAAAACACAGACATGCTAAGTGGATTCCACTCTTTATGTCACATCTCCACATCTCCACATCTCCACTTTCTTGTAGAAATCATTTGTTCGGCTGAAATCATGTCTAGAAATTTGAGGTCCTTTAGTGAACGTCTAAATTTATCTGTTTTCATTCAGCGTACAGTAAGATTATTCCTTCATATTCTTCTGGTGTAGGGAAGCAGAGAGCTGCAGCTTTTCCAGCGAGAATTACAGACTGTTCAGTGTTGGTTTGGATTTCCCGTAGTGGGTTTTGTAATAAGCCATATTCTAAATTTTTGTAAGCTTGAATGTTTAGCTTGGACCATCATTTAATGGAAACAAATGGACTGAGCTTTAACTCAACCCCCTTCACAATCGAGTTATTTTATTTTATTTTTATATAAAAATATTTAAATATTAAATTATAATTTTTAAAAATTTAAAATATTTAGAATATTATTAAAATTTAATAAAAAAAATATTTAATTTTAATGTAGAAGTATATGAAAATTTAATATAAAAAATATTGAAATTTTATAAAACTTTGTTTAAATTAATTAATTTAAACATTGAAATTTTAATATCTTTAAATTTTGGTAAAGATAATTTTTTGTTTATAATTTTTTAATTTGATTATTGATATACAAATAATGATTAAAGATATCAAGTTTCCACAATCCATCATGTTAATTTCTTTATTGTTCCTTGTTTCAATTTTGTTAATTTTTTTGCTCTCACTCATTCATTCTAATGATGGATCAGGGAGTGTGATCCGAAATCTTGATGGAAAAAATATGAACACAATCGAAACCAAAAACAATAAAGAAACAAATAATGTTCAAATTTTTAAATAAAATTTTAAATCTTATGTGTAAGATTTCAATTAATTCTTTAAATTTCTTTAAAAAATAATAGGAAAGAATTTTTTTTTGAATAAAATGTAAGTTTAATTTTTATTAAATTTCATATTTTAAAAATTGAATTCATTTAATTTTTATAGAGTTCCATATTTTAACAAGGCCACATTGTTGTGAAGTTCTTGTAGCAAGATAGTTTTGTTCTTTGATATGCAGGCAAATTGAGAGCGGCATTGGTATGACCGAACTATTGTTAGACATGAAACCATTGACTATTTTTAAAATTGTTATCTATGTTGTTGTTATCAAATAAGAAGGTACATGTCAGACAAGGTTTTTCCCTTGCTCCCTTTGCTACTATCTTTGCTTGCTCTACTGTTGGAAATGGCTCCACATCTTGACTTGTTACTAGGGTTGGTAAGAATCAATTGACTCCAAAAATTACTTGCGTTTCAAATATGTGACTCTACTATGAAGGTTTGAGTGCATAGTGAAATTTTTGTCATTAAACAACTTAATATTATATAAAAATATAATTTTAAAATATTAAAGGAATTATAGCCTCAACACAGTAGATATGGACAAGGGCAAACAAGAGGGTTGTGCATGGAGGGGATGCATCACTATATGGCAGATGAACTAAATCAAAGTTGTTTTTTCTTTTCCTAAGGTGGCAGGGAAGGAAATGATTTCCAATCAATGTCGAAAAGAGGGTAACTTAGGCTGCAAACAATCGATTCGACCTCTCTAATGTGTCACCATCTCCCCAATAGTGATTTTTCGAGAGGAAAGCAACAAAGTGGCAGAGAATGAAGCATTTTTTGTTGAGTTTGGCTTGGTTGGGAGGTTCAGAGGGTTCTAGCCGAGCCTCTTTGTTTTGCATCAATGGATCTCAGACACATGGTGCCCCACCTGGGCAGAGATATCCAAATCTATCCCTATGTGAGAGGTTTCTTTGTGGTTATTTTCGACAATGTTCAAGATAGAAATGCAATCATCCGATGTGATTACCAATGGAACTATGATTAATATTTGCTTATGCTGAAACCATGGTGCCCCTCTTTCAATCCCATTATTGAATCCTTCGATGCTACTCCAATTTGGGTAAGGCTTTCAAACCTTCCATTGCAATTTTGGTTTGAATAATGTTTTGAATCCATTGGTAATTCATTGGGGAAGGTTCTAGGGATGGATGAGGGTTCATAAAACTTCTTGAATACTACATATGCCCATATTTTGGTGGAGTTGGACATCTCTAAGGCACTACCGACAAATATCTCTTTAAAAATTGTAGAAGGGTGTTGGAATCAACTTTTAGACTATGTTGGGTTACCATTTTAGTGTTGTAGATGCTTCAATACTTGACATATTGCTACTCATTGTGCAAAGTGAAAATTTGATAGCCAAGCCACTTGGTGGAAAAATGTTTCACCTCAACATTATTCAGTAGTAAAGGAAGATTCATGCTAGGATGGGAAAACTCTCAATGATCCTCCAACCATTGGGGATGGCATGCATAAGGCTTCACTGAGTAAATCATAGCCAAATCTAATGGCCAAGGATGAATCCCCTCCTAAAGGGAAATATAGCTTTTCTAAAGTTAAGGATTCAAAATCAAGTGTGGAGCTAGTAGATCAAGAAAAAGTGCAATAATTTCATCTATTGGGGGAGGGAAAAAAACCCTAGAGAATTTGGTCGAGGCTGAAACTATTGGGGATCCAAAGGGAAACTAGATAGTAGTGCAAATGAAAAGGAAGAAAAATGAGGTCTTGTTCAACATGCAACTTTGCTCCACATCAGCCTTGCTCCCATACCAAATGTGGAGCAAAATCATAGCTCCTATGGTATCATAATTTATGCTCCATGCTACCATCTTTTATCTCGTTCATGATTTTTTATGGGTTTTGGGGAGTCTAGATGTGGGGAATGAGTTTTTTGTTGTGGGCTTTGGGGACTTTATTTGGTGTAGCTAAACATAATCTTATATACATGCATGTTAAGAGGCTCCTGATGTGAACCTTTTTTATATTCAATATATAAGTGTGGCCCCACAATGCCACATTAACGTATAAAAAAAAAATAGTTATATAAAAAATAATCTATATAATTTAAATTCTAATTAAAATTTTTATCTTACCTTAAATAATTTTATACATTCTAATTAATTATAACCCATATTTTAATTTAATTATAAATTATATAATTATAATTGTAACTTAATCTATATAACCATAATTATAGTAATAAACATAATATTAATTTAGTATTCAATTATTATTATTTTAAACTACTAATTTAATAATTAAAATAATTAATTATAAATTATGAAATGTCATATACAATTTATTAAAAGTTAAAATTTTTGAAACATTATAAATAATGAATTCAACTATTCAATCATTATTATATTAATAATAATAATTACAATATGTAAATATTAATAATTTAAATTTAAAATGTAGATGTTACATACATAAGTTAAAAACTATTTAAAATTTTAATATTAACTTTTAAATTTTATATTATTTTTGAAAACAAAGGGGTAAAAACTTTATTAGAAATCAGAAAAGAGCATTACAATAATAACCACGGGACCCAGTCCCAGAAAACAAGGCGAAAACCCCACAACATAAAACAAAATCAACTATCCCCATGTATCCTCCTATCCTCTTCCAAGAACCGGTCTAAATCCAGATGCAGCTCAGGGTTAACTTGATCCCAATCCTCAACCTTCCAACCACTATCTTGCTCAGAGGCCCATTTGGCCAAGCAGTCAGCAGCGCGATTCCACTCCCTTGGGATGTGAACAAAGGATGCCTCCTCCATCCGAGAACTAACTTGAAGAATCCGTTGAACCACCGAAGCCAACTGCCAATTTATATCAGATATCTTTCGCTCATTCAAGAGATTAATCAAAATCTGTGAATCAGCTTCACATATAACCTTTCTCCATCCCAAAGCAAGGGCCCTCTCCATAGCATGAAGAATTGCTAGACCCTCCATGAAGTTAACAGTCTTCACCCCCTCATGTATAGAGAATAGAAAAATCACCGAACCAGCTGAGTCCCTGCCAACCCCACCAATTCCAGCAGGCCCAGGATTTCCCCTAGAAGAACCATCAGTATTGATCTTTAAAAATCCATTGGGAGGAGGTAACCACCTTCCAACCCGTTGGACCCTCTTTTTCCCATGCCTACAGTTCCTAGAACTGACAAAAGATGAATGAATTTCTTGAAGACCTAGTCTGGCCACCAACTCAGCATCACCTCTCTCCAAGGGGAAAACCACATCACATTTAGCTAAAACAGACTCCTGCACCATTCCAAGCATACGCATCCAAACTTGCCGACCCACCAACTTCTGATCACGAAAAATTCTGCGGTTCCGCTCCAACCAAATCTGCCAAAGCAGAAAGGTAGGGCCCACGAACCAAACTTCCTGCAAAAAGGAAGCCATAGAAGGAGGTCTTCCCATACTATCCCAGAATTCAACCAAAGAGCACGCATGAATACAGGGAAGCTTCCACACCTCCCACCACCAATGCCAAAGCTGCACAACAAAGGGGCACCGAAAGAACAAATGTGAAGAATCCTCTTCCGCTCCCCCACACAAAACACAAATTGAAGGTCCTTGAAATCCCCGTTTACGAATGTTATCCCAGGTCAAGCACCTATTCCAAGCCAAAGTCCAAACAAAGCAGTTGCATTTAGGCCACGAGAGTTTATTCCACACCCTTTTCCACCAATGAACCTCTGCCCCAGTTAGCTTCTGAGCCAATAACACCTGATAACCAGAAGCAACAGAGTAAACCCCCTTAGGATTATGGGTCCAAGCAAGAATATCTTCTTCCAGAAGAGAACTACAACTCCTACTATGAAGAATCTTGTGAAGCTCAGCACTTTCTTCCGCAAGTCCCAAATCTGGCCACTCTGCGGGATCCTTCCAATGAGCTACCTCCAACTGACCAAAAGAAGCAACAGACTTGAAGTCACTCACCCTAGCCCAGCCAGCCTCGAGAAATCTTTGGCACAAAGGAAGTAGATTGGGGAACTGAGAAGTAAGTGGAGGGAATCCATCCCAAGAATCCGACCAGAAGAGAGCTTCAGTTCCTCGTCTACAGATCCAAAATAAACCTTCCTTAATAAGCTTTGCACCCTTCTGAAGAGTATTCCAAATCACTGAACCTTTCCCCTCAAGAGGGTAACGAGGAAGATCCTGCCGTGGAATCCCCGGGAAATACTTATGAGATAATATCCTGGCCCACGGCTGATCCTGTTCCACACACCATCTCCAAAATAGCTTAGCAGCCACAGCCACTCCAGATAACGCAGACTGTCGAAGACCAAGACCACCAAATTGCTTTGGGCTGCACACAACATCCCACCTAACCAGGCTCCACTTGGAAGAAGCCAAACTTCCCGCCCATAAGAACTGCCTTTCAAGAGAATCCAACTCCCTCAGAAAACCCATCGGAGCCACCTGAAGCATACATCTGTAGGTAGGGAGAGCCTGCACCACCGACTTGAGAAGCTGAACCCGCCCCGCAAAAGACAACCATCTGTGGGTCCAATGATTAACTTTTGCACGGAGCTTATCAATAATATTCTGCCAAGAACCCTTGGGAAGATGGCGAACAGAAATTGGGAAACCCAGATAAGTCAAAGGGAGAACCCCTATCTGAAACCTTAAGATATTAGCAATTCTTCTCTGTATGGGGCTCGGCGTGTTGAAGAAGAATATGGAAGACTTCTCCTCATTAATCAATTGTCCTGAAGCAACAAGATATATGTCCAACACCTGCCTCAAGTTAGTAGCTTCCCTAACAGTAGCCATCCCCATCAGGGCAGTATCATCAACAAACTGCAAATGAGATTGCGGAGGCAAGTCTCCACCCCATCGCCAACCTTGAATGATGCCAAGCTCCACCCTTCTTTTCAACAAACGACCAAGGCCTTCCACAAGAAGCAGAAAAAGATACGGAGAAAGAGGATCCCCTTGGCGCAAACCCCTAGAGGCACCAAAAAGTTCAGAATGATCTCCATTTATCAAAACTGAGAAGGAAACAGACGTGACACAGCTCATGACCCATTGGATCCACTCCTCACCAAAACCAAAAGCAACAAGGATCTTCTGCAAAAAAGACCATCTAACCCTGTCATAAGCCTTAGCCATATCCAGCTTAATGAACATAGCCTTCTCATGGGAGTTGTCCATGGAGTGGATGGTCTCCGTAGCAATGACAACCCCATCAAGAATCTGCCGACCTGCCACAAATCCACTCTGTTCCTCCGAAATCAACACTTTAAGCCACTTCTTCAGTCTCTCAGCCAATAACTTTGAGATGATTTTATAAGCCACATTGCAAAGAGAGATAGGCCGGAACTGAGATAACCTATCAGCCCCTTCACACTTGGGTATGAGAGCAAGGAAGGTGGAGTTCAGAGCACGAAGCATCTGTTTATTCCTTTGGGACTCAAGGACAACAGCCAGAAGATCCAACTTTATGATATCCCAGAATTCCTGAAAAAATTCAATCGGGAAACCATCGGGACCAGGAGCTTTACCCTTCTTCATCTGAAACACAATCCCCTCCAGCTCATCAAGAGAGATATCTTTCATCAAATACTCATTCGCCTCCCTGGAGACCAACTGAGGAATACAAGAAAGAACCTGTGCTTCCTCAACAGAGCCCCCTTGTGAATCCTCCCTAAATAAAGTAGCAAAATACTGAGATGCCTCAGCAGAGATTTCTTGAAACGAGGCAAGACGTTCACCCCTATCATTCACCAGAAAAGGAATGGAATTACCATGCCTCCTATCCTTCACAGAATTGAAGAAGAAGGCGGTGTTTTTATCACCTTCCTGTAACCATTCAACCCGGGCCTTTTGCTTCCAATAGATTTCTTCCCGCAATTCAAATTCCTCAACCACTTTCAAAGTCTTAGCCTCCTCCCTTAGAAGATCCTCAGAGGCCCCATTCTCACGAATCAACCGCGTAATATTATTCAACTCCTCCTGTGCGGCAACCTTAGCATGAAAGATATTACCAAAACATCGCCGATTCCACCTTTTAAGCTGATATTTGACAAACTGAAGAAGCTTGGAGAATGTGTACATTGCCGTACCAAAAGTTGGTCTACCAATCCGCCACCACTCAGCCACATAATCATGAAGAGTGGGATCCCGTAACCACATAAGCTGGAACTTGAATGAGGGAGACCGAGGCCCCCGTGCAGAGATAATACTAAGCTTAATAGGCCAATGATCAGAACCTCTCCAATCAAGAATTTCAGATCGAGTGGACCATAAGTTTCCAACCCAATAACAGGAAACCAAGAAACGATCTAGCCTCTCAGCAACACAACTCTCACCAATTCTCCTATTATTCCAAGTGAAGCGACCATTACTAGGTAGAACATCAATAAGATTTAATTCAGAAATGCTATCTCTGAATAACAGAGCAGAAGGCTCCAACCTAGGAATTCCACCTCTTTTCTCAGACAATTCCACAATAGCATTAAAATCGCCAGCCATAACCCACGGATGGTAAGGAGCTAAGCTACGAACAAAACGAAGATGGGACCATAGAAGTTGTTTACCCAGAAACTCAACAGGAGCATACACATTAGAGAGGAGAATACACTCACCAGTCTCATACCAAGAGGCGACAAGGGATATAGAGGATCTAGAGGACATCCACCATAGGGGGAAAATCTTCCGAGGGTTCCAAAAGCAAGCCACCCCTCCAGAAGCACCAAGAGCCCCCACACACTGGCATTCACCATATTTCCACAGCTTAGGAGCCATGGCCAACATATTATCTACAGATAATTTAGTCTCCTGAAGAAAAAGAACATCCGGAGAATGATTCCTAACCAAATCACGAACAGCTTTTTGTCGAGGGCCACTGTTCAAGCCCCTTACATTCCATGAGAGAACAATCATTTCTGGGGGCATGAAAAATGTGAATCAAGAGTCTTGACTGACCCTGACTCCACCAAAGTTTCCCCAGTTAATTTAATCTTCTCCATATCCTTTTTCCTTCCCAGCTTGGAAGTCCTGTCACCAACCCCTTTCTTCAGTTCATTTTGCTGAATACCTAAACGAGAGGAGGCCAAAGAGCTCTTCCCCACATCCTTGCCACCTTTCAGGGGCAATGGGGAGCCACCTCCACCACTCTTCGAAGCTCCAATAGAAGATTCTTGTTCAGTCTGGACAATCAATTGTTGATCTGTATCCATCTGCCCAACCCCAATCTCCTGCACATCCTGCATGGCCTCCAATGGTGGCCCATCCTGTCCTGTACCCAAAGTTCCCTGATCCAAGTTCAGCAACCCCGGATTCACTTCCTCCTGGCTGAGATCATCCAGCACCTCAAACCTATTAAAAGTTTCATCATCCTGCCTCTCCCTCAAGGTCCGCTTCTGGCCCCGATTCCTATTGCGAGCCTTAACAGGGACATAACCATCATCTCCATTACCATCACCCGGAATAGGCTCCTTACCATTATCAGTCCTAGGAGGATTACGAGAAGGCTGAGAAGGTTGGGGCCCCACAGGCTTAGCCCTAGGGCACCTACGCTGCAAGTGACCATATTCATGACAAAGACGACACCGAAAAGGTAGGGTTTCGTAATCTAGCTGTTGAACCCAAGTATATGATCCAGCACTCACTTCAACAGAATCTGGTAGTGGCTTGCTTAAATCAATTTCTACACAGATACGAGCAAAAGTCATTACCTTTTTATACTGCGTCTGTTGTGAAGACCCAATAGGTTTACCGAGCATTGAAGCCACCAAATGCAACACGTCATCCCGCCAACACTCAACTGGAAACCACGGCAACCGAACCCAAACTGGAATCCGACTCGGTATTGCCTCAGTCGGGTTGAAGCCAGCATGCCATGGCTTGATAAACAAACCCACCTGGTTATAAAAATAGGGGCCACCCTCGAAGACCTTATTCCGATCTGCCATGCAATCAAAAGAGACCATAAAAAAGTTGTTCGCAAGGAGCCTAATCTCCATCTCCCCCTCCGGCATCCAAGTCCGTTGAGCCCAGGATTCCAAAAAATGCAGCGAGACTCTCAAACCCATGAACTTGCAATAAAAAGAGTGCCTTGAATAGTATTCAATATCATCTGCAAGCATTTCCATCGGGATAATCAGCTTCGGTCGCTCTTTGCATCTTTCCAAACACCCATTAATCTTCGTAATTCGGGAACCATTAACCGATCCTAGATCATTCATCTCCATCTCTGAAGAAAACAGCGTATTATCAAAAACATTCACTCCATGCGCCGAAGGCTTCGAACCAAATGCTGAACGGAAATCCAATTTGGGGCTAACCCCAGATGTTTCCCCACCCGGCATAGCAAAAAACAAGATCCCCAGCAGGCATGCAAACCCCCAGGACACTTTAGCAAGAAATGGAAAAAAGAAAAGACCCCAAGGGCAGGATCAAAACCCTTCCACCCACAAGCCACCCAAACAGTAGCAAGAAGGCCTCCAGAAAAGAAAAAAACCCCACCACCACAGCCCCGATAGCTTCAAAACCCCCCCCACAACGCAGGCGAGCAACAGAGAACCAGCTAGGGACTGGCCGCCTAGCTCGGCTTGCGAGCACGAACGCCATCTCAAATTTTATATTATAAGATTATATAAATAATTTATTTAATTTTAACGACTCATAATTAAAATTTTAAAATTAAATTCATATTTTTACTTTTACTTTTTTACAATAATAACTATATGATTCGTATACAATAAAAATATTTTAATAATATTCTAAGTCAAAATCATATAATATTTAAATGTTAATTAGTTAAAATTGTATATTCATAGGGGTGAGGGTTGGAATGATTGACCATTTTGTAAGTTGTTATGAATTCATTTTTTCTATGCATTTTTAAATTTTCTATTAATTAGAAAAGAGAAGGTATTGAGTTGTTCATTACTCATTGTAACTTAAAGTTAATTAAAAGTAATAATATAAATTTTTTTTTAAATAATATTTAGCCTTATAATATAAGTTTATATACTTATTGATTATTATATTTGGAATATAATTGACAACATTAAATTTCATTCTAATAAAATCAAGAAGAGAATTATATGAGAGGGAGGATGCGATGGTGAGGGTTTCCTGCACGCAGTGGTGTTGGTTGGCTCGTGCGGCTTGCTAAGGCCATGGGAAACCTCCCTAATCATCATGGGTGTGTGGTAAGGCTACGGTGGCCCTTTGTTCTCTGCAGGCTGCCATTTTTTGTGTTTTGTTTGCTATCTTTTTTCCCTTCATGTTGTTGTTTGGTTCCTTTTTGTGTGTTTTTCATAGGATTTCAGTTGTGCAGGCTACAAGGTGCTACCACAATAATGGGTTACACTTTCTAGGACATCCTATTTTTTTATGAAATCACATTTTTTTTAGAAAATATAATGATTTAATACTTGAAAGGTTCCACTTACATGATTTTAATTGAAGAGGGTTTGATCAAATCCCCTTAGATCAAAACCCCTTAGATAGAACCCCGCTAGTTTTAAACCATACCTATAATGGAGTCTCCTCTACACCTATCAAAATGCTAATAAAAAATCACTTTTTATTTACCTTTTGGGGGATCAAATGAATTCATTTAAATTTTATGTTTTGTAAGTATGTAGTCCTTATTATAAGCTTCCCAAAAGTCAAATTTTAAATAAATTTAATTTGATTACTATATTTATTTTTTATTTCTTGTGAATGTAGGTTTTTCAATGAACATCAAGGTCTTTGTTTCACACATATGAAAAAAATAGGAAAATAGACAAAAAAATTCTAAAAACTACATGTCCTCTAGATATTGATGTCCTTATTCCAACCAAAAAAAAAATCTGATACATACAAAAAAAAAGTTATGGTCTTTATAGTCAACCTATGTCTAAATTGTAACTGGTTTGAATTTGGAACTTAATTAAAAAATATTCAATAAAAGATTATGAAATAAAATGCATCATCTAGATATTATAGTTACAAATCTAAACAAGTAAAAAATAGAATTTTATCCTTCATAGAAAAAAAGTTATGTGGTTTATAGTACATATCACTCTTTAAAAATGGTGTTAATTGTTAAAAACTTGTTATTGAAGGAGATGGAAAAATAAGTGCAATTCAATTCCAATTTTTTAAAAAATATATATTTAGAATCTATAGACAAAATGTCACAAATCACTAGTTTGCATCATCTTCAAATTCCTCATGGTTTAGCAACTATAGGTGTTTGAAAGTGAAGATTTAGTTCAAAATGTTCATTCAATGTCAATTTTGGCCAAAAAGTGTAACCCACTATTATGGAATTACCCTGCATGGGCCATGCAGGGGGTCCGGGAGACCCCCATTTGATTTCTTTTAAATATACCATTGTTGGCAAGGAGTCTTCATCCTCTAGTCATGAGGATGCTATAAATTTTCTCTCGCATGCAGCAAAGGCTTCAAAGAAAAATCAATCTTAGAGTTTTCGACCAAAACCCAATGGGTGTTTGGAGAGACGTAAAGATTGCCCGATAGTGGTGATCAACCCAAATGCAGTTTTTGAGGATGTGTTGTATCTATCTGCGCATGCACTAATCTGAAAATTTATGGGGATTTGTATCTCCTTATCTTTTTTAGAGAATTGGGTTCAGAACAACTAGAATCTTGAAGGAAACATAGAAATCATTTTGGGAGCTAATGGGTATTTTTTGTGTTCTTCTCTCGAATTACGAATCGCAATGTGATTATCAAAGGGGGGCCATATTTTCACAATCAAGTGAGTATTTTCATCAAACCATGGCATCTAGGGTTTTATCCATCAAAAGAGATGTCAAGAATTTTGGTATGGATTCATCTACCTTTTCTTCTGATGGAGTTTTGACACAAGGACATCTTGCACTCTATTGCAGCTATTTTAGGGAAACCTTTGGGCCCTTCCCCTCAAACTCTTGATCAAAGGGTAACCTCTTTTTCTTACTTGTGCATGGAAATTAATTTAAATAACTCTTTACCAAAGTCTCTTGAAATTAGGCTAAGAGGTATGTGTTGGATTCAATAGGTGGTTTATGAAGCCCTTCCCTTCCACTGCCATACTTGCCATGAATATGGGTATTTACAAAGAAATTTCCCCACGTTGCAAGCTAAAACCCAACAACCTCTACCAAGTGTGCATGTAAATACTTCCAAAGAAAAAGGAAAAGCATTGGTTTAGAATGAGGATCCCAATTCAAACAAGTTTGTACCTATGAAATCCTTGTCAAAAGCAAAGGCACCAAACTGCTAGAACAAAACCTTGCTCAAAGAAGCCTCTAGTAACAGATTTGACATTTTTGAAAATTTTGAAGAGCTAGATTTAATGGAACATGGTCACATCTTTGGGACTCAAGTTTTTCAAGGATCATATCTTGTTGGTAAATACCGTATGGACCCCACTCCAAAAACTGGTATGCATGCAACTTTAAAGGAAGGACTTGTTCCCAATTGAGTTGGGGACCTATTGGCAGGAGACTGTGGTAGCTCATGTGGTTGATTTTTCTCCTAATCACTTGGAAGAACTTCCTCAAGAGCATACAAGCACTGAAGGACTAAATGAGTTGGAAACTTATTTTGGGGCCAAGGAAAATGGTAAAAAGAAGAATGGGCCTCTCCTAGGCATTCACTAGAAGAGCTTAAATAAAGTGAATGGTGATAAGATGGCTAAGCTGGGAGGAAGAAGGACTTGGAGAAGATGAAGATTATGGGAGAATCTCTAGTGAAATATGGTGTTGTTAATATATTGGACTCCCACTTCAGTTCAGGTCTCATAAATGATTGTGATGTCTTGGAATGCTATGGATTTGGGTAGTATCCCTAGACAAAAGGCTACTCGTGATTTAGTTCATGATCATAATCTGGAGATTCTTTTCATTCAAGAGACCAAGCTTCCTATTGAAGATATGATGACGATTGCATCAAAAATTTGGAGAGGTTATTGCCAATGTGTTGGATCTCATGGTTTTTCTAGAGGTGTGGCATGTATTTGGGACCATTGTAGGATCTCACCCCAATGGTGGATAGCTGGAAGGAAATCCCTTTATCTTTTGGCATCTTGCTTTAACTCGAGTGTGGTGGTTCTATTTACCAATGTGTATGCACCTAATGACTTTCTTGGTAAGATTCTACTTTGGTCTCATATTAGATTTATTTGATCTCTTGCTCCTTCTTTCCCTTGGATTTTGATAGGAAACTTTAATTGTATATGCACCTTGGGGGAAAAATTGGGGGGAAGTTAGCCGCTTAAGGCCTTCTTCTTCCTTGCTTCAAGATAATATCAAGTTTCTCAATTTAGTGGATGTTCATCCCATTAATGGAACCTTTACCTGGCATAATCAGAGATGTGGGGAAGGCTCTATTTTTGAGAGGTTGGACAAGTTTTTGGTGTTTGTTGAATGGATTGGTAATGATTAGACTTCTTCTTCTGAGATCCCAGGGTGGAAGGGGTTTGATCATTGCTTGATTATGTTCTCCTCATCTTGGTTCTCTATGGTTAAGCAACCCCCTTTAAATTTCAACTGATGTGGCTCAGGGATCATAGCCTGCACCAACTTGTGGATCAGTGGTGGGTTGAAGGAAGGTCTTCCTTTGGCACTGCAATGTTTTCTTTTTTCAAGAGGCTCCAATTTATCAAATTCAAGCTTAAGAAATGGAATAAAACAGTTTTTGGTAACCTCTTCCATAAGCATAAATAGATTTAGCATCATCTTGATAGCATCAATTTCAAAATTAAGGAGGAGGGGATGACTGTAGGATTGCTTCAAGAAGAGACCAAGTGCTCTAGAGAGCTTACTAAATGGGAGCTTTGGGAGGAGATTTTTTGGAAACAAAATTCTCGGGTTTATTGGCTCAAGGAAGGTGACAGTAATACTACTTTCTTTCATAATTCGATTAATGAAAATAAAGGTGGGAATACTGTTTCTTCTCTCTTATTGGCTCAGGGGGAATAGTTAAATTCACACCAAGATATTATAGAGGAGGTGGTTTATTTCTTTTCCTCTCTTTTCTCTAAGGTCATCCCTCTTGCCGTGGAGGAGGATAATTTAGTGTTGGCCTGCATCCCCACTTTGGTCTCTATGGAGATGAGTAATTCTCTTCTAGTGCACATCTCTTTGGAAAAATTTAGGGACATTATCTTCCAAATAAATAAAGGTAAGGCCCATGGCCCTAATGGTTTTCCCATTTGATTTCTTTCAAGAGTTTTTGGATACCATTAAAGTGGATTGGTTGGAGGTGGTTCGAGAGTCTTATACTAACAAGCAAATGTTTGAGGCTATAAATTCTACCTTCCTAGCTTTGATTTCAAAGAAAGAGGGTGCCAATTCCTTAGATTATTACTAAGTTGATCGTTGAAAGATTGATAAGGTGTTTGAATCCCTTGATTTCTTTGGAGCAGGTTGGTTTTGTCAAAGGTACCTACAAATTATGGATGGTATAGTGGTGGTGGCTGAAGCTATTCACTTCATATCCTCTTCCAAAGAAAAATCCATGTTCATCAAATTGGATATGTCCAAAGCTTATGACAGAGTGAGGTGGTGTTTCCTTTAGCATCTACTTTTAGCTTTTGGTTTCCACTTAGAGTGGGTCTCATGGGTTATGAGTTGTGTGACCATGTCTTCCTTATCTTTTCTTGTTAATGGTTCCCCCTCACCTACCTTTTCTATAGGCGAGGGACTCAGGCAAGGGGATCATCTTTCCCCTTATCTATTTATTCTGATGGTTGAAGGTTTTGGGAGGTTGTTGAAACAACACAAAGATAGAGGCTCCATTTGTGGATGGTCTTGGGAAAGAGGTTTGGAAGCACAAACACATCTCCAATATGTTGATGACACCACTCTCATGGGCGTTGCTAGGATTGAGGAGGTTATTAACTTCAGGAAATAAGATTTATGTTTATCTGATTGCATCTAGCCAATAGATCAATGATGGAAAGTCTCAAATCCTTTTCTTCAATAATCCTATTTTGATCTAGTGCAAAATTTCTAGCATTCTTCATTTTTCAGATTGGTAAACTTCCATTGGAGTATTTGGGGACTCCCCTTTGTGCTAGCAACTTGAAGAGGAATTATTAGAAAAATATCTTGGATAAATTTTGGGCTAAGGTCAACCATTGGACCTTTAGATGGCTATCTTTGGCTAGCAAGATGACTCTTGTGTCTTCTATCCTCCAAGCTCTCCCTTTGTACAGGTTCATGGTGTTATTTGCTCCCAAGAGTGTGCTCAAGGAGCTTGACTCCCTTACTAGGGAATTTTTATGGGTAGGGAATCTTGACATTAGGAAATGGAGTTTGGTTAGTTTGGATAAGGTTTGCAAACCAAAGGAAAATGGTGGCCTTGGGTGTAGGCAATCGAACCAAAATAGTCTTGCTTTGGATGCTAAACTTTATTGGAGGTGATGTAAAATTTTAGAGCATCCATGGGCACGTATTATAAATTATAAATGCTTGAGAGGGGTGGCTAGTAAGGATATTCCATGAATGAATTTTTTTGGTAAAGGATATGATTTAGAGCACTATTAAGAGGGGTTTGGCTCTCATTAGGGAGGGTATTTTTGGATCACTCTGAAAGGGGAGCAGGATCTTTTTTGGAATGATTCTTGGGATGGTCACCCTCCAATTCTATCTTCATTCCCGCATCTTTGACCTTTAAGCCTAATATTTTTTGGCTGTTGGGTGGTCTAGGGTGAGCAATTTAAAATGTTCATCTTATTTAGGAGCCACTAGAGTTTATCTATGGTGAAATCCTAATAGTTGGCCAAATGGTGGTTCTCAAGAGGATCGAAGTATTTTTGCATCTATTCTGGTTGAGAGGCCTTGTTGTTCTTCAGAGGATAGTTATTTTTTGGCATGGGTTCATGAATTGAAGGGTATCTACTCTTTTGCTCAAGGGTATGTTGCTTTGATGTCCTACCAAGTTGAGGTGAGAACTTTTCCTTGGTGGAAACGCTTTTAGAACAAGGATGGCTAGCCCAAGTGTAATATTTTTTATGGTTGCTAAGTTATAGCAAGTGCCTCAACTGGGAGAACATCAGGAAATGGGGTTTTTCTGGGCCTTCTCTCTATTTTCTATGGGGATGTGGTGAAGAAAGTATAATTCACCTATTTTTTCTATGTACTTAATTTTACTCTAGAAATTTGGAGAAGACTGTTTAGGTTTGTTGTAACTTTGCAAGAATTTTGAGAGAATCTGGTTCATCCTCTAGCATCTGTTTCTTTGTTGGTGGTTGTTTAGGAATTGGGACTATTTTGTCAAAAAATATCGCTCTATGTTCGGGAGATAGATCAACACTTTTCTCCAAATATCATTCAAGGAAACCCTAGAGACCTCAATCCAAGGATCAAAAGGGGAAATATATCTACAATATAGATGTCCTAGGGTGTGATTAAAGAAAATAGAAGGGTTCACCACAAAGCTAGGGCTTGGAAAGACAAGAAATGAATGTAGCATGCAAAGTACTATGCAAAACCTAACTAAATGACCTAGGAAACGAAACTGAAATACATAATAAAAAACTGAGAATGAACAGAGGTGCACTTGGAAGAAGGATGAGGTCAAAAAAAGCTCCATCAGTAGGGAATATTCTGGGAATATTTTTTCCATTAGTAGGGAATATTTTGGGAATATTCCATTGACATTAGCATGACATCATGCTAACGTCAGTAGTACAGTCAACTATGCATGGCCCCTTTGACCCCTCCTTGTGCCCTAAAGGAGGTGTGTTTTCTTTTGGGAATAACTGGGGCATACAATATCATTTTTAAACGAGATATCGTCAGAAAGATGATTCCGTCAACTTTCTAGTGGTGTGGGTCTCATCACTTTATTTTATTGTTGGTGTATTCTATAGCCGGTTGAAGTCAAAGGAACTATTTTTAGTCCCAAGCTCATAAATTTTGACCAGTTTCTCTATTTTTCGTGATCTCAGCTACGTTGGAACCGTCTTTTAGAGCTCTTCAGTTCCATCCATGCACTTTTTCTAGATTTCACTCTAGGTACATTTTATTCAGTTTTTTGTGTTTTCACACTCTGGTGAATTCCTTGGACATATTAGCTCCTGGGCACTTCTCATTTGCGTGGGTTGCTTTGTTTCTGGATGTTCTTCATGTATTTCTAGTCTTGTGTCTTCTTTTGACATTTTGAGCTTTCATTGTAAGTGCTTATGATTTTGTAAACACGCTGAGATAAAGTGCCTTTGTATTGCACCTGTATTATGGGATCTTGCACATCACTTTGTGCCTTAATGTACTTGCACTATGATATAAAGTGCCATGGGTGTTGATGTTTTCTTTTGTTTTTCCTTCATACCTTTCTCATGCGTGTGTGCCTTGGTTTGTGCACCCTTTATATCTGCTTGTACTTTCATGTGTGCACATTCAGATGTTCTTGGTTCTTTATCATGCACTGCATTCTGGCATTTAGTTTCATTGTACCTGTCATACCTCTCCCTTGTTAGCATTATGCGGGGGTTTCTACTATTAGTGCTAATGCTTCCTTGGTTTTGCATTGGAGTGAGCTATGTATATAGTATTTGTTCCTATGTACTAGGTGAATGCAGTGGCTGGTTACCCATGCATTTCAATGATATGGAGTACTTACCATATGGACACTCTTGCATTCCTATTTCTAGAGGCGACCTTCCATTTTCACTTGATCAGTTCTTCAGACTATTGGTACTTGTTCCATCTATATCTTTGAGTTCTTGATGTTTGCCTTGGTTTTCCATTGGATTTTAGTAGTGTCATTGGTGGCACTCATATAGATTCTTGTCTTCTTGATCCTAATCATTATATGTTTCAAAGGAGGTTCTTTTTTTAGCATTTTAGCAGTCATTCTTCAATAGTGTTTGTAGATTCTCCATGCTTCAGTGGTGTTCTACATGTTCTTCTTTTTTAGGACTTTGTTTGGTTGGAGGCTTCTCAGACCTTCACACCTTGATTTGGAGGCTTTTCAGTCCTTTAGTCACCTTTGATCTCTTCTTAGAGTGGATTTTTTCCCATGAGGTTTTCTCTATTAGTCCACATTATAGAGACCTTCTATTTGTATTTGGTTACCTTATTTGGCCTTATTTTTCAGGACCCATCTTGCATTCCTTTTAGGGTTTTTAGCTACTCCCTAAGTTCATCTTAAGGGGAGTGTTAGAGTTATCATACATTAGCTAATAATTAATTAATCTTTAATTGATTATTAGTCTAATTTATTCTTTGCACTTAAGATAAACTTAGGAGTTCTTTTATGCTTTATTAGTTGAGCTAATATTAGATCATTATGTCACATCTCATGTGATGTTGACACTTGTCATGATCTAATCCCTTTCTCATTTAGGGATTTTCTCCTATAAGCACTCAACCCTCATTGTAATTATCTCTCAGATATTATCTGGAGCTTTCATATCTTCTTGAAAGTCTCTTTTGTAGCTTTTTCTTGTTGAAGAATATAGCATCCTTTGTTTTCAGATCTCTTGCGTGGAAGGTGTATTTTTTTGTTGTTTGATCCTGTGGCTCGTGGTTTTGTGCTTGTTTCAAAATTCTAACATTTCTTGTATGCTTCATGTATTTCTTGTTTTCTTCATGTTTTCCTTATGTATGCTTTGTGTATTCTTTTATTTGTGCTTTGTTGATTTCTCATTGAATGCCTTATGTATTATTGAATCTTGATTTATCTTGCATGTGATATATCTACTCCATATTTTAACATTACGAATTGATATGATCTTAAGTTGGGGGCTTGTGAACCCCTTAACTTGGTGTCATCATGTCTCTTTAGTGGTTTTATAGAAGAATGCATTCCTTTAGTGTGAGTATGAACGTAAGATCATACTTTCACTAAAGTGGGGGCTATATATGCAGTGTCATAAATTGTCCACCTTGACAATTTCACACTACATGGACACCCTATTCTGCTTATAGATTTAATTATATTAATAATTTATTCATTTTGGGTCTAGGTTATGAAAATATATTAAATTCCTGACATCTCATCAAATTTGAACAAAAATCACCCGGTCAAGGGTGGGGGTGCCCTTGACCTAAGGGTGACCTATTTCAAATTTGAATGTTTTAGGTGTCAGCGTTATGTGTTGCAAAGTGGCCCAAGGTTGACCTATAATAAAAAATATCAGTTGGGATGCATATATAAAAAAAATTTCATCCTCATTTTAATATTAAGAAGGAATTATGAACAAGAAGTTATTATAGTGCACTTATTGTGAAGATGTATTGATTTATCCTCTATATGCTAGCTACAACAATCTATTATTTTTTATGGACTAGCCTCTTGTAGGTCTTAAATCAATTTAAACATCCATAAAATAACCTTTGGTGGTGACTTATGGTGTGGACATCACTTTAACAAGGTTTCATACCAAGGTAACATTATCCATTTTCATTTTTCATTTCAGTCAATTACTATTATTTGGCCTCTACCCAACCTAGGGTAAGCCCTCTTGATCATCATCATTTATTTTTCATGGATGTGAAAACACCAAAGTGAGATTTTACTTAGGCAAGCCCCTATACAACACAACCTTTTCCCTTCTTTTCATGTGTGCAAGCTAGATCCCAAATTTTTGTCAATAGAAAGTCATAGGAAACACATAGAAAGTGGTAACCTATCATCTCAATTTTGCAGATCCTAAAAAGGAAGCTTTTCTATTCTAGGGCAGTACCACCCTTTAACCTTAAATTTAGGCTCATTTTTTTGTCATAGGTTCCTCTTTGTATCTCTTTTTCAGATATGTGTCTATTCTAGCAATTTGCATTTTCATTTGTGTGATATATTACATTTTCAAATCCAGGGTTTATGTTAAATAGGCTTGTTAAAACACACATTAAAATTATCTTCTTTGCAACTCAAAAAAACCAAACCCTAGGATATTGGATCTCACTTGAGGTAGCAAGTGAATCATCAAACCCTAGTTGATTTGTGTTTGAATGTGAAGTCAAGGAGAAAAAGAAGTTGATCCTAGTTAATCTACTTGGTGGATATAGGATCTCTTTTCCTACTTCACACTTATATATGATACAATTTAGAAAGCCTAAAATATTAATGAATATAAAATTTAAAATGATACAATAGAAAACCATAAATTCAAGATAATACAATCTAATGCATATAATATTAATATGATATAATATAATACATATAATATTTAATATGATGTGATAGAAACCCTAGAAATATCAATATCAATTGATATATTGATTGATATTAATTGATATGCATGTCAACAACGATATACACCAACAAACAAGTTTAATATATATATATATATGTCAATATGAGATAATAGAAGTTCCCTAGAGTTGTATCAATTGATATTGAGCTTGATATATCAGTTAATAGATCAATCAATATCAATTGATAAATACCAACAATCAATACATATCAAAGTTATATGATCCAATATAGAATCCATAAAAATATCAATCAATAGATCAAGTAATATACACCACCAAACAATAAATATAAAATTTAATATGATATAATAGAAACCATAGAAAATAGCAATTTTAATATTGATCTCAATTGATATTTACACCAACAATCAATACATATAAAATTAAATATGAAACAATAAAAATCCTTATGTTTTTTTTAATATGGTACAATAGAAACCTTAGAAAGATCAATTGATATTGATCGACATATCAATTGATATAAACCAATAATGATATACACTAACAATCAATACATATAAAATTGAATACAAATAATACAATAAAAACCCTAGCATTATCAATTGATGTCAATTTTGATATATTGATTGACAGATCAATTGATATACACCAACAATAATATACATCAAAAATCAATGCATATCAAATTAAATATGATGCAATAGAAACCCTAGAATCATCAATTTCAATAGTGATTGATATATGAATTGATTAATCAATTGAGTTATGAATTAATATGTACAACAATCAATGCATATAATTTTATATGATACAATAAATACACTTAAAATTTAATATGATAAAATAAAAACCTAAGAAATATCAATTGATATTGATTGATATTTCAATTCTAATATTGACCAATAGATCAAAATATATACATCAATGATGATAGAATCCAATCATTATTTAGTGTGAGAATATTATGTTAACACAATGAGGCTCATTATATGGCCCTCTTAAGCAAGGAAATTCCATGGCATACAATACCAAGCACACATACATAGGGTTAGGAAATGTAAACCTTAATGCATTCAACATCACACTAATATAAACAATCCCTAGCCCCAATTTGAAAATCCAAACCATTGATGAAAACAAATTGGGAAAAAATGATCAACGAAATGCTACACTTGGATTGGCATAAGCCACTTGATTACACAAATACAACTTAGAATGAAAAGTATAAAATAATGCCAACACCCTCTTTTCGTCCTTCTTTTTTTGTCCTTTAGTCTTCCATGAATAGTTAAGGCCTCCATAGTATATTAAGAATATTTTGCCACATCTCCTCTTAGAGTAAGCCAACCACTACCTCATAAAATTTTGAAGAATTTTGAAGTAGTGCTCTCGATAACTATCACCAAGTTGACCCATGAGTTTGGTAAGGAAAATAGAAAGGTAATGCATCTATCCTCATCTTACATATTCACACCTATGGATTGCACCTAGGTCACAATCATATTGAATACATTCATGTGCTCAGCCATATAATCGCTATCACCCATTCTTAAGGTGTAGGACTTCTTTTGTAGAAATTTTTATCAACTAGGGGCTTAGCATGGCACACATCTCCCAACTTCTTCTAGAGAGATTTTGTGGAGGATATCTCACATACATTCAACAACAAAAAATATACTAAGAAAATCCTAATTAGATTTATTTCTTTTTAATCTTACAACACTTAATCTTCTAGTGATATTATAGTTGTTTTATATCTAGATATTGTACTACACATATCTTGATATATAAAAGGTCCCTCATCTTGAGCTTTCGTAACTCAAATTTAGCATTGTTGAATATTTCCATCTCCAATCTTGATGTTTTCTCATCTTCATTAAAACAAGATATCCTTTCTACATGCTCCCACTCAAATAAAGATTACTCCAAAAAGGAAATTCTACTAATGAGGATACAAGTTGATCAAACTTTGATACCAACTAAAAGGAAGAAAAAGTGTAGAAAAATTCCTTCCTACACTTATGAGGAGTGGCATGTGGATTAACTATGATCTAAAATTAATTCCAAGAAAGATACAAAATAAATAAGCATTCACCATAACACAATAATGTATGTGGAGAAAAATCATTTTAAGAGAAAAACTTCACATTCCAAAGGATGAACCAATCATATTATTCACAATAATTAAATTATAATATATAATATCTAGGTAGACACGCTTATAAGAGTAACCACCAACTTCAAATCTGGAGTAATTATAGTAGCATAATGATACCTATAGATATATTATAAATTCTTCATTTCTAGCATAAAATATATTGAAGATTAGATACATGAAATCACAAGTGGTATTTCATCACAAACCATGGGCCAATACCATGACCCAAAAATAGCACCCAAATCTAGGGCTCAAATCCTAGCATCCCAAGTATATATGATGAGTTTACATGATAAACATAGTAGATTCTCATACATTTCCATAACCCTAAATAATGATCATAATCCACTCACCAAATTGAGCATTGCTTTCTTACACCACTATCTCTTTCAAAGGTTTTTTATGACACACGTCATAACATGCATCATAAAGTTGGTCAAGGTTCTTATTAACAATGTAACTGGACCCTCCAACCATGCTCTTAAGCATCATAATATCTCTTACACCTCTATCTTCATCATATATGCTCTTAGACATCTTTCATGGCAATATATTCTCTTGCACACATTTACAAACATAATAATAAGACATAGATATGGCATAATGGTCAAGTCATAGTTGGGATGCATTTTTTCATGGTCACTCATGCAAATAATAAATAATCGAATCTTGGACTTGTAAGGTGTATGACACACCTATCCCAAAAATATATGGACTTGATATTAAATTGATATGTATTTTAATTTGTTTTCTATAAATCACCTTTATTTAACATTATTACTAAACAATAATATGAAGTTTAAATCTTAATTTTCATTTAATTGGGAGGATAACCATCTACATACTTTTCTCTAGTCTGTATAAGTGCACAAATCATCAATAGGTTTTTCAACCTATTACAAAATTGAAATAGATATCCATTCTATCAAAAGTTTATTTTGAGTTTGTATGTTAATTATTGACCTATTGTATGTATATTCTTAAAGTTATAAAATTTATGTTCATCCTCTTCATGAGAAATCAAATGAGAGCATTGGTTTGTAATCCTTTGTGTGTATCTAGTCAATAGGATCAACTTTCAATCCATCATAACTATAAAATGCTCATTATTGATGCTTGATAATAATGGCTCTATTGACAAGTAGGAGGCATTTCTCCATAGTATCTTAAATTATTCATATTTATATAAAAAATCAATTACTTAGTTTTCAAGTCAAACTCATTGAGTTATATATTCATGAGTAGTGATTCACACAAACCCATCTCTCATGAGAATGAATGATCCACTTTACACTCATAAAATCTAGGTGATGTTCATAGGGCTAAAGCATTGGCACTTCATTAGCAAGTTAAGTGGGTTTGATCTTGGGGGGCACTTCATGCTTAAGTGTGCTTGAATTGAAGTAGTACTAAGAATGAGTGACCACTCATGAAGCAAATGGGGCACCAAACTAAGTGGGTTTGATCTTAGGTGAAACTCCATGGTTAAACATGTTTGAGTCAGAGTTGTACTATGATGGGTGACCTCCCAAGAAGTCTCGATGCTTAACCCTTGTGAACATCTAATGGGGTAACAAGCTAAGTGGACCTGATATGGGAAGGATTAAGTAAGCTTGAGTTAGAGTGATATTGTGATAGATGACCTCCTAGGAAGCCCCAATGCTTCACCCCTATATAAGCATTACTTAAATGAAATGAATGCTAAATAAACCATTCATTTAAATGAAAAAATATTGTATAAACCACTACCTTATGAGTCAATAACTATACAAAACCTTGATATAAATAGCATAATGGGTCTACCATCAACTAACATCTAGTTTTCTTTCATTAGGCTTGATAGGGTCTTGTTCACTGCAAGAGATTCTCGCTTATACTGTGTTGTGTGTTAAATACTTCAACGTGACTCCTCACCCAACATTACCCACAAGCAAGCTTGGAATTTGACGGCCACCCTTGTCATATAAAATTTCGTGATGGTTTGATCATTTAAATTCCTTTTATTTGACATTTTATGAAAAATATAAATTGTCAAAAAAAATAATTTATGATTTTTTAATAGAAAATCTTCTATATTAAAACATTTTTAGTGATTTTTATTAATCATTGTCAAAAAAAATTAAGGCACAAACTTGTTCAACACAATAAATTAAAGATGATCAATCAATCTATCTGAATTAGGTAAGGGAAACCACTTCCATTTATTGTGATGCAACACTTCATCGCGACTCACCTCATTCTTTAGATCTTTGGTCGGGTTGTCAAATGCCTAGGAGATCGAATCCCACCATCTATTCAAGGAAGGTTCTCATCCTTGAATTCCTCTCCCCTCCCAATCGAACATGTTTAAATACATCTATAGACAAAGAATATAGTCCAAAAATACATTCCAAGGAGAGGGACAATAGAGACAATGCAAATAGTGTGCTAAGAATTTTTATTCTATAATGTGAAGATTTTGACAAAAGATATGGACAACAAGTTGAGAATTGGTATTCGAGAGCCAATGAGTTGTTGATGTTTCTTTACAATTAAATCTACAAGCCCAAAAAAGTTAAATCTAGAACGCCACTCATCGTAAAACACACAAATGTTGTAACTTGTATCTTTAAAAAAATGAAAATTCTTGCTATGTTATTAGTCATATGAATATCCTATATATATATATATATATATATAAAATAATACAAAATTAGAAAACACTAATAATTAGTAATAAATCTAAAAATCTTAAATTTATTCTTACAATTAACAAGAAGTTTCTAAATTCATATTAAAAATAAATCTTGTTAAAAATATTCTAAAAGTTAAAAAACAATTACATTCTATTTTGAATTATTTTGAATTAATATATATTAAATCATATATATTAATATAAAACAATAATAACTATTAGTAAAAATGTCAAAATTTTAAATTTATTGTTAAAAATATTTTTAAAATTAAAAAGAATTATATTCCATCTTTAAAAAGATTATAAACTAATTTTTATTTTTATAATAAACATTATAAAATTATATATATATAAAATAAATTTTAAAATTGTAATATATGATCTTAAATGCAAAAAGACGATCAAATTCCAGGGCTGCCCAGAAGAAATCCATGTAAATAATTGAGTGGCAATGGGCATACAAAAAAAACTCTATTAAATGGGCTTCTCTGCGCAATGCTGCAATTAGCAGAGGGTAAAGACGAGGGAGAACAAGACGAGGGAGAACAAGAGCCACTTTCCATTAAATGCTTAAACCGTCCCATCCAATTCCCGTGCCCCCAAACTTTCTGATCGCTAGTCCTCCACACAAAAACATCAGCAATGCGGTTGTTCAGTATATGCGCCTCATCTTCTCAGAGCGCTAGGTTCCAATGCAGTCGTCATCCGCCTACGACACTATCGATTCTTGTTCACCAGCGAGCAGTCCTTCGTTGGAAAAACAGATTGTCCGGGTCCGTGATCTGTAGGTCGATTAACAGCACGGAGTGGATGAGTCCTGAGCGAGGATCGGTCAATCTAACAGCCCAGACGCCAATCCAACAGCCCAGAGGTGCATACTTGCCGGCAATGCGATTTTCAGGACAAAACGTAGTCGAATTCTAGAAGATGGGCGAGACGGCGGCGTCCGTATCGTTCCGGAAATCGACATCCCAGGTAGTGTAGCGCAAGTAAATCCTTAATGCGAAACCCTAAAACTCTGCTTTCTTTTAGCTTGGAGAATTCAAAGAAACAAAAAAATATAACACAGGCCGAATTGTCTCTTTCTTTAGATGTTAATTTTGATCTAGTTCCTGCACACAGCCCAAAATTCAGAACTATTTCATATAAATAAATTGCAAGTGATTTAAACTGGAAATCCCAGCCAATTAACCACCAGGCGGTAGTTCTACTCAGTGGTCGGTAAACTTAATGCCCTAGGGAGAGTTGGTTCAAGTCCCAGCCAATTAGTCACCGGGCTGTAGCTCTATTCAATGGTAGACTACCTATATTGCTTAGAGAGAAATCCCAGCGAATTAGCCACCGGGTGCTAGCTCAACTCAATGGTAGATAACCTGGAACAGAGATTCCAGGTCCAACCTAAATAGTGCATGGGCTGATAGTTTCGATGGCATAGCCTGCCATTTGAAAGTGTTAGGTTTGAGTAGTAGCCATTGATTTTATGGAACTGGTAGCTATATTCAATCATACAGCCAGTAACTCTGTTCAAAGGCATAGTACTAATTGCTTCTAATTTTCAACACGAGTTAAGTAGGGGAGAGGATCCGGTAGTTGAAAATCCTAATTTCACACTTCTCTTGAAATGTTACATGAAAATTTCAAATCACTCTCAATTTTTTACAGCAGCTTACTTGGCAAGTCCCTTGCTTATAAGTTTATAACTAAGGTTTCAGGGCCACATCATCAAATATGTGCACTAAGTCATGTTTTATTGGTGCGCTGATGTGGCATCACATGATTTGTCGCTTTTTAGATCTAAGGAATACATTTCTTTCAATTATGGGTAGTCATCATCAATGCTAACTTTAAAGTTACAAATATTGGTCCACTATTGGTAAAAATATTGGACATTAAATTAACAAATGTTATAACAACTATTGAAACATGCTCAGATACTGAATCCCCTCTCTTAATTCATAAAGATCATTAGCTCTACCCGATGTTATACAGTGTTAGTACTAATAGCTCTAAACCCTGTTACTCCTGGGTAAGTAGCCTGCCACCAGAAAGTGATAATGTCCACTCCTATTTAACCCTGCACCTGCAAACTGATAGATTCGATTCCTTACTGACTACCTAGTCCCACCACCAATAACTGATGCATGCCACTCTTAGCTAACCCGTCCTGCTATAGGATAGTCCTACGGTCCAAAAGGTTCATAGCTTTACTCAATGGGACAGTCTACCACCGAAAAGTCCTAAATTGAGACCACTGGAAAGCAATTAAGTTCACCTTCGAAACCAATCAAGGACACCTTTGAAACAAATAGCAAACAAAGCTAAACAGATATATGCAGCAAAAGCACTAGAGTAAAGAAAAACAGACCGTATATAACATTCTGTTTTTACAGTTCATGATAGTTAGTATTCAAATTTTTTGAAAAAGACTGTGTGTAAATTTTTACATCAACATTTCGAATCATATTTCATAATCCATCATCAAGATGATAAGCAGATGTAAAAATTTGCACACAGTTTTTTGAGAAATCTTTGAAGATAGATCATAAAGTATGATCTGAAACATGGATGTAAAATTTGCACACAGCTTTTTTCAGAAATCTTGAATAGTAGATTTATATAATTTTTCTAAACACTGAATGGAACAACCCACAGTTTAAAAAGAGTAAACCAAAGCAAACAAATACATACGGTTGTTTACAATAGCAGCCAACTTGTTCTTTCTTATTACCGGCCCAAAAATCAGCTTCTATTGTTGTTCTCCTTTATTTTCCTAGAGTTTTTTCATGTTGATCTATAGTTACAAAACAGTCCACAATTGTTTTTTCTCCTTTCTGTTTCGACAGGTTTCCCTTGTTCATCCATTGTTATAACGTTCGAAAACAAACTATTAGTACCTTTTTTTGTTATGAAGTAACTCAAGCTTCCCTGATCTAGCAAGCATTGTTTCAATGTTCCATAATTATTTATCCTATGCTCCAAGTAATTGAAAGTTCCCTAATGTACCAAGCCTTATTTTATATATATGAGTTTTTTTTTTTCGCGGAGCTGGGGTGGGCTAGGGGGATGTTGGGGCTTGGGGTGTCTTTCAAAACAGAGTATTTTTTCAGAACTTGAAGTTGTATCACTCTGATACTATTTTCTTTTAATAACCCTTTAACTCACGGACCCACAAGGCACACAGGCTCCTTTAAGCCCTGTGTTTTCCTTCTTTTCTTGTAAGTAGATGGTTTGGAGCTGTAAATGTAGTCTTCAGCGCTTCTATGAACTCAGTTTAAACTTTCTACGTAAAATTGTTTTCTCTTAACTTCGAGTGACTTGATGTAGTATTTGCTGTCTACATTAATTTTGGAATTTAGGATTGTCTTGACAGCTAGAGGTCAAGGGAGATTTCAGCACATCCAACATTTCACGGATTATGAATAGAAACAGAGTATCTACTAAAACAGAGTTTTCAAAACAAACAAAGATCAAGTACGCTATGCACAGATAAGTTATGCAAAGATAGAGATTTGAAATTTATATGTTAATGTCAACTCGTAATGGGACTGTTAAAAATACATTAATCAAATAAAAAATGGAGGAAAATTTATAAATTATATTTTTTTAAACAAAAGAATATGAATAAAAATATTAAAAAATGTGCTGATTATATATATATATATATATAAAAAACAAAGTAAATTACAAAGAATAAGAGCTACCAATAGATAGTTAGAAGAGAACTCTTGACAAGCAAACATTAAATTAGTTAAGATTGTGTGTCATAATTCTTAAACTAGTTAAGATCACTTCTAGATTTACTGTGTATATTTTTGCATTCGATGTTTAGATCACACTCAATAATCCATCATTGGGAAGAGGATAATGAAAGATTAGATTGCAGATATAACCCTAAAAAGAAGCAAGGGGAAGGGAGGATGATCAGAGAATGAGAAACATGATGCGAGGAAGAGGGTGTGGAGATAAAGGAGATAAAGAAATAAAAGAAATATTAATTACATAAAAACCAAATGAATAAAAGTGAGTAAGTGCATAAATTAATCGCACTAAATATGTATAAGAAGGAATAAATTAATGGGATAATTGTAAAAGGATGAAATTAAACATTACAAAAGGAAAAAAAATACATGGAGTACGATAAATATAAGATAAGAGTGAAAGTTGTAAAAACACAAAAAATTAAAGAGAAAATAAGGAGGCGTAAATATATAAATAAACATGGATATTAAAATGAGTGTATATATGTGTTTATATAAAAATATATATGATAGGATATATAAATCTACAAGATTGTATGCATCTATGTGGATATCAATGATTATATAAGTACGAGAATGGAGGAGAGAGATGTAGATGAAAAATAAAATTATAAGTAATGGCAAGGCTAGGAGAAATATATACAAAATTAAAAGTATGAATATGAAAATATATATAAACAAATATGATACGACTACGATGTTGCATATGGGCTAACTGAGCAAGAAGCTTAACTTGTTTTGGGGGGAGAGGTGGTCATGTGGTTTGAACAGGCAGATTAGACACTTTTAGATGGCCAGATGTGCTATTGTATCGTAGATATGCACACATAAATATTCCTATCAGCCAAGCACTCTATGAAATGACTAACAAAAATAAAAATAAATATGTATCTATTGACCATCCACTAACATCTATAGGTGCTTTCGCTAGTTAAAAAGATTATCTATATGCACACATCAATAATGGTGAAATCAATAAAGAGATAGCGAATGTTTGAATTTGTAAGATTTGTCTATGGAGATAGCCACCCAAGATCTAGACACTTGATGGAAATCACAAAATACTTAGAAGATCAATATGACAAAAATAAATTGTATTTCTATCAAATACTAAAAATATAATATATGTACAATGTATGAGAGATCCTTGGTTATATAGACCGAGATGAGACATAGGACAACATAAGATTATGACAAGATGATATGAGACATAAATTGAAAATTTCCTAAAAGTGCCTTGAAGTAAATTTAAATGATAAGATGTGAAAATGACTTAATAGTGGAACTAATTAGATAATAACCCTATTCACACCAACATAATTCTTATTCATGATTATTGTACAATGTAACTTTTCATTGGTACTCTCCTGATGAGTTAGTTGATGACCTAACATAGTGCAAGATTAAAGAGTGCCACCTTGTTTGCCACATTGACTACATTGTCCAAAACCTATAGAGTGATGATCTAAGCAATGTGATGAGTTGTGGTAAGAATCATACAATGTAGTCTATCCTAAAGGTGTGTTGGACCCTATTAAAGTCATCATAGAAATTGTAGTGTGTTGGAGTGCAATATGGCTACCACAAATATGTTAGCATCGGTGCCATGTGTTTTATGCCACTATTGAAGTATGTGCAACACTTTTTGGAGAGTGTGGGATAGTCTTTGTGTTCTAGAGCATTTGGACAGTGCTCTAGTGTACCACAAGCCATTGATATGTTCTCACATTTGTTGCAAGGCATGGAAATGGCTTTGGCATTACTATAAGTACCACTACTGATGAATTCTATTGGGCTCAATTAGAAGTTTCAAATTTGAGTAAAGATTATCCACATTCAATAGTTTATATTTATCATTAAATGTGTCATCTTCGAAGAGTTTGTTCCATGAAAATCAAAGATGTAATGGAGGAGTGAATAAACACCTCAAGTAGAACCTTATTTTAAATGGGTATTTAAAATACATTTTATGTGGGTGTCTTCCCATGCCATTTTGATGGTCCCTTTTTAGCTACCCAATGGATAAGTTACTTGACTCTTCATTTTAGATTGCACATTGTGAGAAATGTTGTTTTAAATCCTCTAATAATTTGGGGAATCTGGGTGTGCCAAGGTCTTTATAATTTTCCTCGACCTCTCGCTATATTTCTAGGTGTGTTTAGGTTGGGATGGTGGTTTGTGATTGAGTTTTTGGGCTTCTACTGTGGTGGATATGATTTTGTACGGGTTTGTTGGGTGGATTGGTGGTTTTTGTTAGTTTTATTTCTTGGACTCTTAGTTAAGGTAATATAATATATGTTTTTATAATAGTTTATTCTATCACATCGACATCTCAGTGATCCCTCAGATAGTTGGTAGTTGTAGATCTGAAGGTTTCAGCTCCAAGTATCCATGAATAACCAAGTTAATTAAAAAATAATAGTGTTGAAAAACCTATACATTAAAAATTATTATATTTATTTATAACTATAAATAAAATATTCTCAAAGTTAATAAAATATTAAAAAAACATATATATTTTTAAAATAAAAAACAATATTTCCTCAAAAATTAGTACAGCAGTTACAAAAAGGTGGCGTTACCTATTTCCAGATCATTCTATTTCAGATCGCTGCCACTGCTGACAGTTTCCTTGTTGGGCAGTTTAATGATGTCTGGCAACATTCTCCTGTGCAAAGGTGTTTCATTCCTGGGGTGGCTATCAAGCATTTTAATGTCTGAATACATATGCATATGCGCAGAGGTGCGATGAAATGGGAGGAAAAGGAGGACTACAAGTATGGCACTATGAACTGTGCAAGGATAAAAAATTGCAATAGACCATAAATGAACTACAAGTAAGCAAAAGAGTAAAGGATTCCTTGCCGCTTGGCAATCACAAAGGAAAACTTTGAAGCAGGGAAGAGCTTCTTTAAACTTCTGCCTTCTTAAATACAGCTGCAGACTAATTGAACAGGGCTTAAAGTAATACAGCATATAATTTCTGCTACTGAAGGCAGAGGTTCCTATGGCAGTTAAGGGCTGGCAAAGCCCATGCAAGATTTCATCAAAAAAGCTCCTGATAGCACTCATCTGCCACACCCATTCCGGATGAGCACTCGACTTCCACAAGGTGGACCTCTAAGCTAAAGTTTAACACTTACTTAATGATGCCCAACAAAAACTTTAATTTAAAAATAAATATTTAATTTGTGAAATAAATCACTACATAAATATTTGAGGGGTGCAAGGCTAACCAGCCCAAACTTTTATACACAATCATAATAGACACATTCATGTTTCTTTGAAACAAATAAATTTTTTTCTGCAGATAAATTTGATTTAGGATATTTGTTAAAATTAGACGTGGCATTCACCTTTAAATCATAAATCTTGATTAATTACATATAATTATGTAGGTGATGAATAATGTATCATCTCCAAACATTATGGGACAAAAAAAAATTGAATGCCCATTTGAGTGTGATAACATTATTTATTGTTTGAGATATTTGAGAGATAATGTAAAAAGACATTGAATAGATCAAAATTGAATTATGACACAACATTAATTATCTGTATGGAGTGCTTAGATTTGGGAGATGCATAAGAGAGATGTAAAATGTGTAAGAATTTAAATTAGTTGACCATGATTATAAGAGTGTTGGATTATTGCTATGGCTTATAGTTTTGGGATACTACTTGATAATTTTTTTATTTTTGATAAATTATAAGCATTGGATAGAGGTTTGTAAGATTCTTGTGAAGACAACTTTTATATTATTTTATTACTTTCAAATTAAAGGGATAAGTGATTATATTGATGCATTTCTATTTTTTAAGATTAACGCAAGCTTGGTTCTCATTGGTGGTGGAGTTCCTCTACAATAAATTCTACTCATAAATCTAGCATTCATGTTGTCTACATTTTTTATTTGTGTTTCTCATAATATTTTTATGGTTCAATTGCATGGTTAATCAAATTGAAAGACAATATTGTTAATAATGGTCCAATTACAATGTTGTGGGTTTATGTGGTTGTAATGGAGATATTTGGTTCAATGGTTTTACATATCTTAGTATGGTTAGAGAATCATGAAAAGTATGTGATGTTTAGGGATTGATAAACGATTCCAAGTATAAATTGTGGAATTAAAAAATTTAGGATATCTTAGAGAAAATAAATCAATGGAAAGTAGTGTGAAACAAAGAAAAGTTTGTTGGGTTATCAGGTGAAGATTAGAAGCAACTTAACACGAAGGCATATAGTTGTGTCTCTCTAATTCCATAGTTTAAATACTTTTGAAAAGACTACTACATATTAATTATGGAGAATAATAGGTAAAATCCATCAAATGAATATGGTAAATGAATTATATTTGAAAATAATTGTATTCCTTAAAAATAAAGGAAATTTAGTTATCAAGTCCAGGATATTAAAATATTTAATATTAATTTGAATGAGTTGAGAAGTATATATGTTAAGCTTGCTAAAGAGAATAAATGTACTATGTTTCTTTTATCTTTACCTTCACCTTGAGAGAACTTAATAGTTGCAATCAATAGTGGTACTATAAAGCCCAAGATGGATGCTCATGTTGCTACTTTTCTCAACAAAGAATTGGGGAGGAAATCTATGGACCACGGTTCTAAGGATGGACTACATGTTTGAGGCAAACCAAAGGAAAAATATGGTAAGAAAAGGGGGGATAATAAGAAACATAAGTCAAAAAATAGTTTAAATGCCTTGTACAAGTAGAGTAAAATGTTGAAACTATGAAAATGGGGCCATATGAAGAAAGAATAAATAAAAATATTCTAAATGCTTTTTTATGAAAAATATTTTGATGATGAAAATTATGGCATGTTTACTTCTAATTAATATTGCTAGCGATAACTTTTGAAACATAGGGAAAGGGGGGGGGGGGATGAGATAGGAGACCTCAAAATGAGGGACCCATGTCAAAAAGAAAAAGGGGGTGTCTACCTAATCACAAATCCACCTTTTCCATGTTCATTAGGAAGAGGGATAGTGCCAAAAATGGTTATAATTGACTTGCAACCCTCAAGGTGAGACAATCCTAGCTTTGGACACTATGTTGCCTTAACTTCCTCGTGACAGAAATGACTGAACAACAATTTTGGAAGAAGAATAAAAGTGCATTAATAATCAAACCTATGAGATCTATCACTTGAAACACAAAGTATTATGATAATAATGACACAAACAACCATTAAATAGAAAATATAAGAAGGTTAGGATGGTGTTTACCTAGCTCCAAAAGTGGGTTTTAGGCTTTGTTGAAGGAAATATTCACCCAAGGGAAAATGGGTCTTTGTAGGGGCTCTAAAAATTCATTTTGCAGTCCTTGGATCTTGGATCTAAGCTTTTGATTCCCCCAAGTTTGATTGTCGAAAAGTTAGAAATAAAACTTGTAGGTGAGTTTTTGTGTCTTGACAATGTTGATGACAACTTTGCAAAATTGTGCTTTTGATCTAATTTCAATCCTTCTTCACCTATAAACTTGTAAACAAAAAAAAGGGGAAAATTTGTTCATTTTTGGTGGATAAGGGTTTTCCTTGGTCAAAACTTAGTTTGGTAATTAAACCTTGATAATGAAATAATGATAAAATGGAGGAAATGATGAATGAACAAACCTTGTTGCACCTCACCAAACCCTTTAATGGACACCCTTATAGGATTGAAGTTTAACACATCTCTCCAAGGATTGTATTTTGCATTAAATGGTTTGATTGCTTGATAGATCTTGATGCTTGAATGCTTGTTTGAAACTTGAAACCTACATCACAATGTTAGCTCAAAAACATGCATGAACGCACATAAACCTTGACATCATGATAGGATCTTGAATGTTGCAATAAATTTTTGATAAATCTGCTCTCCAATGCTCTTGACAATAAGCTTGGTTCTTGTGAAGTTCACCTCTAGCTTATTAGATTTGAATTGATAAAATAACTATGTATTTATAGGTGTTTCCTTAACTACCTGACAATTAGACACCACAAGCTGACCTTTGTAATTTGAATTTAGATCATTAAAATATCACTAAAAAAATATTAAAAAATGGGACCCAAGACTTAAGGAGGACCCATTCGCCCTTGGGCGGATGGGTCATAAGCTCTAAACCTAGGACACACATTTTCCAATATGTGTAATTAAGTGTATCCATTGATTAAATGTGGGTTTCCCTTTTAGAAAACAAAATTAATTAGGCTTATGAATGCATAATTGGGCCAATTAAAGGCTTAATTAAGTACAATTAGTTAAGGGAATGCAAACATAGTGTGAAAATGTAAAGGTGTACATTTTTCAACACTACAACTTTATGGATTATCGATTAAATTGCCTCATATCACAACTCCTCACAAGGAATGGTTATCTTCTATAGAGCATATGATGGTGATGAGGTGTTCTTTGAGGAGAACAGTTTATATCAAATTATTGGAAAATGGAAGGTAAAACTTATGTTCAATGATAGGATCTAGTAAAATCTTTAATACATATATTTTATATTTCAAGACTTATGAAAGTTTTATTTTAATTTTTAATATGAATGATGTTGAAGTGTAAGTCACATTTGATAGGAGTGTTATAATTTGTGTAGAGAGAATTGGGTGCTAGCTCAGGGTACTTAATGCAATACTTAATTTAAGCTAAAAGTATACAAATATTGTAACTTTTCCTACGTGACTAAGAAATTTGATTCATTTATATTGTGGCACCATATGTTGGGCTACACATTTGTGAAAATGGGCTTAAGAAATTATTTAATAAAAATATATGATGGATGGTTTTAGTTATTTCATAGGTAAATTGATTTTTATAATCACTATATGTTTGAAAAATCAAATAAAATTTAAATATAGTAGCTCATTAGAGAATTTTTTTTTCTACTATACCTAGGTTAAGCATCTAAGAGTTACAAAAAAGAGTGTTCAAGGATCTGATTAAGTATTAATTATTCCTTCACCATATCCATCAAGGTACACCAATATTTCAATACAAAACTACCCCAAATTCATAACTATAAAAGGGTTGTGAGCATCATAGAAAACTAACACAAAAATCCTTCCATAAATTCATGTTGTATTGTAGATACAACCATCCATACAATATTAATCTTATAACTGAAACCATACCATTACTAAAAACCACTATCTAATATATATATATATATGACTATGTTTCCCAAAAAAGTATATTTACTAAGCTTTGACGTAGTATACTTGTTGCTATACTAAATCAATAGTATTGAGATAACCAAGTACAAGCTAAATATACTATCATGATGGAGTATGGGGGATTAAATAGCCCACTCACACTCCCCCTTCTCTTTCTCCATCCCCTCCTCCTAAATCTCCCCCTTCCCAACTACTCCATGGGACACTTACATTTTTACAGCCTCCCTCACAATTGGGCAACCACCTACACCTCCTTAGATGAGTCATCACAACATCAAATAGGTATATTGAAGCCAACCATTGAGGATAATTTTATATTTTATCCCTTTACTAAATTTATAACTTCATAATAAAGATGATAAACATTCTCACTTAGCCTATAAAAATTCCCAACATGATAGTTAAAAGATGCTTCAACCTAGTTCTCAATGCCATTATGAAGAATATGCATGAATTATAGTAGTAGAAGATAAAAATATTTCACTTGACTTAGACCATGTGATGCATCAAATGCATTATGTCTATCAACCAACTATTTAGGGTCCAAAAGTATCCTCCACATTGCAACCCTAATTCATACACTTGGAGTTCCATCCATCTCCTTGTAAACTCTTATATTCTCATTACCCACAACCTTAAATCTAGATTCACTATTTATTTTTCCAAGAATACAAAGAAATTTTTTAGCATATCCTCTTCATACTCCTTATCCTTCCTCTATACTTATCCTTCCCAAACCTACTAGTCTCCTTTGACATCTTTCATTTCCCCTTCCTAGAATACATGGATGCAACCACGATGCCAATTGGAATCACACTAGAAATATAAGCAGATTAACCAAAAATCAAGACCTTCCATAATGACTAGGGAAATATATTCCAAAAATTTCTAGCCTTATTAATACCTCATAGAGTAATGAATTTATAATATGAAGATACATGAAATCAACCACTACCATATATTATCATCAAAGTCTCACATACCTTTAATTTAATTATTAGTTATTGTAGACACTTAAAAATGTCTTGAATAGTATTGCACTCTTGAATTTTATCACTAACATCATTCCATCCTAAAATGCATCCTCTTTTCACTTGTTTAATTAAATAAACCTAACTATTTAATTAAATGCATCATTTTCATCTATTGATCTAATTGATCTAATTAGGTTAATTCACCCCCTTTCACACTAACATTTCACCCCATTTAAATCGAATAAACCAAATTGTTTAATTTAAACCCTAAGTCCTCTTATTCAATTAAATAACCCTAAAACTATTTAATTAAATATCATATTTGCATCCCCTTTTCATTAAATAAATCAATAATTTAATGAATATGCTCACATTCTTCATCTTGCACATTAAAACTTAGTTTTAATTACTAAATTGCTAATTTCCCCTCCCATCCACTTGCATAGGAATATTCTCCTATTTGGCTCCAAAAAGGGAATAATTATTTTCAAACAAACTTTAATTTGTAACAAACTTTCAAATTTGTTACAAAGTGTGTTTGTTTAAATCATTCTCATCCATTGATGCTTTATTTGATCTGTGTGATCTTTGATTCTCATCCATTGATGAGAATCCTTGATCCATTTTTCGCCCTTCATTCAATATTGACCATTGATGGATCCAATTGATTTGAGCCCTTGATTTTTCATTTGCTCTCCTATAAATACTTCACCATTTGGAGAAAAAAGGATCCATCTTTTGATAGAAAAGTTATTATGTTGAAATTCACACTCATTTGCATCCACATTTAACACTTGTTAGCATGTTAGCTTAATCTCCATTCATATTAGCTTTAACATCCATTAATGGCTTCCATTTTAGATTAGTTTGCATTCATGGCTTGCATCTTTGAATTTTGTTTCTATTTAGCATAGATTACATCCATTTTATCAAGCATTTTAGCATTTAGAACTCATCTTCATCATGTTAAACTAGTTTTTCATCCATGTTTTGTTCATCTCTCATCAGTTTCATCAATTTTCTTCAATAAAAATTGATTAGAAAAGCTCATATTATTCAAGGGATTGGGAAAGGGTCGCCATTCCATGTCAATGTGACACCACTCCCCCAATGGTATAAGATTTGAGGTCTTAGAATATGTTTTACATTATGTTTTTATGTTTCTCATGATTAGTTTAATGGGTGCTTAGTCTTTGAAATTTTGAATATCTCATTGGGATAATTTCTTAGGATTTTAAATAGAGTTTAAATTCATTTGGATCTAACATATTTAGTTCATACTATGACTTTTGCCACATTTTAGCGCTAGGAGGACTATACTAATCGAATTTGATGAATTTCTATTTAGATTCCCGTGTTCTTGATTTTGTAGATACAACGACACTTTTGAAGGTTACAATGATGTCATTGTAAAGCGTCATCATACAACGAAGCCTTTGCATGAATTATAACGACGCTTAATTAAATCCAAGTGACACCTTTGAAACTTCACTAGAGTGACCCTCTTCAATTATAGTGATTCCTTTGTCAATTGCAACACCTTTGTGTTTAGTGATGTTTTTTACTCGTAAAAAAAAGGAGAGCTAATTTGTGTATGTGATTTAAATATTTAACTTTATATGCTCTCTAACATTCTACTGACATTTGGTTTTTGTTTTTGAGGCTAACTGGTTTTGCATATTTGGGAAAAAACTACGAAATTATTTACCCCAACTTGTTGGGGTCATAACTTTCTACTTGATGCTCAAAATTTGAATTTGTTTGCATTGTTGGAAAGGTCTCCAAGAGTACTAATTTAATCCCTAAAAAATTGTTCTTTTGACAATTAATTTTTAAGCGCAAACGAAAGTTTCAACCCCAAATTGCGCTTCAAAGGCCTCCGAAAATGTGATTTACTAGAACATAGAAAGAATCAATTTTTTTTTGAAAATTTTTATTTTTGGTTTTTCTTAGTTCTAGTTATTGTAAAAGTGTTTTGACACTTAGGGGATGGTAGAACCTCTCATCTAATGCTTTTCTTTATGTTTTAAGACTACTAAACTTCCATTGGGTTTTAAAACTTACAATATTAGGACAACTAGCTTTCAATTGGGCTTAAAATTCACTTTTAAAGTTGGTTAAAATTGGACCCAAAAAACCTCATTTTGCAATATTGGCTTAAAATTGGACCAAAAAAATAGACACTTTCATTGGTGCTTAAAATGAAGTCATTTTGCTTTATGGGATTAAAATGAATGAGTGCTTGCTTTTCTTGTGTATACTTGTAGTGTGTATCCACTCCCATTGCACTTTGTGCAATATTGGGTGAAAAGAAACACTCAAGTGTACTTTTGTTGCTTGTGTACACTTGTAGTACGTATCCACTCCCCTTGTACTTTGTGTGATCTTAGGTGAAGAGAAATAATCAAGTGTACTTTCATGCTTTGAGTCACCCTTAAGAGAGGACTTGCTATGAGATACATCCCACAATGGAAAACTCATAGTCAAGTTCTTGCAAGTACGTTTACCAGCGGGCTATATTAAAAGTTGTGAAATTGTGAGAAAGTAGCTTCAATCCATGTCAACAACAAACTGCACCTAATCCCATGCCTTAAGTGGAACGGGAATGGCTAAAGAGCCTTAAGTGGCCAATGGGTGAGTGTTAGTTCTGATGTTCTCGGTTTGTAGTCATTAAGAACCTTGTTTGTAGTTTCTCACCAAGTCCAAATCCAAAACATTCTTTAAAGTGGTGCATTGGAACTTAGATTCCAAGAAGTTACTTATCAAGTCTAACTTGTGGGTCAAGGCATAAAGGCTTAAAGAGAATGGACTCTTTTACTTATATTCCTCCAAAAATGTTTCATGTAAAATCATCCCTTTAGGGCATGAGGTAAGCCCACCAAAAAGATATGTACCCACTTGAGCTAGGAATGCTATATTGCTTGTGAGTCAGTTTAACACATTGTTTGGTTCCAAAACATTTTAAATAACCGTCAACATGATTCATAAAATTACAAACCATTTGGATTAAGTATTGATACCTTTTAACAAGTCCTAATAATGTTGTTTATCCCTAAGTATTTTATCCTTAGAGGCTTCTAAGTATTTTGGACTTATATCTAAATCCACACTTTCCAAAGTTAACATAGGGAACTCTGGCCTTAGCTTCATAATTTTCACATAATGGACTCTGTGAAATGAAAGTTTCTTACACATAGACATTTTAGTTTGAAACTAATTAAGACTTTTTTGATGTGGTAATGAAACAATCTCCCTTAAGCAATGATTAAATCAAAATGAACACCCCACATTGATGTATGTTCAAACATTGACTCCCCAAAACGAACAAAGTGGAACAAGGTAAGTATTGCAAAACATTTGAATCCAAGTTCTTTCTTTCCAAAATTATTGAGTTATTAAAGTCTTATCACTTTAGAGGTATAACATGTTTCTCACCATCTTGATCTTGTGAAAACAAAGGTCCATTTTAGGTTAACATTTTGGGTCAAAAACATTTCATCCACCTTCATCATATTTTACATTCCACTTCACCAAAACAACTTTATAAACTTTTGGACACATCAACACTTTGGACTTAGACATTGATCAAACCAATCCCCTAACTTAGCTACTTTGTGTGTGAAATGGATCCTTTTCCATGCACTTAGTTGAGTTAGTTATCACATTGGTGGACTAGTTTATCTTAAAGGTCACAAGTCTACCTTAAAGATTTCCAGGTACATTAAACACCTTTTTCAAAACATCAAACCTTTTTGTCTAAAGTGTTGTCCAAACTTTTAGAAATTTCACCCCCATATCATTCACCCTTTTTCATTATCCACTCACATCATTGATCCAAAACAACTTAGAGGGTCCCTTTTACCAAAATTTGAGTCAACTAGAGAGTTTCAACACTATAAATCTCAACAAACCTCTCCCATAGTTGACCCACAATTTATGGTTATCACGAGGTCACAACATAAGAGAATCATGGAACGAACCAAAAACACATCTACCACAAGTGATACTATCCTACAAGAATTCGATCCAAGGAGCCATTATACCCCCTCACAACAACCACAAAATCCATTAGACAAAGGGTATGAGGTAGAAGATGTTATAGACAACCCACTTGAGCTCACTAAGGAAGAACTACTTGATTATAAACAAGATCATCATTTACGTTAGAGAATTTGGCTTCAATTCCTCCAACTTTCATCACATAATCCTTGGCACAAGGCTTGAATCCATCTATGTCAAAAAACATCATCCCTTGTACCAAGTCAAACATCAACTTCTAGTCTTGCAACTAGACTAGGAACCAACCTTGGTCTCACTTCATGTCTAGGAAAAAATACAACTTTGGGTATTCACAACATGACCATTCCAAAAAATCTTCTACATCCACACACATACCACTTACATTCCATAATGACAAAATGATCATGACATTTTGAGCACAACCATCTTCATCCATCACTGTGAGTACCACAAGTGTGACTAACATTACACAAGGTAATGCGAACCAAGTGCCTCAAACAGACAAACAAGGGAAATTCAACACCCTCACACAAAATCAACCCTTAACACAACAAGGGACATCTTCATCCAACCACCCAATTGGCTCATCAAACCCATTGGTTTCATAAAACACATCGATCCCATCTATCATCAATCCAAATCAAAACAACACATTGAACACAAACCCTATCAACCAAGATAATACCTTGGTCCCACATCAAACACAACAAGGGAACCCTCAACACTTTAGTCAAGGGAACCTTTCTAATTAATTGATCCAAGGTCAAAATGTGTCATTGATATCACAACACCAAATGTCACCATCATCTTTACCATTGGTCCCCCAAGACATGCAAAATCAAATGGGATCCCAAAACTACATTCCTCCACCCCCAGATCACAACCATTGATCCCCCAAGCCATGTAAATCAAATGGGACCCCATAACTACATTCCTCCACCCCATCGACAATTCTACAAGGAATGTTAGCGCAAAGCTACCCCAGGATCTCATCCTACAACAACCACCCCACAATCAAATCAACTCACAACCCACTCACACCATGGTCATTCAAAACCCATATCACATACCCCAAAATAAAAAGTTTTTACCCCAATGTTGCAACAACAACAAGCTCATGCTATAGATTTTCAACAAGCACAACAAACCTATCAGCAAGCCTATCGACAAGCATTGCAACAACAACAAGAAGCTTATCAACAAGAATTGCAACAACAACAAGCCCAAGCAAAAGCCTTGCAACAACAAGCTCAACAACAATCCTTGATCACACAACAACAACAACAATAACAACAACAACAAGATCAACAACAAGCTTTAATTTCACAACAACAACAAGCTCAACAACAAGCATTGCTAGCACAACAATACGCCCAACAAACGCTTGTGAAAAAAAAAGAAAGTTTGTACTATAATCCCCAACAAAACATCATCAATCCAACATCATGAGGAGCATATACACCTCCACCCCTACCACCATCATCTTCACAATATCATAATCCACCCTACACACCATATAACGCCCCATCGTATCAAAATCCCACTTACACTTCATCCACCATTCCACAATATACCACATATGCTCCTCCACCAAATTTGCAAGACAATGTGTCATCACAGCTCAAGGCACTCATGCAACAAATCCAAGACATTCAAATGGGAAAAACCAAGAAACCACATATACAACAGAACTTGTGTCCTTACCCCTTTGATAGGAACATAGCGATTGTACCCTTCCCACCCAATTTAGAGGTTCCAAAGTTTGATAAATACAAAGGAAAAGGAAATTTGGTGGATCACATCAAATAATTCCACGTAATGTGTATGGAAGTGGCTTACAATGACAACTACTTAACATGCCTTTTCCCACAAAGTTTGGCAGGGCCGATAATTGATTGGTTATCACACTTACATCCAAGAATTCAAAACTTCCAACAAATTATTGATAGGTTTATAGATCATTTCTCCTTCAATCTTGACATGGATGTGAGCTTGGAAGAGTTGTATACCCTCAAACAAAACAAGGTGGAATCATTTGCAAACTTCCTACAACGGTGGAGGCAGTGATCTAGCAAGAGCAAATGGCCTATCCATGAGGAGCAACAAGTCATAATCATCATTGCTAATGTCGACATGGATTTATCCTTTTAGCTAAAGATGCAATGAGTCATGTCTTATGACAAGATTATCCCTAGGTCCTTCAACATTGAGAGAGACCTAATTGCACAAGGGAGCACACAAGTGTATAAAGACTACCACCCATATGCTAGTTCTAAAGACAAGCCCCGCTTTTGGGCCAAAAAAAAAATGTTACTAGTGATTGTGTTGTTGATGCAAAGGTGGTCTTAACTATTCCTAAGCAATCAAACACCCAAAGCATATACACACAACAACCATCCACACCACCGCCAAACAATCAACCAACAATCAATGCTGCAAATAATCAACATGGACCACAAAGAACAAGTCAAACCTCCTAGCTATAGAGATGATAATTTTTTGTGAATTTCACTAATACAAATGTCATAGTTCACACAAAATTGTAATACACTCAAACATCTAATACAAGATCTTATTGAACAAGGAGACATTGATGTCAATAAAAAATCTAGGAATGAAAATCTGAAAATTTACACAAACCCTATGCCTAATCATGGAAAAACAAGAGATTTGGGAAAGGCATCAACTTCAAACAACATAAACCATACCCATGATAACACAGTGGGACATATTTATGTTATTCATTCATCACAAGATGAGGAATCAAACATGTATGAAGATACTATTTTAAAACAAACTCCAAACTCATCTATAGTATCTAGCAATATTTCTTACCATAATGGCATCAAGTATGTATTAGATTACGATATCAGCCCCACATATGACTTCATGATTGGGCATGTTGAAGAAGTTCCAAATGAGCAAGAAATATCCCTTATTGTACCCATACCCACAAACTTTTGTGAAGAGTCTTTTACCAATGATATATCATCCACCCAAGGATCATGTCATGAGGATAACAAAAGTTACTCCGAATCGATTTGAGATCAAGAACCCCTATCCCCAAAGTTTCACCAAGAGTTGAGGGATATCTTCCAAACCATTTTAAACTCCAAAGATGTTCCTGATATCACTCCTGAGATGTTTCTTTCTGATGCACATATAGGCGTTCTTCATCCAAAACAAGAATCTCCCACTATTGATGTTCCCACACAAGAGCAATCAACAGTCGAGATTCTTGATTCTCACAGTGATTGTGCATCATCAACATCTTTTGAATCAACACCAACATCTTTTGAAGCAGTATCAAAAAATAACAATGTCAAAGAATCAAAGCAAATTGTTCATATTCCTAAATAGCAGGAACCCATAACAATATCATGTGTTCATGAGAAATCATTTTCAGTGGCTATGGATCAAAGGATACATTATCAAGGCAAAGGATTAGGTATTGTTAATACCTTCACAATATCGGGGGCAATCTTGTCTAATGCAAACATCAACATATTGGGCATGAAGTATCCTTATGGGGAAAATACTGTCAACACTATAAATAGTTGTATCATGAATCATCATCCACCCATCATCTCATACACAAGTTGGAACCAATGTAAAAGGAAAGATTCCTATCAAAGAAAGGAGAAGATCATCAAAGAAAATGAAGCAGTAAAGAAAAAGAGACAAAGAAAATACAAATGGACACCAAATAATACAAAATAAAATCATCCCATTGATACTCCATCAGTCAAAGAAACTATGGGGAAAAGTCCAAAAGGGAAACGTATCCATCAAAAATTCCCTCAAATACAAAGGTAGGCTTCTCAAGCAAGGAATGAAGTATATCTGGTGGTTGGTCCTAATTCCACGAAAACCTCTATTCCCACCCATCATTACACATCTTCCCAAGTTTGGAAAGTCAAAGGTTCCAAGCCATCAACGAATCCATCTCATATTCCTTCATGCATGATACCCTACACTTCATTCATGATATCTAATTCTCACATTGATTGTATGTTGGTAGCTACTCTTCATCCTAAGGATTTTGAAGGCACTCTATCATGACATGTGCACATAGACCTGGTTAATTTTGGTATCAACAAGGCAAATCAAAGTTCTCAAAAGTTGCATTCAAGTGCTCGTATCTTAGCAAAGAAAATTCTTAAAGCAAGATATCATTCTCACATTATGACAGTGGCCTAGATATATCAGTACCACTGGACGGTTCAACATGAGGGTAAAATCATAAAAAAATTAAAAAAAACAAAAAAATCAAGAAATTAGTAAAAATAAAAATCATCCTCCAATGAAAACCACTACAGTGGCACTTTGGGCAAGTACTATGATGAAAACCTAGAAAAGAGGTGTCATGAGGAGAATTGGGTGTCTATATGATCCTTCTCAAATAGAAGGATCTCATCCTTGTCATGATAAATCCAATGTTCCCTCCATCCATCCTATCCAGATTTATCCAGATATTCTCGTTTATCTTGATCTTGACAAAGATTTGACGTATACTTCAACTCTACTCATGGAAAATTTTTGATAGGCTCTTTACCATTTTATTTCATGAAGTCCCATAGCCCATATCTAGCATAATAAAACTCTATTGAACTCTTTGCATATACATTACCTATCTTGGTTTGTTTAATGAACTATGAAACATTGCTAGACATTGGGGGTAGGTTGTTGCACTCTTGTTTTCAAATAACTCTTTATCCATGTCTTATATCTCATAACATGACATCAACATCATGATCTAGGTATTGTTTACCTCAAAATATCATCGAAAATCCAAAAACACTTGTAGAATCTCACCAAAATCTAAAAACACTTGCAAAATCATCAAAATCCAAAAACATTCAAAATCTTGTATATCCAAAAATCTAAAAATATTCAAAAATTGTAAAGTAAAAATCCAAAACATCCAAAGCACATCAAAATACCAAAACAAGTCAGAAAATCAAAGCCCAAAATAGTACTTTATTGAACTACGTTGTCTCTAGGAAAGGCCATCATTGATGTGCCCACAAAACACCCTAGGTCAATCCTTTAGGAGTTCATCATAATAAACTAACAATCCATCAACTGTTCATATTTCATTAATATCATCAATAATAAGTCAAATTCAGTCGAACTACGTGGTCTTTGCATGTATAACGTAGGCAAGGCTCATCTTTGATAAGCCCCCGAGGCCCTAGGTCAGACCCCTTTAGGTCTTGGTCAAAACTCAGAAAACAAAAAAACATTTGAAAACTCAAAAAACATAAAAACATTGGAAAATTTGAAAAACCCAAAACATTGAAAAACATTCAAAAACTCCTAAACAACCTCACATAACTTGGAAACTAAAACATTCACATAAACTTTAAAAATGATAAAAAATAGCCTCAAAACATTTCAAAAATACCAAAAACATTGAAATATTCTAAAAAAATCCAAAACCACCCATCCCATTTCGCTTTCACCCATAATAAACTTTCATCCATAATAAATCTATCATCACACTCACCCTTTGGTAACACAAACAAAAAATAAGTACAACAATCAACAAAAGTAGAACCTATAAATGCAACAATCAAACTCTTGATCATTATCAAACATGTCAATCAAACCTTATATCAATGACCTTTTAAACAACCTTTCAACCCACTAACATTTGATAACAAGTCCTAAGATGCATCCTTCCTACAATGGGAATTATAATTGGCAATCACTTTGGATATTTGTCTTATGATTGACCCATTATGAGGACCTCTTGATGATGTCTAAATGATTTAGAGAGAAAGGAATGTGACACTGATGAAAGGGACTCAACATTCTTTGATACCACTAATTTTTAAATGGGTCAACATAAATCCCTCTCTCACAAACTCACAAATTCACACAATAGAGATTGAATGCAAAATCAACAACTATATTGCAATATTATATTCCAAACTTGTTCAAATGATTACAATCTTCAATAAATCTAATTTTATATCAAATTATACAACCCCAAGGACTAATGAACATCAAATAAAAATGGTTTCCAATCTGATTTATAACAAAAAAATTTAACAAATACAAAACCATTCTTTCTCACAAATGTAACTTAAATATGCACTCTCCCACTTGCAATCTTCAACATGCAACTATTCCAACCTTCAACAATTGATTTAATTTTCTATCATGAATACCTTCAAAACCTGCAATAACATTTTATACAACCCTCCCAAGAAAATAACCACGCTTGCAACAACCTTCAAATTCTAGCCAAGAATGGCTACCAAAACCAAGTCCAAATTGCTTGTATTCTTCAAAAACAAGCTCCAAAAACCTTTCGAGAAAAAATCCATGACCAAGTTGGGAAGAAACCTCTAAAAATCAATACCAAAAACTTTCCATACTATAGAAAATGCTTTCATAAATCCACTCCCACCAAAATTGCCAAAATGGAAGTCAATTCCTAGATTTTAGGCAGTTTCCAATGCAACTCCTGCCAACTCACCTTGGGTGCCCACATTTAATGAATGAATTAATTAAATTTATAAATGCATCATTCAAACTCGTAACTACCTCTAAATCTCACACCCAAGTCTATTTTTGTAAATTTTTGAAATTGACAATTTCTCAAAGTTCCCTCCTAAATTATCTCCACTCCCAGAATTTGCAATAAAATAATAAAAGGGTAATATAATTTAATATTTATTTTATTCTAACCTTTAAAATTACCATATTAAATAAATCACCCACCAAAACTTAGGAAAATATAAAAATTAAAATTCATTTTTTTGGTTGATGCAAGATTGCTCTCACAACCCATGATACTTTTGCATCAAGCATTGATTATTATCTTTCATTTGTTGTGCTTGTGGGATATTCTTATAAAATAATCTTGGTGCATACTTTCTTAGTTGTGTTGAGAGAGATTGTTTTGAGTAGATTGTTGATTATTGCGTATGCTTTGGTCTGAGATATTCTAAACTTCTAACCTACATTTCAACAAGGTTTATGCATGTCAAGGTGTGAACAAGGACTATCCTATCTGTTTGCAGAGTCAAATTCCATCACACTAAATACATTTCCATCCTGGTTCTCAATACCATGATGCATTGTGTCTATGTATTATATCAAAAATAAGGAATGATGAAAAGTGTCAATCCCAAAAATGAGCATAACATCCATCTCATCACCATATCTAATAAAGTCTCAAATGATCTTAGGCTTGTTGGACTTCTGAAACAATCTCAAAATCAATGGTTAATCAATATCCATCCATCTGTTTCTTCTTATTCTTCTATCTTTACTAAAATTTCTATACAAGTATCAAATATGTTTGATATATCAAAATATACACGAGGCTACCCATGGTCAATGAATATCTATACATCATCAAATTTGTCTATGTCAAACATATGATTTTTCCAGTCCTCTTTGAGCTGGACCTATGTTCATTCTTTGTTGCGATATCAGCCCGAAATTTCAAAAAAATTGCCCTCTCAATGGGGCAGGGTACCAGCTTAATTCCTTCAGCTGGGGCAATAGTGGGTCATCCAAAAAAATTGGGAATTTTTAAATTTTTGATTTGAGTAGCAATATTAATCCAAAAAATATCAGTCTTTGAACCAACATAACATGTACCTCACTTCAAAGAGGGGAAAAATGTAGACAATTAGAAATGTTCGGAATAGTATTACACTCTTGAATTTGATCACTAACATCATTTCATCCTAAATTCATCCTCATTTATCTTGTTTAATTTAATAAACATAATTATTTAATTAAATGCATCATTTTCATCTATTAATCTAATTGATCTAATTAGTTTAATTCAACCCCTCTCACACTAACATTTCACCCCACTTAAATTGAATAAACCAAATTATTTAATTAAACCCTAAGTCATCTTATTTAATTAAATAACCCTAAAACTATTTAATTAAATATCATATTTGCATCCCCTTTTCATTAAATAAATCAATAATTTAATTAATATCCTCACATTCTTCATCTTGCACATTAAAATTTAGTTTTAATTACTAAATTGCTAATTTCTCCTCCCATCCACTTGCAAAGGGAATATTCTCCTATTTGGCTCCAAAAAGGGAATTATTATTTTTCAAACAAACTTTGTAACAAACTTTTAAAGTTGTTACAAAGTGTGTTTGTTTGAATCATTCTCATCCATTGATGCTTTATTTGATCCATGTGATCTTTGATTCTCATCCATGTTTCACCCTTCATTCAATATTGACCATTTATGGATCAAATCGATCTGAGCCCTTGATTTTTCATTTGCTCTCCTATAAATACTTCACCATTTGGAGAGAAATGGATCCATATTTTGATAGCAAAGTTATGTTGTTGAAATTCACACTCATTCACATCCACATTTAGCACTTGTTAGCATGTTAGCTTAATCTTCATCGATATTATCTTTAACATCCATCAATGGCTTCCATTTTAGCTTAATTTGCATCCATGGCTTGAATCTTTGAATTTTATTTCCATTTAGCATAGATTACATCCATTTTATCAAGTATTTTAACATTTAGAACTCATCTTCATCATGTTAAACTAGTTTTACATCCATGTTTCATTAATCTCTCATCAATTTTTTCAGTTTTCTTCAATAAAACCGATTGGAACAACTCATATTATCCAAGGGATTGGTAAAGGGCCATCATTCCATATCAATGCAACACCACTCCCCCAATGGGATAAGATTTGAGGTCTTAGAATAGGTTTTCTCTTATGTTTTCATGTTTTTCATGATTAGTTTAATGTGAGCTTATTCTTTGAAATTTCAAATATCTCATTGGGATCATTTCTTAGGGGATTAAATAGAGTTTAAATTCATTTGGATTTATCATATTTAGTTCATACTATGACTTTGGTCACAGTTACTCTTCTCATATCTCCTCATGCATGAGCATTAGCCCAACCAACTTCTAGTTACACTATATCCTCATCCCTTATCAAACCACTCTACTAGATCTTTGATCATTAGAAATCAAACATCTTTAGTAAAATATTTTGACTACCACATCTCCTCCCTTCCCAATTTATCAACTAAATTTCCTCCTTGGTTAGCTACCCAATTCATATCATGTTCCCATTCCTCCGTATACACTTGAATATATGATTTTATCAAATGATCTAACCGAATCCAATCCCTATGACATAATTGAATCTAATTTACATCCATTGTATTTTATACTCTTCATGCCTTCAATAATGATCCTAGAATCCCCTACACCTCTAGCATACTCTAATTTGTATATGAAATCTAATTATCATGCCCCTTAATTGCACTCTTTCTTTGAAAACATTACTTGTATCCATGCCAAAGTCACAAGCATCTATTAACAATAGTTTCCTTTTTTATCCTTGAATACAACTCCACCTCTTTCTAGCCTAGGATTCCCCTTATTCACCCTATCAAAACTCATTTTTACTTCATCCTTGAGGGGGGGACGGCGCAGGGGGGGTGGTTACTCTACCTTATCCACCCTACCCCTTCATTCCTTGATTGAATACTGTTATACCCATTTTCTCTATGATCAAACCTCAATCCAATGAGACTCTTATACAACATGGGATTTATCATCTTCCTTGCTACTAGCACCCAACTTGAGTATCTAGGATTTTATCTTATCCCAAATAATCTCTTCCTTTCTTTTTAAAAATATTAATCTGTTCCTTTCTAACAAAAAATTACAATGGTTAATACAAGGAAGACTTTTGCAAATCTATCTAGACACCAAAAAAATCATTTTGAGAGACCAAATATTTAAGAGATCCTCAATAGTCCCTAGTAAAGCACCAACTAATCCTCACTACCAAAGGAATCAATTCTAGATCTTCTAAAAAAAAGGAATGTATAAAAATATGTTCATTTGTTTCTTCCTCTTCCTTACATAAACTGTATTGAGAGGGCCTCTCCTTCCTTTTAACTTGTAACAACTAAACATCCTCTCTTTATCAACTAACTGTAGAAATGATTTAGCCTTGGGAATATTTTATCTAACTCAAAATTAATATTTGGGAACTCATTAACTAATGACATATCCCAACCAAGAGCAATATATGCATCTTTAACCATAAACTCGCCAATTTTTCAGTTATCCCATATTATATTATCTTCTCTCATGTCCCAAAAGGGGATTTCATTTATTGATCAAATCCTCCACCCTTTTGCATTCCTCCTCCAAAAACATTTATTCACACTCTAACCCATTATAATCCACCACATAATCCCTTACCATAACCTTGCTCACTTCTTTGAAATGTGAGATCAATGGTCTCATCTTCTCAAATTCTCAACCAATGCTTATTTATCTACCCAAGCCTCTCTCCAAAATTTCACTCTATCACATTTTCCCACTTTTCCATCTTAGATCCTTTGGAATCCAATTTTTGCAAAATCTTGGAAATTTTTGAATTCTAGATCCTTGAGGAAATAACTAGAATGAGAATAGGTCCTCCACTTTTCCTTTGATGATATATTTACTTTGGAGTATCCTAATCCAAAATGTATCTTTTCCCTTAAACATTCTCCCTAATAATTTCATCCTCCAATCCCTATTCATCAATTTACAATCCTAGAAACAAAAACTTGCAAGTATTTTGTTGGCACATGGGTAAAAGAGAGAAGTTGGGTCCACATATAGGGGAAGTTTTGAGCTTAGAAAAAATATTGATAGAAACGGGTACTCAATTAGGCTCAAGCTCCCAAGCCTAAATTTTTAAAATGGGTATACATTTAGGCTCAAGCTCTTGAACCTAGATTTTTAAAATGGGTACTAGTTTTTAATTACATAATATTTTAGGAAAAATACACATTTTAGAATGGGTACACATTTCATAAAATTTGAAATTTGAAACCCATGTCTTGCTTTTGTTTTAGGCTTGGAAACACACCCCTTGGTCTTGGACCTACAAGTACAATGTCATGAAAACATCAAGAGAAAAAGTGATTTTGGCAATATGGTTGATGAATTTTTTTCAATCTTTTTATTAAATTAAAACTCATTATAGATGACAATGTCTAGTTTTCAATTATGTAGATTTTATTATGATTGAATTTTTTATATTTTTAATTGATTTATGAGGAAACTGATCCATTGAAATGCCAAATTTTTCGTAGTTTTTTATAAGTTATAATTTTTTTAATTTCATGTAAAAAAATATATTGACATCAATCTACACACAATTTTTTACACAATAAAAAAATAAAAAATGATTAGTTTAGCACAAATTATGGTTGTCATACACAAGGGGTTTTAAAAACAAGAACGAGGGCCAATTAAAAATTAATTAAAAATATTTGAAAAAAAAAGTATCCTCATCAATATTTAGTATAATACACATCTTTCTCAAAAAGAAGTTAGAAAAATACTTTTACTTAAGTCAATTTATGGTGGTCATACATGTGCATGGTATGGTCCTAAAAAAGTGACTTTTAAAAAATGGTTTTTATACATGGCTATTAACAATTAATTTGTATCATCCGAGTATTAGCATAAATTACATAGTTGAAAACTAAACTCAAAATACTATATTTCATATTATCATAATGTTTAAAGATTTTATATGTAAGTGCTTCAAATTTTTAGTCCAACTATGACAAATTTTGAAAATTAAAAAACACTTCCACTTTATGAACATTTTGTGGACCTAAGTTCTTGCACCTACCCACATGTACATCCTTCCACCTAACAAGCTATACTTATTATTTTCCAACATATCACTCCATAAAGAAGGTACATTGTAGAATCATAATGGCCTTGACTACCTTCCCAATAATTTGGAAGATAGACATAACATAAATTAGAATTGTAGAAAGCTAAACCTTTATTATATTTGTCTTACCGGAAAAGACAACCATCATCCCATCCAAGAAAAAATACTCTAAATCTTGTTTACACTAACACCTTTCAATCTTCATAAGAGACCTTTATATTTGTTAATGGAATACCACAACATAAGTTTGGTAGTTGTCCTTAATTAATTTCAAGAACATCTTAAATGTTGAGATTCTCCGCACAATTAACAATAAAAAATAATATTTTTGACTTGTTAGAGTTAACCTTCTAACCTACAACTTCTTCATAAATATTGAAGAATTTCTTAAAGAACCTAGCTTCCCTAGCTATCATCTCACTTAAAAAGTTCATACCATATACAAATTACAAATGAGTGATATTATCCATTATAGAAGAGATTTAAAATCCACAAGGTTTATATGACTAGCTTTTTCCTTTAAATCTCTACACCGCACTTTTTCTATAATAAAAAATAAGAATGGGGAAGAGGTTCCCGGATACCTCTATTTATTAGAAAAATCTATCAAAATCCCTTATTAATATTGAAAATATGTAATAGCAATACAAGCTTTACAAAAATAAAATTAAATCCAACATACCCTACCATACACCTTATTCATATCCTCTTTTAGCAATTTTCCATTCTTCTCTTGTTTCTTAGTAAAGTTAATAGACTCATGATTTATTATAATCCCATACAAGCTTTGTCTACCCTCCAAAACCCCACTCTATTCCTTTGAAATGATTCCATCTAAATTTTTATTGAATATATAATTCATTGCCTTGGTCATAATCTACTAAATAGTGTTATTGAGTGCTATTTGTCTATACTTATAAAAATACTTTGAATTCTTTACCTTAGGGATAATTTCCAATAAGGTTGACTTTTACAGGCTAAACATACCCTTCCTCTTCCTACATTCGTTTGCTTTCCCTATAACATCCATCCCCATAATCCCCATAATGTCAAGAATATTTGCAGAAACCATCTTGAAAGCAATCGTGCCCTAGAGATTTCTTCACTCTTAAGAAGAAGGTCGCCAACCTAACCTCCTTCATCATGAATGGTGTTATTAGAGCCTCATTTTGACCTTGGGTAAGCATCTAAGGAATAATACTCAATTTTTGAGTAATGCTAAACCTCCATACGCCAACCCCAATAATACCTATAAGAAATATTTTGCCTTATTTATTACCTACAACCTTCATCTCCACTATCTATTCTCTTATTGATAAGGTGATATTTTTATTTTATCGACTTTGCATCAAATATTTTTGGATAAATAAAATAACTTAATATTGTAGTCTCCCTCCTTTAACCATTTTACCTTCAATTTTTGGAGCCAAAGAATTTATTCCTACCTTAGAACATAATTCAACTCATTCATCACTTCAAATTCCTTTTCCCTTGGGCATTTTGTCAAACCACCTCTCATTATTTTTTTCCTCAATTTTACCTAGCCCCATCTCTATCTTCTCCTTCCTCTCAAAAATACTACCTATCATATCCTTATTCCACACCTTAACATCCTTTTTGATATGTTTTAGAATTTTTTTTTTTGAGAATATGCCTCTTGACCCTTAATTTTGTGGCCCCACAACCCTCTAAGGGGATCTTCAAAATCTAATTTCTCACACCACATAAATTCCAACTTAAAATATGAAGGTATCAACACTAATTAGACCCTTGTAAGATATATGCATGCCCAATCTAATTTGATTAAGAGCTGATCCAATTTGAACTTGATATAATATTAACTCATTATTTGATTACTCTTTTACTTTTTGAACATTTTATAGACCCAAATTCTTGCACATGCTCTTGAACTAAACATAGAAACTTGGTTAAAGGATAAATACATTACATTGAAATATTGTTAGATCAAGATTCATAGTCAAAAGATGAACCTAAGGTATTTGCAGATTTTATTGATCATATGGTTGAAAGGATAGAACATGAATTCACAAGGGAGAGTGCACTTGTTACTCTCTCAAGAGCCTTGAAATACCTTCCCTTCAAGGTTCATAGGGTACTAGCAAGGTAAATGACTAATATCCTCTTTGATGGTGGGGTCACCCACAACTTTATCAAGGAAGGTTTGGTGATGAAGAGTTTGAAGGAAAAATAATTTGAAGGCTTCAATGTCACAGTCATTGATGAATTCATCATTTTATGCACCAGTGTAATCAAGTAGCTCAATATAATGCATAGACAGTTGTTTTTGTACCAAAAGATTGACATGTTAATGCCTGATACAACCACTAGAGTTAATGAATCCATGGGAGGCGGTTAAGCCATGTCACGAACCTGAGTGCTACCCTGCACAACACAAGGAGACTAAGGGCACACACCTTGCAACACAATACAACTCTTAGAGATCATAAGTTATGTGATGAATTTATACGGTTGGTTTGGGAGATACTAATATGTTTTTGGGTGTACAATGGTTGCATTCTCTAAGGGAGTATTCGCAGAACTACCAAATTATGGAACTTAATTTCATAGCAGATGGAAAGAATATTTTCCTCAGAGGGATCTCCGATGGAGCTCCATAGGTGGTGACAATGAAGAGGATAGGGAGAATCTTCCATAGAGGATAATTAGAATGAGTAGAAAATTGTCTAATTCTTCCCACAGAGTCTCCATGAAGTAAGAAAAGTACTCATCGTGTTGATATTTGGAAAATTTTGGACAGGCATAGTGTAATTTTTAGTGGCATGCGGGTGATCCCACAATAGTGGTTTACAATTTTTGGCCAAACTAGACACTGAAATTATCATTTTTAACTAAATCTTCACATTTGGGAACCTATAGCGGCTAAACCATGAGGAATTTGAAGATGATGCAAACTAGAGTCTCGTCACATTTTGTCTGTAGATTCTAAAAATATTTTTTAAAAAAAATTTGGAATCAGATTGCACTATTTTTTCCATCTCCCACGAAAACTGGTTTTTTTTTCAGAAAACAATGTTTTTAAAAAGTGATGCACACCGTATAACACATATCATTTTTTCCATGAATGATAAAATTCTAATTCTTTCGAATTTAGATTTTTAACTTCATATCTAGTGCTTCCACTTGGTTAGATATTTTTTATTGAATATTTTTCTTTAATCAAGTTTTGAAGTCAAACCAATTACAATTCGACATATGTGACCGTATAATCGTAACTTTTTTATATATATCGAAATTCAATTTTTTTTGTTGGATCAAGGACTTCAATATTTGGTGCACTCATATTTTTTTTTTTTTTAATAATCTGCTATTTTTCCACATGTGTAGAACAAAGACCTTCATTTTTGATGAAAAACCTATGTTTAATAAAATTAAAACAACAAATACATAATAAAACCAAAACATATTAAAATTATATTTGTTGGATAGCTCGTTCTGAGGACTACTTGATTCTAGTTGGGCTTGTGAAGACTCCTCCATTTTCATCCTCAACTCGAGCTTTGAAGCATAAAAATTTAGGTTTTTTTTGTGTTTCAGGGGGAGAATGAGGAATAAGGGGGGTTCGAGCGAACCCCAAGGTTTGCTCGAACTAGGGTTCACTCAAACCCTAGTTTGAGCGAACCACCCTCAATATGCATTTCCTTTTATTATTTTGGGCGGGAGATGTGGACCCAATAATTAGTGGGTTCACTCGAACCCTAGTTAGGACGAACCCCTTTTGGGTTCGGTTGAACTTGTAGGTTCATTCGAACCCCTAAAACCAAATTTTTTTCCATGGGGTCATTTTTTCTCAATTTTCCTTCCTCCATCAAATTGTAAACCACTATTGTGGCTTCACCCATGCCTATGGGACTACGACCAGATAGAGGTTTCAACATGTTATAGAGTTAGAAGAAGGGGCTAAAGCTATTATAACTACACCATATCAACATCCAAGAGGGTATAAAGAGGAGATTGAGAAGGCTATCAAATAACTTCTTGGCATGGGCTTTATAAGACCTAAATCTAGTTTGTTTGCATCTTTAATAGTTCTTGTGAAGAAGAAGGATGACACCATGCAAATGTGTATTGATTACAAGGCCTTGAACAAGAAAGCCATCAACAGTAGATATGCTATCCCAAGGATAGATGAACTCATAGATGAATTCCATGGATCTATGTACTTCTCCAAAATTGATTTAAGATCATGATAACATCAAATATACATGAGGGATAAAGATGTTGAGAAGAAAAATTCCAGGTATCATTATGGACATTTTGAGTTTTTGGTCATATGCCCTTTGGTCTCACTAATGCTATAGCTATTTTCATCCGTGCATGAGTCATGTATTTAGTAAGAAACTTAGAAATTTTGAGTTGTTTTTCTTTGATGATATCCTGATATATAGTATTTAATTTGGGAGGAATATCTCAAACATCTAGATATAGTTTTGGGTATTTTGGAGCAGTAGTCTTTCTTTGCTAATTTGTCCAAATGTGAGTTTGTTTTAAAAGAGATTTTGTATCTAGAGCATGTCATAAGTTCCAAGGATTTTTAGGTGGATTAGCAAATGATCCAAGTGATTTTAGACTTAGGGCCACCTCCCACTAATCTGACACAATTGAAAGGATTATTGGGATTAAGTTGTTACTATAGGAGGTTTTTAAGAGAATTATTTTGATTGGTTGTTCCTTTGATTGATCTAACAAAGAAATGAGCTTATGTATGGTCTAAATAGGTTAAAAATTGACAAGTTGGAAGTATTGAGCTCAAGCCATGTACTTTCTATTCCTAATTTTTCATTTCCCTTTGTTATTGAATATGATACATTTGGAGAAGGTATTGGAGTTGTCCTAACTTAAAAAGGACATCCAATAGCTTTTGAGAGGATAAAATTAAGAAATTTAGAGAAGGGATATAATTATGCATGCAATAGAAAAGCTTATATAATATTTAGCTTATGGAAAATTTGAACTTGTTAAGTTTGATCATAATAGTTTGAAGTTCTTCTTAGGTAAAAAAAAAATGAATGATCGCCAAAAAATGGGTGAGAAAGTTACAATCTTATATTTTTCAAAATAGATTACATGAAGGGCAAGAGGAATGTGGTAGTTTATGCACTTTCTAAGAGGCCTGCTCTATGCTCATTATTTTCTCTTTATGCTGATTGGAAGGTTTCCATTATTGCTAAGTATGCCAAGAATAATTTTTTGTTGACATCCTTTATGGGTTTGTTAAATATGACATGTATGTTGTGATGGAATAGTTGATTCTCTACAAAAATAGAATCTTTCTAGTGTTTGAGTCTAAGATCAAAGAGAATATTTTGAAAGTCTTTCATGATATTTCAATAGTAAGAAATCAAGCGTACTATAAGACATACATGTATATCCATGAGAGGCTCTCTTGGAAGGGCCTGAAGGAGGATGTACATCTTAGCATATTATAGAATGCATGACCTCTCAATGGGACAAGGGTGAACAAGTTTTTTTTGGCAAGCCTGCTTCAACCACTACCATTTCCTGATAAAAAATGGGAGAGCTTATCCATGAACTTCATAATAGGTTTACCAAAGATACAAGGTAGAGATTGTATTTATATTATGTTTGATATATTGAAAAAGTATGCACATTTTATTATTATTGCTTTAGATTTAAAGGCACCTCAACTAGCAAACGGGTGATCCCACAATATTGGTTTACAATTCTTGGCCAAACTAGACACTAAAATAATATTTTCTAACTAAATCTTCACTTTTGGGCACCTATAGCGGCTAAACCGTGAGGAGTTTGAAGATGATGCAAACTAGAGTTTTGTGACATTTTGTCTATAGATTCTAAACATATTTTTAAAAAAAAATTGGAATCATATTGCACTTCTTTTTCCATCTCCTTCGAAAACTAGTTTTTTTTTCTTTAGAAAACAACATTTTAAAGGAGTGACGCTTATTGTATAATGCATAACTTTTTTTCCATGAAGGATAAAATTATAATTCTTTCAAATTTAGATTTGTAACTCTGATATCTAGTGCTTCCAATTGGTTAGATAGTGTTTTATTGAATATTTTTTCCTTAATCAAGTTTCTAAGTCAAACCAATTACAATTTAGACATAATCGAACCATATAACGCGTAACTTTTTTTGTATGTACCGAAATTCAATTTTTTTTGCTGGATCAAGGACTTCAATAACTAGTGCATTCATATTTTTCAATTTTTTTAATAATCTGCTATTTTTCCACATGTGCAGAATAGAGATCTTGATTTTTAGTTAAAACCTATGTTTAATAAAACTAAAAAAACAAATACATAATAAAACCAAAAAATATTAAAATTATAGTTGTTGGATAGCTCGTTCTGAGGACTACCTAATTCTAGTTGGGTTTGTGAAGTCTCCTCCATTTTCATCCTCAACCTGAGCTTCAAAGGGAAAAAATTCTATTTTTTTTTGTGCTAGAGAGCAGGAAGGTGGGAAAAGGGGGGTTCACTTGAACCAAGGGGGTTTGAGTGAACCCCCAAGGGTTCGAACGAACCAAGGTTCATTCGAACCCTGGTTCAAGTGAGTCCCCTTTCAAAATGGGTGTTCCTTATCTTTTTTGGTGAGAATGGTGGGGCATTTCATTAAATGGGTTCACTTGAACCTAGGTTCTAGCAACTTTTTTGGTTCGTTCAAACCAAATAGTTCACTCGATCCCCAAAAATTTTATTTTTTTGCCATGGGGTCAATTTTTTCAACTTTTCTTTCCTCAAGTTCCAATTGCAAACCACTTTTATGGTTTACCCAAACATATTCTTCAAGGAGATATTTAGATTATATGGCTTGCCCAAGAACATTATCATTGACAAGGACAACAAATTTTTCAATTCTTTTTGGTAAGAATTGTTTCACTTGACAATTACAAAACTCACACCAAGTACCAACTACCATCTCCAAATTGATGGATAAATAAAAATAATGAAACAAGTGGATTGAGGGGTACTTAAGAAAATATGTTCTAGACCAACAAATTGCATGGATTAAGAGGTTACACTTGGGTGAATATTCCTACAAGACCTCACACCACAAATTCATTGGAATGACACCTTATAGGGCTATATATGGTTATGATGCACTATATTTCAATGATATATTTCTTTCAGATAGTAGATTACCAACAACAAGTAACTCGGTGGACACAATCAAGAGATATTGAAGGCACAATCAAAAAAAGACTTATGTAGATCAGGAAAGAACAAAGAGGTACTTCAAGGTGGGAGTTTTGATTTTCTTGAGATTGCAACCATATAAAAAATATTTTTATTGAGAAGAGTGGAGTTTAAAAGCTCAAACCTTGATACTATGGACCATACATAATTGTGAAGATTGGTGAAGTGGCCTACAAGGTGGAGCTTCCATAAAACAACAAGATTCATAATGTTTTTATTGTCTCATTTGAATAAATTCATTGATCAACACATTACACCCTCAGAGGATTTTCTATCCTTAGATGATGAGAGTAAGTTGATTCTAATCCCAAAAGAAGTGATAGATACTTGTGTTAAAAACTTGAGGAACAAGAGCATCATAGAGTATCTAGTTAGGTGGAAAAACCTACTAGTTGAAGATGGCACATGGGAAGGGCCTAAGATTCTCAAGCATTCTAATTTACATTTCTTGAGGACAAGTAATCTTGAGGAGGGGGGAATTTTAATATACCTTTTTCAAAGACTAGATAAAAGACTACATGTCTAGGGTGATGTCAAAGTTTGAGAATCAAAGTTGATGTTTGACCCATGCCTAGGAGTTGTTGGAGGTTAAGATTCAAGATTGTTACTTGATGCATGCTAGAGATCTTTTGGAGATTGAGGGTCAAAGATACTACTTGGCGCATACCAAAGTGTTGTCAAATATCGCAGATCAAGTTTTCTTTATGACGCATGCCAAAGTGTTGTCAAAGATCAAGGATTAGGGTTGTTTCTTGACACATTCCAGAGAGTGATTGGAGATCAAGCCTTGGGGATATCACCTGAAATGTGCTAAAGAAAAATGATAGAACGAAATCAATGACACAATAGGGATTGGGGGTCAAATCTACCGCCTAACACATGCCAAGTTAGAAGGAAGAATAAACATGCCTCCAATGATAAAATCATAAGGATTATAAGGCCGACCTATGATGTAGGGTGTAGAATTTAAATTTGGGCCTCGATACCATTTTGGGTCTTGATTGAATAGTTTGATCTTTTGGGTGGGTAGGATATAATACTAGGAAAACATTTCAATTGTCATCATTTATTTCATGTCATCGTATCTTCTGGGTACTATGTGTTCAAGTAAAATTTCTTGGATGAAAACCCATAGGAGGATATGATCAGTGGACACAAATACTTTAGTTTTTTGAGAGGATTCTCACTTAAGGAGTGCATTGGAGTTTTGAGTATTTGAAAGAAATTTGTGTGAGTCAATGTGAGCACTATTGGTTAATGTTGTGTTTTTTGTGTAACATGATTATCATAATAGTCCCTTTGTTGTACGGATCAGATCATGATAATATAAGTTACTGTTGAAGTTTGAATCATTTGTGCAAGTTTATTTGTGGTGTTCAAGTAATTAATGTTGTTTAGATATAGTTTGGTGAAGATTGTTTTCATGTTCATTGGTGAATATTCTTGTTTGTGTTCCAAACTGTTGTTTTCATTGAAAATTTTGGGAAGCAACATTACACATACTTAAATTTATTTTTTGAGACAAAAATTTGAAGTTTTTAGCAAGTTAAAATATTCAATTATATTTTAAAAACACATGGATCAATAAATAAATATATTAAGATCAAATAATGAGAGAATATTGTTCTATAATTTGATGACTTTTGTAGACAAGTATTGTGGGATAGAAAATAAATAATGTATATTCTACAAAAAATTAAGCACCGCAAAGAGGGTGAAAAGGATATTAATGGACATAGCTAGAGTACCCTCAACGGTAGTTCTCGAGAAAATATGGAAATAAAAAAGCATGCCCTGTTTGTCATACCTATCTCTTATTTGGATAAAAATGAAGATATTACAATGTGGTCTATCAATGATACAAAATTTTATGCAAGAAGAAAACTCTCATTAAAAGTCCATTTCCTCAATTTCTTGATTTATTTGTTATTGATGACGAAACAAATTTTTTTATTGATTAAAATTGGACTTAGTATTCATGATTTTCTATTAAAAATTTTTAAAAAAAAATCATACATGAACTACACAATGTTGAATCATAAGCCCATCAATATTTAAGAGAAATATATATATATATATATATATATATATATATACCTTTGTGATGTTCATTTATATGGATGATTTTTTGAATGAATGTAATAAGAAACATAGTTATAATTTCAATATGTTTGATAATTTGCATGATGATACTATGAGTTCTTAGAAATTCTATCCTCTAAAGAGCTAGCCACTCAAAATGAGAGGAAGAACGACAATTTATAGATAAATTTTTTAATTTATGTTGTTCTTGTATTTTTTGCGTTTCTATTAAAGTAATTGTTTTTAGTAAATAAAATAACTCATTAAGTTTGTACCTACAAGATAATTCAATATGTATCATCCATTTTTATTTATATTATCGTATGCATTATTTAGTATATTTGTAGTGTGTTAAAGCATTGTATTTTGTAAAAAAATAAATCAATGAGAAATTCTACTTTAGGAAGTTCATGCATTGAAAATGCCTTGAGAATTTACTACTATAGGTTTTTTCCTCAAATCACTCAAGTATTTTAAAACTTTATTTCAATTTTGTAAAAAAATTGAGTATTTTTAATAGTTTAGATTGTATTCCCCTATAAGCATTCATTTTATTGTGTAGCATTAAAAAAAATCACTAGAAAGAGATATTTGATTGCCTATTGCATACAATCATTGAATACCACCTATGTGCAGGTGAATTTATAGTCTAAAAATGCAAAATAAGAAGAAATGCAAACAAGAAAAACACAAACAACACCTCAACGATTAGCCTAGTTGAACTTGAACAAATAAAAGATGAGAAATCAAGTGTTTTTACCTTGCCCAAGTTGATGTAGTGGTTGGCCCTTTGATTTGTTTATGTGTGTGCTCCTTTCTTGATAGAATGGCTCTAAATGATGCTCAAGCCGATGAGAATGCAATGGTGGTGTTAGCTAGTGGATTAGAGGCAATATGAAGCTTGAAAATGGCTGCAACAATGGTGGCTTGAAGGCTTGAATGCAAGTGCTCTCAAATTTACTAAGTGTGTGAATGTCAAATGAAGCAATTTTCATTGCTTTTAGGGAAAAGCCTCCAAAATAATGGAGGGTTGAGATTAAACCTAGGGCAAGAGATCAAGGGTTGAAATGTCTTGAGACATCTCAACTCATCTCATGAGGACATGTGGATGGGGATGTGGAGAGGAGATGATGAAGTGGCAATGAGGAGGCAGCCACATGGAGGTACTTGCATGTACCTTGGGAATGGGAAAGATCTCCCCATAAAGGAGTTTCTTGTCCATTTGTACAATGAGAGGACAAGAAAGGAATTAAAAATTTCTCAGAAATCCTCATGGGATTGAAAAAGGAATAAAAAATTCCTTATGGAGGGATGTGAGAAATTAAAAATTCTTCAAAATGTATAGGAAGAATAAATTGGAATTTAAAATTGCAAAGGGGATGGGGATGAATTCTCCAAAAGGAGAAAATTATTAATAAGGTTGACTAAGTGTAGATGCCATAAATGGCATGGGGATTAGGTTAGGTCTAATCATTGATTTAGGTTGTGCAAATGAGGGATTAGGTGGACTAAGCCTGATTAGTGAACCACTTGCATTTTATGGAGGATGTGACCCTAATCATGATTAGGAATGTGCACACCTTAATTTGAGATTAAGTGGGTTAATCAAGATTAAGGAAAGTGTAGGAGGATGGGACAAGGAGAGAGAAAATGGATAAATTAAAATTTCATTTTAATTCATTTGGAATAAAGTGACTAAATTAAATAAATTGGACTATTTATTTAATTTAGAGAGGAAAAGGGGAAAAGGAATTTAATTAATTAATTAAACGCCTTAGGGACATTAGGAAAAAAGATGAATATTAACCAAATAATAAATTATTTGATTAATACGACTTATGGACACGAGATAGAAGAATATAAGGGAGAATTTTACCATATGAGGGTGGTAAAATTCAAGTGTCTACATTTTTCCCCTCTTCAAAATATCATTAGAATAATGGTGTTCTGAAGAAAAATAAAGTGTAGATGAATTGATAGAAGAATAGAACTCTGGTAGATGCCCTAGGATCACAAGGAAATGGATAAGGAGGAGAAAAGCAGAGAGATATGATGGAGTATGCCCCCTCAAGAGGGCAGATGGGGAGGAAAAGGGGCCCCAAGTGACTTCTTGATATGAAGAAATGGAGGGTACCATGAAATAGAGGACGAAAAACCATGAAGAATGGCTTTTGAATGAAGGAAAATAGACAAACGGGGTGCAAATGGTATCCCATGGAAGAATTAAGGAAAAAGGGTTAAAAAATGTTAAAAAAGGTTTAAAATACCCCAAAATTAGCAAGGCTAATTAGGGTAAAAAAACTAAAGCCTATAAATAGTAAATTTGAAAAGTTACTATTCACTTGGTTTTCATTGTGCATATGTGGCGGAGAGCGATTGAGTGAGAAAGCGAGAGAGCTGACTAGATGATTGAGCGAGATGGTAGAGAACGATATCATTCACTGAGTAGGCACCGTTCAGGACTCCTACCACTGACACACCGTGTCCCAATAGGTAGGCTAAAAAACCTAACTTTGTGATTTGAATTTTCAAATTCACATGTGTTTTTATGCTTTCCACGGATCAACGGTACATAGGGTAGGATGAAATGGGGGCACCATGGAAGGGCGGGTTCACCCTTCTAGCAAAGTGCATTCACCTCTATAGTCCAAAAGGTGAATGTGTGGCACATGATGGGTGAATGCGCATCTGCAGGGGCAGATGCATGGGTATACAGGCGATTGAAAAATTTCCCAAAAAGGGAATAGGAAAAAATGTTATGCTTCAAGGGCATATGCATGACTGGAGGGGCGATTGCAAGATCACCCCTCAAGGAAAAGGTGAGTGTGCACTCACCCAATGGGAGGGAAAATGGGAAGAGGTGAATGCGAGTTCGCCCATCTGTGGGAAGGGTGGAAGTGCATTCACCCAAAGGGGAAATAGGAAAAAGTGAAATCACCTAAGGGGGGAAAGGGTTTACAAGGGCAAATGTAAATTCACCCTTGGGGGAAATGGGAAAACCCAGTCCCAAGGAAGAAAAAGGGCAACCCCACCAATCCAATAGGGAAATTTGCCAAGGCGATAAGCACAAGGGTCAATGTGCTAAGCCGATGGGCTAACACATAGGAAAGAAGGGATGGGTGAACTCACACTTGACAAGGGTGAATGCACGGGAAAGAAGGAATGGGCGAATTCACACTACACAGAGGCGAATTCACTGAATTGAGATAGAAAGAAAATTAAAGGCTAGAAGAAAATGGTAAGAGAAAAGCTAACAGATGACTTGGGTGGATGCATAGCATAGAAACTCTATGAATACGGGAGAGACACTCAATACCGAGGGGTTCACTCCAGATGATCATGAGACATTAGACCAGGCGGGACTGCTGCACATGGTGGCATTCCCAATGATTTGAGCACACCAAATGTTGTTAACTGCACTGATAGAGAGGTGGAGCTCAAAGACATGCACTTTCCTCCTCCCAACTAGGAAGATGACAGTGACACTTGAGGACGTTTGGAGGATTCTATGGCTACCGATTAGGTGTCACTTAGTGAGTGGAGGGGCTAGACTTCCATTGGACCGAAGCTTGAGGGTCATTTTTGGGACTGCTGACCTTCTCTACTGAGGGAAGGAGTTGGATATTGATGCATGTATTCAGACTACATATCCAATGCCATTATTTTTGTGCATATTGATTTAGGTTGTACAATATATAGTAAAGTGGCGATGTAGAGTGTTTGTATGGGTACCCTGCATGCTGGCACAATTACACATGGATATGCATGTAGTTTGCTACCAGGGAGCTGTCAACATCACCCATTTCAACCTACTACAGGTGTAGGAATGGGAGCACATTAGGATCACCACACCAGATATCTTGATGCCCCATCAATAGGTAGAGGGAATATTAGTAGAATTTGATTATGTCGGGATGCCACGTTACTCACAGGTATCGATCTTGGAGCACTAGAGGTAGATTTTTTATGATTTGACTATAGATTAGATAGTGTGGCAGTTATATGTGGATCGAGATTTCAGAGACTGGAGAGAAAATGACCAGCTATATAGGACCTATATGTTCACACGCTATTATGTTATTGGTCGAGATCCCTTCATTATTGAGCTATACATACTAGATTGGGTTTCTAGGTAGTTTAGGATCTGGTAGGACATCCCTGTGCTAGAGGTGAGATTCAAATGAATCACTCAGGAGACAGGATGGGGTCAGACAATGTTAGTCGACAGGGCGAGGCAGGAGTGGGATCAATTAGGGGAGGCGAGATGGGGATGGATGGGAGGAACATATGACCCTAGAGTCACTGAAATCTATTTAACATGGTGGCAGGGATGAATGTCAGTGAAGATCATGTTGATTCAACCTATTGAGCCAGCAGTGGGATTGGGAGATGAGGTGCAGGAGAAGTCCTAGAGGAGGTAGATAGTGGATGGGTAGGTGGGAGGGGAGAAAGCAAAGCAAGATGAGGGAAGGGTGGATATGGATGTGGATGTGTTGGAGGTAGCAGAGAGGACATTAGTGGTGTATCAAGCACCACCCGTGGAGGACCCAACCATGAGACTAGTAGGTGTGTAGGAATGCATTAACATTTTACAGCATAGGTTGAGGTAGTCTGATGTAGAAAGGGAGAGATTTTAGGTGGAGGTGGATAGACTATGGGGAGGAGAGGGGGGAGCAAAGGACAGAGCAGCAATGGATAGTGATGGGATGCACCAAGAGGTAGAAAGGCTACAAGGCCTATTGGAGGCCACCCAAGAGGAGTGGGATGAGGCGTTGGGGCTAGTGGAGTGGGCAAGGAAGCAACTGGAGAGAGCCTAGAGCCTATTTAAGATGGTGCAAAGGGATAGGGATGACATAATGAGGCGAACCCAGTAGGGAGAGGCACAGGTGAAAAGTCTGTAGGGAGAGAGATGAGGCAGTGGGGAGATCAGGGAAGGCAGAGGCACATGTCACTAGCATGAGATTAGTGCAGGATTCCTAGGATATGGAGAGGAGGAGGCTGCTATAGTAGCAGGATAGATATATATTAGAGAGAGACCAGACACAAGCACAAGCAACTAAACTAGATGGAGGTTGAGTACTAGATGGATGCAAACTATATTGTTGTGCCCAACCTAGCACAAAGGGTCCCTCCATACATATGGGTAGCCCCATAGAGGCCTACACCCTCCCACACAGACCAAGGGCTACAATGACTATAGGGAGATACCATCACGTGACAGGGGGCCCAGGGAAGATTCACCCTAGAGGTTAGATGCAGGAAACAATGGCTAGGGGGGACAGGGGGAAATTTCATAGATATAGGGTCCTAGTTTGAATAGATGCCCCAATGGACAATGTATAGAGATGCATAGATGAGATTCATATTATTTGATACAGATTCTTTATACATATTTTTTTTCCAAGAGATCAGATCAATTATTCTTTTATTCTTTCTGATTCAAGACACCATGATGTGTTAGATGTACCCATATGTATTTGTATATTATGACTCCTCTATACATGTATTTTATTATGTGGACACTATATGGACTATGGATATGGACTACATGATGGACATTATGGAATTTTATTATCGACCTTATGGACATTATATTTCTATATATATATATGATATGATATGGTGGATTACGATTGTTATGTATGATGTGTATGTTATGATTTGATATTTATGATGCATGTATGTATGATTATGATGGATGTATAGGGTTAAGATGATGGTAAATGTATTTATGACATTATGTATGATATGGATGATATGGATTATTCCTAACAATTTTTTATGCAGGATGTGATGGTTTATGGTTTATGATGATTTGTGATATGGATGTAATAATGGTTTGGTGGTGGCAATGTGATATACATATGCATATGGACTATGTTATTATGACATGGTATTATGATATTATGTATTATGTATGACATGTTTATTATGGATGGCTTTGTAATGTTTAATTATGAATGCATGATATGACATGAATGTGGGATGTGATATGCATAATATTATGGATGGACTATATGAATGCAATGTGATGGAATAGATGCTTATACTAAAAAACCTATATTAATATAAACAACTTAAAATGATAGTGGAATGCACATGCAATGGATTAAGATGCTTAGAATAACAAATCTATATTAGTCTAAACAACTTAAAATGATATGATAATGCAAATGCAATGGATTAAGATGTTTAGAATAAGAAATATATATTAATCTAATTAACTTAAAATGATATGATAATACAAATGCAACCAGATTCAGATGCTTAGAATAACAAATCTATATTAATCTAAAAAAATTAAAATTATATGATAATGACGATGCAAAATGAGATGATAATGAAACTTGATGGAACGATAATGAAATAGATAATATAATGGGATGAAATGATAATGAAATAGATAAATGCAATGGATAATGAAATGATTATGAAAGATAACGAAATTGTTAATGCAACCTAATGGAATGAAAATGAAATGGACAATGAAATTAATAAATACAATGGATAATGAAATGAATAAATGCAATGGATAATGAAATGATTAAATGCAATGGATAGTGAAATTATTAAATGCAATGGATAATGAAACCTAATGAAATGAACCCAAGTGATGATGGAAATGCAAAGTGACATGAATAATGATGAATGATATAGTGCACCTATCAAAAATTGTAGGGACCCTGATAGGAAGAATAGGTGGGGGGAATAACATTTGCACAACCAAAAATAAATAACCATAGCCTAGGGAAAATAGATTGGGATAAGCACAATGCAATGGGAGAATGAATGAAATGCATTCTAATTCCATTCTATCATATTAGGAGCACTGAATTTTACTATAGCATAGGACACAATGCACCATAGTATGAAGAACCCAAAAATATTAGTGTCTAATGCATAGGACTAACACAAAAAACAAGAAGGTTATCCCAACACCCCAAAGTCACAAGGGATTTTGTAAGGCCTGATGCTAGAATAACCACAAGAACAAAGGATGCCCCAGTGTAACACAAGACAACAAGGATCTTGGTACCCGTACTATGCAAGACACCTAGGAAGACAAGATCATGCAAAAAATCAAGATATGCCCCTATGTCCACTAGTCAAAGCACACCATGATATGATGGATCGTGGCAACCTTGAGTAGGTATAATATGAAGCTAAAATGATAAACAAAATTCAAAAGCACCAAAATATCACAATAAATTTCAAATATCCTTTTCCATAGGACCAATAGGTGGATGGGATTGATGCAGTCTATTTTGAGGAAGGATACATCTTGTTAAGACCAAAGATGGAGGTATATTGTTTGGTCAACATGACTCAGGATACTCAAAACAAATTGACCTTAATAGTAACAATGGATTTTTCTATTAGGAACCAATTGAATAAGGACACACTTGATGACATGACACGACACCAAGACACACCCTAAGGATAGACCTAGAGTCTCGAGGGCTAATAAAAACATTAGCCTTGCCTACGTGAAAGCATAGAGACCTCATATTTCAATAAAATATTGATGACCAACAATGGATAAAGTGGAAAGAGGATGATGAAGACTCAAATGGATGGAAAAAGCTAGGACCATATGGAAAAATGATGGGAACTAACACAAAAGGACAAACCAAAGCCTCGGGGCTCATCAGAGATGGCCTTGCCTAAGTGAAAGCACAGAGGCAACGTAGTTCGAAAAAAGGACTAAAGATGATATGAAACCTAATGATAAGAGACACAATGGAGGATCCTATATGAGGATGTGAGACTAATGATACGACACCATATACAAACAATGAAAAGCTTAGTATTTAGGATAGCAAATCTAAACCATCTAATGCTCAAACAAAATATACCAAGTGGCGGATGATAGGAGGTCGATGGAGCATGGATGTAATAGGATGCTAGGATATGATATGTGGATAAGATGGATGGAGACACAAGCATATAGGAAAGTGGGATGTAAGGTAGATAATTATTAAGCCCTATACGAATGGCACCTGTTGCCAGGTTTTCACCACTTGTACTTATTAAAGGCATTTCCAAGGGTGGTTTTCATCATAGGACGATTTATTTCTCTTTACTATTTTTGGATATTTTTTACTTTTTTTTTTTTGTATTTTTCTAGTTTTTAACTTTTTTTTGGTATTTTTCAGGTGGGGTAACCTAGCTAACTTAGGTGTAAAACAGTTTTAGATGCATGATGTTGATGGGTTCCTCCAAGGGTTCCCCCTCAGATGTGGAAAGCCTATATGCCCTAGAACCATATTTTGTGGTGATGACATATGGACCCAACCAATTAGCTTCAAACTTTCCTTTCTTCTCTCGATCATGTTGGGTGTGTTGATTCTCCTTGATGACTAGATCACCAACCTAAAATTGATGAGGATAAACCTTCTTATTATATGTCCTTCTAAGCTAATGTTGATAATCCTAAAGATGATTTTAATCCTTAAAATGATTCTCATCAAGGAGCTCTAGCTCAACCATGCAACACAAGATTCTTCATCACTGATCAAATTCTTCAGAGAGATGCAAAGTGATGGGATCTCAACCTCTATTAGAAAAATGGCATCAACACCATAGACAAGGGAATATGGAGTTGAACCAGTAGGGGTGTGGATGGATGTTTGGTAAGCCCAAAGGGTAGGATTAAGGTGGAGGTGTCAATCATGACCAGTATTATTGACAACCTTCTTAACAATTTTGATGAAAGTTTTGTTAGTAGCCTCAACTTTTCCATTACCTTGAAGGTAATAGGGTGTTGACCAATGATGTTGAATGTGGTATGTTTCACATAGGTGTCACATATACTAGTTTTTGAAAGGCTTTCCATTGTCAGTAATGATGGTGGCATGGATACCAAATCTGTAGAGAATATGGTAAAGGATTAATTTGGATATTTGGATGCCAGTGATTTGGGAAGTGGAATTTCTTCCACCCATTTAGTGAAATAATCATTGGTTGTGATTATGAAGGTATGGACATCAAATGATGGAGGATAGATCTTTCCAATCAAGTCGAGACCCCACTGTGAAAAAGACCATGTTGTAGTGATAGGTTGTAGGTCCTATGTGGGAGCATGGATTAGGTCCACATGTTGCTGACATGGTACACATTTTTTGATAAACTCATAAGCATTGTATTCCATAGTTGGCCAATAATACCTCATTCTAATAAGCTTCTTTTCCAAGGCCATCCCATTAGTATGGGCCCCATAAACACCCTTATGCACTTCATTTAACACAATGTGAGATTCTGATTCACTCAAACATCGAAGAAGAGTGCCATCATACCCTCTATGATAAAGTGTATCACCTACAATTGTGTAGTGGGAAGCACATTGGATGAACGATTTACATTGGTTGCAAGTTAGATCAAGTGGGAGAATGTTGTCATGGAGGTAGGTGTAAATATCATGTTACTAGGGAGATTGGGGACCTACAGTGTTGCACGCCATTTCATTGTCTGAAATTTCATATGCTGGGATTAGTAACTGTTCCACCAAGAACTCACAATTGGTTCAATATCTAGGAATATCAATAAGGGAACCAATTGTGGCCATTGAATCAACAACCTTGTTCCATAATCTAGGGATTTGTTGAAACTAGATATGACTAAAGTACTTCTTAAAGTTATCAACCATGCGCTTATAAGGGAGAATTTTATCATCCTTAGTTTGAAACTCGTCATTGACCTACTTGATTATGAGATGAGAATATTCATAAACATGAAGATGAGTTATGTTCCATTAGATTGCAATTCTAAGACCTGTGATAAAAGCTTCATATTTGGCAATATTTTTTTGGGAATGGAAAAGCCAATATGAAGGACTTTAGGATATAGTCACCTTGTAGAGTGACAAAAAGGATACTAGCACAACCTCCATTTTGGGTATAAGAGCCATCAAAATAAAGTGTCCAGATGTCAGATTCTAAAATAGTGAAGACAGACTCATCTAGAAATTCTGCCACTAAGGGATAAGCATCTTCAAGGGGAGCATCAGCCAAATGATTTGCAATAACCTGTTCTTTAATTTCTTTGTGATCTACATACTCAATGTCAAATTCACTAAGGAGCATAACCCACTTAGCCATGCAGATTTTCAATGATGTTCTTGATAACATATATTTGAGTGGGTCAACTTTAGATATTAGTTTGATTGGATGGTTGATCATGTAATGTCGTAGCTTTTGGGAACTGAAAACAACTGCCAAAAAAGCTTTTTCCATGGGAGAATAATTGAGCTCATATCCCACAAATTTTTTGTTGATATAGTAAATGGATCTTTCTTTAGAGGACCCATCATGTTGTACTAATAATGCCCCCAGTGCAACTTCAGTAGCTGAAATATATAACAACAATGGTTTGCTTGGAATGGGGGGCATCAAGATAGGTGGATTTGCAAGATATTCTTTGATTTTATTGAATCTTTGTTGGCATGGAGGATCCCATTTGAATACGGTATCCTTGCATAAGGGATGAGTAAAAGGCTAAAAAAATTATGTAAGTTGGGTGATGAAGCACCTAATTGACTGCAATTTTCCTTGTAAGCTCCTTAATTGCTTGAAATTCCTATGCAGGGGCATTTCCATGATAGCTTTAAAATTTGTAGGATATACTTCAATACCCCTTCTAGACTTGATTAGGCCTAAAAACTTACCAGATGTGATGCTGAAGACACACTTATTAGGATTTAATCGCAGTTGATATTGTTCCAACTGATAAAAAATATGTCTCAGGACTTTAGGATGATCCTCTCTAGTTTTTGTCTTTCCCAAGAGATCATTAACATAGTCTTCCATTATAATGTGGATGAGATCATGGAAGAGAACTAGCATTGCACGTTGATATGTTTCCCCTACATTCTTAAGACCAAAGGGCATGACATTGTAGTAGAATGTACCCCAAGGAGTAGTGAATACATCTTATGCTGGTCTTCTGGTGCAATCTTAATTTGGTTATACCATGAGAATCCATCATGAGGGATATCATAGCATGTCCTACTATCAAATCTACTAACATGGCAATATTGGGAAAGGGAAAGTCATCCTTTGGACAAGATTTATTTAGGTCCCTAAAATATGTGTAGATTCTAATGCCTTCAATGATCTTGACTACAGGTACTATATTGGATATCCAATCTGAGTAGTCGATTGGCCTTATAAACCTAACTGCCAATAGTTTTTCTAGTTCAAATTTAACAAGCAGAGCCACTTACAGATGCATTTTTCAAAGTTTTTGTTTGACAAGTTTTACATCTAAACACAAATCAAGGTGGTGGAATACTAAAGCAATATCTAATCTAGGCATGTCTAAATAGGACCATGTGAAATTGACGATTCCTTCTTTTAGCAGATTGGAAATGACTGGATATTCCACTTCAAATAGAGACTTAGTCACAAGTAATTTTTGGCTCTTCTTTTGTTCCCAAGTTGATCTCTCTTGTATCTTCAATCAAGATTGAAGACCACTCAGCAAAGTGAGTCCCTATAAGGGGAAGATGAACATCCCCATCCTCTAACACCTCATCAAGGTTTTCACTAGAGGATACACCCTTTGTTTTTACTTTTGTTGAGTCAAGAAGTGCCTTAGAAAGGTTTTCACTAAGTGACCTTTTTTTGCTTTGTTTATTTTTACTTTTTTGGTTAGGGTGTTCATCCTCCCCAAAGAAGACTCCATGGTCTTTTGCTAATCACATTAAATGCACATATGCATCCTTTGAGGGAAATATATCAATTGGTGCACTTCCTCATTGGTCCCAATCAGTGAGGTCAAGGTGACAAAGTGAAAGGCTAATGGAGAAAAAAGATGTGGATTCAAAGAGGGAAGGGAGATCCAAATCATCGTAAGTATGATGGCCTCCTCTTTAGGTATGTCATCAATAAAATTGGTTTTTGAGTTAACATTATTTGAAGTACTAGTGGATGTCATGGATCCCATATGTTTCTTGTCATAGCCGAGACCTAGATGTTTAGGACATGTGGGTGTTTCAATAGGATTTATCATTCCATGTTCATCAACATCAAGCCCCCCTGATAATTATACTTTTCTACTAACTTGGAAGCATGGGGATAGACTTCTTGGAAGTATTCAAGAAGAGGAGGTGAAGGCTCGATTTCATCTCTGTAAATGCATTGGTTGTGTGAACCAAGATTCTAACACCTGCAAAACACAAGAAACAATCAACTTATTAGATTAAATGCAAGGTTAAAATCATGATTCCTCAAGAAATTCATTTGAATGTAAAAGAAGAGGAACTAAATGGAGAGTTCACAATAAACTTGAAACAAAATATCAAATCCTATTCTAAAACCAAACAAACTCTCAATCTCTTGAGGGAGTTGGTGCCAATTTGATGTGAAAATTGGCCTTTGCCCAACTCCAATGGTGTGATAAAGATTCTTGATGAAGGATGGATGCTTGTAGTGATGACTTCAATGGAGCTCCATGTTGAAAATCTACAAAAAACCTAACTATGCTTGGATGAAATGAATGAAGATTGCTATGAATTTGAGTATAGTAACTTTGCTCAAATTATGGATGGATCAAATGAAAGATGAGCTCTTCATTTATAGATGAGATTTATTAGAGAAGAGGCAAAAGGGATGAATGTGGGACTAATATTCAACAAATGAGAGGAATCCAAATGTCATCATGTGAATGGTTGAGGAATGAGCACATTTTGAAGAATGTGCAAAGAGGGGAGAGATTCAAATTCAAAATATGGCTTGAAGGATGAGGTGAAAGGTGAAGCAAATGCACATGGCTCAAGAAAAGGAAATGTAAGATATTTTAAATGCTTTGTTTGGAGGATAAGACCTTTTGGGGGGAGATTTCAAATTTGAAGAATATTCCCACTTGGATGCCTTTTTTGAATGAAAATAGATGGGTGGTTGATGTTTGATGGATTAAGATTTAGGATTTGAAATGTTTGATTTATTTAATTTAATAGATGATTTAGACTTTTAGAGATTTAAATCAAATAATATGGATTATTTAATTAAATAAAGATAGGAAGATGAAATGGCCTAGCTAATTACACAGAGACAATGATTTAATTAAATCGAGGGATTTATTTAATTAAAAGGGGAATTATGATGAATTTAATCAAATAAGGCTATTTGATTAAATGGTTAGATAAAGGGATAATTTAGGATGAAGCAATGTTAGTAGATCAGGATTGAGTGTGCGATATCAATCTATATATTTTCTATGTCTACATTTTTCCCCTCTTTGAAGCAATGTACTTGTTGCATTGGTTCAAAGAATAATCTTGCTAAGAACAAAGTTCAAAAATTCTCTAATTTTTTTAGATGCCCCATTGTTGCCTCAATGAAAAGAATTATGTGCCTGGTATATTGCACCCTCGAGAGATCAAGTGAAAAGATTCAATTTTGAGGGTCGATCTCTCGACAAAGAGGTTCAAGATTAGTTCAGCTTGAATGCTTGATGTAGATAGATTTGATGATGTAGACAATCATTAGTCATGGGTAACCTCATGTCTACTTTGATATATTACACACACTTGATCCTGATTTGTACCATGACAGTTACATTATTGATGATATAAATGAGATGATTGTGATGTTTATATGTAATTGATGATATGATGATGCATGAATGATATGGATGCACATGATTTGATATGATGATGCTTTTATGATTATGCGTATGGGTGATAGATGTGTGGTTTATGAAATTCTTAGAATAACCAATCTATATTATGCAATAATGGGGATGAATGCATGTGGTATGATTAATGCTTTCTATATGATATGATATGCATTATGCAGTATGTTGACAGTTTGTGGATGCGTGATAGATGCAATGGTGATGATTTGTGATTAACTATCATGGTACCATGTTAGCACGAAAAGAAAGAGATAGAAGAAAAGAAGAGATTCCAACAAGTCATGAGATGATGATGATGATTTTCTTACCGAGGAGTTGGGATTTTAAAAGGGACAATTACCTTATTGTTTGATAACACACCTAGATACGATGCATCAAGGTATAAAGAATCAAGATGTCGTTATACCTATTGTGATGGACTTTGACTCAAAAAACAGATAGGATTATTCTTGTTCACACTTGACATATGGAAACCTTGCTAGGATGTACCTAACAAAGCAAGTATTCGCCAAGTTATATTACAAGAATATCCAACAAGTATAGTAGAAAAAATGATAATGATCGATGCCCCATTCCTTTCTCTCTAAATCGCTTTGATTAGACATCATCGAGAGGTCATTGGAATGAACACAATAAGATAAATCAAAAGAAAAGATCAAGTACACAAACAAGTCAATGTTCTTCATACCTCTAGCCAAAGGGATTTGTTTTGATAGGATAAGAATCCAAAGTGATATCCAAAATGATGCCCATTGTCGGAATGATATATCCTAGGATATGTATTGTATAGGATGATGATGGGTTGATAAGTTGTTTGATAGGATTTTGATATAAATTTGATTGAAATGTTTGCAAATGATCAAGATTTTGATTTTGCATTTAAAAGTTTGTTGTTTCAATTTTGATTTTACATTTGAAGCTTGCATTTGCTGATTGTTGTGGTTGTTTATGTTTTTTTTGCCAAAGGATAAGTGTGATGATTGATTATTATGGGTGAAAGCGAGATGTGATGGATTGATTTTCAAATATTTGGATGTTTTTGATGTTTTGGGAATGTTTTGAGGCTGTTTTTGGTATTTTTGGGTTATTTGAATGTTTTTGGATTTTATGAGATTTTATGAATGTTTTTGGATTTTGGTGTTTTTGAATGTTTTTGTGTTTTTGTGTCTCGGGGGATGAAAAAATATTAGCCTTGCCTACATTTAAGCTCAAAGACGATGTAGTTTGGATTCCATGTTTTTGACTTTTTCTGGCTTTTATGAATGTTTTTGAATTTTTCGCATGTTTTGAATGTTTTTAGATTTTCTTGGTTTTTCAAATGTTTTTGGATTTTTTGCATGATTTTGATGATTTGGATATGGATGTGTGTGACGATATCAATGATTTTTTTTGGGATTTTGTTGAAAACCAAGCTAAGGTTGATTGATCAGATCAATGGATTTATGATGATAACATTGTTGAGGATATACAACAATGCAAGGACAGTGCTAAGAAACATGAGGATTTAGGATGGATATCCCAAGATGATGCAAGATTGATGATGATAACATTGTCGAGGATACACAACAATGCAAGGATAGTGTTAAGCAACACAAGGATTAGGATGGATATCCCAAGATGATGTGGGATTGATGATGATAACATTGTTGAGGATACATAACAATGCAAGGATAGTGTTAAGAAACACAAGGATTAGGATGGATATCCTGAGATGATGATGAATTGATTGGATTTGATTTTATCAAGATTGATGAAGCTTGGTTTGGAAAAAAATATGTTTTGGATGATTTGATGTGATGTTGAAGCACACATTATATGCGACTAATAGTGATTGTTTGGATTGATGTTTGATGAAAGATGAAGATTGATAAGGAATGTCTTCTCATCAAAATATGCCATGGGCTAGTGATTTGGTTTTTTGCTCACAAGTGGTGGACCAATTTGATTTCACATTTGTCAATGTTTAGATCACCACATGATTTGGAGGATATATATCAATATTTATTCCCGAAGCAAGATGTAAATATCTGCCCCCAGTGTCTAGCAATGTATGGAATACCATGGGTGGATGCTTAGATAGGTGTAGGGATGGAGGGATATGGATTATCTTGTGATAAGATAAGGTGTTCAGATAAAGAATGCTCATTTGGATAATGCTTCATGGCTCAGATAATGTTGGGTAAGATAGGATCAATGAAAATTACCCATGTCAAGATGTTTACCGTAAGCAAGCGTAAAGTGTGCACCAAACTTTTACCAAAATCAAGATAATTTGGAATATGGATGCAGATGGATTGGATAAATGGTTCATGGATGAAATGGATTTATTATGGATGATATAGATAGAATGTTGGATTTATTATGGATGGGATAAGATGCTTTCACTTGAACTAGCGCACATAGATGCTCGATTCTACACATGATGCCTATTTGCCAAGTTTTCATTATGGTACCTGCCCAAAGCGCCACCGAAGTAGTTTTCACTAGAGGACGATTTTTTTCTTTATTGTTTTAAATCCTTTTTTCTATTTTTTTTTGGATTTTTGATATTTTTTGATTTTTTGGTTTTTTTGGTTATTCTAAAGATTCATGCTAACCCACCTAGTGGTGTCAATGTAGATGCTTCTATCATAATGTGCCATTGGTATCCTTCCTGAAGAATTTTCTTTGCTAAGATACATGCACTTGAATGCAACTTTTGGGATTCCTGATCTGCTTTGTCGATACCAAAGTTAACTTTAAATTTGTGCGCACATCGCGATAGAGTGCCTTCTGAATCCTTATGATGAAGGGTCATTTCCAATACATGGTCAATGTAAGAATCAGATATCATGCGTGGAGGCATGGATGAAGTGTGTTTAGAAATAAACAATGGATTGGTTGATAGTTTGGAACCTTTGACTCTCCAAACTTGGGAAGATGAGCAATGACGGGTGGATACAGAAGAGTGCATGGAATTAGGACCGACTACTTGATACACTTTGTATGTGGCTTGAAAAGCCCATTTTTTCTTTTTCGGACATCTTTGATGGATACTTTTCTCTTTTTTATTTTTCCCCATAGTTTCTTTGATTGATGGAGTTTGATAGGGATGATCTTTCTTTGTATTCTTTGGTATCCATGTGTATTTGATTTGTCCATTATGCTTCTCAGCTTCTTTTTCTTTGATAATGTTCTTCATACTTTGATTCAAATCTTTCTTTTGAATTTGGTCCCAATTCATGGATGGGGTGATGGGTGGAAGAAGATTCATGATGTGACTGGTTGTAGTATTGGCATTGGTTTCATCATAAGGATTCTTTGTGCTCCCTATGTTGACGTTTGCTTGAGATGAATTTTCCCCTAGTATGGTGGTAGTAGTGCCTTCATGCTTTGATTCTACCTATTCCAAGAGCTCTTGTTTAGAATGCATTCTCTGATAAATGACCATTGTAGATGATGTTATTGGAATTTTCTACTCTATTGACTTCGAAATATCCTGTTCTATCTGACCTATTTCCTTGAGTGGATGTTGTTGGCTATCTTCATACATGATGTCCTCAGTTTGAATTTGGGATATGTCTAATCCTAATGTTTTCAACTCAATAACCTTCTTTTTTTGTGTAATAATGGCAAGAGTAAAAGAATCTTGTTTTGAATGAAGATCATCTATGTGTCCATCCATAGAAAGAATCTCATGGGTAGATGGAGGAGTATGTGCATCTTGTATAGATAGGAGAGTGTCCATTAGATCATTGTAATATCTTGGAGATATGTATTCTTGATCTTGAATGATTTCATAATTGCTTTCAACATGCTTTGGATCAAGTTCTTGACATGGGTCAATTTCAAAGAATGGATTACTTATAAAGGGTTCTTGGATGGGAAGTGGCTTAATATCTTCTTGATCTTTGAGTGCGTTTGGATCAAGTGTTGAGTTGAAGATTCCTTCGATATCAGAAATCATGAGGTCGAAGGATGTCAATATGTCTTGGAAAGGACCATTGCTAGACTTTAGTGAGAGATATTGATCATGCTTTAGAATAAATTTTTGAGATATGTCCTCTAACTCATTAGGTGATGTAGAGACATTTTCAACATGATCATTGGTCAATGGATCATAGATTATAGGATCAAATAATGTTAACACTCCTTGAAATAGATCATTGTCAGATATTGTTGAGGGATTCTTATCATGATCAAAAATTGACTCTTCATGTATGTTGATTTGATCTTCGGATGAGGTAGAAACATCTTCCATGTGTTCATCGATGGATAGGTCTTGATCATGTGATCGTTGACTTGGATCGATACATGGAGTCGTTAACATTTTTTTGGGATTTTGAACAAAATTTTCTTGTTGGGCTTGGTATTGGGCTTGAGCAACTTGTGTAGCTTGCTGAACAACTAGTTGTGCAACTTGTCGGTTTTGGTTTTGTTGGAGTGCCTTTTGATAAGCAGCCTACTGAGCGGCTTGTAACACAATGTTGTAGTGGATTGATGTGTCTAGTTTGGGTGGTGGTGGTGGCGGAGGTGGTTTTGGAATAGTGCTTTTTGTGGTGATAAGAGGTGTCATCATATTGATGATTGGTATTTGAGTGGTGGATGGTGTAATTGATGTGATTGGTCCTTGAGAGACCATGTTTTGAGATATTATGGGGGTGGTTGATGATATTGTGATTGCTTGTGCATTTGTCATCTGTTGTTGCGATGTCGACGACAAGTTCTGAAAGTTTGGTGTGATGTTTTGATTAATGTTTGGGATGTTGGTTTGATTTATACTTGGTAAAGGGGGAAGCCCTAAGCCAAGGAGTGGTGTGGGTGATTATGGAAATGGTGGTTTTGGAATCGTGTTGGATGTAATGACAAGTCGTTGAGATACGTTTGGAGTGATCGTGAGGGTTTGAGATATGATGGGTGTGATAGGGGTGGTTGGAGTGATTGAGGTGATAGGAATGGTCAGAATGACCGAGGTGACAGATCCTTGGGAGACCATATTTTGATTTGTCAAGATTGATGTTGTCATTTGATTAGATACCATCTATTGGTGCGATGTCGATGGTATATTCAAAGGATTTGATGTGATGAATTGATTGGTGTTAGGTGGATTGATTTGGCAGGAGTGATTGGTGCTAGGTAAAGGGGGAAGCCCTAAACCAAGGAATGATGTTGATATGGGTAATAGTGGTGGAGATGTCTCTTGGCGCAATGACTCAACTATTTTGGTAAGTGTAGCAATTTAATCTCGCCAAATTTGATCTTGATTTCAATCTTGACTCCCTTGATACAGTTGATTTGGTTTTTGTTCAAGCAGATTTGGGATGCATACTTGTGGTTTTTTAATGGGATCATGGAAAAATTGATTTTCGACAATGTTCTGATTTGGGATGATGTTCAAATTTGGCATGATAGGTTGAAATTGAACATTGTTGGTGTTGGGAATCATTGCCTTGATTTAGGTAACTTTGATTTGCATGGTGCTACCTTGACTTGGATTAATACATGGAGTTGTTAACATATTGTTTGGACTTTGAACAACATTTGTATGATTCGCAAACATATTTATCCCAAAGTTTTCCAAGTGTGGATTCATGTTTGGTAATCTTGTACTTGGTATATTCACTTTTGGCATGTATGGATTTGGTGGGATAATGTTGTTTTGTTGAAGACTCATGCATTGAGTATTTGGTTGATAGATTTGTAATGTTGGACTTGGATTTAAATCTACCATCAGAAAAGGTATTCCAAGATTTAGATTGGGTAGACTCACATTTGTTGTACCATTGAGGTTTGTAGGAGATAATGATCCAATGTATGGATTGTATAAATGTGAGTTTTGAAAATCAATCGGCAGTGTAAGGCTTTGATAGTTTGGTTGACTTGGATTACTCATGATATATGGATCAAGTTTATATTCCATTTTCCTCTTGTGTTTTGACCTTGTTGTAAAAGTGACCTCTAAGGTGTTTAGGACCAATGATGAGATGAAGGATGAAAATGGGTGAATGATATGAGTGTTGATTTTTCTTAGGAACTTTGGATCAATGCTAGACTTTAGGATTTGATTTTGATTGGATAATTAACTTGTAAACCCTAAGATGTTGGATGTGGTCTTTAGGATAAACTTGTTCAAAGGTGTGTTCATTTAACTAGAGGTATGAGAAAGGATGCATTCCCATACTCCTAATTAAACAAGGTGATTTTGATTTGGTTTAAGGATGTACCCAAGTCTAGATAATGATTTTTCCAAAGCTCTAAAGTTTCTTGTGGGATGGGATGATAAATGTTTGAAATGGATGAAGTGTTTGATTTTGATCCTAAATGAACCTAAGAAGGACTTGTTTACAAGGCCAAGGTTTTGAAGAACATGCTTTTCCCTTCAAACCAAAAGATCAATGTTTGCTCAAAAGACCATAAGACAAAAGATGCACAATCACATGTGTGGGGTTCAATTGATTTCATCTTGATTAGTGAATTGTTTTTCACCACAAAACACTTTCTTGATTATATTTTCAAACTAAATGTCCAATGTCCTAACTTCTTTTCATCCCACAAAGTGCTATGTGGAATTCAAGGAAATCAAGGCAATGGTTACCTAATGTTTACCTTGGTAGAAGCAAACTAAGATGTAAACCCAATTACTTAGAAACCTCTAAGGACATAATCCCAAAGCTAAGCAATAGTTCTTGAGTTTTGTCAAAGGTATTTTCTCTAACTAAGGGGTTTGAAATTTTAATGATGATGTTAAGTGTTTGTTTCCAAATTTTTTCGAACAAGCAAAGTGTTTTGACTCATAAGAAATATAACATCCTAGCTCAATTGGTATGTTTTTCTTGGTGGGCTTGCCTCATGCCCTTCGTAGTAGAAGAGATGGTTTTACATGCAACCAAGGAAAGAGTATAAAGGTATGTTAAGAATGAAGTCTTAACCTCTATACTTTAACCAAGATCAAACATGGAAAGTAACTTCTTGGAATCTAAGTTCCAATGCACCACTTTGATAAACTCGTTGGATGGACTAGTTGGTTACTACAAACAAGGGTTTTAGTTCAAAATTTCTGTTTGTGGATATTGACCCATACGGCGAGATTCCCTTTTCAGATCTATCTCGTCAGAGTCAACCGCGTGATACTAGCGTTTACTCCAGTACCCACATTTATATCTCAACTGGAAATACTCTCGGGTTCAAAGTGTTACCGATTGAGTCGTTCCCTTGGGTGAGTACTTTTCCTCCAAGGCAGACCTCTAAGATAGACAAAAGCGAGCAAACATATTCATAGTTCGATCAAACTTTGTTTAGAAACAAAGGGAGAACATATGCAATAGGTTTACTCACACTCGCAAAGTGTTTTGTTCAATTTTAAACCCAAAATGAAGTGTGGAGGTGATTACTTTATCTCAACCTAAGATCACAAAAAATGCCTTTTGATTCTCAAGATCGCTATAAAGTGCTAGAGAAGTGCATACATCCTTTTTTATGATGTTAGTTTAAGTAAGCAATCACAAAAACAAAGTTGCACATGTTCATTTTAACCTTTCAAAGCAATTGTGAGTTAAAAATACCAAAGCAAGTGTGACAATTTGCCTTGTTCAATTTTTAATCCCAAAACAAACTTTAGTAAATTTGAGTCCTAATGTTCTTTTTAAGCTTTTTGTAGAAAAAATTGAAATGTTCTTTTTAGAGCTCAAAATAAATTTAGTAGGTCCTAAAAACTTGAAAGATAGCAAATCCTTAGAAGAGGAACTATAATTTCTTCCCAAAGTGTTTAAAAACACTTGTTATAATGATGTGATAATGTTTTTTCTTTGACTTCCATGCTCCCTTATCCTTAAAAACCTACAATACAAGCTCCAAATGTTAAATGAAATCAAGAAACAAGAAGATATGAGGGTTAGATAGATGATTGAGCATAAAAACCCTAAAAGTTAGACCAAGTTTCATTATGATTTGACATTAAATGAAAATTTGAAAATTTTTACTCTATAAAAATTAATAATAACCTACACCATTGGATAAATTATGAAATTATACCCCATTTCAAAAAAAAAGCTTCGAAAAAGACCAAAAAATGACCAAGATATGGCAATTTTAAGTTTGAATGAAAAAGTAAGAAATTCCAGCAGTTCTGTCTGTGATGGCGGCTCTGTTTGATTTTGTAGTGGCGCTATATGGTGACGCTGAAGACTCAGTGGTGTAGTTTGAATTTTTGAGTGGTTATGTATGGCAACGCTGGACTGTGAGTGATTATGTTTGCTGTAAAAACCAAAAACATCAAAAACCACAGAAATTTCTCAAAAAACATGATTTGATCTTCCGGTAGGCCCTCCTTCTAGCACCAAAATGTGAACCAAGATTCTAACACTTGAAAAACACAAGAAACAATCAACTTATTAGATTAAATGCAAGGTTAAAATCATGATTCCTCAAGAAATTCATTTGAATGTAAAAGAAGAGGAACTAAATGGAGAGTTCACAATAAACTTGAAACAAAATATCAAATCCTATTCTAAAACCAAACAAACTCTCAATCTCTTGAGGGAGTTGGTGCCAGTTTGATGTGAAAATTGGCCTTTGCCCAACTCCAATGGTGTGATAAAGATTCTTGATGAAGGATGGATGCTTGTAGTGATGACTTCAATGGAGCTCCATGTTGAAATAACCTCTGCAAAGGTAGTGATGTAATGGAGATGCAAGTTATGGGCCAAATCAGGATGGGAGTTCGTCACAAACACTAGTACAAAAATAGAAATAAATGACTAAAAAAGATACTAAAAATTGGTCATGTGATTAGTAGTTTGGTCACGCGACCATTAGTAGTTTATTGCCAGTCATTTATAACATGACCAAATTCATGACTAAACTATTTTTAGTCATTTATTGGTTTTTTTGATTGATCAATTTGGTGGTATATTTAGTTGTTAATTTAGTCATTGATTGTTGTTAACTGATCATTTATTTAGTTATGATAGTTGCTTATTTATTCATGGTAGTCATTTATTTAGTCATGATAGTTGCTTATTTATTCATGGTAGTCATTTATTTAGTCATGATAGTTGCTTATTTATTCATGGTAGTTGTTAATTTAGTCATGGTAGTCATTTATTTTAGTCATGGTAGTCATTTATTTAGTCATTGTAGTCATTTATTTAGTCATGATAGTCATTTATTTTAGTCATGATAGTCATTTATTTAGTCATGATAGTCATTTATTTAATCATGGTTTAGTCATTTATTTGGTTTAGTCATTTATAAATCAAATCTAACTTAATTAGTCCTCACAAATTTATGCATATAATTTCAAGTATCATGGATATTCAATGCTGAGAGAAGCACCATGAAATGAAGATTAAAATGCTTGAACAAATATGATTGATCAGACACAACAAGAGGAGCCACAACATAATATTTATGAGTGGAGAAAAAACCACTCTCAAAATTTACTTCATTAAGCCTCATTGGAAAATCAAAACCTCTTACATTCAATGTCTTAGTGATAACTAAGATTTACAAAAACTCGGTGACAACTGAGATTTACAAAAATATAATAAACTTTGTTAAAAACTGAGATTTACAAAAAAACTCAGTGATAATAAAGATTTACAAAAATATAATGAAATTTGTAAAAATTCCAAGCATCATAGAGCAGGCATTCATATATTGTAATGCTAGTTTTCCACAGCCTCCTCCTCTACCATGACCACCCCTACAAAACAACATAATGGAGAACATGATGAAATACACTAAAAATGGATGGTACTTCTTTAAGAATTTATTTCAATGTTGAAATACAGGAAAGAGATCACAATAGTTGTAAAAATATAAACAAATATGTCCTTACAAAGCCTCTTGAAGACTTTTTTAGAAATTGTACGGGAAGTTTGTTAGTCACAACTGTTTTGTAGAAAAAATTGTAAGCCTGATAAAAAATGTTCACTCTCAAATCCCCTGCATACAAAAGTTTAATAAAAAATTAAAAACCATTTCTAGTGCGACTTGGTGCACTCCTTCTTAGGGCAGTGGCTTGCAAACTGTTCCTATGTCCGTTCCATGACATCTAACTCTGAGAATGGGGCAACCGAGTAAGATTCTCGTGAAGAGAAAATCGACATAATTGTTGTTCCTTTTATGCACCTTGGCCTTTGATGTGCAGGGGTGTATGGGCCTCGAGTGTCTGACCCTCGAGTCCCATCCAACCCAACATGTATGGCATCTTGGCATCGAATCTAAGTTGGTCCTCGAGCCCTTTCATTGCATATGCCCTGAGAATATTCTGGGTTACACTACAATCCATTTGAAACTTGACCTTGGCTTGGCATCACTACTTTAATAGTCTCTCACATTCCTTAAAATGCCCTAAAAATTTGGTATAAAACTATCAGTGTCATAAACAACATTTAAATACAAAGTTAGGAAATATATAGAAGTAGCAGGTTATAATTAGAAGTTTACAGTTAGGAAATATATAGAAGTAGCAGATTCTAATTTTTGCGCACAATCTTTGGCTCCATTTTTTGGAGCTTTCCCTACCTCTATTGGCTTCGAGTCCATTTTTTGGAGCTTTCCTTGCCGCTACTAGTTTCGGCTCCTCCAAACTCTTGCTCTCTGGGTTTCACCTTTCACTTCTCCATTCTGCGAGCTACAACTGAAAAATAGGGTTTCCACTACCTAGGCTTTTAGAGAGTGTTTATCAAAATGAAATTAGGGCGGGCTGTTTATTAAAATGAAATCAGGGTAGGATAGGTTTTTTGTTTTTTCCTTCTAAAATGGATTTTTCAAAATAGAATTGAAAATATATATTTTTTAGATAATAAATCTCCTGCTTTCAATAAATATTATTAAATATATTATAATATTATATTATTATATAATATTAAATACACAATAATATAATATTATAATATTAATAATATAATATAATATTATTATATTATATAATATAATATATTTTATTATTATATTATAATATTATATTTTAATATAATATAAAATTAAAATTAAAAATAAATACTGCACTTTATTATTTTTTTCTTTTTTACTCTCCATTCCCTCACCCTACATACTCACGCACCCACTTCCTGCTGCTCTGTGGTAATGCGTGAATAATTTTTAGATCATAAATCTCCCGCTTTTAATAGATATTATTAAATATATTATAATATTATATAATAATATAATATAATATAATGTAAAATTAAAATTAAAAATCAATACTACACTTTATTATTTTTTTCTTTTTTTCTCTCCATTCCCTCACCCCACATACCCACTTTATCTCCTTCACGCACATGTGGGTCAATGGTGCAATGGAATTTTTAATGAATTTATTATATATATATATATTATATAATATTATATTATAATATAATATAATATATTATATTATAAACCTACATCAATACTAAAATCTCCGATGGACTACTCTGCGCCAAATTTCTCTAAGACCTCTTGTGCAACTTGCAAAGATGTTGGCGAGCATTTTTCTAGAGGCGCGAAGGATTTATGGGGTGCCTCTACTAGTTTGTGTGTCCCGTGCCAGGCCGCGAGTTCGAATCTAGGTTGTGTCAAGAGTGTTGCAATGGTTTCCTCATCCGTACGCGATCCATGCCCCTCTCCTTTGCAAATGTGTGGAAACCCTAGGTTGGATTTCAAGGTTGTGTTAGAGTTGGATGGTCCTTTGGAAGATGTGTAGCCTGTTCTTGCTTTCGACGCTCTCCATCATGGTTCCTCTTCTCCCCGCTCCTCATTGCTGAGTCCCCCTTTTGTTGTTTGCCACTTGGATTCGGTTCCTGAGATCTATTTGGATGGTGTCGCATGTGATAGGGAAGAGTATCTACAAGAACATGCATTAATTTGCAAATTTTTGAAGGTCTAGCTGAAATTATGTGATATGCACTCTTGGATAAGAACAAATTGGATGGATTGCATGGTGGATGAAATCAGTATTTACCCCTGTGTTAGGGGGTTCTTCATTCTGGAATTTGAATCTTTGGAAGATAAGGAATTAATTCTCAACACTGGACCATGATTCTTTCATAGGGATTTCTTGTGCATCAAGCCTTGGTTTCCTTCATTTGATCCTCGAATAGAGTCATTCTCCTCAACATACCTTTGGGTAAGACTTCCTTACCTTCCCTTACAATTTTGGGAGATTGTGTGTTTGAAAGCCATTGCCAACGGGCTGGGAAAGTATCACAATATTTCTAAGGAAACCATCAATTATGAAAACTCTACTTATGCTCCGTTATGTGTGGAATTTGATTTATCCAAAGGCCTTCTAGCATAAATATCATTAAAGGTTGGAAGTAGATGATGGAGACAACCTATTGACTATGAAAAGATCACTTTCAGATGTAGAAAATGCTTTTCTACATTCCAATGCACATCTAAGTGTAACAAGAAGCAAGGGTTTGAGAAAAGTAAAGGTGTTCTGAACCAACCTACTTGGTGGATTGGTGCTAAGTCCAACCACTATGTTGTCACACCAAATGTTAAGGTGGATTCTTCTACTACACAAGTACCAGTGGTGGAAAATTTGACTACTTGTTCCCCTCCCCCAACTGATTCACAGGACCAAGTTGTTGGTAGTTTCTCCGACTTTGGTTCAACTATCATGGAAGCTTCTCTCTTCCCCACTAAGAATTTAGACTTTTCTCCATTGGAGAAATTTAAGCTACAATCTTCTAAGTCATCAATGTCACCAAATGATGCTTCCCATGGAGCTTCCACTATGATGGGAAATTGCATGGATCAGAAATCATCTCTTAAGGCTGAACTGGATTGGATTGAGGTTAAAAAGAATAAATCATCTGCATCCAAGCTAAAACACCTAATGCTTCCAACATTAGAAAATTTTGGGGAATAAAAGTGGAATCTTACATTTTTCCTTTCCCTAAATCTGGGTGGTATCTCGTCTGATTTACAAATTATGTTAGGAAAGTAGGAATGGACAATACAATTTTGTATTTAGTGTGTTGCACCCTTGGTGGAAAGGGAATGCATTCTTTTTCTTTTATGTTTTTGGGATCTTATAGTATGGGAGTTGTCCCCCAGGCAACACTAACCAAATATATATATATATATAACATTATATTTAATAATAAGTAGGAGATTGAAATCCATTTTGAAATATTTTAACGAGACGAATATTGTTGGGCCCACCATTTTGTTCTTTAAGTATTATAATATATATTATATATATCATATAATAATAATATATATTATATAATAATGTAATATTATATAATATATATTATATTATATAATATCATATTATATTATAATGTATTATATTTAATATAATATAATATATTATAATACAACCCACTCCCTCAATTCAAAATATATTTTATAATTATCCACTTTAATATGATATTGTCTAATTTTTATTTGCGTGACTAATTATTTAGTTGTGTTTTTTATCCGATGATCAAATTAGTCACTTATGATAATCAAATTAGTTATTTATTTAGTCATTTGTAGTTGTGTTGCAAAAAATGAGTAGAATTTAGTCATCTTTAGTTGTTGTGACTTAAAGTTTTAGTTATGTAGTCATTATTTGCCAAATTCTACTAGTGAAAGATGCCTACTAACTCCTCGGGAAGACTACACTTAAGTTAGTTGGCTAAACCTTGCCACCTTTGCAGGTAGCTAGTAAATGTCTCTCCATCACATTGTTTATCCTTCAGGAGTTCCATGGTATCCACATCCTTCTCTAGATTGAAAAAGAAGTGTGTGATAAACTTCTTTGAGAAATTGACAAAGGTGGAGATTGATCCTGGTGGAAGGTGCATGAACCACTCTAGGGATTGTCATGTTAAACTTCAAGGGAACAACCGAAGGGGGTAGTTATCATTGTGTAAGACCTAACAATGCATATGGAATTCTTGTAGGTGGTCTTAGGGATCTCTTCTTGCCTTATACTTGTCGAATTTAGGAATTTCAAAGTGCTTTGGTAAAGGGATTGTGGAAATCGATGGATCAAATGGGTAGGGACAAATGTCCTCGAATTTAAATGCTTTTTGAGGTGCCAGCTTGCAAGTCTTTCAGGGCAACCTTCATGTCTTCCCATTATTTATTGATTGGTGTTGACGGGGGAGGACCACTTGGATGGAATCATCATAAGGAGCATATTTTTGATATGGCGGTAGTGGAGGCGAAATGGATTGATCGTATGATGGTGCAGGATATGAAGGAACTTGTTGATATGGGTTGATGTAAGTGGGTTGTGGATTGGCATAAACTTGATGTTGTGAGGGCGGCTCTTGATAATAGGATGAAGAGGCACCCTAATACAAGGATGTAGGTTGTTGATAGTAAGATGGATTAGATTGATAATCGTATATAGGTTATTGTTGGGAGATGTATGGAGGTTGTTGTGGTTTAGGTTGCTACTGATAAGTGTTTTGTGGGAGTTGTTGAGGGTTAATGTAAGGTGGCTATTGCTAGGATTGTTGTGGATTGTCGTAAGAATAGTTATGATTAGGGTTGGATGCGGTAGGTTGTTTTCTAAGTGTTCCTGGTGGAGGAGGCGGCTGATAATAAGTGTTTTGCGGAGGCACCTGACGGTAGCGAGGTGAGAAATAATGAGGAAAAAATTACAATAGATATTGGTATTGCATTGCAAGGTTTCCTTGGGATTGCAAAGGGGTTTGTTGTGGTTGTAGATTGATTTATGGCTACTGTGGAGGTTGTGATGGTGGTTGTTGTTGCGATTGATAGTAAGGCAGTTGTTGTGGTTGCAGGGTGACTTGCAACTAATGTTGTGGTTGTGGATTAACCTAAGGTTGATGTTGAGATGGCGATTCAGGTACATGATAAGATGATGGTTGTGGGCCATCATGACTAGGATTAAATGGTGGTGGTGGTAGGTTTAATGGATACATGCAGATGAGGGGTACATGAGGAGGTGCAACAAAAAAAGGATTAAACGTATTGCCCCCAATATTCCCTAATGACTGACTTGGTTGATTCAGTGGATGAGGTGATGCAGATGGTGTAGGGGTAGGACCTTGCGGATTATTAGAAATAGGACCTTGAGGATTGCTAGGAATTTGTAGATTACTAGGACCCTATGGATTATTAGGACCTTTTGGATTGTTAGGATCAAGTGTTGCACCCATGACTAAAATTGGGACATGATAATATACACCATTTTTGAATTTGAGCTAATACTATGTGTCCCATGGGGTAACCTAAGGAACCTGAGGGACTGACAACCCCTGATTAACCTAAGAGCTTTATGGATCCTATGATGGAGGGGGTGTGACATTGAAATATTATGATAGATCAAACCTAGGTGGTGGCTTAGTACCCCTCATAAGCAATGTGGCAAGGATCTTATCTCCAGGCTCAACAAGGAGATGATCAGTCATTTAAACATTAGTAGTATCGTTAAGATATTCATCAATAGTTAGCTCAGGTTGGTTAACCATACCTTCCTCAAGGGATGAGCGAGGGTGAATTTCTGTGTTGGATTGCTCAGATCCACTATTAGTGGGTGGACAAGGAGGATGTTATGGTTGACCAACTTGGGACCATTGTAGTTCCCTAAGTTTCTTTGCCTATGATTGTGTGGTAATGGGAATAAAAATTCAGATGACTAGAAGATGACAATAACATGAAGCTCTAAGATGTATCTAAATGATGATGACTTGGATGATGAATTAAAGGATTGCTAGGATGATGGATCAATTGATCAGATGATTGATAGGATGATTATGGATTGCTGATTGGAGGATCAGATTGTATTGATTGATGGGATTGGGTGATATAATTAACTCTGAACTAGATTTAGGAGCTCAAGTAGATGATAATGGATTATGATGATTTGATGGGATAATAAAAAGGATGATTACGTGATGCAAATACACCTCTAGATGGAAGTAGAATGATGAGATTGCAAAGGATCACTAACTCAAGATGGATGGCACTCCTAAGTAAGTGTGGATGATAGTGATTAGGATCGATTGACTTAACTCGATTGGATAAAAATCCCCTAAATTGATGTCTAGGGGATTTATATTGATGGATTGATGATTGATATGCTATCTAAGGATGTCCTAACATGAACCTATGTGATTAAATCGATGATTGGAAATTTTTTAGAAAATGTAGATGCACAAAAATGATAATTACAGGAAGTTGAATGATGATAAAAAAGTTTCGATCACAGGAATAGACTCGAAACGAGGCAAGCTTTCAGTGGTCAAATAGATTCACACTCTAGTTTTTTTATGGAAAGCGGATTCACCTTTGTGCAAGGAGGATTCACCCTTTTGGATCATGGGATGTTCACCTATCCAAGATGTTGTGGGTTTTCCCCTGCATATAGCAGGATCACCTCTCTAGGGTTAGTAGGTTCACCTATGACTTGAAATGTATGATCAAGATTGTGGAATTTCCTAAACAAAATGTAGGTTCACCTACACAAGAATGGGTATGGATGAGTGACAATGGGATCGCCTCTTTAGAAATCAAGTTCGCCTATCTAGGATGAAGGATCACCCCTATCTTGAGATGTATGGACTCAGAGCAGAAACACCTATTGGGGAAGTGGGATCGCCTATGTCTTGAAAGGTATGGAATCAAATGTAGAATCACCTATGTGAGAGGTGGGTTTACCTATCTAAGGGATGGGGTGTATAGAAGACTCAAGCAAATTTTCCCTTTTGAAGAGTAGGATCACCCAAGGGATGAGACAAGCGGATTGGCCTCTATGAGGATAAAATTTTCCTATCTGGGCTAACTCACTGGATTGGACAAAGACGCGGATTCACCCCTTGCAGGGAAAGATCACCCGTCCATTGTGAAAATTTACCTCTATACGAAGAAAATTCACCTATGGGGAAGGGATGGACTATAAAAAAGGACCAAAAATAGCAAACAAGCAAACAATTGGAAAAGACCAACTCAGATTGAAGAAACTCACTAGTATCACACAAGAAGACATGTGCTCCAAGCACATGAACATCCCTAGAATTAGTGTTAAAGGTTTATATACTTTATGTAGGCCCACCACCTTGAGGGGTTAGTACTTTGTGAAATTGAGTGGAAGCACCCTCTCTCACGAAGGTGGATAGCTAGAGATCAAGTGGCACAACCTATCATCAACAAACGCCATGGGATTTCCTTCTCTCTCTCCTCAGGGACTATCATAGTTCACCATGAGGATTTTTATCTCAACCTAAGGTAGTACATTGTGAGTAACTTCAGGGCGCCATCTATAATCCCTTGATCTGTATAGGATCTAGACTATATGCAGAATTGAATGCTTAATTTTTACAATGATTATTCCAAGTTTACGAAATTTGAATTCATGCATACATTAACAAATTTATGCATTAAAACTTCAAAAGAGAAACTGAATATGAGAGAGAGAAGAAGAGAAGTGCAAACAGTGTTGATTACGGAGTTCGTCACAAATGTGACTACGTCTCCGGGTCCACTCCAATAGAGAGACCGATCCGATTAACTCCAAAAATCAATTACAAAACACCAAACCATTCTCCAAGCACTTTGGCAGCATAACAGGCTCTGGCGTACAAGAATGGCTCAAAATCTCTACAAGACCTCCCTTTTGTCACCTTAGCTTCAAGACTTCATCACCGAAAAAAACTTAATTCCACTCTCACCTTACACCCCCTTTTTATACAAAAAAAATGAATCAAATTGGTTACTAACCAATTGATTTACAAAATATTCCTTATCTCTCCAAATTACATAATAATCTTTAAATCTCCTACATAGTAAAAATACTTGAAAAATCCTCCCTTAATAACACAACCACCCCTCAAAATTTAATAAAATCTTGTTTTAAGCCTTTCTCGGGCTTTCATTGTTTAGGGGGTTTTGATTTAATCTTAAAAAAGATTATTGTTTGTTTTATTTTTTGTATTAGGGAGTTGTTTTTATTTTATTAGGGCATTCGGTTTTGAAAGCTCAACAAAATCAACCAGCCCACACATAATAATTGACAAAGTTTGCTGGCGCAGCGGTGGTCATAATTTTTGTTAGCCGGCCGGTCCGGGGTTCCAAACCCGCCGGCTGGCTTTTCCCAACAAGAAAATCTACCCGCTTTAGGAAATAAAACCGAAGTCTATATTTAGCAAAGCCGCCGGTGGTGATGCAACGGCGCAACGACCTGCTATAATGGGAGAGGTCGCGGGGTCAAACCCCGTCACCGCTTTTGATCAAACAAACCATCAAATTTTCCGAAAATGAAGGGACGCATTGTCAAACTCCAATTATTTGAGGAAGCCGCATGTCTTGTTGTGTATGCTGGCGACATGAATGATGGCTATCGTTCATCGATGGCGTGTGCTAGCGGGTATGCGGATTGGCGATTGGACCTGGCGGTACAGACTGCCATGTGTCACTCTGCTATTAGTCCCGTACAATCTTGGCATGGATGCCGCGATAGCCGAGAATCTGGTTAAATTTTTATTTTCCGATACGGTAAGAATTGATGACATCAGCAGCATACCCTCAAAGTCAAAGCAGAACTTTGGCGCGCTTAACCCGGGCATGCGATTAGCCAGTTTCGGTAGCTTGAGTTGAGTTGGAAGTTTTATGACGAGCTCTTGGCGATGATGCACCAACTTTAGAACTTTGATGACATCATTTTTCACTTTGGATGCCCCGATTGAGTTTGACCCAAGGTTTGGTAGCCATAACTGCACAAGCGGACTCCTTTAGCTCCGTTCAAGTTGTGTGGAATTAGGGGCGTTGAATACTACGATGGTGTAGATTCTAGAAAAATGAGACACTTCAATTTTCACTAATAAATGTCCACCGGCGGATCATCCACTACGCTACACCAAAGCCTCGGTTAAAACACATGTATTAAACTAGGCTAAATGGGCAACTAGGGGAGTCCCTTAATACACCAAGAGGGTGCGTGAGGCACAACCATGAACACCAGCTTGTCATAAGCGTGGATCGGGAGCCCCAACAAGGTATTGGAAACTTGGACCAACCCTTCACACCTAACTAGGAATCACCCTAGTATTAGTTCTTCACCAGACAACGTGACTAGATTGGGGTACAACTTTAGTTCTCCCCCCTTTATATACCCCACCGGTAACACATGATTGAGATCGTCCCCTGGGTGATGAAATCCTAGGAAAGTCTCACTAAAGGGTAGGAAGTGTTAAGCATTTTTGATCCCTAGGCTTGCATGTAGCACAAGGGGAGAGCATACACGCAAACTAACACCTCATAGGTTGATAAAACTGGACTTGAGTCAACTACAATTTATGATCCCTAGGCTCACCGTATAGTGCAAGGGGAGAGAATATGTCAACATCATCCTCCAAACATGGGGTAAACCCACAAAACTAGTTTACAATTCCAGTGAGGAAGGAAAAGTTGCAAAAAAATTTGGCTTTTGGGAGTTTGAACAAACATCTGGTTTGAGTGAACCGAAAGAACCCTACCTCGATTGAACCTATTAAATGTTGGGTCCCACATTTCCTGAGAAAATAAAAGAAAATAAAAGGGTTTTGGAAAGGGGGTTCGCTCGAACCCCCCTTTTCCCCCTTCTCCCTCTGACACTAAAAAAATCCTTAATTTTTCCCTTCGAAGCTTGAGTTGAGGATGAAAATGGAGGAGACTTCAAAGACCCAATTGGAAGATGGTAGTCCTCGGAACAAGCAATCCAATGAATATAATTTTAATATGTTTTGGTTTTATTATGTATTTATTTTTTTAGTTTGATTAAACATAGGTTTTTCACCAAATCAAGCTCTCTTTTCTGCACATGTGGAAAAATAGTAGATTATCAAAAAAAAATTGAAAAATATGAGTGCATTAGATATTGAAGTCCTTGATCCAACAAAAAAAAAAATGAATTTCGATACATATAGAAAAAGTTATGTTGTAGATGGCCCACCTATATCTGAATTGTAATTGGTTTGACTTCAAAACCTGATTAAGGAAAAAATATTCCATAAAACACTATGAAACTAATTGAAATCACTAGATATCGTAGTTAGAAATTTAAATTCAAAAAAATTAGAATTTTATCCTTCATGAAAAAATAGTTATGTTGTATACGATGAGCATCACTACTTAAAAATGGTGTTTATTGAAAAACTAGTTTTTGAAGGAGATGGGAAAAGAATTGCAATATGATTCCAAAATTTTTGAAAAAAATATATTTAGAATCTATAGATAAAATTTCACAAATCACTAGTTTGCATCATCATCAAATTCCTCACGGTTTAGCCACTATAGGTGCCTGAAAGTGAAGATTTAGTTAGAAAAAATCAGTTTAGTGTCCAGTTTGGCCAAAAATTGTAAACCAGTATTGTGGGATCACCCCATGGAAAACAATTTTTAATTGACCCTTTAGTAAAATGAAACGTGCCTAGATTAGTTAGGGAAAACAAGCCAAGCTAATGTCTTCGACCGATCATCCTGCAACAAACACGTTAGTAATTTCACCTTCGGTCTTCATCAAGCGTGGGACAAGCTGTGCAAATTGTTAGTAAAAAACCCACAAGCATAGATGAAGAAGTTAGTTGATTAGTACGGAAACCCAGAATCAAATGAAAGTGTAAACTATAAATTTTAATGTTCTAGATTACTGCAGGTTCACCCCTATGTAGGGCAGATTCACCTTTGTATGGGTAGTAGGATCACCTTTCTAGTGGAAGGGCGTATGCGCAATCGCCTCTCAGGTGACATTCGCAAGTTCTCTTATTTTGTAAGCATGTTTGCCTATCTGTATGGTCAAAGGCGTATTCACCTTTGCAATTCAGGTCTCAGATGATCAAGTGTAGGATCACCTTTCCAAGAAAATGGTGGATTCACAATTGCCTTTGTGGAAGTAGGTTCGCCCCTATGGTCATAAAAATTCATCCATGTAATGAAGAAAAATCTAAACCTGCAAGATAGAAACAACAAAAAAACTTAAAGGACCCATGACGTGAGTCCTAGTGGGCATGCCAAAAATGTGCGCAGGTGAATTTCTAGTCTAAAAATGCAAAATAAGAAAAAATGCAAACAAGAAAAACACAAACAACACCTCAACGATTAGCCTAGTTGAACTTGAACAAACAAAAGATGAGAAATCAAGTGTTTTTACCTTGGCCAGGTTGATGAAATGGTTGGCCCTTTGATTTGTTGATTTGTGTGCTCCTTGCTTAATATAACGGCTCTAAATGATGCTCAAACCAATGAGAATGAAATGGTGGATGCAATGGTAGTGTTAGCTAGTGGATTAGAGGAAATATGAAGCTTGAAAATGACTCCAAAAATGGTGGCTTGAAGGCTTGAATGCAAGTGCTCTTAAATTTACTGTGTGAATGTCAAATGAAGAAATTTTCATTGCTTTTAGGGAAGATCCTCCAAAATAATGGAGGGTTGATAGTAAACCTAGGGCAAGAGATCAAGGGTTGAGATGTCTTGAGACATCTCAACTCATCTCATGAGGACATGTGGATGGGGGTGTGGAGAGGAGATGATGAAGTGGCAATGAGTTGGTAGCCACATGTAGGTACTTGCATGTACCTTGGGAATGGGCAAGATCTCCTCATAAAGGAGTTTCTTGTCTATTTGTACAATGAGAGGACAAGAGAAGAATTAAAAATTCCTCACAAATCCTCATGGGGATTGAAAAAGGAATAAAAAATCCTTATGAGGGGATGTGAGGAATTAAAAATTCATCAAAATGTATAGGAAGAATAAATTGGAATTTAAAATTCCAAAGGGGATGTGGATGACTTCTCCAAAAGGAGAAATTCATTAATAAGGTTGATTAAGGGTAGATGACATAAATGGCATGGGAATTAGGTTAGGTCTAACCATTGATTTAGGTTGTGCAAATGAGGGATTAGGTAGAATAATCCTGATTAGTGAGCCACTTGCATTTTATGGAGGATGCGATCCCAATCATGATTAGGAATGTGCACACCTTAATTTGAGATTCAGTGGGATAATTAGGATTAAGGAAAGTGTAGGAGGATAGGACAATGAGAGAGAAAATGGATAAATTAAAATTTGATTTTAATTTATTTAGGATAAAGTGACCAAATTAAATAAATTGGACTATTTATTTAATTTAGAGAGGAAAAGGGGATAAGGTATTTAATTAATTAATTAAACACCTTAAGGACATTAGGAAAAAAATGAATATTAACAAAATAATAAATTATTCGATTAATATAACTTATGGACACGGGATGCAAGAATATAAGGGTGAATTTGACCATATGGGGGTGGTCAAATTTAGGTTTTTGCACCACCTATATTGGAAACATAACAATTTACTAGAATATGAGGTTTGACTATGCCCCGTTATAAGCCATTGTTAAATCCCTTCACTTTAGTCAATAAATATCTTTTATAAATTAGGGTGGTTTATAAAGGCCATAGACAATAGGGATTGTTGGGAATCTTGTCTAAGATTTTTCCTAACCCTTGAAAGTAAGAGTTCCACACACTCAATGAACTAAGATTAATAATAAAAAAATTGAAACTAAGCTCTGGAAGATAATTCTTATGGTTTTGAAAGGATTTAACTATCAAAACAAAATATTCTAATAGTTTATAAGTTACTAAAAAAACTACCCTATAAATTGAAGACTTTTACTAATGAAATGTTCTAAATGCCTAGTTAAAGATTTTGTTTACATTTTTTTTTACATATTTTCTAAAACATAAAAAAGAAAGTAAGAGTGAGTATACATAATTATTACTTTATGTGCTAACAACATAACAAGTATCTAATAGTTTAATAGTAGCTAGATGTATAATAGTGGGAAAATCAATAGTGGACAATGAAAAATATACAACATATAACAACAAACACCAATTTAACAATAGCTATAAATATTAAATGAATAAATCACAATTTTAACAACATTGGATGGTGAACAATAAACAATACTAAATATTAAATTATAGTTTATGTGCATGCACACATCTATTTCATAAAAATAGATTTATCTATAATACAAATTAGTTCTTTTTTGGTTGAGTGGTAAACTCCTATTAAAGAATTAAAATATTCTCTCACTATACCATTGATTTGTCATGAACTCAAATAAAAATGTTGAAAAAAACTCTTCTCATTAAGTGTTTGAAAAACAAGATCATATCAAAACAAGACTAAAGAATACTACTAAAAACTATTAACTTGAAAGGTCTCATCTACTCCTTTTTATATATGTCTCTACTTAATTCCTCAAACTTTCCTATTAATGAACAACATGCTAAGTATGCATGCTACTAACAAAGTTTCGTTGAAACTCAAAATTTGGAGTTTGTAACTAAAAAATAAATACATAATTAGGGCTTAAATTTGATGGTTTTAAGCTAAAATACACTTTCTATTCTTACTTCAAATAAATAATGAATTTCTAAATAATTATTAATTTTTGCATGTAGAGGTTGGAATTAAGGAAAAAAATATTTCCTTTTTAGGAATTTCATGAGGCGATGAGAAACCTCATCAAGGGTTATGAAAGAATTCTTATAAGATTGTATAAGTAATGGCTTGGCATTACATCATTTCCATAGCAAGAAAATGCATATAATCAATGTTCACATTGTATTAACAAAAAACATCCATAACCCTAATGGATAGTCACAGATAAAGAACATGATAAATTCATTTTTTTATAACCATAATTGAGTAGTATAGATAATAAAGAGAAATTATCCATAAATATATATCTAGGGAAAGCAATGTTGAGTGGAAGAACTAAGGTAAGGCAAGCTCCCTACACTCTACATTATTCATCACAATTATATAGGATGATAATCCTAGGCACCTCATCAGGGATAACTTTAAGAAATCCCCCCCCACTTCCCCCTCCAGTGAAGGTGTAAAATCATGGAAAATATTGTATACTTTCCAAAAAAAAAAAAATTATTGGTGATTTTTTTCATTTTTCAAAAAAAAATAATAATTCGAATTGGCAAATCTTTTGTAATCACTAGAAGTCTGTGGAAAATCCTAGCGAAATTGCAATTTTTTTAAAACCAATAAAATATTTTCATTGGTGATCAAAACCTATTTTCAAATCAATAAAATATTTCCATTGGTGAATTAAACCTGTTTGCAAAACAAAAAAATATTTATGTTATGATTAATTTTTTTCAAACCAAAAAAAAATTCATTGGCAAATTAAACCTATTTTCAAATGAATAAAAAAAATATTGGCAAATTAAACATAATCTCAAACTAATAAAAAATTTAGTGGCGAAATAAACTAGTATGCGAATAAAAAATCATAGCGTGTTTGGCGAAAATATCAAATGCTAAAATTACATATTGTTCTATTTTGGGACAAATTTTTCACACATTCAAGTTCCTTCATAAAGTTTTCGGAATGGGGACAAGTTTCAATGTATTTATTATGTCTAAAGCCAGATGTTAGCACAAATTAATATAACCCACGACCGTTTGATGAATTTTCAATGGATGACTATAGTTACATTCCGGAAGTAAACCTTTGAAGCACTAGAGTTGCGAATTGAAATCTCTGGAATAACACTAGAACCATTAGATGTGGACACATGGCAAGATCAAAGCCCACTATTCCTTAACTTCATATCACTCATCACAGTAATTGAAATAAACAATAAAACCTTTCTACGATGGTGCGATATAAAGGGGAAACTCATGTTCATCACGCTTCGCTGAAGTGGAACCAAAGAATGAAATATCTTCAGTGATAAGCGATATGAAAGGAAACAATCATATCACTCATTGTGGAAATGAGACATGGAGACCAAACACATTTTGTGATGCACGATACAAGAGAAAATCAAGGCTCATTGCTCATCGTAGTAATGAACACGATGGGTTGAAGGATTTTAGTGATGAGCGATACAAGAACTTAAGTGGTAGAAATATGCATGTGCATAAAGTTTGTTTTAAAAGAGGGACCACCTAGGAGGATCATAGAACCAAGGATTAAAAAAATAAGAATGTTTTACGCAAAGGATGTAAAGGCCAAACAAGGCTGAATTATCAACCTTATAAAATAATTGAATCCCCAGACCAAAGTAATGAAGGAAATATGTACAAAGGATATTCTATTATTCCATATGTCTAAAGCCAGATGTTAACGCAAATCAATATAACCCACGACCATTCAATGAAGTTTTGATGGATAGTTGTACTTGCATTTCAAAAGCAAATTCTGAAGCTCTAGACTTGTGAATTCAAACCTCTGGAATAACACTAGAACCGTTAGATTTCCAAAAAATCAATGTTTGACATTTTAATATTTTTTAAATGATTTAAATTCGTGACTCATTTTTTTTGAAATAATATTGTCACATCAACGTATCAAGTGGTGAATTAAAAGTTAAGTGTTGAACTTATTTGATGTCATTGTCTTCATTACAACTTCTATATATACTTCACCAACTTGATGTTCTTCATATCATTTATAATATATTTGGCTTTGATTTATTTCTTCTTTATTCTCAATATAATTGTTATATGGAGTCTTCATGGCATGTCATACTACCCAAATATTTTTGTGAAGAAAAGAAGCGAGGATGCATACGATAGACGAAAGTTGGGTATGTTTTTTACAATTCCTTGTGTGCAGGTTGAAGATGTTATAAGAATAATTGTGGGTAGGTAATGGCTTCAGAAAAACACTGGTGCTCTATATTCTGAGGTAGCTTCAGCTTTCTTGTCCAACTGCATGGACATTTTTCTTGATAAATATTTGGTGAAGATGTTGGCAATATGTTATTTATAGTCTTTCATTTACTCTATTTCTTCGTTGGAGTTGGCACTGGAGCATTTCAATTTTGAAAGTGGGTTAGTGCCTATTGATGGAATCTTCCAGAAAGTGGAGTTGCATGCTTCTACAGTGCAGACTCTTGCCCTGGTTAATATGAGATGTGGTCTTCTATGTGATACAAAACATGAATCATTAAAGAGTCTGGAGTTTTGGAGGAAGGTTTTGGGTGATTTTCTTTTCTTCTCTACTATTACTTTGTTAAATTTGATTCACCTTCTACTCAATCGAAAAACACTTAGTTGATGGCCTCAACTATTGTTACAAAAAAAAATAGTAATGAATTGTGTGGCATGTCACATGTCTATATTTTATTATACAATGTAACAGTTCTTGTAATATGTATTTTGTGATTGGTTTTTTTGTCACGATTAGTGGCTTTTTGGCCAGGATGGCTATGTAGTATGTATTGTGTACTTCATTTTTTGGTTACTTAAATTAAAATACTTTTCATGGCTCCATTCTTGTAAATCCTTTTTGCTTTGATCAATATAAAAATGTGGCTTTTAAAACTAATAGTAATTATCAACATATAGTTCTAATCATAAGTGAGCAATTGTTTTTGTGACTTATTAGTGGACATTGATAATGATTAAGGTAAAACAAGTCATTTAATTCTCTCTTGTCAATTCCTTGAAGTACTCTACCTTTCATTTAATTCTCAATCTTTTCAATGCCTCGAAGTACTACAGGCGGTAGCACAAATTAATGCCATATGAACATCTGAAGCAATTGATTCGATAGCATTATACTGAAAACTGCATGATGTACATTGTAATGTAGATGATGATATCATTAATCTAGTGATCAAGTGAAACAATATTTGTAATGATTTCATATCATTTGAGACTTGAGTGGCAATTCTGACAGCTTGTCAGTTTGAGGTACAAATTTCATATAGCAAGATGTCAATCAAATTAAACATTTTAATTGTAAATGTAAGGCTTGTTGGGATAATAGGGTTGAGCATCTCAGAAAGAAACATCTGAGACCAGTAGTGCCTTCGGTAGAAGACACGAACTACTATGCCATAAAGCAGAATTAGACATAGTTCATTCCCCACATTAATCCTTTCAAGAGAAAATCATGCTTAACCCATTTCAACAACACCATTAATAGATTCAACAAACATAACCAACAACCATGAAAGATGAAACAAAAGACATGAATGCATAGATATACATTGGGAAAACTCTTTCAGGTAAAAAACCCCACACTCTAAAAGCTCAGATCGCCATTGTATTATTCAATAAAAATACAGTTAAAATACAATATTAGGCTTATAGCCTTTATAGAGTTTACATCTTGTTCCATTCTAGAGAATATTTTGCAGCATAACCCATCGTGACCACCTCTCTCAGTGAGAAACATCTCACTTGGCTACACTGCCACATAGCTCGACCATTGGCCTCTCGAATTCTCTATCACATAGTCACTTGGGCTTTACCTTCTGTGAGATCCATCCCTTTCTCAGCTTCCTATCCTCGTGGCCAGGTCAACAGCACTTAGCCTACACTTAGCCTATTGGCTTGCATCCGAACTCATGGCCTACACCCAGCCTCAAGGCCAATTTGGCAACACCCGACTTGCACTTCACCTCTCAACTTGCATCCGACCTCATGGCCTACACCCAGCCTCAAGGCCAATTCGGAAACACCCGACCTGCACTTCACCTCTCGGCTTGCATCGGACGTCATGCCCTACACCCAACCTCATGACATGCACCCAGGTTCTCTGCCAATCCGTGTCCAACCTCATGGCCTGCACCCAACCTCTCGACCTATCAGCTGCTCTGAGTGATCTTCTCTCTCTCTCTCTCTCAACTCTTCAACTATCATACCCGTTTAGGGTTACACCTCAAGCCACACACCATCATCCAACATTTTTGGTCGTCGGATAAGTAATCAAACAAATATCCAATGTCAAACTTAGGGTTATCTACCTAACACCATGTTGCCCAGTCAAAGAGATATTCATTACCATCTCAACAAAGTTCACCAAGCACATGGGCCCACATGTTGTTTGTCCTCCACGTCATCACCACCTATCGGCCTTCATCATGATCCACCAAACTTATCGGGTCCTAAGTGGTCCCCACATCCATCAGCATCCAAGTTACTCTATCACTGGAAGACCAAACATCATAACCTCTTGTTGGAGGTTGTAAAGTTCCCAGAACCTGCGACTTTCCAACAACAAAGGGATTGCCCTGTTGCTCAAGGCTCAAACTTCTAAACCTTGTGTTGGAGGTTACGAAGTTCCCAAAACCCGCGACACACCAACAAAAAAGGGATTAACCTTTGCTTCACATAAGCTAAGTTAGGAGGTTATGAAACTTTTGAACCCCGCGACTTTAGTTAGAAAAACTTGAAAACTAATGATTTAACTCAGGTCGATGAAGGAGGAAAACACAACTGCTATAGGAAGTCAATCAAGCTAGTAATTTTCAGTCACAATTCTCAACAAGGTTGAAGTTACATGAATCGATTAAGTTGGTTTTTTGGTTTGCATGAATCGTGATTATCATTGTACCCAACCTCACACGTGAAACGACTCATGAGTAAATAGGGATTAGGCTAGTAGTGGCACTAGTGGCCCATAAATAGGGATAGTGAGCACAACTGAAATCATTCATTGAAGGCTAAAGACTTTACTATTGAATGCAATGTTCTAAATTGTCAAAAGGCTTTTCATTTTGTAGGGTTAATAAGGATTCAAGGAGAAGATGATGTGGTATTATTGGGGATACTCTAAATTCTCCTGCCTCTAGTTATGTAGTTATAGAGTAAAAGACCAATTTCCTTCAAGTTCAAAATGGGTGGAATTGGAAAGAAGTTGATCTGGTTCAGCTGACTTTTGAGGCAGATTTTGAACCAAGATGGGTGTTGATGGTGTTTTCTACACAACAACAACTCAGAAAAAATATAATATCCTATCTCTCTTGAAAGATAAATATCTATCAATAAGCCTCAAGAGATAACCCAAAGGTCTCTAATGTAAGGTCTTGACAATGCATAAAAAACTTAGTGATAAATGTGAAAATGTTGGTAATCACAAGGGGCCTTACAAAAAAATTGTTGGAACTTTCAAATTATTAGATCTTGCAATGTGATGATACTTTTCAATACTAAAACTAACCCAGATAATAAAAGAAATAATAAAAGATAAGGGTTTAAAGAAATCCTAAGATTAAAATTACTCCTAAGATCAATCACAACAATGATGAATGCTTCAAACGGAAAGATCCCAATAAAACCAATCTCTGCTTGATCAGGGACAGACCCACAACTCCATAGAAATGGTGCAATCTTCTAAGGAAACTGAAGATTTTCAAACCATAAATATTCATCCACATACCCAATTACTGGCGCAACATGAACAAACATTTAAAGTTAAACTAAGCACAAAAATGAGGCCCATACTAACTTTACACAATAATCTACAATCAACAAATTGCTAAAAGTATGGACCGGAGATCAATCAACATCATTCATATTTCAACATTGACATGAAAGAATTGAAAACTAACATCTAACAATGAGAATTGAGAACAAGAAACCATAAACTATCAAAGATAAATACAAAGTTTTCCAAATCAACAACTCAGTTGCATTAACTTCTCCAGCATTACATAACAATTTCAAGTCTCTCCTCTCCTACAACTACTGATTTGCAGACTTTAACTCCTAACTTAGCCAATTTTGGCTTTCTAGAGCCTCTAAAAAGCTATTCTAACTTAGTTTAACCTTTTACAAATGAGAAGGCACTCCCTTTTATAGATATTACATTTCAATTTCAATGGCTAGGATTAGAATCATCCAATGGTAGATCAAGCTGTTACATTTAATTTGGGAGCTCATGGTACATCATCATCCAATCAATTTCATTTAGTTACATTATGGCCCAATGCCATCAATTTTGAGAAAATCCTCATTGGAGAATAAATATAGCTTCACATGTCTTTCCTTGTTAAAGGCACCTCTCCAATTGGTATACACCTGGTGGCACGAATTTCTATGCAAGCCCCACATTTAATATTTGAGTTGAACTCTTCCAGATTTCCCTCTTGGCACAAATCTATATGCAAGTCCCTTAATTTATTTAATCTTGAAAAATAAATACAATCATTAGTAGCTCACATGTTAAAAATCCAATCCATAAAATATCCAAATTAAACTCGAATAAAATTTTGGCCTTTTCATAAAACTTTCCGTTTTTGGAATTTTTTTAATTTTCAAAAAAAAATCCATTTCAATAATTTTTCATTTTCAAGAACATTTAAAATTTCAAGGGAAAAAATTTCCATTTTGGAAATTTTCCATTTGAAAAAAAAGCATTTTAAAAAAATTCCATTTGAAAAAAATTCATTTTTAAAATTTGATTTTGAGGGGTCTTGAAATTTCCAAAATAGAAAATTTCAGGATTTTGAGGGGGCTTGGAAATTTCAAAAAATGGAAAATTTCAGGATTTTGAGGAGGGCTTGGAAATTTCCAAAAATGGAAAATTTTGGGATTTTGAGCCCTTTGCGGGAATCAAGCCATGAAGGAAATTAAGGGATTTCCTAGGGTGAGGAAATTACGTGGGATGCATGAAATCCCCGAAAGTGCAACAATTATGGAAATCTAAGAGGTTGACGGAAATCAGATATTTCCACATAGGGAGGAAATACCTGAATTCCATGCAAGGTCAAAATCCCCTAAACCTCATTACTTTTTTTCTAGAAGGAATTTAAAAAAAATTCAAAAAGCAACCTTGCCTAATTTTCCGTTCTTTATCCATGGGTGCAAAAAGGAAAATTTCTATTTTTGAAAATTTTAGTATTTTGAGGGTCTTGGAAAAATGGAAATTTTGGGATTTTAATTCCCTGAGGTAAAAATCCCTAAAACCTCATAATTTTTTTTCTAGAAGGAATTTTCAAAAAATTCAAAAAGCAACCCTGCCTAATTTTTCGTCTTCTATCCATGGCAAAAAGAAAATTTTCATTTTTGAAAATTTCAAGATTTTGAGGGGGTCTTGAAATTTCCGCAAAATTTAGGATTTCCATCAGGACGAAATACCTGAATTCCCTGCAAGGTCAAAATCCCTAAACCTCAACTCTTTTTCTAGAAGGAATTTTCAAAAAATTCAAAAAGCAACCCTGCCTAATTTTTCATCCTCTATCCATGGGTGCAAAAAAATTTACATATAACATTGAAAATTCACTTAAAAATCCTCATTTTCAATTTCCAAGATAGGCGAATTTCCCAGAGCCTCAAAATATTGTCCTCATCAAACCAAGTCTAGACTTAATCCCAAAATAACCTCCCAAGAAGAGCAAAACCAAAATTTGACCAAGCCAAGATGTAGAGATGCAAAAGAAAGAAGAGGGTCCTCGCCTCTAGTGGGGCGTGTGTGCAAAAACTGCACAACAATGAGGAGCTTTAATGGAGATAAGTGTTATCCTAGTGTATGGAGGCTGCATGAAAAAGATGGGAGAAATTTTACTACCCGGGTATGTGCAAGATCATGATGGGCCAAAAAGTGGCAATATGGTGGTTGTGTGGCTGACGACTATTTTTTAACCCAAAATTGATGAAACGAAAAGGGTTTTTAAAGGAGATTCTCAACTTTTCACCAATATAAATTATGTTTTACTTTGAATTTAATAAGTAATTATTATTCAATTTCTATTCAAATTATGACTAAAGTCCTAATTGATAGGCTGATTGAAAAGCATCTATAGCTTTCAAATGGTATCACATTTTTTGAATCCAAAACATGCATCACATTCTATGCTTCACATACTATAGGATTAGAAAAAGAAAAAATGAATTTCATGAAGTTTTAACCAAGTTAAGGTGGTTAAACATATGAGTTTTTATATTTTTTAAAAAGTTGTAATAAAAAATTCATAATTAATTATTTATTGGGAAAAAAATTACAAAAAAAGCATCGCATCGGGGCATGAGTCCTCTTCTTATATCTAGAATATTATAAAAATAATTATCATTTTATTGTGGTTAGGGTGGCCAAACAAACACCTACTTATTTTTCCCAAAAATTTAAGTACCACTGCATTGAAATTTCAAATTTTTACCAAATAGATTTTTTTTTTTTTAAACAAACCTAATAGTTTAGAAACTACATTCAATTTGCTACAAATTATTCTTACATATTTTTGAAATAATATAGATAACTTATTCAAATTTTTACGTCAGGTTGCCTAACTTTGATTTTTCTATTTTTTTGTCACTTAAGGGCCTGTTTTTTCCATGATGATCCTGCACATACCCACCCCTCATCTTCTGCATGACTCTAGTTTTCAATCAGAATAAGTACATTTTGTATCTTCACAGCTGCCATTTCCTCGACATGGTTGGCCAAACAAACCCTTTTCACATTTATTTTTAGAGCCACATTTGCATTACATTGTCACCAATAGAAGCTTGGAATCAATTTGTAATCCATTTTCATGAGAAGCAACTTAGAATCAATTGTGTCTATGTAAAGTGGCATATGTCATTTATACAAAACAATGGATTTTTGCTCTACAACTACTCATCTTTAAAAAGATATGGAACATTGGAATTTAAATAATGTAACATTGTAATTCAGTTGGAATAAAATAAATGGTTGTGTTATTCTTCGTTATTCATGTACAGTAAAGAATTATTTTCTGAGTTTAGTGTCTATGACTCTGTTTAGTATTCAAATCAATTTTTTTCCTTTAAGAAATTAAGTATTATCTATTTATGTTGCATGCAGATTTAAAACATAAAGCAATACAAATGAAAAAAGAAAGTTGCAATCAAATTGACAAAAAATATTATAAACACTAAAAGGTGTCACTCTTGTTAGGTTTATCAAAATGTTATTGATTTCTAATTTTTCATTGACCTTCTCCCCCAGTTCCTAATATCATTATTCATTTTATTAAGTCCTTTGCAACATTAAGTTGTTGGCCCCTTGGCCCTGATGCCAATCCTAGCACACTAAAGTTTAAAACAACTTTAAAACACATGTTTATTTTTTATATCATAAATTACTCTACCATTTGATGAACATTTGATGTATGGTTGTAGTTACATTCCAGAATGAAATGCACAAAGTGCTAGGCTTGTGAACTTAAAACTCCATAATCACCCTATAACCGCTAGATTGACAAAGATCAATGGTTTAGAATTTGGTATCAATGCAAGACAACCATGTACTAATTGTGTAGTCTGAAATCAACACATTGACGTTTCAATGTTTCATTCACTTTAATGTTCGAAAAAAAGAAAAATTTCTATTGCTAAGTGCTAAGTGATTTTATTTTTAAATGAGAGGGTCAGCACATAGGGAGATTTTAGATTGCTCATAGCAGTGCACCAGGGAGATTTTGGGTTCTAAGTCCGACAAAGCCAATCCACGCTTGTTAATATTAATCTTTTCAAGAATCAAAATTTGGGTAAGTGAAAGACAAAATTCCTATGGCTACATTTCAACTTTCATCATTTCTTAAAATCTTATTTTGTCAAACTTTGAAGTTTGGGTTTATGGTTGAGAGACTTAAGAATTTAAAAAAAAAAAACTAAAAAGGAATTCACAATTTCACATTGTATAAGCATGTCTACCACCAGTACCACTAGAGCAAAATCGAATAAAAAAATACATTATGTAAAATTGCTTAAAACCCCAGGTTTCACTAATGAATACCATGATATTTATAATCTTGAAATCTATGGTAGGCATACCTCATAACTTATATTTTCATCTAAGAATAAAGCTCCAAAGAAAATGCAAGTTAATAGTTATAGTGCACCATGTGTAACTAGATTATGGTGCATGATGTTACATGATGTTTTCCCTTGCCCAGAATTTATCATGGTTTATGCCCAAAATTATGATGATAACAAAAGAGAAATTGTTAATAAAGATAGCAAAGAAGAATTGCTATCCATTAATGAAGAGGAACTTGGAAAAGTGTTGGGATTTACAACTGAAGAATTTGGAAACGTCCACATTGACCTAGAAAATCTTTTTAGCACTAGTACACAAACAACAATATATGACTTAATAAATTACTAAAAATTGCATATAAATGACTAACTTTAGTCACGTGACTATTAGTAGTTTATTTGTAGTGATTTATAACACCATTAAATTTCTAACTAAACAATTTTAGCCATTTATTTAGTTATTGATTTTAGTCATTAATTTGATCATTGATTTCATCATTAATTTAGTCATTTATATGCTCATGGTAGTGATTTATTTAGTTATATATTTAGTCATTAATTTAGTCATTGATTGTTGTTAACTAGTCATTTATTTAGTCATGGTAGTCATTACTTTAGTCATATATTTAGTGATTAATTTAGTCATATATTTAGTCATTACTTTAGTTATATATTTAACTAGTCATATATTTAGTCATTAATTTAGTCATATTTAGTCATATATTTAGTCATTATTTTAATCATATATTTAGTCATTAATTTAGTCATATATTTAGTCATATATTTAGTAATTAATTTAGTCATTACTTTAGTAATTAATTTAATCATTATTTTAGTCATATATTTAGTCATTTTTATTTACTGATTTCCATTAATTGGTAGTAAATATAGTCATGAAATGAATAATTTATTAAATACCATAAATTTTATAATGCAAAACTAACATAATATTAAAATTAAATTGAAACATAAAAGCAAATAAAAATATTACATATACAAACAAGCTACAACATGCTAGAACTAAAAGATTGATTCAACATCATGATAAATAAAGTTAATTTGCAATAAATTTTTTAATGCAAATATATATATATATATCAAGTTACAAGATGTCAAAGCTATCTAAGAATATATATGTAAATATAATGAAAAATGTCAAAGTTGTCTAAGAGTTTCCAACTCTTTCTAATACACCATGATAATTAAGATCTCTAAACAACACATTCAAAATACTATATAAAGCAGTGAGCCAAGATGTCTAACATTAACTAGTACATGATAAACATGTTCAACTATATCATTTTTGCAAATATTTTAGTGGCCACCGTGTGAAGGTTCCCTCTTTCTCTTTCAGACAAATAATTCCATCTATTTTGTCTTCATAAACAAGGGGTATGTTACTTGTAACCTTTAAAATGTTTACATTTGCATCTCTCCTGTTCCTTTCAAGTTCACTCCATGTACAATAGATAATGAGTGAATTCGCCCAATTCTCATAGCATCACCATCAAATGGTACCAACACCCTAACTTTATCCCCTTCTTTGAGTTTATCATTAATACATTTCTGCAAAAAGAAAAAGAAAAACACATTATATTATATAGGTAATGATTACCCTTGTTTGCATTATAAAACAACCATTACTTGCTTAAATAGTACTTACATGTGTATGTTAAAATAATCCGCCCAATGCCCATAGCATCACCATCAAACGGTACCAACACCCTAACTTTATCCCCTTCTTTGAGTTTATCATTAATACATTTTTGCAAAAAGAAAAAAAAACACATTATATTAGATAGGTAATGATTACCCTTGTTTGCATTATAAAACAAATATTACTTGCTTAAATAGTAATTACATGTGTGTGTTAAAATAATTGTAAAAGGAAATTTTCAAATATAATTGCAATGATCTAATTTATTAAAAAACCAACACTCATAGCAGTGCTTACAATGTTACTTCTAGCTTCATGCTAATCAAATACAAAGGCCACAAATATAAAAAATATGTTACCATGCATGCATACCAGACACATAAGGTTATGACAGTACTATTATGCATAAAAAAAGGTAGCTAATACACAAAAACAAAGAATGCAATATGAGAGTGCTACTACTATTGCTGCTGTAAGATGGGGTTAGAAAATCAAATAGGATAGATAAAGTGACAACCAACACCTCTAAACTATTAACCTCATCCAAACAAGAGAAAACAAACAAAATGGAGATATCAAAATGAAAGCAAACAAAATAAAACACTCCCCATATTGTAGTTGATTCCTTCTCTTGCTCTCTTAGTTCTCCTTTTGCAAATATGCCCTCATATTTGTAGTGTAACTTGTGCAAATACCTGCAAATGATAAGTAGAAAGTTGGAGAAGAATAGTTGTTAAGCTGAAAATGGAGAAGGAAGCTTGCTTTTATAGACAACCAATCGAATGGACGGTTGAGATTAATCTTCTAGAAAGATTCCAAGATCAATGGATGAGAATGCATGAGAGGGATGTTACGAAATGGATGGTTGAGATTAAGTCTCAGAAAAGATGCCAAGATCAATGGTCCAGAATTGATGCACCAAGAATATGCTATTCTTGGAGGAATCATGATAGGAAGACGTGCAAAGACATGCAAGCCATGACAGACATGCAGACTAGGATAGGCATGCAAGGACATGCAAGGACATGCAAGCTATGATAGGAAATGAATGTTATGATAGGGGACTATGACAGGGTATCTTTGACCAAGTGGTGCATAAATAATTTATTTTAAATTATTTATTCGAAAATGGAGGAAATGGACAAGTGGAAAATAAATTATTTATTCAAATTATTTATTTGAAAATAGAGGAAATGATTAAGTGGAAAATAAATAATTTATTTTAAATTATTTTATTTGAAGAAAATGAAAGAGGAACATTTAATTAAATTTATTAATTTAATTAAATGGAGAGATAGAAATTAGACCTTAAATAATTAATTTAGATTAACATTTAATGGGAAGGTGGCATGGGATAGTTAAATGATTTTAATAATTATTTAACTATGGAAGAATTAAAGGACTATGAATAGATAAATAATTAATGGTAATTATTTAACTATAGATGAAAGATGACAAAATAATTAAATAAATAATAATTTATTTAACTATTGAAGAAGAGGAAGAAATTAGTGACGCAATTAGTCTATTTAATCGGTCGGGATAGAATAAATATTAGAAAGTGAATTAATTAAATAATTATTAAAAATTATTTAATTAATAGAGGAATATAATCAAACAAAATTGAATAACTAAAATTATCTAACTATCGGTCGATCTATGGGATTTATTAAAAAATGACGCCTGGCTGGCTTAGGACATTTCATGTGTCTACATTTTGGCCCCTCTTGTCATAATGTAGCCCTGGTCGCATTAAAAGACAGTAAAAATAAGTCAAAGTCATGCCCCAATGCAAAATAAGATGAGGAAGAATGACGAGGAGGGTTACCGTATGCCCCCTTGAGAGGACAGACGGGTTCCAAGAACACGAGTGTGCTCTTGAAATTGATGAGAAGACTAGAGGATGAAAGACAAAAGAAATGTTAGCTTGGAAGGGGATGGATATTAGCATGGAAGAGAAGGGAGGATGAAGATGGAAAGCTAGATGAAAAAAAAAGATAGGGGAACCAACTTTCATACTTACATTTTTATATTTATCATCATTGGGAAGATTATTGTAATGGTCAACAAACACCATGATATGACATAGACCAAGGTGTGCAAGGTTGTACCATCACGTGAGATAAGCAGTCGCAGACAAGGATGATCATGACTCATACAAAAAGGCACATTTTTCCCCAGTCTTTCTGCCATAACCAACCACAAGCAGAAAAAGACAAGAAATACAAATCATGAAATGTCGTTGCTTCTCTAAATCCTATTTCCAGGACATCCTCAAGAAACTAGAAACATGATTGCCAAAAAGGACAAAATAAAGCCAAAACCATCATCATGATACATCGCTGCTTTTCTAAATCCTGAGTCAGGACATCACTGAGAAACTAGTAACATGAGTGCCAAAAGACAAAACAAACCCTCATGATACATCACGCTTTCCTCTTAAATCCCGTTTGGTCGTAGATCTCACTGAAAAATCCACAACATGATGAAACTCAACAAATATGCCAAGTGTTTTCCATGTCAAATGTCAAGATGTCCGGGTTTGATGCTCTAGATGCTAAGCAGTCAAGGTTTTGACGATGCCAAGATGACGAAAATGCAGGATTTCCAAATTCGTGAAGGACACATCCTAAATAATGTTGATGTCAAGAGGAGAAACCCCAAAAGTTGAGAGGATCCCTCAAAATTCCAGGTGACAGTGACGATGCCTAAGAAGGACACATCCTAAGGCATAAATGATGGGGGTTGTTCTTCAGAAGGACACATCTGAAAGAACATTGATGTCAAGAGGAGTGGTTCTTAAATGTCAAGAGGATTGCTCAAAATGTCGAATGATGATGACGATGCCTAGGAAGGACACATCCTAGGGCATGATTAAATGACAGGCTACCCTTCAGAAGTACACATCTGAAGAGTAAGCAAGATTTGACTGACTTGACTAAGTTTGACTGAGATTGACCAATTTTGATATGCCAAGATGATTGTCATGTTCTGTTGACAGATTGTCGAAGTTCACTTGGGTAGATTGTTTGTTCAAATTTAAAGACTATTTCATGTGTGTGTGAAAATTGTGCAATGAACCCTAATGGACTAACCTAGTCCGGCCTTGGGGACCCATCGACAGATGGCCTTGCCTACGTCATGCACTCAGAGACCCCGTAGTTCGACACAACCAAAGACTTTGTCTTGTTGATGAAAGATTGAGTCATGATTTATTTTGACAAACCTAATAGGACTAACCTAATGTCTCGGGGGCTCGAAGATGAGCCTTGCCTATGTAGCAAATGCGTAGAGACAACGTAGTTCGACAATGATAAAGACTAATCAAGACTTGAATTGACATGACTGTGTTGACTGACATAACTATGTTTTGGAAGTTTTGTGTTTTCTTCAGGACGTTTTTCAATTTTTAGGTCTTTTTTTTTCTTTTCTTTTTTTTTCTAATTTTTAGGTCTTTTTTCAGGATATTTTCTAATTTTTAGGTCTTTTTGAGGACATTTTCTGATTTTTAGGTCTTTTTTTAGGACATTTTATGATTTTTAGGTCTTTTTTTCAGGACATTTTCTAATTTTTAGGTCTTTTTTTAGGACATTTTCTGATTTTTAGGTCTTTTCCTTAAAAAATTTTATGATGTTTTTGGCTTTTCAAATGGTTTAATAGGATCACTACAAATGCATGTGACTGATGCCTACACATGAGAATCTAAGGAAAAAAATGATTGTGCCCCCAGTCAAGCTGAATACCAATTGATAGGTGATGACAACATTGTTTGACATGGGAATGACGCATCCCAAAACAATGTGAGGACGATGATAATGTGATGAAAGTATTGAGGTTTGCAGTCGGGCCAGGAACAAATTCAAGTAATTTTTTGGATAATGTGCTTGTATGGATGAAACTCATTGCATTTGGAATGACTTGGTTAGGACTAGAAGGGATGATGAAGTATCCTTAGACCGTTTGACAAGGGAAAGCCGAGATAGGTGATAGACATGAAAGATTGATAGGTGGCCTTGATAAAGGACAAGAGACATGAGACTCAGGGAATTGTCATATGATTTTCTAGGACTATGTCGTATAGGGATAATGATGGAAATGACAAAATAGTTTGTGACAAAAGGATTGACATGTCAAGAGTTTTCCCCAAAGCATGATTATGTGTGCCAATTTTATGCCAAGACCAAGGTAGGTGGGAAAATGGAGGGAAATGATATGGATGAAATGGATGAATGAAAATGTTATGAGGAAAGGCATGGGAAATGAAACGACTTGCCTCCAAGTGTAATGGTCCACATAGACAATTTATTTTACACATGATGCCTATTTGCTAGGTTTTCATCATGGTACTTATCCAAGGCGCCTGTTTGCCAGGTTTTCACCATTGGATGAAATTTTTCTCTTTACTATTTTCTTGACTTTTTTTTATTTTTTTGGTGTCACCAAAACGCCTGTTTGCCAGGTTTTCATCAAGGTGATGATTTTTTGATTTTTCAATTTTTATTTTCTTTGTATTTTTGGATAGCCTAGATGCTTTAGATGACCACTAACTACTCTGAATCCACTGACGGTGTCGATGTAGAGACTGGTGCCATGATGTGCCAATAATATCCTTTCTGAAGTAGCTACCTTGTCAGGATCCTAGTGCTTACATACAACTGATTGATGTCATCATGGTCCTTTCCGATACTAGAATTGGCCTTATCAGAATATGCACATCGCGATAGAGTGCCATGAGAGTCCTTATGATAAAGAGTTGCTACCAAGATGCGATGGATTTGTGACATGGGATTTTTGGACTTTAGGCAAGATGTAGGATTATAGCGGATGATGGTAGACATGGATGGATTTTTTGGATGTTTGGATGAATCACTTTTTATTTTCCAAAATTGGTATGATGGATGATGGATTTTGGAGGGATGGAATTTGGAACCAACACCTTTAGATTCCTTGCTTGATGACCATTTTGAAGGAGGTGGACATGTGTTATATATGTGAGTCCTCTTGTCTTGTGGCTCCACATTTTGATTAACTTTTTCTTTCGACATATTTTCTTTGCTTGATCCACTTTTCTTTGGGATCCATTTTAATTTCATTTGTCCACTTGTCTTTTTATCTAATTCGATGGCCTTTGACATTTGATTTTTGACTTTGTAAGACTTTTCTTTTTGTTGGTTCCAAAGGGAAGGTTTAATATGTCAAGAATGATGGTCTATGGTGTGGGTGGACGAGGTGTTGGCAACAATCTTATGACAACGATTTCTCATGGACTCAATTTTGAAGTTTGTATCTGACAAGGTTGATCCCAGTATCGAGGAGGTTCCACTGACATCATTTGATTCACTAACTAAAGAATAGCCAAGACCTTGATGTCTGTGATTTTTCTGAAGCTATATTGGTTCTTGAATGCCTTGCTCATGTATGCCTAGTCCTTTACCTTGATAATGCATGCTCTGATAGATTCTATTTGTGATGGAGTATTTATTGTTTTGAAAGCAAGATGCTAACCCATCATGATGTATGTAGACACTGTCACTTGGAATATTTTCATCTATGAGAAAGCCTGCTCTAACAAAGATAGATGACCCTAGCTGATAAAGTGTCTTAGCTTCATTGTCATGTTGGCCATATTTTTGACTGATATCTTTAGTCTGATCTTTTGACATGTCAGGTTCAGATGATTCTATAGGTGCTTCCAAGTCAATATCAAAGCCATCATTATGGTCAATGTCATGGAGTCCAATGAAGTCAACTATAGCTTGATCATTTTCAAATATGTCCATAATGGAAGACTCTTGTTCTTGAGGAATATCATCTATGTGTGTCATGGAGGCAAGTGTCTCATCTTGGAAAGTGTCAATAGTGGGGCCCTGAATAGGATCGTCAAGTGTTTGATCGTAAATGGCATAAAGGTCAAGGAGTGGATCGTTTTGGATTTCTTGGTCAATGATAGGGTCTTGGTCAAAAATTGGGTTGTCATGGATTTGGACTTCTTGGTCAATGGTAGGTATATTTTGGATGTCATGATTGTCTTGAATGACTTCTTGAATAGACTTTAAGATAGGTTCATGGGATGGACTACCTTGATCCTGACATGAAGGTGACGTTATAATGTCATGCTTTGGGCTTTCATTTTGACATGTATCCTCAAGTTTAGACAATGGGATTGGACTTTGGACAATGATAGAATTTTCATGACGAAATACAGCTTGTGAGGGAGTGACTTGAAAAGGATTAATGGATGAAGGACTAGGATAGGACATGGAGACTTGGACTGGATTAATAAGGTATGATGTAGAAACTTGATATGAGTTGGTAGATGGTTGATAAGGCATGTAGAGTTGGATGAGATTGGTAGGTGAAGGACTAGAATATGACGTGGAGACTTGTAATGGAATAGTGGACAGTTGGTTTCCCTTGTCAAGGTTAGGATAAGGGTGATAAGTGGATGTTTGTTGTGAATTGTCTCAGATTTATGCTTAAGGACCTGCTGGATGGTGAGGGTGGTGACAGACGGAGGTCTCCAAAAGTATTTATGTCAAAGTTCATGGTAACTTATATTCCTGGGTCCAAAAAGCATGGATAGATACCTTGAGGGTCAATGAAGACCACTTTTTTTCTGATAAAGGAGGCTATAATGACTTTTCATTGTAGCTTCTTTAAGTCTTATGCATCATTCATTTTGGTCTCTTTGTATGAATGAATTTGGTTCGTATGGACTCTTGATGAAATGGTATTGCCCATGGAAGATTGTAATGTTCATGTTGTGAAATAATCGAAAGTGTCCAATCTTGGTTCATGTCATAAGTGTTATTATCAATGTTGGAATTGAAATCTTGTCCAAAGTTTTCCATTTGTTCTCTCTGTCTTTAAAGTCTTGTTTCAACCATAAAATGGGATTGCTCAAATGAGGATGATAAGAATGACAACTAAATGCAAGGATGACACTAGCCTATGTTTTTGTCTTTTTGTGTGATAAAGGATGACAATGCAACCAAATGATAATGCAAGTATGCCAAAAGCCAAGGTGAGTAGGATGACGATGGAAAGAGATGATAATGCAAGACTATGTATTTGGATTTTTTGGATAAAGGATGACAATGCAAGACTATGTTTTTGGATTTTTTTGACAATAAAGAATGAAATATGAAAATGTTGTCTAGAGAAAATGACTAATGCCAAAGGAAAATCAAGACTAAGATGACAAGTTATGACACTAATTTTTACTTTTTGTTTTGTATTTTTGGAGGATGCCAATTAAGTAGATAATGATATTTTCCTCATGAAAATGACCAATGCAAGGTGATATATTGTTAAGAAAGGATGTCAAATTTCAAGGTGATAGTGAGGACTAATGTGAAAATGTTGGTTAAGGAAATGACCAATGCAAAGTCTAGATGCCAAATGAGGACTATGATGACAATATTTTGGATTTTAAAGATATACAAGGTGAGGACTAAATGATTTGAATGTCTAAGGTAGCAAATGCAAAGGTCTAAAATGATTTGGAAAAATATTTCCTAACCACCCTATGCTTGATTTATGTCTCAATTTTGGAATATCAAAGGACTTGTTTGAAGGACTAAATGACAAGGACAAATGACAAATGAGTCTTCCTAACTAGACTTTTGAGTTGGAAGAATCTCACAAAAAGATAATGACTAAAGGAGATAATGATGTCTAAGTCCAATGATAACCAAATTTTGAAAGTCAAGATTTTGCAAAGTGAGGTAAGGTTGTCCTAATCCAAAATATGCAAAATGAGATGAGGACCTAAGTTTTAGTTTATGATTGAAAATGCAAATGGTGAAGCCTAAGGATGAAGCCAACATCTGGTAAAGACTGACCCCATGGTAAGATGCTTTGAAGGTACAAGGAATGAGATTGATAACCCATGATTTGGTTTTGACATAAGACTTGTAGGCTAAGACTAAAAATGCAAATGGTGAAGCCTAAGGATGAAGCTAAATATTTGCAAAGATGACCCTATGGTAAGATGCAAGCTAAAGTGTACAAGGAATGAGAGATTTGAGGAAATTCATGATTTGGTTTTGACATAAGACTTGTAGGCTAAGACTGTTGTTTTGATGTTTTATTGAAAAGCTTGGGTTGGCTGAGGTTTTGTGTCCAGATTTGTGAATGTTGTGTATATTGTTTGAAAATCTAGAAAACACTTGACAAGCACGATGTTTTGGTGTACACAAACACACATGAGACAAGCACAATCCTAATAGGCCAAGGCGCGGGGTTTGTATGCTTGCATAGCTCCACTCCATATACCTCCCTGATTGGTGCTAAAGACCTCTCCTCTTCGAGCGATAGTTTAGAAGTTTGGTGGCACCTTAGCTCCTCCAGCCTCATTAACGCCATTCAAATACACTAACTTCGATTCTTGGGTCATCACTTCCCAAGAATCGCTTATCTCTACTCAAGGAGTCGGTGAGGGAGTATCTTCGCATGATAATCAGACCTCGTGACTATACCAAGAAATGACTGAAATGGTTGGCCTCTAAAACAAAAGGTGTCTAGTTAGGGCATCCGTTTGAGTGGCCACACATGGGGCGAGAGATTAATCACCAATTAGGTGGCACTCTAGCTTGAAGAGGTTACGCTCAACAGGGTTTATGGGAGTACTACTCCATCCGTGTGACACATCCGCACTCATGGTACTTGAACTTTCCTCAAGCACCCATTTTCTATCCTGGCTGGAAGTGGCTTGGCTTTAGCCTATTACTGGTCGGGTCGTCCCTTAAGGTGAGTACTTTTTCCCTTAAGGCAGGCCTATTTCTAGAAATAATAACCATTTCTCTTACACCCAGGATCACTCGAAAGCGAAAGGGGAGAGGATACTTCAATTAAGTCGTGAGGGTGACAAAAATAAGGTAGGTCTAGTTTTCTGATCACCTAGTTTTCACAAGGTGAGAGCATAATCACCTACCACCTTCAAGCACAGTCAGACAAAATCAAGCACATGTTCATTTTAATGCACCAATGGAAGTGTTCCTAAACTAGAAATCGCAAACACCTTGTTTGAGAAATGAGTCTTCAACTAACGGAGCTGCAAAACCACAAATTAGTAGTTTCATAAGTGTCTTGGACCAACGAGAAAGCTGCAAAAAAAACTAAGTTAGAACAAAAGATTAAAAACCAAACTAAAAGTTAGTAAATAATTAAACTAGAAAATAAAAAGACTAAACTAAGAAAAAAGAATTAAAGAAAACTAAAAACTAAGAGCTCAATTTTTTTGTTGCTCCAAAAGAAGCAGTTTTGGGAGCCCCATTCCAAAGCCACACGCTACAAACAAAAGATTAGTAAACCAAAAAAAAACTTGAATGAAAACAACAAACTAAAAATAGTGATAACTTTCTCACAACTAAACAAAACTTTAAATTGTAGATATCTATGGAAAGCTAAGACATAGAGCTTCAAAACCCAATTTTTTTTTTGCAAAATTCTACACAACAAAAGTATTATAAACAAAAGAAAAATCGGATTTTAATAACTAAATCTTAAAAAGTTGCGATCAGTAAAATGGCCATAACTTTCTCAAATCTTAACAAAATTTTAAACCGTTTAATATTTCAGAAAGCTGAAAACGAGGCCTACAAAACCCATAAAATGTTTTTAAATAGTTGATGTGTCCATCCTTTTGTGCTCAAATGAAGATGACGGGATTTCGTATGCATTATTGGATGTAATCCGCAAAACAATGAAAACAAACAAGAAAACAAACCAATTTCTCTGCAAAATTATAAGATTCACGGAGGTTCACCTGGTCAAGATGGGGTTAGAAAATCAAATAGAATAGAAAAAGTGATAGCCAACACCTCTAAACTATTAATCCACATCCAAACAAGAGAAAACAAAGTAAGCATAAGGAAAATAAAACATTAAATTAAAATACTCCCCATGCTTGAACTTGAATCACTTCTCTTGCTCTCCTATTTCTCCTTTTGCAAATATACCCTCAGATTTGTAGTGTAACTTGTGCAAATACCTGCAAATGATAAGTAGAAAGTTGGAGAAGAATAGCTGTTAAGCTGAAAATGGAGAAGGAAGCTTGCTTTTATAGACAACCATTCGAATGGACGGTTGAGATTAATCTTCTAGAAAGATTCCAAGATCAATGGATGTAGGTTCTACAGAGGGATGTTACTTAAATGGATGGTTGAGGATTAAATCCTAAAAGATGCCAAGATCACCATCCAGAATACTTACCAAGAATATGCTATTCTTAAACCATGATAGGAAGACATGCAAAGACATGCAGTGCCATGACACATGTAGGCTAGGATAGTGGCATGCAAGGACACGCGTGGACATGCAAGCCATGGTTGTCAAACATATAGGGGACTATGATGCAGTATCTTGACCAAGGTGCATAAATTATTTATTCAAAAATGGAGGAAATGGACAAGTGGAAAATAAATTATTTATTCAAATTATTTATTTGAAAATAGAGGAAATGGATTATGGGAAAATAATAATTTATTCAAATTATTTATTTGAAAATAGAGAAATGGACAAGTGGAAAAATAAATTATTTATTCAAATTATTTATTTGAAGAAAATGAAAAGAGGAACATTTAATTAAGAGATAGAATTAGGACTCCAAATAATTTAATTCTAGATTAATTATTTAATAGGAAGGTGGCATGATAGGTTAAATGATTTTAATAATTATTTAACTATGGAAAGAATTAAAGACCGATGAATAGATAAATAAATTTAATGGCAATTATTTAACTACATAGATGAAAGATGACAAAATAATAATTAAATAAATAATAATTCTATTTAACTATTGAAGAAGAGGAAGAAATTAGTGATTACATTAGGAATGATAACAAATAATAGTGGCATTAGAAAATGCTTTGAATTACATGAACCCCATGCAATCAACATAACCCTATCAATGATGACATATAAAAGAAGAACAAAGAACAAAATGTATCAAGGAAGCATGTGATAGCCATTAAGAGCAGTCATTGAGGAAACAATGAAGTCTTTCTCTGTGGCTTTCATAGTAGTAGGTAAGGAGTAAAAAATAAGGTTGGATGTAGAGGTCACATAAATAATAAAGAAAGAGCCTTTCACTGTTAGAAAATAGTGTAAGAGTATGCAAAAAGAAGTCAGGAATGATGTCTAATGAACAAGTAGCAGTAGTAGTGAGTTTCATGGCTGTAGCAGTGAGTTTAGTGCAAGGGAAATGAGTTTTATGGTTGTAACAACAAGTTTAATGGATCAAGCAAAAAATATCATTATTAAACAACAAGAAGACATTAAGAGAAAGCGGCAAGAATATCAAAAGAATCTTTTTTTTTAATAACAACAGCCATAATGAAGAGTTAATAGCAGATCCGTGAAGGAAAGAACAACAGGTATCATCCAATGAAAGAAGTAGCACGCTAAGTTCAAGATGTTGAAAAGGTCAATTACAATTCCCTAAAACACAGTCAAGCATCATAAAGTATTGAAGTTCCAACAATCCCCACTGAAAAGTGACAAAGTAGGTACAATGATTGTTCTATAGGTTACATTCAATGTTTTAGTTGTCTATTTACTATTCTATAAGCTTGTACACTATTTGGGATCATAACAATCATTAATACATGAAGGGTTTTAGAATCAAGGAAAAGTAATGTTTCATAGCACTCACCTCAAGTTCAGCACCAACAGTACTATCAATATCATGCATATACTCCTCAAATTTAGCATAATCACTGTCAACATTGTCATGAAATTGTGTAGCTTTGCAGAGAGTTCTATTGATAGGGTCTTTTCCTTTTTGTTCTATTTTCATATAATTTCCCTACATGTAGTTTAATCATCATGAAAAGTTAATATAAGTCAAGCAAAGAATGCAAAAGCTATAAAATTTTGTCCACAACAACTATTATATTACCTCAACTTCAACACAACTATGATTGACATCAAGGCATTCTTGTTTTCATGCTGCTTTGATAAAATTGCTCTGCATGTAGTTTTACCATCAAACAAAAAAATATATCTAGATGAGTAATTCATGTATAAAATAGTCAACAGAGTCTTTCCAAGCATAAAAGTCACAATAGGTGGAATGGGTGAAAATCCATTTTTGTAGACTCACAAACCCTCAACTCTGTCTTTAAAAACCCATTTCAGAAATTTGACTATAAAATGCACAAAACTCTTCAAGAATTAAAACAAAATTGAAGTTAACTCACCCAACCACCTAATTAAATGAAAAATAGAACAAGGAAACCCTGTACAGACAAGTACAGAAGCTTGGAACTGCAAATAATAAAAAATTTCTAAGAAAAGAATAGAATTTCAAGAGTTTTATTATTTCTTTATGATCTATAGTACAAAAAATCTTTTGGGGAAAAAATCAGCAAACCAAAAGTATAAGATTTTTTGAAAAAATAAGGAAAAAGTCTAGAAAAAATAAAGAAAAAATCAGATTTTAAAAAAAGTAAAATTGCAGAACAAGAGATAAAAACTATTTTTTTGAAGAAAGGCATTTCCTATAGCATAGAGATATAAAGAGAAAATAAAATAAAGAGTTTAACTAATGAATTGTAAAAATGGATTTTGTAAGTTTATATTCATATCATTGATTACATTTGCATTACACATCTTTCAAACTCAAAGCATTACTTCACATTGCATAACTAATAACTAGATGTCGATGGAGTGAGAACATTTCAATTACAATATAGTTTTACAAAGTCAACCTAAGAACTATGCAATTACTTCACATTGTATATATAGCGAGGTAATTTGGAGGAATTAGTCAATTAAATTAAAGAAAATGAAAAAACCCAAAGTTCTATAGAGCACAAAGGAAATTAAGCAATAAGATGATTATACCTGCAACTTGTAATTCCCATGATTACCTCCATAGCACCTTCTTACTTGCTGGATGATGTTGCCCTCAGATTCTTCGTTCGAGCAATCTGAAAATGCCTAAGTCCTACAACAAGTCTTGAAGGATTTGATATGTCTAAAAGCCTATGTCTATGCCTAAAACAAATGCCAAAATTGATCAAATGACTATATTGAATACTAAAATTGCATATGACCATAAATGTGCAAGTAAATGAATGCCTATAATAACTATGCAAGAGTAATAGGCATGTGTGATACAAAAGTGAAGTGGCTGCCTTAGTGCCGTCTTTGGCTGCCGTTTTGGGGATTTTCCTCTTTACATATTATAATTCGACACTGCGCATTATGGTCGCCGAACATTTAATTATTCAATATGATCATTTGATCGAGGCCACACGGCATTTGTTTACAGGCATGAACATAGGCTTTGGTACCTTAGGCATTGTTATATCCAAATCGCTTCAGGCAGGCCAGAAGACTTAGAACACGGGTAGCTCGGCGAGATGCGTGATCATCGACGAAGAGGTTAACATGGAGGTAATCATGGTACAGTTACCAATATAATCTTGTGCATAATTTCTTTTGTGCTCGACTTTTGAGTTTATCGTTGCTTTCAATTTAATTGATCTAATCTAATATCCAGAAATTACCCTCAATTACATTGGTGAACCCGACTCCATTTTCTTGTTTTCTTACGATTTTTTGTTGTTTTTTGTTGTTTTGTAGGTACAGGTACGGATCAACGCAAGTGTCTTTTTAAAAAAATTGTGACGCATTTGATGCATCGCGACACATTTGATCACAGAAGCGCCACAATCGCCCTAACAAGCTGCAACTGACAACCAGAACGACGCATCTGATATGTCGAGCCGCATTTGAAGACCCGAACGATGCATCTGCCATGTCGAGCCACATCTGTTTGGTAAAATTTTTCTTTCAGTTTTGAGGTTTTGATTTTTGGATTTCAAATTGTTTCAGGTTTCTGATTTTCTAGTTTTCTATTTTTCTATGTTTTTTATTCCTACATGTTAGCTAGATTAGATTTTTTGTGTTACTAATCTTTTCTTGTAGCATGTGGCGATCCTCATTCATGTGTCAAAGACCATTGCTTAAAAAGACTACTAATTCATTATTTGCAGATTCAAATGTCAAAGAAGGAAGAAACAAACATTGTGCTTGTTTTTATTTCTTAGATTAGCAAACATTTGATTTTGGTGCATATAAAAAGAACTCATGTCTTCTATGATTGATTGTGCTTGCAGAATGGTAGGTGAGTATGCTCTCACTTGGTGAAAACCTTGTGATTAAAAAACTAGACCCATTCTTATCTGTTATTTACCCTGACTTGGTATATCGGAGTATCCTCTCCCCTCGCGCTTTCAAGCGATCTTGGGTGTAAGAGAAACGGTTACCAACTCTAGAAATTGGGGCTGCCTGGGGATTTCATCACCCCAACGTGACTCAAACCAGCAACAGAGCTAAAGCCAAGCTACCCCCAACCGGTATATAAATGTAAACCTTAAGGGAAAACCTAAGGTTGCGAGTGCAGATGTGTCATACGGATGGAGTTGTACTCCCTTAAACCCTGTTGAGCTTAACCTCTTTAGTCTGGAGTGCCACCTTAATGGTGATTAATCTCTTGCCCCATGTATGGCCACTCAAACGGGGGTCCCGAACTAAAAACTCTTGTGTAGTAAGCCAAAATCCTTCTATTTGCTAGCGCAGCACCGGTCGGTGTGAAGGCATCCACACTTTCGTAGTTTGTAGTAGAGGTCATCAGCTCACCATGGGAGTTTCATGGGGGTTGGAAGCTTGGTTGGCCTGAGAAGAGAGTGCACTGTAAGGGGGAGCCCGTGTAGCCAAGCTTCTGAATTCACACGCTACAAATATGCTGTTACATGGAATCTAGCGAATATTGTCATGGCCTAACCTAGGATCGTACTTATCTGATGTGTGTTTGGTTACTTTTTAAAACACTGTGTTTGTCAAGTGTTTTCTAGTTCTACCACAGTTCAAACAAAACATTCATCAAACAAATCAAAATTTCCATCAAAACAACAAGAAAATCACTTTGAAACTAAACTGAGTTGCATCTGTCAAACCGCAACTGATCTGTTAAACCACATTTGAGACTTAGAATGATGCATCTGTAGGCATCGCGACACATCTGTTAACTTAAAAGCCGCATATGATAAACTGAGTCACATTTGACAGTTCAAAAGCCGCAATTGAAAAATCGAACCGCATATGCTAAACTGAGACGCATTTGCAGTTTCGAGCGACGCATCTATCTGTCAAAACTTAAAACGTCATATTCGAAACTTGAGGTCCTCAATTTTTCCACCATCTGTCAAACACTATCACCAAGAAGACTCTGTTAGAAACCAAAACTTGAAATTACTCAAAGTCTTGACCATTAGTTTGCATTAGTCACCATAGGTTTCATACCTCATTCCTTTTCATTGCATACATTTGGCATTAGACTATCCCTAGGTTCATATTTTGCATACTTAGGATTAGGAAACTCTTAAGCACACTTTGCAAAGTCATTGTTTTCAAAATTAGACCCTCTTGGACCAATTTATCAAACCTCCTTTTAGTCATTGTCCTCTTTTGTGAGATTCTTCCAACTCAAAAGTCTAGTTAGGAAGACTCACTAGTCATTTAGACCTTGTCAACTTGTCATTTCCAACAAAGTCCTTTAGCAGTCAAAATCGAAAACAAAGTTCAAGCTTAGAAGTGCTTAGATAACCTTGTCTTACATTGCATACAAATTGCATATCCTATTCACAAAAAAACCAAAAACATTAGTCATTCTAGTCGTCATCTTGAATTTAGACTTCACGTAGTGTCATACTCGCATTTAGTTGTCAGTCCCATTTGAGCAATCTCATTTATGGTTGAAACCAGACTTCAAAAACAAAGGAGACAAATGGAAAACTTTAGGCAAGACCCCCCATTTACTGTCAACAATCCTCCACATGACTCAAACTGGACCTTGTACGATCCATTTTCCAATTTAGACAATCAACCTCCAGTGACAACACAATCCTCATCAAATAGTACATTCGAACTCTACTTGCAAAGAGATGAAAATGGTCAACTACTTCAAGAAAACATAGAGGCATTGACACAAGACCCAGAGGCTTGTTAGCTTGCAGAAGCAATAGCTTGTCAGGACAGAGATAGATTCGTAGCTATGCTCTTGAGCGAAGGAGCTAAGTTACCACTAGGATTTGATGCCAACACACTAAATTTTACACTTCATGACCCTAATGCCAACAACGCACATAACATGTCACATAGTGGTCAACTTCTAAATACTACAAGCAATACTTCCTTTGGGACCACAACGACAGTACATACCACACCCAACATCCCAAACATTTCCAACACAGTAAATACTACATCTATTGGGGGATCACAATCATCCACAATGCCCACAACATCCATGACACTACCCCAATCAGATGAAACCACTCTTGGCTCCTCAACAATATGGGAAAATTATTCCAATCCTCTTTTTACCATGACAGTAAATACCATGGGGGCATCATCAAGTCACCACAACCCCCTCTTGACAACTTCATCTACTACCATGAACACAACTTCGACAAATTCGTTCAGTAGTAATTCACAAAATCCTTCGAGAGGAGCCACAGGACGTATCTTTTTCCAAGGACAACAACAAAGCGTTAATACAACAACATAGTCAAATGTCATTGTCTCCCAAGGTACAAACACAAATGTCCCCCTTGTAAAAAATCAACAATTTACACAAGGTGGCCAAATAACACAACCCATGACATCATTGACACACCATAACATTCATGGTCACAACATCCCCCAAATAATGACACACATGCTGACATTTTGCATAGTTATTATAGGCATTCATTTACTTGCACATTTATGGTCATATGCAATTTTAGTATTCAATATAGTCATTTGATCAATTTTGGCATTTGTTTTAGGCATAGACATAGGCTTTTAGACATATCAAATCCTTCAAGACTTGTTGTAGGACTTAGGCATTTTCAGATTGCTCGAACGAAGAATCTGAGGGCAACATCATCCAGCAAGTAAGAAGGTGCTATGGAGGTAATCATGGGAATTACAAGTTGCAGGTATAATCATCTTATTGCTTAATTTCCTTTGTGCTCTATAGAACTTTGGGTTTTTATCATTTTGCTTTCAATTTAATTGATCTAATCTAATATCCAGAAATTACCTCAGTTACAGTATAACTAATAACTAGGAGCAGCTTCCAATTGGATTTGCTTGTCATGGCATTCTATGAGACCACATTTCTTTGAGGCATTTTTTCAAATAGTTCACTACCTTGTCTATGCTACCACATTTTTCATACATGTCTACCAAAGCATTTTTTCAAACAGTTCACTGCCTTGTTTCTATGGCTAAAAACCTAAAACAAGTGCTTTCAAACAAGCTATGGATGCTTGGAAAAAATGTATCAAATGCATAATAGTAAGCAATAGCATAGACAAAGCGGTGAACTCTTTGACACATTTCCTCAAAGAAATGAGGTCTCATGGTGATGGAATGCCATGACAATCAAATTGCTTTTTATTCTCATGGCATTCCATCACCATGAGACCTCATTTCTTTGAGGAATTTTTTCAAAGAGTTCACTGCCTTGTCTATGCTAACACATTTTTCATGCATGTCTATCAAAGCATTTTATCAAACAGTTCATTGCCTTGCTGCTATGGATAAAAACCTAAAATAGGTTCTTTCAAACAAGCTATGGATGCTTGGCTAAAAGCCTACAAGTTTTTTAAAAATCAGGATCAATCAAGATTTTTTGCAAATTTCTACTTCTATGGCCCACATTGACAAATTGCCACACCCCTAAATGAGTTTGAGACTCCATAATCTTTCCCCATTCCTATATAAAAATTGGCAATATCAGCCTAACAATTCCTCATTGGCAGAACCCCCATCATAGCCTTGTTGATGGCCCAATGAAAATAGTTAATAACCTTGTATCAGTGTAACAATACCCTATTGGGCTTACTCCTAAGGCGTCCTCCCTGATAGACCGATAGAGTCAACAAAAGAAAGCACATCATTATAACACATGAACATCAATGGAACAAATGTTTACATTCCCCTGATGGCCCGATATAAAAAATGTTTGCATTCCCCAGATGAAAGAAGTTAATAACCTAGTATCAGTGTAACAATACCCTATCAGGCTGACTCCTAAGGTGTCCTCCCTAATAGACCAATAGAGTCAACAAAAGCAAGCACATCATTGTAACATGTGAACATCAGTGGAACAAATGTTTGCATTCCCCCAATTGCCTGATATAATGAATCTTTGCATTCCCTCGATGAAAGCAGTTAATAACTTAGTATCAGTGTAACAATACCCTATCAAGTTAATTCCTAAGGTGTCCTCCCTGATAGACCGATAGAGTCAACAAAAGCAAGCACATCATTGTAACACATGAACATCAGTGGAACAAATGTTTGCATTCCCCCGATGGCCCAATATAACCATGGATTATCAGGAATTAATATATATCGAGGGAATCAGTCTTGTCTACCTTGTTCGTGGGCCAAAGGTGTATTAAGGGATTAGCACCCCCTTATGGTTTAAAAACCTACACTTTTGAGACCTAACAGATCATTCATTGACTTCATAATTATTTTTTCATAAAACTCATAGTTACAACATTTAGGATAGTCACAATGGATTTCAATGAAACAAAAGGAAAAATTTCATAGATTCACTATTCTATATATGATCGTAATTTACTTTTCCTGAAGACAATTTGAGTAATTTTATAAAGGCATGTTGTGGAAAACATTTATGAAATTTGCAGACATCTTTAGAATACAATATAAAGATGATATAGTTGAGAATCAAAATATTGAGGGATAGCCTCTTACCTGATCTGAACCTGTGGAATTATGGTCATTCCATGCAGAAACTATAGGCTTAACAGAGGCAGCCAACTACGAAACTTTCTCAATGAGACAGTTTAAGCAATTCATTATATGTTGGTAGTCTTCATTTGAGGTGACATGATTTGGAGAGGCTCTTGCTAGGCGTTCAACAAATGGTTGTGAAATCTTTGTTGATGAATTAGATTTCCTCTTGATATTAGTACTAGATTTAGTATGATCTAGTGCTGCCATATAATTGACAACATCTTCTACACTTGCTTCTCAATTATTGTTTTCCACCTAAAATACAATGTCAATTTCAGCATATAGTCAGTTTTGTAGACACCTAAAAATGGTCTAGAGAATCTAATTAATTAAATACGACTTATTTGATTAATTAATCTTAAATTCATCTACTTAGTAAATAAATAGAAATATTTATTTATATTAAGTTCATTTTTAATTCTTCTATTTTATCATATTATTTCCCTCTGAATTAAATAAACAAAAATAAAAACTTTGTTTTATTTAATTATTATCATTATAATTTCTTCTATACTTTATCCATCAATTCTATCTTAAATTAAATACACAACTTCAATAATTTGTGTTATTTAATTATCTCATCACATTTCTTCTTAATTAAATAAAGATATCCTAAAATCTTTAATTTAATTATCATATTCTTTCTATTTTAATTTAATAAACAAATTCTATAGTTTGTTTTATTAAATTATTTATTTCTCTTTTTCTGAATTTAAATAAACCAAAAATATTTAAATAATGCATAAATCTAATCCCTCTATTCACTCACCAATAAAATTATATTTTTTTAATCTAATTAATTCAACTGTCATTCACAGGAAGAGCCTCAGGGACAAACCTACAGGAAATCCTCTCAATCTTCTGCCTCAAATATTTCCTCTCATCTTTCCTGGTGTTTTCATGGACAAGAACAATCCTCCATGATCAACTCCACCTTCTCATCTCATACCATTCAAATCTCCAGATTGAATCTCAGCCTCTATCGTGTTATCCCTGTGCAAATGTGCTACCGGGAATCTATATATACAACCTTTTGAAGCATCAAAAGGATCCAAGAATCATCATCCTTTATGCAAACTTACTCTACATAAATTAGTACTCAAGCAACCAAGCAATCATTTAGCATTAGCATTGTATTAGCATCATAGCATCATGGCATTAGTAGATTTCATATCACGGCAACAGCATCATAGTTTCTTTTTACTGTAGCTTTTATCCATCAAGCTTCATTTACAGTAGCTTCATATCATCTAGAAATAATTAGCAATCATCACATCATTTCATTTAGCATCCATTCCGTTCTCTAGATAGGCATTTTAAACAGTTACGGTGCTTACAAATCTGAGAGCTTCTGTAATTTGATAAATGTTTGGAGATAGGAGAAAATGAGACAATTTCAGGATTTTCTCTATTTAAATTAGTTTAATTGCTGATTAATCTTGATACAATGTTTCATTAAGAGGTGTATTTAATTGTAGTTTGTTTACATTTTTCCACACTTACATATTGGCGCCCACCGTGGGGCTGGAACCCATGTTTTTAACAAGTTTTTCTGAAAAATTTTCGTACAGGAGTCTGTCGTGATCCGTTTTAGCATGATCAGAGGATTCTATAGCACTTCTGAGGACTGTTCCAACGCTTTTGATGAAAATTATAGCGCTTCTGAGGACTGTTTAAGCGCTTCTGAATAAAAGTACAGCGCTTTGCGCGACTATTTTAGCGCTTCGATTCACAATCCAACACGGGCCGACAGTAATATTAGTATTTGTTTTAGCGCTTCTCTAGATTTCTATAGCACTTATGTCAATTTCTGTAGCACTTTTCAAAATTTCTATAGCGCTTATGTCTATTTTTTAGGCGCTTCTGATCACGGTATAACATCTCAATGTAACTTATTTGCTGGATTCGATGTGTCCACGACCAATAGATTTATTTTTAGTTGGGTTTAAAATGAATCAATCCTAGGATAGTCACATTTTCCTTTAGATTAAAATTTTACCAATCTAGGGTAGTCACCAAATTTTTCAATTTGGGATTTAAAAATGAACACCATGTCTTTTTGTGAAGCAACATCTTCACATAGATTAGAAAATTTTTCATTTGGGCTCTAAAATTTGAACAAGTGGTTTTTGTGTTTGAATGGTTGATAGGAATATGCTCTCCCCTTAACTGGGTGATCCAAAAAGCACTCATCCTACGGGAACGACCTAAGTGGGTTCAAACCAAAGCTAGGTTTTTCCACCCCACTATAAAATTTAAAGCAAATCTGGGGAAACCCACTTTTGCTGGAAGTGTGCAAGATAACCATCCTAAAACCTTTGATCTAAAGGTTAGGAGGTCTCCTGAGGGAGTCTATTATTGCCGCTCCAAACGAAAACCCTTTCTAAGAACGTAGTGTAGTATCCAGCTGAGTCAGTAACCAGACATTGTAATACTCACAGTGCAAAGGGAAGGAAGAATCTGCCCCCAAGACACTCGCCATATAATTGCCAAGGACTGTTTGCTTAGGGGATCGGGTATCCACTTCCGTCACTTTGAGTACGCACCTGGAAAAGACAAAAACATGAGCACCCTCTAGAGGGTGACATGGCTGTGTGAGTCGACGCAATTTTAAGTTGTGGGCTGTTGAGTATAACGATAACCTTTTGACTATTAAGAGTGAGTCTATCTGAAGTGTCTTCTTGTTATCAAACCAGTAAAAATAGGACCATGCGTGGTTCTTTTGAACATACACTATTTATTTAGATTACAACTCTTAAAAGCAATTGTCTTCATTTGAGTGTTGTGTATTCCAAAAATCATTAAAATTCAGATAAAAGATCATCTTGAAAAATACAAAATCATACATGATTAGAGATTGGAAAACCACTCAGTTTGTCAAAAAATATTTGGCCAAGAGAATCAGAAAACCCAAGAAAACACTTAGTTACAAGCATCTTTTTCAAAAATGACATTTCTTGAATCAGAATAGAAAGACATTGTTTCACCATAGAACATTCCTCCATAGGCTCCATGATTTCAATAGGGGTTACACTGATGATTATGTTGTAGAACCTTTGACTTCACAAGCCTATATTCAAAGAAGAGCTCTTTCACAGGCATTTAACCATAACCAACACATTCATCAATCCTCCATTCCATGACTTGAATTAAATACTCCAGTAGACCAGATCAATTCTTATGGTAGACAAAACTTTGAAAACCTTGTAGTTAAATAGAAAATATAGCGCTTCAAACATTTGTTTTAGCGATTTCAACCTTTGTTTTAGTGCTTTAACCCTCTATTTTAGCACTTCAACAATATATTTTGGCACTTCTGAACAATCTTATAGCGCTTCTGTCACAACATATCAAACCACCAGGAAATTCCAGAATCAACATTTTAGCGCTTTTACTCTCTGTTTTAGCACTTTCACGAAATAACATAGCGCTTCTGATCTCTGTATTAGTGCTTTTACTCTTTGTTTTAGTGCTTCCACTGAATAGCATTGCACGTCTGATCTCTGTATTAGCACTTCTACTCTCTGTTTTAGCGCTTATGCCCTATGTATTAGCGCTTCCATAGAAAAAAAACTGTCAGAACAACCGTCAAATAGACCAATAGTAGAAACATAATATTTATTAGTCAGAAAGATTTTACAGACTAGACAGTGTCCTAACATCGTGAAACAAAGTAGGTTCTTACAAGTTAAAATTGTTTTACACCAAAACCAGATCTTGCAAAATACAAAAGTGTCAAAATCATCAAAACAAATCTTGGATTTGTGAGCCAAAGTTTCATCATTAGGATTTTTGACATCCTATTATCACGAGACAAAAAGACTCAATAATCAGGAATTTTTAAGTTAGCCTCGTCAATAGAATATATCATTCTATTTTGGCTTCTTTTTTACACTAACACCACATAGAAGATCTAAGTTTAGTGAGGGAAAAAACAAAAACTTGTATGCCAATCTTAACAAGGTTGCAAAGGCAAAAACTCAGGGAAAAGGAAACCAAAAATCTAAACATGGCTGAAGAGAATCCTTTTTTTTGATACCAACAAGATGAGAACAATGAAATAACACAAGAGGATATACAACACGCACAATAAGACCCAAATTTTCATAAATTTATGAAAAGGTCTTAGAACAAGACATGGATAAATACCTCTGAATGTTAGCAGAGTTAGGTGCCAAACTTCCGAAAGATTTTGACATCAATTGGTTGAAGGAAACACCTAGAACTAATGAGATGGAACCAAATCATACTCAGGATACAAATCAAGTAGTAGCTTTAACAACTCAAATGCAAATTCTACAGCAATAGATTAAAAACATGCAAATAGGAACCATAAAAACATATTTGTTAAAGGACATTTGTCCTTACCCTTTTCATCCATGTGTGGATATGATACCCTTCCCAAGACATTGTGAGTTTCCTAAATACGACAAATACAATGGAAAATCAAACCTAATTAACCATGTACGAGAATTTAGAACAATAAGCCTAGAATTTGTGCAAAAAGATACGTACCTCATGAGGTTATTTCCTAGGAGTTTGGGGGCCCATTGCATGGAATGGTTCTCAAAATTACAACCAAGGATAAGATCCTTTGAAGAATTGGTTAACAAATTCATCTCTCAATTCTCTTTCAACATAACACATGATGTAACCATAAAAGATCTCTATAATCTAAAACAAAAAAAATGGTGAGACATTTTTATCATTCTTACAAGGATGGAGAAAGTTGTTTGCTAGGTATCCTCGATCTATACCTGAAGAGGAGAAGATTGAATTATTTATAGACAACTTAAATGATCAAATGAGTTATCGCCTTGAATTACAATGTCCATCAACATTCGAAAAAGTAATTGAGAATGGGCTCAAAATTGAAGAAGCCCTAGTCAAATGAGGAGTGATCAAGCACTATAGTGAAACATCCAACAATGCAAATCACTATGGAAACAACGACAAACCAAAATTTTGGCAGAAAAATAGAAATACTGGAAATAATGAACCTACAACTGACAATGTAAAACTAGTATTCAATTTGACAGCGTCAACTATCAAAGCAAACCAAAATGAAAGCAAAAACCAAGGCACAATCCAAAACAACAACACCAACAAAGGAGAATCACGACCATCATACCAAAGGCAATCAAATCGACGAAAATTCACCCAATTAGGACAAACCTTAGAATCGGCAATGAAAGAACTCATTGCAAACAAACTGATCACTTTACAAGAAGCTCAAAACTGGGAGCCAAAGGTAAAACCATCATGGTGGAACGATGCAGATTATTGTAATTTCCATAAAAATAGAGGACATAAGACAAACGACTGTATGCAACTAAAACACCTAATACAAGACTTGATCAAAGCCAAGAAGGTGTTTGTTGAAGGGCCTCAAAAAAACAATGATCACAGTGCATTTATCAATCCATTACCCAACTATGAAAAAGGAGAGCCTTCTTCTTCTAGTGGTAAGGGAAAAAGTATAAACTATGTCTATGACACCACCATTCTTTTCCTTTCTGAAGTAGAGAAAAATGACATTGACACTCAAAAGGGTAACACAAACAACAATAACATTGAATCCCTGAATGTGAGAACAAGCGTTGGAACATTTGATAATCAAATCAATGTTTTAAAAATAAGGGAAACACAAGATCATCCACAAGTCAACATATCGACAAGAGGAAAATCTAGGGTAATATTGAAAGGAATTTGCTCCAAAAATAATGCTTCCCCATCACATCAATACCATATCATTGACCATCAATACATAAGGAAGTTTTAGAAAAAGCTCTCATTGCTACAATGGTACCTAATAATTTGGATGTTTGTCAATTACAAGCTATGGTGGGACATCTCACCACACCTCATTGTCTATCATTCTCTGAACAAGATGATGTATCTATACATCACCCACACAATGCAGCCTTGCATATCAAAGTTCTCATCCATAAACACCGTGTTAAGCGTGTTGTGATAGATGGAGGAGATGGTCTAAATATTTGTACCTTGAATCTAATTCATGCACTAGGCTATTCTGACAACACCATTGACACCAAAAGAAAATAACGATAAAGGCATATGATGAAGAGGAAAGGTCTTCCAGAGGACTTATCATACTTCCAATCCAGGTAGGACCGATTGTCAAAAACATTGTTTGTCAAGTGTTAGATAGAGATATAACATACAATATACTATTGGGTCATCCATGGATCCATGACATGCAAGAGGTACCTTCAACATACCATCAATGTCTAAAATTTTCAGTAAATGGACAGGAAGTCACCATATCAGCTGACAACAACAATCCACAGATTTGTAGCATGTTGAAAGCAACTCAAGACACTCTGATACCTCATAACCAAGGATTCGATACTTCCAATTCATCTACTAAGGATAGCCAACCCAATTTTATATCTAAATGGGTTGAGAGAAAGAATCTAGAGAAGGAAATAACTATCACAAACACATCAAAAGTCAAAGGTTTTATCAATGAATTATCACAACTTTTAGAAAAGGTTCAGATAAAGGAAGAGGGTGTTGGAGAATATTCTCTCGAGCAATCTTTGTGCCTATCATAGTTACTCCCATCACCGAAAACATATGGAAAGCCCATATTAAAATCTCCAAAATCATCACAACCCATCACAGCTCTAAATGAAAGGTTCATAAAAGCAGGTACACTCTAAGAGGAGTCCGAAGACAAAGCCATTCTCAGTTGGCTATACAAAGACGAAGAAGCATCATCATCAACAAGTGTCAACATCAAAACAAATCAATATGGAAAAGGGAAGGCCATTTTAGAGAAAATGGGTTACAAAGGTCAAGGACCAATTGGCAAGAGAAAGGATGGTATTGTTGAACCCATTCAGCCTCTCACGTTACAGCCAAAAGACAAAACAGGATTAGGCTACAAAACTGAGCAAAAAGATGAAGAGACCCAAAAAGCAGTAGAAAGGATACTACAAATGAGAGATGGCTCTGACACAAACTCAAATGAATATGAATGGGATCATCTATTGGATACATCATATACTGATAAAGAGATTGATATTATCCAAACATATACACCCGAGGGACAAGGTTCAAGAATTAGAACATTTGTTATGGGATCAACAAATATTGATAACTCAAGCGAGGATGATCAGACATCGAGTGAGTTAGAAAACTTGGAGGTGAGTACCATTATAAACCTTGAACATCCTACAAATAAATTTGACCATCTAGCCATCATGACACTTACAATAGTTGACCTTGTCCAATCTGATGACTTGTTACCATTAATACACCCCGAACTGATTGATTGGGAACCCATCGAACCTAGCCTTATACCAGTTTTTTCAAATGATAATGCCATCATAAATTATTTATGTTGTGACAAAACTAATACAAGTAGTATCCATAACACTCATATCGATATTTTACATCAAGAGGGTGTCAAATCTTTCAGTTCCAAAAATGATAACAAGGAAAATAAATCTAATGATGAAAACCTCTCTGAGGTACCATTAGATTTTGAAAAGAGAAAAATAAAGAACGTATCCAATAGAGAAAACCTTTCTAAGGCACTGAAGGATGAAAGATTTGACACTTTCCTAGAACACTATCATGACAGGTCATCAGTACTGGTAGAGCCAACATAGTCTATAAATTTGGGAACATCTGAAGAAGCAAAGATCTTACATCTAGCAACATCCATGATAGAACAGGAGAAGCCAACATTCACAAGATTCTTTGAGCAAAAACAAATAAATTGTGCATGGTCTTATTCAGACATGCCAGGATTGGATCCACAACTTCTAATGCATCATTTATCACTACCAAAGGGAATCAAACCAGTCAAGCAAAAATTGAGAAAGATGCACCCCCCACATCACCCTTTTGGTTAAAGCTTAACTAAAAAAATTATTAGATGGAGGCTTTATCAAATCCATAGATTATGCAGAATGGATCTCAAACATTGTGCCAATATCAAACCTGATCATAGCATCAGAATATGCACAGATTTTAGAGATTTAAACAAGGCATGCCCAAAGGATGATTTTCCTTTGCCCAACATTGACATAATTGTTGACCTAACGACAGGACATGCCATGTTATCTATAATGGATGGCTTCTTAGGATACAATCAAACCAAAATAGCACCTGAGGATCAAGAAAAGACAACATTCACTTGCCCTTGGGGAACATTCTACTAGAATGTCATGCCTTTTGGATTGAAAAATGTGGGTGCAACATATCAGTGAGCAATGACCACAATTTTTCATGATATGATGCATACTTTCATGGAAGATTATGTGGATGATATCTTAGCAAAATCACACACTAGGGAAGGACATCTGGAAATACTTGATAAGATCTTCACTAGACTGGAAAAATTCAATGTAAGATTGAACCCAAAGAAGTGTATCTTTGGGGTGACTCCAGCAAAACTTCTTGGTTATATAGTTTCAGAAAAGGGTATTGAAGTGGATCCAGCTAAGGTTAAGGAAATCATGGAGATGCCACCACCTAAAAACATCAGTCAATTAAGGTCCCTACAAGGTAGGTTACAATCCATCAGGAGATTTATCTCACAGCTAGCAGATAAGAGTCACCCATTTAATCATCTACTTCATAAAAATGTTTCATTCAAATGGGATCATAACTGTGAAACAAATTTTGACCAGATAAAGCAATATTTGGTGACACCTCGATACTCATGCCACCCATAGCAGAAAGACCACTATTACTATATATTGCAACAACTGAAATATCTTTAGGGGCTCTATTAGCACAAGAGGATTCTGAAGGAAAAGAACAAGCAGTTTACTACATCAGCAAGACTCTCAACGGATATGAAATAAACTATACATTCATAGAAAAAGCTTGTTTAGCAGTAGTATTTGCAACTCAGCAATTGTGACACTACATGTTGACTCATACAGTTAGGCTCATAGCAAAAATAGACCCATTAAAATACTTACTCAGTAAAGCTACACTAACAGGAAGACTTGCAAAATGGGTCATGATATTGAGTGAGTTTGATATCCAATATGTTGATAGGAGAGCCATCAAAGGACAGGTAATAGCAGATCAACTAGCTGAAGCTCCATTACAAGATCATCATCCAATGCACATTGAATTTCCAGATGCTGACATCATGAATATTACAACTCAACAATGGAGACTGTACTTTGACGGATCATATACATAGAGAGGAGCGGGGGCAGGAATTCTATTTGTCACACCTCAAGGACACACTATTCCCAGATCTTATCGGTTAATGTTTCCATGCACAAACAATATAGCTGAATATGAAGCATTGATTATAGGCATCAAAATAGCTATTGAATGGAAAATCACAGAAATGCAAGTGTATGGGGACTCACAACTTGTCATTTATCAAGTAAATAATGAGTATCAAACAAAAGATGAGAAGCTCATGCCTTATAAGCAAATGATAGATGATCTAAAGAAATACTTCATGGATATCAAGTTCGAGCAAATACCACGGGCAAAAAACAAAGCTATAGATGCCATGGCAACAATTGCATCCCTTTTGCAATTATCAGAAAAGAAAGGTCGATATGAGTTTATGGTTGAACAAGTATCTAGTCCTGCATACGATAACCCTGATTCACAGACCATATGCCACATACCCAACATTCAACCCTCACAATATGGAGAGATCTATACTTACCTCAAAGACAACATTCTTCCTCTTGACCTCTCTAGAAACCAAAAACGTAACTTTATCTGTCAATCAGCAAGACATACATTAATCGCTGACATCCTTTACCGTCAGGTTTAGATGGTACTCTTCTCCGGTGTCTAGAGCATCACGAATCTGAAACATCCTTATGAGAGGTCCATGAAGGTATTTGTGGGACTCATTCAAGTGGGCTAACCCTAGCTAAGAAACTCCTCCGTTTAGGGTATTACTGGCCGAATATGGAGAAGGAAGCATATCAATATGTTAAAAGATGTCAAAAATGTCAGATTCATGGTAATCTAATTCATGCGTCGGCAAGAATTACAACCATTCACATCCACATGGCCCTTTTGTCAATGGGGACTGGACCTGGTGGGGAAAATACATCCTTCTTCATCAAATGGCCACAAGTTCATCATCACAACAACAGAGTATTTTACAAAATGGATAGAAGCAGTTCCTTTGACAACTGTCACTGGAAAACAGATTTCATCTTTTATACTCAACTATCTCATCTGTCGATATGGGGTACCTCAATCCATTATTTCAGACAATGGAAGGCCTTTTAAAAATTAGGACGTCCAGGAATTATGTGAACAATTCCATATTCAACATCATTTTTCAACACCATACTATCCACAGGGAAACAGACAAGCAGAAGCCTCAAACAAGACAATCCTGAAAATACTAAAGAAGATGGTAGACGATGGTGGACATGATTGGCATGTTCAGTTAAATCCTGCATTATGGGCCTACAGAACCAGCATCAGAACACCAACAGAGCTACACCATACGCCTTGGTGTATGGATCAGAGGCCATTCTACCAATTGAGATAGAAATACCATCACTCTGTGTATCACTAAAAGGTCTCATAGCAGATGAAGATTACAGAATTTCAAGGCTACAGGAGCTAGAATTACTAGATGAACATCGTCAACAAGCAGCAAATCATTTGAAAGCCTACCAACAAAGAATGTCAAGAAGTTATAATCATAGGGTAAAACCTAGAATTTTTCAAGTTGGTGACTTGGTCCTAAAGGAAAACCCTAAAAATCAGCAAGATAGAGAAAAGAAAGGGAAATTTGAACCTAACTGGTTAGGTCCTTTTGTTATCATATCAGTGTATGGCTCAGGAGCATATCAATTGTCTACACCCAAAGGGGATCTATTTGATGAACCTATCAACAGTATCCATCTGAGGAAATTCTATACCTAAATCACTTAGTGCATGAATTAGTTTCTAAAAATGGTTACCTTGATGAAAACCTGGCAAACAGGCATCCTGGTGACACAAAAATAGAAAAATCAAAAAGATAGAAAAATACAAAAAATTCAAAAAAAGAATGAAAAGGTGCAATAAAAACAAATAGTGAAAACCTAGAAACAGGCGTTATTTGTGATTTGAATCAGCTCTTCCATCTATTTAGACACATGTCATGGTTGTCACTTCCACTATCATTTTACATCCATTATCGCATCACATCACATGGTCATGTCTCACCCTGGCCTGGGGGCAACATCTGAAGATCATTGGGGGCAACATAAATCTTGAGCTTCACAAAATGGACAAAAAGCAACAAAAAGAGCGATCAAAACACAACCCAACATGAATCATCAATCACCATCGGAAACACATTGAACTTCCATATCATATTGGAAAATCAAAAACAAACACAAGTCAAAAAGTCAATCTCAGAAAAGCCAAAAACATGAGTCAGTGTTAGTTGAACTACGTGGTCTCTATGTGTATAACGTAGGCAAGGCTAATCTTTGATCAGCCCCCGAGGCCCCTAGGATAGGTCTTTATGGTTAGTTTGATCCAAAGTCTCGAAAACACAAAAACATCACAAAATTAGGATGGATGATCTAATCTGAATAAATTATTGAATACTATAAGCAAATGCAAGATATGTTGTACTTTTGATCATTGTTATCATTTCCTTGGAGCAACTCAATGATGTATTGAACTAGAGAAGCTAGGAAGAAGAAATGGTATTTTCTTTGTCTGTTGCCTGTGAATTAATCATAATTACTGTGTGAATCGTCGTGGGAAGTGCTCTATAAAGTATCATGGATGACATTCCAATTCACATAGGAAAGTGGTTAATTCTTGTTTGTTTACGCAAGAAATGCTCAGGTCATCTCAGTTTAATTATACCTCGATGTTTGTGTTCACTTGTAATATCAAAAATCATGAAAGTAGTACTCAGGTCATCATTGGTTTACATTATACCATTAATGCTTGTACTCGCTTTCAACATTTTAAAAATTCAATGATGATACAAAAGCACAAAAGTAGTGTTAAAATGCCTATGTCCACATATAGATTTGCATAATAAAAGTAAACTGCATCCATAATAATGTCATACCTGCAGAGTATTGGTTACAAAATAAATTGGTGAATCATTCCTTAAAGAATTATCTTCTTTTCAAATAAGACTGAGTATACTTGACAATTACAAAAACAACATCATAATCATATAGTTGCACCATCATAATCATTTGCATATATTCAAAACATTTGAATCAATCATTTCATCAATCATTTTTTTAGCATATATAACTATATCATTCATCATCATCATAACTCATTGCATTCACCCATTTGTCATTTACATATAATTCATCCATTTGATAATAAAATCCATCAAATTATTACATCAACTATCATTTCATATTTTCATCCATATATTTACATCACATATAGTATATCATTTACACACATCATAAATCCATATACATCATAAATCCATACACATCATAAATCCATGAACATCATAAATCATGTATCCATATACGATACATCCACTCATTACCATAAGTTGCATCATAGGTAGAACAATATCAAACCGAAGCATAACATTAAAACCATCACATAGCAAATAAACATCAAAATGCATCCATCAGCAAATCAAATAGAACATATCAAGAACCATAGAATATACTGCATCTCATATATATCAAACTCTCAATGTCAAGTATACAATGATGTATAAAAATGAAGAAAGATAACACATCAATGATGGATGTACATCAGAATAATCAAAATATATGGACACAATCATGTGTTGCTACCGCCAGATGGTGTAGGCATAGCAAGATCAGGACCCCTACCGCCAGGGGGACCAGGATCCTTGGGATCTCTAGGTAATGGCTGAGTAACACCTGCACTGACAGTCCTGGATCATAACCTACCAGAACGGGACCTCACATAGCTCACTCTCTGCTCAGAGGGTACTGCATCATAATATCTCACTCTGTAAAACTCAATCTCCTCACCAATACAAGCAACCTCTTGCATGTATTATGCTAAGGAGGTACCATCTGCTAGTCTTTGTAGTCTATCAACTGAAGCCTGAGGACCCTCTGCTACAAACTTGAGAGAATCTCTCTCAGCTGTCAATGAGGTAACCTGAGCCTAAGTTGTCCCGACTAACCGTCTCGCTGCATCCCTCTCGGTTGTCAATGCTACAATCTGGGACTGTGTTGTGACTAACTGAGCCTATACACCTAAGAGAGTCTCTGTATGTAACTCAACCTGTGACTGTACCTAAGCCTGTGCCTACTCTAATAAACCCTAAGTCTGGAGAAGCTACTCCTAAACAGTCTCTAACTACACCTAAAGATCTGCTAGCTGCAGCCGCACTGAAACATCTCCCACAGCTTGCCTCTTACGAGGCATAGACTCACCCAGAAAATCTAAGACAAGGCCTGATCCAACTGTAGCCTCTCCACTGTCGAATCCCTCATCTCTGCTACTCTCATCTCCATTGCTCTCCTCTTCGATACTCTCACCACCAACATTCTCATCACCACCAACATCCACATCACCCACCTCAATATCCTCCTCTACCCCAACATCAACCTCAGGCTCAACTGCTGCCTCCCCAACCACATCAACATCCTCTACCTCCACTCCTCCAACATCCTCTCTCCTCCGTTTATGACCTCGAGTGATAGGAACATCCTCCTCAACACATAGTGGGCTAGGCTCATCCGAAATAGTCAGGCATGGAAATGGATGTAAAGAAAAATACTCATCATAGTCATTTGTAAGAGGACCCTTGACAATATCTGGCCGAATATCCCACACAAAGGGCTATAAAGCCTGAAACTACTGAACTGATGCGACATATGACAAAAAAGGCCCCCAGTCTACTGTATCTAACTATCGATGAGCATAGTGAACTACACCCTGGGGCATACCTTGTACTGTCCCATACTATCTATGAACACGTCTGATCAAGAATCTCTCCAAAACCCAACGACCATGACCAATCAGAATCATCGACTGACAAAGAAATGGTAGTTGAACATCATCATCATCCCAGTGATTACAATCCAGGTAGGGATGCCATGTCACAGACTCTATATCATCAATCACTCTCCTCCAATACTCTAACTTACCCAGTTTAGACTGGGTAAACTTGCCAGAATATCAGAATACATAAGGTCTCCTAGGTGGCCTCTATCCAACTGGAACTGGATGTGTGACAACTATGTGCTGTCATGCCCATACCTGAAGCAAAGTAACATCGGCTGATAAACTCTGACCACTGAGATACACAACTAAATGTAAATCATGATATAACTGGGAAAGCAAACACATGCCCCAAGAAAAACGGGTACCATGAACAACCATGCTCTCCAGAACTCAGCCCCAACCCACTAAAATTCCCTTAGACCTATGATCAAGACTAAGGAATCTACCAATAAAACCAACAAGTACTGTCAGAAAAGTGGCATATGCATCAACCATATCACACCAAGGTATCCACTCTCCTGCAATACGATCATCCTGGAACACTCTACGAAGAGCATTGGTCCCACCCTGCTCTCTCGAATCATATACGACAACATCTCCAACAATCAGAAGCTGAAGGATCCGCCAAACATCCTCTGGGGTGACTATCATCTCTCCAGTAGGAAGGTGAAAGGTGTTGTGCTCACTATGCCACCTCTCAGCTAGAGCTGTCAACAAACCCTGATTAATCCTAATGTGGGGCATGTAAAGAAGAGGAGACAATCCACAATGTGTGATGATAGCCATCTCAGGTTGTGCCAGCCTAGGAATGAGATCAAATGTCCAAGGGAAATGCTCTCAAATCTGGAGGTTCCCTAATCGCTCCTATTATCACAACAAGAATCAAGGTCAATAAATTCATATCAATCATCAAATAACATCAAGATACCATATCAAATCAAGTCAGTTCTTGGTCAGAATTCTAATCAAATCTCATAAGCACACATCAAAACAACCTCACCTATCATAAGGACATCATCAATGCATCAAATCAACCTCACCTATCATGAGGACATCATCAGTACATCAAATCAACCTCACCTATCATGAGGTCATCATCAACAAATCCAAATCAACCTCGCTTATCATGAGGAACATCAATTCTAATTATTCCTCACCTATCGTGAGGGTAATTATCATCACAACAAAACATCGAACCTCACCTATCATGAGATCAAACAGAGAAATGTGCCATTTCATCAAAAAAAAAATCGTTATTATATTTAAACAAAGTGCCATTTTATCGGGTTAAAGCGCTAAGGTTTTCCAGAAAAGCACTAAAACTTGAAACGTGCTAAAACAGACTTTAAAAGTGCTGCAATATCTATACTAAGCACTAAAAATATTGACGTGCTAATCTAATTTCAAGTAGCGCTACAACGGCTAATGGAAGCGCTAAAATTCAAAAAGTGCCACGCTACACCCTAAACGTGCTAAAGCAGACACTTAAAGCACTAAATTTGAAAAGCACTAAAATAGACCTAGACACGCTACAACGGAGCTACAAAAAAAAACATAAGGAACATACCGAAGGTCCGAACGTGGTCGGCCGCTAATGACGTTAAACACGATCAAAATGGTGAGTGTGAAAGGGAATCGACATCTTGCTCCACATAGCACAAAATCTCTCTCTCAAATTCTCAAAAGTCAAAATCAATAAATGATTTTGAAAAAGACCTTTTTAACCTTTTATAGGTTATTTCAAAAAAGGGATTTTTTTTATGACATTGATTTAATTTTTAGGGGAGATTAATTCAAACCTCATCCAGGACAACTTTCTTCATCAATCATCAGGAGATAAATTATTTCATCATCAAATCTTCATCAAATCTTCATCAAATCATCAGAAAATCATTAAAAAAATTGAAAATTTGAAAAAAATAAAAAAAATCATCAATTTATCTCCCGAGGGGGCATTTATCCATCAATCATCTAAAAAAACCATGTTTGGGGCATTCTGAAATTTCTTGTCAATACTAGCAGCAGCAGCACAAAATTTTCTTTTGAGCAATGTGTAAACACATCACTTCAAAGAGGGGCAAAATGTAGACACCTAAAAATGGTCTAGAGAATCTAATTAATTAAATACGACTTATTTGATTAATTAATCTTAAATTCATCTACTTAGTAAATAAATAGAAATATTTATTTATATTAAGTTCATTTTTAATTCTTCTATTTTATCATATTATTTCCCTCTTAATTAAATAAACAAAATTAAAAACTTTGTTTTATTTAATTATTATCATTATAATTTCTTCTATACTTTATCCATCAATTCTATCTTAAATTAAATACACAACTTCAATAATTTGTGTATTTAATTGTAGTTTGTTTAAATTTTTCCACACTTACAAGTTCAATAAAAAATTGAAATAAATAACACAATGTAAATTAAACCAAAAATCCATACACTTACTCCACATTTGTCCATTTTGGCCTGCAACCCGCCTCAGCCAAATGTATGTTCAGTCCTCACATTATCTCTTGCTCTCTTTCCTCCGTTACTCTTTGTCAAATATTCTTCGGAATGCATACTTTCTTTCAATGCCTCCCATTGTTTGGGAGATAGAGTGGAGTCTAACATCTCTTTTCCCTCCATGATTTTTTGTTGCAATTGTATCTAAAACTGTTCATCAAAAATCTCATCTTGTGCTTGTAATATTTTCTAGAGATTTTTCCACCAACAGTGTCAAAGGAATTTTCCATTTTTTGTATAGCATATTCCTCATTTCATGGATCTTGATCTGCAAAATTTTATTTGCAAATATCCAAATCGGCCCTACAACTTACGCCCAACTCGAAGGCCCACCTTGCAGCATTTTTCCCAATGGGTTCACCATCTCTTGATACCTCAACCAAGAATGGATTCTTCCCTTCTAATATTCTTTCTTTTGCGTTCCTCTGTGTAGATTTATATAAATCTTGACTCAATCTTTGTCTTTTAACATAAGCAGGCACATCTTCTATTTCACCACTACAAATATTTCTAGCTGATCCACTAATTCCTTCAAAAGTTGTAGATGAGACAAGTGCACTCTTAGGCACATCAGATGCAGATGGAATCTCTTCATGACTTTGATTAACCAGAACTTCATGCTCCTTGGCCACATCACGTGTGGCATGAGTAGGTAGATCAGTAGTGGTCTCTGTAGATTTCACTTCATCACAACTATTTTTTTCACCAACTTCATTTGTTGAATCACAAAAGCGTTGGATTCTACTAGCTAGCAGCACTGTATCTTTACTTTCTTTTTGTTTTTTCTCTGCATTTTCTCTGCTCTCTTTTTCTTTCCTGTAAAACAAAAAAAAATATCATATCATGTCTTATATACATAAAGCTCTTGCCTATAAAATTTCATTAAATAGTATTAAACAAATAATTTACTACTTAGTGAATTTACAACTTGCCTGTTTGACAGCAAACTAAGACGTGATAAATATCCATTATTCTTGGCCACACATTCTTCACGAAAGAATTCATAATCTATTACTAGAATTTCAACATTGTGATCACTATCATCTAATTTGGGCCTTAAATTCTTTTTCTTCATTTCCTGATGTCCACAAAAACAATAATGTATAAATTAGCAACTTGATATAGAGATAATTAACCATAATAGAAATTGCATAAATACAAGTTTATGAGGTCTCAGTTTTAATGAACAGTCATTAAAACATGTACGAATTATAAAGCACTACAAACAACAATAGTCATTAGATGTTGTGGGTATTTCAATCAATGAATATTAAATAATGGTTCCCTATAGAAATGCCAGTTGCATAAAAAACTTAGCAATGCATTTGAATCAATCCATCAAATCTTTAGCAATAATGTTTTCATTCATGGTTCAATAAAAAAATCTGTATTACCAAATTTTAACTAAACATGAAATTGTAGCATGGAAACCATTTTGTATAACTAAACCAATGCTTTGCTTAGGTGATAGCACCATCACTAAGAAATGTCTATGGTATTTGGTGATTCTTACTTTTTTGTTTTGTTACGTAATAATTTGTTCATAACATCCAAATACATTCATGAAGGGGTAGATTTCATGAAAAAGAACAGATATGTTGGAGTGGACAGTGAGTTACAAGCAAGGAACACCATGATTTGAGGACTAAGTAGTCAAATAGCAGTGAACTTCAAGATATATGCAAAACAGTAAAGAACATTTGATCAATGAAAAAAAAATCAATGACCTTACAATATATAAAGATACATATGAGACAATGATTTCTAGTGCATAAAGTCAGAAGCACAAATGTTGATAATAGTGATATCATTGTAAAAAAAATGTGAAGACAACAAAGGATGTGAGCACCATGTAATGCCAAAATAGTGGGGATATAATGAGGAAATGCTTCTATTGCAATGGGGAATCACTGTATTGATGCATTGAGCATTGACAAAAAATAGTGATCAATCATCAAGGATTGTATATTGCTGCTATAAACAATGAAGGAATAGAGAACAAAAGACCATATCAGTGAGGAAATGAGTGCCATAGTGGGTGAAAGATCCAAGAAATGAAGACAACAATGAGAAATAATTTCATGGCAATGAGCAGTCAATGCCAAAGCAATTCACAAGGAAATGGTATACAATAATATTACAAAATAGGGCTAAAGATAATGCAATATGTAGGGAAGACAATGTTATTTTAGTAAAAAAGTGTAAAAGAAAACATAGAAACAATGTTTAGAAATGCTTCAATGATGGCTTTTATAAAGGATGCTAGAACAATGACAATGATAAATAACATATATAAAAGTAGTAAATAGTCTAGAGGAGCTGTCAAGAAAAGATCATTGTCAAAGTAAAGCAATGATGGTATACATATTCATATTGCATTCATATTGCATACAACATTTATATATGAAAATATATTCATATTGCATTCATATATGAAAGCATATTCATATTGCATCCTCATTTTTATATGAAAACATATTCATATTGCATTCATATAGCAACTTTGTTCAACATTAAAGCTTTGAAACAAGTATTAGTCTAAAGGTTTGTGTCCTTAAACATAAAATAGTCTTAAAACAACATAAAATTCTTACATAAAAGGTCATAAAATGGGATCATCAATAATCATCTGTATTTCCAGCAAGATTAGAATCCTGATCACTCATGTTTGCATCTACTTGATTTTCTTCCTCATCCTTATTTGTGACATGCAATACATTATCTCTCCCAATTTCTTCATTGGTAATCAAAATCTCTTCTTCAAATAGTCCCTCATTTTCTTCATCCACTTCTTTGAATGTTTCTTGTAAATTAACATATTTCCCATCAAGAATTACATCAACAACTTCCATGAATTTTCGTCTCGAACAAGACTTTGTTTGAATGACATATGACCAACCTGGGCTTCTTACATCATCAATTAAAAATGATTGGTTAATTTGAAGAGGGAAAACACATGACTCATCTGTCTCTGATAAAAATTGTCGTGTATTTGCACGTAAAATTCCATACTCATCAAATTGTACTATGGATGGTCGAATCCACTTACATTTTAATAATATAGGACTATTTTCACCAAAATCCACTTGAATAATTTCTTGGATGAATCCAACATAAAATTTCTTCTCAATTTCATGAAGAAATTCAGCACTAACAACACAATCACAATTTGTATTTCCTTTGTCTTTTTCTTCCACTCTTAAATGACTACCATAGGTCCACATTCCACTAAAAAAAATAGCCCATAAATGTGGAGGTCATGAAAGCTCACTTTCCTCTATTGTTATATCTTGACCTTCTTCTTTTGCATCACTGATTGTATTAGCAATCCATTCTTCAATTTTTGGAAAATAATTAGCTCCAATCAAATCATGACATTTGCGCCTTTGAGGTCGATGTTGCATCCAAGTTTGATTCTCTTCTTCATATTTCCTACATAGAATAATGTTGCATAAATAGTAAGATTAATAATATAAATGTGTAAATGCAATTGAGTAAATAAATTATTGTGTATTTTTTTTAACCCATGCCACTTATCGAATGAAGATGTGTTTTGAAGAATAAAGGCATGTATTTCACTTCTTTCTTGATATGATAGCTTGAAGCGACATCCATTTCCTTCTAATACTTCATCTACAACTCTCTCATCTTTGTCATCATCCCATACATGTTGATTGACATTTTTAAAATCCTTCATATATTCTATGCAAAATCCCATGGCCTCTTGCATTGAATATCCCTCAGACATGCTACCTTCTGGTTTTTCCCTAGTACAGACAATTTTTTTCAAAACATTCATATATCATTCTATAGGATACATCCATCTTGTTCTTACTGGGCCATAGTGCTCTAGTTCATATTCTAGATGTATTAAAAGATGCATAGAAATGTTAAAGATTGTTGGTGGAAATTTTCGTTCCAATAGACACATGACTTCAATAGCCTCCTCCCTCAAACTATCAAAGTTTGAAGGATCTAATACATGTAAACTCATTCTCTTTAATATTAGGCCCAACCTTATAATTTCCAATCTTGGCCCCTTTTCCAAACTTGATATATTTACCACAATAGGTAAAATATTCTCAATTATGACATGATAGTCATGGGTCTTGAGGCCTCTTAAGCTATTAATGTCAGTTTTGCTTCTGATGCTGCTACTTACATATCCAGTGGGAAAGCGAGTCTGAGACATCAACTATAAGAATTGTGCATGTTGTTCCTTTGTCTAGACATAAGGAGCACTAGGTTTTCTATATTTTTTATTATCATATTTTTTAACCCAAAGATTTCGATGAATCTTTATTTCTTGAAAGTATTAACATGATGAAATAGTATCAAGAGCACCAAAAAGAGTTTCTATAATAGCAAAAGCTATATTTTTCTCAGTATGCATAAAGTCAATAGTACGCCTAATGGCTATACCCTTAAAGTATGGAAACTTATACAATATGCACAACCATTTTACACCACTTTCATTACATGGATCATATCTACTTCCAGCAATCCCATCATTTTCAATAAACGACATTCTTTTTTGTCCATTCTCAACAATTTAATCACCTGTTATTAGCAATGGTGCTTCACGATTCTCTTCTTGACCATTGAAACATGTTTTTTTGTTGATGATATGGATGATCCATTTTAAGGTAAGCATGATGTCCACAATAAATGCAATTACAGAAACTTCTTGAGTGCCTCACAAAATCCTTAAAGTTCCAAGTAGGACATGCATGGTATCCATGAACAGAGAGACTAGATAATGTGTCATATGCAGGAAGATCATGAATCCTAAACAATAAGGAAGCTCTGAAAGTGAATTTGATTGAATGACCAACCCTTAAAGATTGAATTGCTTCAATTCCTTTCCACAATTCCATTAGCTCATCATATAATGGCTCTAGATAAGCATCTATTGTATCTGAAGTCACACTTTTCTTTCCTGGTATAATCAATGATAACATTATGAAAAATGGTTTAGTTGCTAACCATGGAGGAAATTTATAATTTATTAGAAACACTAGCCAAGTTGACCATTGAGTACTTTGATCTAAGAATGGGTTCACCCCATCTAGAGCCAAACCCAACCTTATATTACGAGGATCTTGAGAAAAATCGGGCCATCTATTATCAAATTCCATCCACATGTTAGAATCAGACACAACTCGTTGTTTTCCATTAGTGCTCTTATTTTGGGAATGCCACTGCATAAGTTCAACAATGCCTCTACACCTATACATTCAGAGTAATCGTGGGATTATCAGAAAGTGGAGAAGAGCCTTTCGAGGAACCACAACTGATTTCAACCCTTGTCTATACCTCAGTTCATGACATTTTGGACATTCACTCTCATTTGCAAGATTTTTGCGAAATAATACACAACCATTCACACATGTGTGGATGTTTTCATACCCCAAGCCGAGCTTACTGATTTTCTTTTTACGTTGACTTCATTTTGTTGGCAATGTGGAGTCAGTTGGTAACAATGAACTTAATAATTCCAATAACTGATCTACACTCTCATTTGTCCAACCATGCACCACTTGCAAGTTAAGAATTTGAATTATTGTTTTCAAATGACTTAACTTGCAAAAAGAATACACAGGCTTTAAAGCATCATCCATTAACTTGTCCCAATCATCGTTTAGACCCTCATTCAACATTATATCAACTTCAAACCCTTCATCAAACATTTCTACCTCTTCATCTATGCGTGGTGCCACTTCATCTATGTTTGTTGCCTCTTCATCTCTCATAGTCTGACATTCTATCATATCTTCATAATAATTTTAATCCCAAGGGCTTATACCACTATGCCCATATCTTATCATATATCGATACATCATATTTCTTTTTTTCACCTTTCCACCAAGAAAATTTTTACATGGACATGGATATTTGTCAATGTCCCTCTCATCAGCTACTCTCTCATCATATGCATGATATTGATCCATAGTCAACCTTTGATGCTCATCCATCTATAATATTATGCATTCCCATATTAATTTAGTTTCTAATTTAAAGAAAAAAACATAAATTTGAAAACAGAGATGCCAAAACATTGTTGAAAGTAGTCACTTTTAGTATAGACCATAACAAAAAGAAGAGGATATAATGAGTCATTGTTCTGAGATCTATCTTACATTCATTTGAAGTTTACCTATTGAGAATGAAATATGCCTATGTTTCCTAGCAGCTTACTTTCGGTAATGAGGGTTTTGAATTACCTCTGAATTCGCTGCAGAGGGCCTCGCTAACTTCAAATTCATTGCAACAAACTTTGAATTCCTTGCCCACCTTTTCAAAAGTCTCTAGGTCCTATCCAAACACGCTTTATCACCCATGCAAGTGATTCAATACCTCTCCATGAGAATAAAAAATGTTAACAACAATCCAATTTTATTCCCATGCCAACAATTATACATTTTACAAGTTGTCTAACTTATAAATATAGACAAGTTATGTAAACCACTAGATAAATAGCATTTAAAGGTTTGTCATCTTTGACTTATAAATTTTTTTTGAGTTCAACTAATACAACTATTTTTTTCAAATTTTTTTCATGGTTGTTACTCATGTAACGTGTACTTTCATATCCCTTTGAGATGCTTTGTATTTCTTTCTTCTACATTGGTTGTGTTATGAAAGTAAAACTTGAAAGTGCCCCTACTGATAAGATTTGAGTATTTATTTTTTTACTTGTTTTTGTGATATTTGATTTTTGAGTCTTAATATATAAGTCCAAATGTTTACCTAGATTGATGTGGATCTTGCAAATTCTAGATACTTAAAGCCAAAACATGATTGATCCTTGAAAGTGGATTGATCCATAGACAATATTATGGCGAGTGCTAGAATTTAATGTTCATTGTGGGTCATGAATGAGTGGAGGTGATACAAAATATTTAAATATACCAGTAACAATCATATGGTGTTAATTAGTTAATGTAAATGTGACATAAGGATTTATTATATATAAGTGAGTTGAAGGCCAAGAGTATTTTGTCTAATTGTTAAAGAGGACATACTTAACATAGCCATACACTCATAATTGATTTTGGATCACAGGTGTTTGTGTTCAAAATCATCTCTTTGAAGTACATGATATATATCTTCTACAAGTATTTCAGCACGCTTCAAGTATTTCTTGACAAGCTTATCTCTAGGTTCACCTAACTTAGAATTACATGCCAGATGCTACTATGTTTTTTCTTTGGTGAGTTAGATGTGTTCATTTTTGTTCATAAGGAACATCTTTATAATTAATGTGGGTTTATCTCTTTTGATGTGCATCCATTTTAGGCCTACAGTCAAATGGATTCCATAGAGGTGTTTGGTGGAGGCTCATCAGGTAATATTTTGGAGTAATTCTTTAATTGGAAAATATATCCTTATTTTCTATAATTTTATTCTATTTGGTAGAGTGGCTCTGGGGATAAGGATTTTAAATGTTTACAAAACTTTATGAAGAATTCATGCTTTCTTTATAAGAGTGTCTCCAAAACTTACTTCCAAATTACCATGAGAAATCCCCTGAAAACTATGGTTATAGGAGGGTGTGGGAGGTGTGCTCTGTGAATGCGATGTATATGTTGTCCAGAAAAGAACTGAGTTGGTTCTTGTAGAAGTACTTTGGACAATTCAACTGACTAGATGTGCATGCAAAGCAGTTTCAAGTGTAGAAGAGCCTATTCAATCGTGGGAAATGTTAGGAGATTCATTTATCTCTCTAACAAAGAGTTTTTTCAACCATTGCAAATTTGCAACTAGCTTGAAACGATATCTTCATTATTGAAGAACTAGCTTTTGTCTTGTCATAATTCTTTTGCAGAACTATAGTAACATGGGGATATTGTAAAGAATATTATAAATTAAAGGATTAACATTGATCTGGTCAAGCTAGGTAATGAACACCATATATATGTGGTATTTTTCTTCTTGGATACAACAAGCTTTATTCAGTTATCCATTACTAATTATTATTCTCTTATTTTTTTGTATGATCTATGCATGTTATTTTTCATTGTGCTAGTTGTTACTTGATTAAAAAAATTCACATTTTTCACTAGCCTCCACCCACCAATCCTCCACATTCCACAAAAATTCATCACATTTTAATTTTATGATCAACACAAATTGTTGAAATTTGTGTGACAAGATCCATTTTGTAGCCCACATTGCCAAATTGTCACACCCATAAATAAGTTTGAGACTCCATAATTTTTCCTAAGTAAAAATTAGCACTATCGGCCTAACAATGCATCATCAGCGAAACCCCCATCATATCCTCACTGATGGCCTAATGAAAAAATTTCATAACCTAGTATTGGTGTAACAACACCCGATTGGGCTAACTCCTAAGGCATTCCCCTTGATAGACTGATAGAGTCAACAAAAGTAAGCACTTCATTGTAACACATGAACATCGGTGGAATGAAGCAGAAAGAAAAAGCTAGGAGTTCTCGCGTAGCAGAGACTAGTGGAGGAAAGACCCAAGTAAGTACACCAATCTCGGCTAAGAAGTTGTATTTTTCAAAGGATTAAGAATTTGAACAATGGAGGAAAATACAAAAAAAACCAAAGCTAAGAAAAAAAAACTGAGAAGAGACTCTTGAATCAAGACCTGATAGATCAATTCCCTGGGTCGAGGCCAAGACCCAGGAGGGTTGCTCAAATGAATCCTTCAATGGATATATTATTAGATAAACAGAAAGGCTTGGGGGATATTTGGACACCATGACACGGATATGAACTTTTCATGTATCATTACAAGAAACATTTTAGGTTTCAGCCAGTCTACAACCCATGGAGGATGAACTTGGGAAGACTCATGGTGCCCGATGTGTTCGTAAATGTAGAATTAATTAAAGCTTTGGCTAGTAGATATGACCCCAAGAGGAGAACTATCCAAGAACATAATGGGGTTGACATGCTTGTTATTTCTGAGGATTTAATTTCTAATGTGTTTCAGTTGGAGTGTCCTATGAAATTTCCATTCATGATTAGAGATCTCTTGACAGAGTATCACCATATGGATACTAGCTACAAACGATGGAAACTACCCTTGCATAGGACTAAGAATGAAGGAGGCCAACTTAGGAGGTTTTTGAGTAATGAAAACCCTCCTTTTCATGAGGACTTGTTTGAAGAATATTTCAGATACACTTATTATTCAGCTGGTTAGGTCTTGGGGATAGAGGTCCCACCCCTCATGTCTATTTCCCCAATGGTCTTAGCTACAGACATACAAAGCAATGATGCCAGTTCATTCAATTATGTTAGATATTTGGCCAATGACCTAAACTAGGAGCTTGAAAAGATTAAAAACAATAGTGAATATATTCATTTCAAACATTATTATCTATTCATGCATTTGCTCATTCACAAGGGACATGTTACAAGGGTCTAGAGTCAAGAATTAAGAATAAAATATACAGATGAAAATGTGGTGCAGGGGCACCTACACCTTGGAATGAAAGGGAAAAGAGTCCTTGAAATTTCAACAAGTGATTTGAAGGTCTTTTAATCATTATGCAACGAGGAAGTTGCAAAATATGCCAAAATAGGATAAGTTGTCAATTAATGTCATGATGACAATGAAGTATATGTGGTAGAATAGTTTGTTTTTCACATTTTCCTTCTTGAATAAGGCCCAAAATGACCATTCAATGTGTAATTGGAGTTTTCAAGTCAGTAGGAGTCAAGAATGGGTGAAAATTACAAACACAATGGTAAATGGTGATTAAGAGGGATGATTAAGACCCAAGTTGTAAAATTTCCATTTAAGGTCAACAAAAGATGGTTAAGGTAGTTGGTCAATTCCAAATGGTAGTTTGATATTGAAACTATTAAAAATTGTTGTATTCCCTCATGGAAAAGGTTGTTGTTCAGTTTTTTGAAGGAGGATTCAACATTGTAAAGCGTTGATCATTGCATTTCATTATTTTTTCTGAAATTTCTCTTCTTGGTACCAACCCATATAGGCCTGTCATGACTTGAGACTATGGGTGCTTGTATATGTATGTGGTTACCTTCATTTACACTTAAATTGGAGGCCTAAACTCATTTTTTTGTGTGAGGGATCGGCAAGTTTTAATAACTGCTATGTTTTTCTATGTTTAAGGGTTTTGAAAGCAATAAAATGAAAATTGAAGCCTTCCACCTACTATCTTGATCTGTGGCTTGGTGGAAAGGATTTCCTAGATTTTATTTATGTTTCTTTATGGTTTTTTCAGCCTAAGAATGCGTGGGTTGATAAAATGGTGATGCCCTAGGCCAAAGCAAGGTGAATTATATGTGTGAGAAGAGGCATTGAGGGGTGTTTTGTGAAAAATACGTTTGGGATTTCTTGAGAAATAATTTGTGAAGTTGATTCAAGGTATTTGAAACTTGTTGGAAGCCTTAGTTGGGTCAAAAAGGCCTGGGTTATTGATTTATACTAAACCCTTGTTTAGTGCTTGGAAAGGAAGGGTTTACTAGAACAACATATAAGAGGACTTGAACCCAAGAACTAAGGGTGGATTTGGTGTTGTTTAGACATTGGTGTTTCTACCCCAAGGTTTCAAGAGATTTGAAAAACTCTAGTGGTTACTTCCTTTGTAAATCAAGCCTATTTGAGTAGCCCAAGTAGGGGGTGTTGAATTGAATCTCATAGATGTTGCAAAGGAAACATATGTAATCTTTTGACATAGTGAGGTACTTGGTAAATGGTGTCTAAAACTCAAAGGGTTTGTTGTCTTGAGATTTTTGTGAAGATTTATGCCTAATTTTTTTGTTTGGAACTCTAGAAGGGTTTTGAGGGTGAGTTGATGTCCAAAAGTTAATATCCTTTGAATAAGTGCTTTATTAGTTGAGTTGTGATCAGATTGAATGTTATTTGAGTGTGTTCACCACCCCTATACATCAGAGTGGTATCAGAGCAAGGGAATAGATCTTGTGTTGTTTGATTTGGTTTTGCAGGTAGGTGAAAAGAGAATTGTGAGAATTCCTCCTAAAGGGAACCCTGTTGCAAGGAAGATTGATACCCGTGACAAAGATATAGCAGCTTTGAAGTGGGATATGACCATGATCAAGTCTAAAGGTAGAAGTATTTTGAATGAAAGTGATTCTGAGGAGGATAAAACCTCTAGTGAAGAAGAGGAGTTGGATCCAAAAGATGCAAGGATAGCAAAACTCTTGAAGGCTGTAAAGAAGTACATGGAAAGATAGATGTGCCTATGTATGGAGGAAAACTTGATAGTGAGGATCTTTTGGATTGGATAGAGGCTCTAGAAAGTTACTTTGATAGTGAAGATGTTGTTGAATCATACAAGGTGGAGAAGGCCAAGACAAGACTCAAGGGACATGCCTTGGTATGGTGGAATTTTGTGCAAGAAGAAAGGAAAAAGCAAGCAAAAAGAAAGATCACATCTTGGGAAAAAGTGAAGGAGAATATTAAAGGTAAATTTCTCCCTAAAGACTATAATGTTCAGTTACTTAAGAGGCTTCAAAATCTGAGACAAAAAAATATTTAGATGTGCAAACCTATACTGAAGAATTTTATAGGTTAAGTATAAGAGCCAAGCATGATGAGGATGAAGAAGAAAAAGTGGATACATACATCAATGGGCTGAGATAAAACATTCAGGATGAGGTTAGTGTGTTGACACCAAAAATAGTGGATGATTGTTTCCAAATGGCTATTAAGATTGAAGAAGAATTGAAGAGAAGACAACAGAAGGAAGCAAGATGAAGAGGCAGTACATCTAGGGGAAGAGGTACAAGTTCAACATCAAGGCAACCTAAGGAAGATCATGAAGATGCTAAGAAGAACAACGAACAAGTTCCTAAAGCAAGAGGAGGGTGGAGAGGAGGAAGAACCAACTCTATATCAAGAAGAGATTATGGTAAATTCTCAGGAAGATGCTATAGGTGTAATGAGTTTGGACAACCATCATTCAAGTGTCCTAAAAGGTTTAGTGTTGCAGCCAATGGAAGTGAAAGAAAGGGTGATAAAAGAGTTCAATATGTGCAAGGAGATGAAGAAGAGAGTCTGAGTTCACCAAGAAGACCTACAGATCCAGAAGTAGGAGAGGCACTCATGGTAAGAAGGACCTTGTTGCAAGGACAAACGGAAGAAGATCTAAGCCAAAGAAGGAGTTTCTTTAGAACAACATGCAAAAGCAAAGGTAAAGTGTGTCAAGTTGTAATTGATTCTGGTTCTCAAGATAATATGGTGTCTAAGGAGATGGTAGATAAGTTAAGTCTAGAAAATATTCCTCATGTTCCACCCAACAAAGTTTCTTGGGTCAATGATAGCCAAAGTATAATAGTAAATGAGCAATCCTATGTGGATTTCTAGATTAGGGAGTACAAGGATAGAGTCCTATGTGATATGTTTCCAATGGACTATTGCCATTTGCTCTTGGGGAGGCCATGGCAATTTGATAGGAAGTCTATGTATGATGGTTGGGAAAACACCTATACCATTTGGAAGGATGGTCAAAGTTTCAAGTTAACTCCTTTGCAGGGAAAAGAGAAGGACAAAGGAAAGTCTAAGGTGGTAATTTTTGGAAAAAGGGAGCCTCTCAGGCCTAAGGGCAGTAAGAACAATCTATTTTCTGATGTGGAGCAGGGTTATGGTGTTGAGGGATCAAGGAAAACACCCCTAAATGTTTCCAAGGTAGTAATGTTTGGTAAGAAGGGTCCTTTAAGGCTTCAGAACAATAAGTCTAGTGTGATTGTAGGTTTGGAGCAGGTTGATGGTGTTGTGACAGTATGGAAAGCACCTACAAATAGTGTTAGGATAGTAGAAAGTTTGTTTTTGCAAAAGGTAGAGAAAGCACTCTTCCCTAAGTCTGATCTGGATGAGGTGAATGATGAGAGGACAATGTGGAGTTTTGTTTTACAAGGAGTGAGTGATGACTTCACATCTAGGTCTAATACAGTCAAGGAGAATGATGATAGAATAGTGCATAAGTATGGAAAATTGGGTGAAGTGTTTGGAAAGTAGGAAGAGCTTACTGTGGGGACCATTGTGTGTCCTATAAGCATGAGCAATGGTGACAAGCATATGGGCTGGTGAGTCTGATACAATAGTGATACAAGGCAATGACAGTGAACAAGGTTTGATCACAGTAAGGAAAGAACAAAAGGAACAAAGGTGCAAAGGTCTAATGACTATGAAGAGAGGGAAAAGTATGCAAGAAAAGATGGATGGATACAAGAGTGGAGATGGAGAAAAGAAGAAGGTAGAACACTATGTTTCTAACCCTTGTTTGTTTTCAGGTATAAGGGCTAGGAGGATATCAAATTTTGATCCAGGTGTGAGGAAAAGGCAAGTAGCAGGTCTGGATATGCATGGAGCAGCAATGTGGACAAAAGGAGCCAAATTTTACTCTTGGGACAAGAGTTTTCCTATGGGTGGGTGTATGGTACAGGGGCACCTACACCTTGAAATGAAAGGGAAAAGAGTCATTGAAGGTTCAACAAGTGATTTGAAGGTCTTTTAATCATTATGAAACAAGGAAGTTGCAAAATATGCCAAAATAGGATACGTTGTCAATTAATGTGTTATCAATTAAATTTTCACCCTACCGAATACAAGATTCAACAATCTAATGACACATGGAAACCTTCTTCAGATGTGTGTGATCTGAATGAAGAAGGAATCTCCAGAGTGAGCTAGTTCTCCAAATGATGAATATTATTCTAAGTGATTTTCTGAGGGAAAGAGTTAGAAAGATGACTAAAATTAAAACCTATGACAAATGGATGATTCACCAAACTTATGAAAATTTGGACTTAATCACTCATAACAGCTTATCTCTCATAGTAGCCCTCACAATCTCATTAGCACATGTTTCATCAGTGATTTGCATGAAGATCTGAAAGAACTAAATACAACGTGCAACCTGAAACCATGTAATTCTGAACAAAGATTTACAACAATAAGACATAAGGATTCAAATTTGAAACATAAAGACATTAGATTGCCATTACAAAACTGAGACAAGAAAAATGGGAAGGAGAACCCTGCTACTTTATTAAAACTGAAAGAGTGAACCCACCAAAACTGAGTACAAAAATAAGCTTACAAGCTCCAAAATGCTAAGAGCAAGAAACTATCATCTCCCCTCTAGAAGAAGAAGAAAGCTCAGTATTCTTCAAGATAAATCTCTCCAAAAACCCTAATCAGAGCTCACAAAGAAGGCTCAAGGAAAAGGCATCAAAACTGTCTCAAAAGTCTGCATAAAAGCAGAAAAAACTCACTGTTTCCATGTTCATACTGTTCAAATCCTAAAAATAGGCTAAATCTTCTTTAAAAGAAAATAAAACACTTCATCCATCCAACAAGCATCTCAAATCTGACCAAGACAGTCCCTCTAAAAAATCCACCAAAAATAGCAAACAATAAAGCGATTTATAAAAGCACCGCTTTAATCCCACTTTACATGATATGCAGAATTTTCATAATCTAACAATTAGATTTATTTTTTCAATAAAATATTTTAGTAATCTTTATTTTTCTCAAAAAATCATAAAAATACAATAAAACTCCACCAATATCTTAATTGATTTCTTTAAAATTGATTGAAAATAAACCCTAAGTCTCATTTACAATTTTAATGATTTCTCTCAAAATCAATTGAAATCTTAGTCTCAAATCTCAGTCCATCTTACTAAGGTATAATTAAATCTCAAGCCTCTATAGTCTATAGCCCCCTCATATTGTCAAAAATTTAATCACACCAACCTAAGGCTTGGACAAAACTTTAATTACCTAGCCTTTTCATTGTGTAACCTATCATTGGGGTAATCGGCCACTTAACACCTTGCATAAAGTTTGATATTAAATGCAAAAATGAATGCTAAGCCCATAGATTCAAACTAGGGAAGCACAACAAAACAAGGGTAAACCCTAATCTTGACTTTATTTGCATTTGACACTTTGGGAAATTTGCTCTGCTTGAGAGAAATGCGTTGCCATGAGAGAGATCAATTTGTAGCTTGCAAATGCTTGAGAATCTTCACTTTTGTCTTCAAATGGTCAAATCCTTCACTGTGATAAAGGTAAGCTATCTTCATAGTATCTTCATGGCTTTATTTCCTGAGCCATTTTTGATCTTGTGGTTGTGGCTTCTTAATATAGTTTCTGATGCATTTCTTACTTCCTTGTGCTTGCTTTTGACACTATTGTGGCCGCCATGAGAACATTTGAGTTGCGAATATGAAAGATCTTGTGAACTCGACTAAGGGTCATGTATTCTTCTTCAGAAAACAATGGTAATCCTTCATTTCTATTGCTTTTATTTCTTTCAAAGCTTACAAGCATGAAACTATGACAGACCGCAGCTTCTTAATGCTAACTGGACATTTGGAAACTCTATAGCTCGACCCACCAAAGGATTTCAATACCTTTGTATTATGAAACACAAAACCTGATGTGGGCATTTGTTGTCTTGAAGAAATCATACTTACTCTTGTGATTTTCATCCTCTGGAGCTCGACCATCATGATTTTCACTTTCTTTTGAACTTTGTGGTTTTTCATAAAAACCTTGACATGGGTGAATTATAATCTGAAAGGGAAATTTTATTTATCCTCCTGTTGAAAACCCCATGTGGGTTTAGCTAAAAATTGTAAGAACTTCATTATGATAGAAAACCCCAATATGGGTATTCATTATTTCGAATAAATCTTCCTTTTTAAAAAAAAATTGATATGGGTATCACTGAAAATTGTAGAATCTGTATGTTAATTCAAAACCCCACCGTGGGTAACAAGAATTTTGTATACTTTACTATTCATTCAAAACTCGAGCCTGACCCAGTATGGTATTCTATTTTCTTTTTTAATTTTCACCATATGGGTATTTGTTGTTTGTGAAGAAAATGCATTTCTAGATGTATCTTCAGTTATATTCCAACTCATCCTTCTTTCTGTAGAAAATCCCCATGTGGGTATTAAGAATCTTGAAGAAATCTATGTTATTCCTCAACTTGGATACACCATAACATGATGAAAACTGAATATTAACTAAAGCCTTCATTTAGATATTTTGACTGAGATTATGCATTTTGATTATATTTTGCATTTAAATAGAAACCTCCTCCATATATTTGTACTTGCTTCAATTTTTAAGTGTCATTCCCATGTTGTTTTGAACCATCCTTTCACACATAAATCTTTGTGTAATCTATCAATTATTCTTTGAAAAGTATACTTTGAATGACTAAACAATCGAAAGATAGAACCAAAATCCAAAACAGTGTATTTGATTGTCTCCCTTTCAAAAAAGTGATGCATAACTTCTACTTAAAGCAACATTTACACTTTTAGCCATAATGAAACTAGTTGTTTTATTGAATCATTCACCTTTCTTTATCAAGTATAGCAGTCACTAAATTGATCTTGTCACCTTAATCTGATGGGAAATTGGGGCTCTCTTCTCTTTCCTTCATTATGTAAAGTTGTTTAATGCACAGTTCCTTTCTCCAATGAAAATTTGAAACAATACCTTTGTTCTCTTTTATTGAATAGTGCTTCTTGTAATCAGGCATTATGTATGCCTATTCACTATCAGAAATAGATCATTGATGTAGGTTTAACATGAAACAAGATGCACTGTTTTACATCCTATGGTAGAAGAATATAATGATACAACAATGTTTGAGATGAATGTACTCAGTTGAATTAATCAGGCTGATTTAAATTAACTATCCACCTGTAGCTTTTAGAAACATTTTTGACTACTATGAATGAACACTTGGCTTGATGGCTTGATGGATGAATCCTGTTTTACTCTATCAGTTGTATATTATTTCTTTCTTGATGAACATGATGATTGCAATCTCCTTCTCATCCCACTTGTAATGAATAGGGGCAACATGCCGAGATCTACCCTTGTGGGAGCCCATTTTTCTCCACATGATTGGTCTTCAAATGATAATTAGCTTCATTATTTTCCCTATACCTACAAAAAGAAACAAACAATGTTAGCATAAAACAATATATCATGATATTGATGTCTCTCTTCCAGCTCATGTTTCTCCACTTTTCTTGATTTTTTCAATGCATGATTAGTAGCATACTACATTATCGTTGATGGTTCATGTAGGTATATGCATAGTCGGAGCTTCTAACATCCCTCTCTTCCTTCCTACAGGTCAATGGAGCTCGAAGAAGAAAAATGTTGCACCACTTATGTGATAGTCATCAATCAACAGGAAATGATGATTATGTTTATACTTATGTGATTATTCCCTTTATGCATCTTCCATAGCATAGTGTGATGCTTATGATGCACTGTAACAGTTACATCCACGACTTGTGTGGATATTTAATTTCAATCTTATGGTTTTCATTTTGAAAAGAAAAATGCATCTCAATGCAAATTTGTACTATCATTTGAATTCTCACAATAAAATGAAATTATGTAAATATGAATTACTTTTATTCAATAAATGAAAGCATTTGAAATGCTTTGTTGTTTGTATGCTCAATCATGTACTCCATTTGATTCTGGAACACTGAATAACAACTTCTGAGATTTTGTTTCCTCATTTCAATGCATAACTGTCACTTGATGAATAATGAACAAAGTGCAAATAGCACTTAAACATAACGTAGAAATAGTTGTAACTTCACTTAAGATATAACAATATTTAATCACAACTCCACCAATTGAGTTGTAACAAAAATTGGTAACATTTTGGTGATTTATGCTAAATTCTTGTCTACTAAGCATAGATCAGTTGCCTTAAAACACTCCATTGGGCACAAAGTCAAATATGCCCCTTCATGAAACTCAGAAACTTGAACAACAAAACTCCAAACAACAACAAAACAAAATGAAATAGATTTGAAAGGAAACTAACAGGCCCTAATGGCCAATAGAACATGTGCAAAAGCGCTTATAGAAAAGAAAACTACTGAAATTAAATGTACGTAACGCACTTATTTGCAATACTATTCTACTTATCTACAATATAGAACTTATCTCAAAGGTAATGCTTTATGGTGGATCCCATTAACTGGGATAGACAACACCTCTCCAATCAACTTAGAAAGTTGGAACACGCTCTGTTCCTTGCACTCCATGATCACATAAGGCCCATCCCAAATTGCATCGAATTTGGAATGTCATCCAGGTCTGCTTTTAAATTCATTCCATTTGAAAACCAGATCTCCAACAATGAGCTCACATGGTCTTGCTCTTTTTTCAAAATAATTCTTCATCTGAGCTTGATGTATTTCAAGTTGTCTTAGAGCTTCTTTCCTAGTTTCCTCCAACTCTACTAGCTATGCAAATTTGACCTCAAGAGGTTGTTCATTCAACAATTCCAACTCTTTAACATAACTTAAAGTCTAAAACTCAATGGAAACATGTAACTTAGCTTCTTTACCATAAGTTAGAACAAAAGGAGAATAACCAGTGGCCCTTTTAGGAGTTATTCTGTCAACCCAAAGGGCTAACTTCAGCTTTTCATACCATGTCTGTTGATTGTCTTCAACAGTCTTCTTGATTATCCGAATCAGATTCTTGTTTGTAGATTCTACCTGACCATTTCCCTACGGATAATAATTAGAAGACGTGTTCAAATAAATATTATTTATAACTGACCAATCAGAAATCCTCAAACCAATAAAATCCAAACCATTGTCAAAAATGATTGAATTTGGAATTCCAAATCTTGACATGAGATCTTGATAAAAGTTAAGTACAGAAGTCTCATTTGCTTCCTTTAAAGCAATAGCTTCAGTCCATTTGGTAAAATAATTTGTAGCAGTAAGTATCCACCTATGACCCGTGCTTGAAGGTGGATTGATAGGGCCAATAAAATCTAAGCCCCACTTAGCAAAGGGTTGTTCCACCTGAATCGGATGCAGGGGCAGCACTGCGAGCCTCTGTTTTCCAAAAAATAAAGCACATTTCTCACATTTTTTTACCCAAGCAATATCATTTTTGAACAAATTTGGCCAATAATAACTAGCTTGCATAATTTTAAGGGTTGTTGTTCTTGCAACAAAATGACCTCCTAAGGTTCCATCATGAAATTCTGCTAAAAGCTTGTCAACTTGATCAGGCTGAATGCATCTTAATAAAACACCTTGGAAATCTCTCCTATAAAGAATGCCATCAATAATTGCAAAAGGAATGGCATGTAATTTGTAATACCTTCTTTTTTCTCTGTTTAATCCTTTGGGGTATTCACTAGTTTGCAAATAATGCATCATTTGCTGCAACCAAGTAGCAGGAGATGCTGGAACAACATCTGCAACATCATTATTTAGCACTGTATCTATATTTTTAGCTCCTTTTAAGTTGTTGTCTTCACGTCTAAAAATCTATTCACACAAACCCTTTCCTCTAACGAGCTTGGTTACCTTTATATCAACATCAAACTCCATTACTTTGGTTATTTAACTAGCATGTTTATCATTAATATCTTTGTTAAGTAAAAAATCCTTAACAGTTGAATGAGCAACCAACAAATGGATCTTGTTGTTGGACAACATGTGCTTGAATTTTTTAAGGCTTCTGACAATAGCAAAACATGCTTCTCAACAAAAGAATATTTTACCTCATTATCATGTAATACCTGGCTAAAAAATGCTATAGGTTGCTCCAAGCCTTCATCGTTTTGCTGGCATAACATAGTTGAAACTGTATCTACTCCTCCAAAGGCATACATGATGAATTACTTGTCAAAGTTTGGATTAATGAGAGTAGGAGCAACTACAAGGGCTTCTTTTATCACCTCAAAGCTCCTCTTACCTTCCTTGGTCCAACTGAATGGCATATTCTTTTTAAGCATAGAAGTGAGAGGTTGTAGCAAAGTAGCAATATTCAGTATGAACCTCCTCGTGAAATTTATTCTTCCAAGAAATCTTTGCAAACCTTTCTTTTGAGCTAGTAATGGCAATTCAAGAATTGCAGAGACTCTTTCAGCGTCTATAGAAATACCTTGCTTTGAAATTACATCTCTAAAAAATCTGCTCTAAATGATCAATATGCTCATTAGCATTTCTATAAAAAATAGTAATATCATCTAAATATACCAGAATGAACTTGTTCATAAGTTGTGAAAGGCCATATCCATTGCTCGCTGGAAAGTTGCTCCAACGTTGGATAAGCTAAAAGGCATCTTCTTGAAGGCCATTGTGCCCCACTTGGTGGTAAATTCTGTCTTGAATTGATTTTCTTGCTTAACCAAAATCTGGTTGTAACCTGAGTAACCATCTAGCAAAGAAAATCTATCAGAACTAGAAACTACCTACAGAATTTTCTCCATGGAAGGGAGCGGGTAGTGATCCTTTAATGATGCTTTATTTAAATCTTGGAAATCAACACATAATCTGATTTCCCCACTTTTCTTCCTAACTGGCACTAAATTTGACACCCAAGAGGTGTGTTTGATAGGAAAAATAATACCACTCTCAACTAATTTATTCAATTCAACCTTCATCAGGTGTTCTAATTTGGGGTTAAGAGGTCTTTGTTTTTGTCTTACTAGTTTTTCACCAGGCTCTAGTTCAATAGTATGTTGGGCTAGTTCAGGATCAAAACCTTTCAAATCCTTATACTCCCAAGTAAAAACATCATTAAATTTTTGGCATAACAAAATAAATGCTTTTTGTTCTTCTTTACTACATACCTTTCCCAGCTTGAGAAGCTTGCCTTTAAAGATTTCAATTGCTGCATAATGTTCTTCTTTAACAGTCAGGTTGCACTTGTCTTTACACACTTGGTCATCTGAATTGAACACAAATTCCAAGGTCACCAATCCTTTTGGTAGCTTGTTGGTCTTTAACTACACAATCTGGTCATCATATTGTTGCTACCATTTTTGTTGGTTTCCATTTGCAAACTCAACTTCAACAATTAAGAAATTTACAATTTTCTCATCGCTTTCAAAGACTTGCCAGCTCACATTATTGTCAAGCACGGAAGGTGTGACCACTATTTTTACATATTGATGTGCCTCTACTTTATGAATCTCATTGGGAATATCAAACTGGGCTCCTATGGCAGCGAGCCTATCAGCATGCTTATTTTCATTTCTAGGAATCGAAACAATATTAAAAGTATCAAAATCTTCCATCAAATCCCATACACGATGCTTATATTTCTTAAGAAAATCATTCTTGGCAGCATTTAAATTTCTAATCTGATTTACAATTAGTTCTAAATCACCATAAACTTGCAAGCATTTAATACCTCTTTTGTGGGCCCATTCAAGGCCATTCACCAACACTTCATACTTAGTTGTATTATTCGAATAGCTAAAAGCGAAACTGAAATTTGAATAGTACTTACTTCCTTCTGGTGATATCAACATAGCTCCACCTCCAGCACCAATACTGCTTCTCAAACGATCGAAGTAAAGCTTCCAAAGATCATTTCTTGTTTCTACAAACGGTTCCTCCTCTTTACAAGGATTAGGCATATCACAATTAGGTTCTCGAATCATATAGACTCCTAATCCTATCTCATCTGTGTGTTGAAAAGGGTCAAGCTCGTGATCTTTGGCTGCCCATTCATCTAGATTGATATTTTCTATATGGGTGCTACAGTTTGAGGTCATGGTTTGCTCCTCCAGTACAGGGTTAGCGTAGAGGTTAGAATTTATAAGATTTGGAAAATATAGTTCAATATGGTCTTTGGCAAGAGGCTTAGACTTAATTGTCACTTTCGTACCATACCTTGTTCTAAAGGAAAGATGAGACCAATCTAAAGATAGAAACCCACCCAACTTGGCTGTAAAATCCCTCGAAAGACAAATGGCAAAGTGCAGTGGCAAGTCAATGACATGTATATCTTGATGAATAGAAAAACTCAAGGATGTGTGCAAAGTAAGAGCCAAATTTTTTATGATACCAGTAGTTTTAACAGCAGACCTATCTATTACACTATGCCTTTCTCGGGATTAGGCTCATAAACAAGACCCAACTTATCAGCTAAACTCTTAGGCATGACTAAACTATTGGCACCAGAATCAACCATACAATTATGAACAATCTTATCGCCAATAATCAGACTTAAGTAGAATGGGGGAGGCTTTACCTCTTTAATTTTTGGTCACTTTTATCTTCCAAATTGTTAGCAATCACGACTTTAGCAACCCTTTGATTAGTATCATCATAAATAGACAATTTGGCTAAAGCATTCTGCAATAAACCTTTTTGCCTTGGGAGGTGCAAAGCATCTAATACCAACATACTAACAGTGGTTTTCTTGAGATGCTCAACAATATTGAATGATGAAGAATTTACCTTATGTTGGTTTTTAATGATAGCTGCATCGTTTTCCTTTGCGAAGGCTGTGAATGCATCTTAGGATGCTCTTTGCTAGATATCTCTTGGCCTCTTTGTAGAATCTACACTTTAGGCTATGTTGCAGCATTAACATTTGATGAAATGGGTTGCTTACTGTTCGTAGGTTGTTGTTGTGAATTTCTAGCTTGTTGTACCAAATCCATAGCTCTCTTTTGTGACCTAGTATTAGTCGAAATAGGAGAATTTTTCTGATCTTGACCATTCACACCACATAATTCAGAGCTCTGCCAGTTTGGCAAGGTAACTTCCACGTTATCTTGTTGTTCTTGATTCTGATCTGCAACATTTTCTGAACTAGCATAGTTGTTTTGGACCATTAAAGTTTGATTTCTCATACCATTAGCGCATGTTGATTGGTTATGGGGCTAATTGCACGGAAACACCAATCGCAATCCTAGGCAACATTATTTTGGGGCACAAGTTCCTTTGACAAACTGGTTGTGTTTGGATTGTATGGCTGGAATGGTCTAGGGTTAAAATTCCTTCTTTGGGCTTGGAAATCATTCTGAAAAGTAGGCCTATTTGGTTGGTTTTGTTGATAAGGGGCTTGATAAGGCCTATGTTTTTGGCCAACATGCTTTTCAATGGTCACAAGATCATTCAAAAAGGTCTTTAATATGCTTTTAATCTCTTGCATCTCCTGATTTTGGGTTGGGGCAGTGATTTCTTGGGCTGCGTTATGATAACCTATTGCTGGAACAAGCGGGACAACAACTAAGGGAGTACAACAATAGGGGTAGGTGGATGTATTTCTAGAAACAAAGGCATAGGAGGTCTGGGTGTTATGTCTCTAGCTTGGATGAGATAGTTCTCAGCTCTAATGGCTATGTCATAAGCGTTAGGGAGTGCATGCCCACCCATAGATTGGGTCATAACCGCAATCTTGCTATTCAAAGCCTTTAAGTAAAACAGAAAAGCATGAGCTGGTAGAGGTTTTACCATTGCAAGAATCCTGCCCTAGGTTCTTTGAAATCGATAGTTGAAATCAGCCAACTGCTCATGTGGCACCCTTTGAATGGTGCTCAATTGCTCTAATAGAGACAGATTATCAGATTTATTAGCAAAATATTGATATAAACCGTTACCTAACGCATCCCATGTTGCGATCAAGTTGGATGCGAGACCTTTGAACCATTGTAATACCTTCCCTTTGAGCGATGCATCCAAGAGCCTTAACACGAGGTTCTCTTGCGTGATGTTGTGAACCAAGCATAAGGTGGCTACATCACGAATATTCTCAACAGGTGTAGTGAGATCCTCCCTGGTGAAGTATGGCAAGCTTCTAAGGGCTGCAACTGGAATTTCATCATGTTGAGTGATGTCTAATGGACTGCCTCCATTAAAAGGTGTGAATGGGTGTTGCCATTTGCGATGCTTGTGATATTAGAACTGGTACTTCTAGTGATAAAACTAGGGAGTTGAAAACATGAGGTGTTGACTTCGATCTCGTAGGTGTCTCAAAGAGCCTCCTTGCTATTCTGCCTCTTCTTCATGGTGGAGACAACTCTGGATATTAGAAAGGTGCAGTACTTGATCTTGTATGTATTTTTCTCATGTGCAGGCTACACTAGCATGTAAAATTAGGATCAGAGTCGCCAGGTATATTCAAATGAGCCTCCAAAAGGCTGAAAATTTTTGATGCATACACCAATCAGCAAATTAAAAACACTGACATTTGCCTAAGATGGCTTTCAAAGTCCCACCAAGCATGCCAAAAACTCTTATCAATTAGATTTGCACCCTACCGAATACAAGATTCAGCAATCTAATGACACATGGAAACCTTCTTCAAATGTGGGTGATTTGAACGAAGAAGGAATCTCCAGAGTGTGTTGGTTCTCTGAATGATGAATATTATTATAAGTGATTTTATGAGGGAAAGAGTTAGAAAGATGACTGAAATTAAAACCTGTGACTAACAGATGATTCACTAAACTTATGAAAATTTGGACTTAATCACTCATAATAGCTTCTCTATCACAGTAGCCCTCATAATCTCATTAGCATATGTTTCATTAGTGATTTGCATGAAGATTTGAAAGAACTAAATACAACATGCAACCTGAAACCATGTGATTCTGAACAAAGATTTACAATAGTAAGACATATGAGGATTCAAATTTTAAACACAAAGACATCAGATTGCCATTACAAAACTGAGACAAGAAAAATGGGAAGGAGAACTCTGCTACTTTATCAAAGTTGAAAGAGTGAACCTGTCAAACCTGAGTAAAAAAATAAGCTTAAAAGCTCCAAAATGCTAAGAGCAAGAAAATATCATCTCCCCTCCAGAAGAAGAAGAAAGCTAAGTCTTCTTCAAGATAAATCTCTCCAAAATCCCTAATCCGAGCTCACAAAGAAGGCTCAAGGAAAATGCATCAAAACTGTCTCAAAAGTCTACATAAAAGCAGAAAAAACTCACTATTTCCATGTTCATACTGTTCAACTCCTAAAAATAGGCTAAATCTTCTTTAAAATAAAATAAAACACTTAATCCCTCTAGCAAGCATCTCAAATCCGACCAAGATAGTCCCTCTCAAAAATCCACTAAAAATAGCAAACAATAAAACGATTTATAAAACCACCGCTTTAATCCCGCTTTGCATGATATGTATATTTTTCATAATCTCACAATTAGATTTATTTTTGCAATAAAATATTTTAGTAATCTTTTGCAAAAAAAAATACTTATCCCTCCAATACAAATCTTTATTTTTCTCAAAAAATCATAAAAATACAATAAAACTCCATCAATATCCTAATTGATTTCTTTAAAATCGATTGAAAATAAACCTTAAGTCTCATTTACAATTTTAATGATTTCTCTCTAAATCAATTGAAATCATAGACTCAAATCTATGTCCATCTCACTAAGGTATAATTAAATCTCAAGCCTCTATAGTCTATAGCCCCCTCATATTGTCAAAAATTTAATCACACCAACCTAAGGCTTGGGAAAAACTTTAATTACCTAGCCTTTTCATTATGCAACCTATCATTGGGGTAATCGGCCACTTAATACCTTGCATAAAGTTTGATATTAAATGCAAAAATGAATGCTAAGCCCATAGATTCGAATTAGGGAAACACAACAAAACAAGGGTAAACCCTAATCTTGACTTCATTTGCATTTGACACTTTGGGAAACTTGCTATGCTTGAGAGAAATGCGCCGCCATGACAGAACTCAATATGTAGCTTGCAAATGCTTGAGAATCTTCACTTTTTTCTTCAAATGGTCAAATCCATCACTGTGATAAAGGTAAGTCATCTTTATAGTATCTTCATGGCTTTATTTCCTAAGCCATTTTTGGTCTTGTGGCCGCGGCTTCTTAATACAGTTTCTGATGCATTTCTTACTTCCTTGTGCTTGCTTTTGTCACTACTGTGGCCTCCATGAGAATATTTGAGTTTTGAATATGAAAGCTCCTATGAACTCAACTAAGGGTCATGTATTCTTCTTTAGGCAACAATGGTAAGCCTTCATTTTTGTTGCTTTTATTTCTTTCAAAGCTTACAAGCTTGAAAATATGACAAGCCATAGCTTCTTAATGCTAACTAGACATTTGGAAACTCCATAGCTTGACCCACCAAAGGATCTCAATACCTTTGTATTATGAAACACAAAACCTGATGTGGGCATTTGTTGTCTTGAATAAATCATACTTACTCTTGTGATTTTCATCCTCTGGAGCTCGACCATCATGATTTTTACTTTCTTTTGAACTCTATGGTTTTTCATAAAAACCCTGACATGGGTGACTTATAATCTGAAAGGGAACTTTTATTTGTCCGCTTGTTGAAAGCCCCATGTGGGTTTAGCTGAAAATTGTATGAACTTCATTTTGATAGAAAACCCTAATATGGGTATTCATTATTTTGAATAAATCTGCCTTTTAAAAAAAAACAATTGATATGGGTATCACTAAAAATTGTAGAATTTGTATGTTAATTCAAAACCCAACCATGGGTAACAAGAATTTTGTATACTTTACTATTCATTCAAAACTTGAGCCTATTTTTTTTGTGAAGAAAATGCATTTCTGGATGTATCTTCATTTATATTCCAACTCATCCTTCTTTCTGTAGAAAATCCCCATGTGGGTATTGAGAATCTTGAAGAAATCTATGTTATTCCTCAACCTGGATACACCATAACATGATGAAAATTGAATATTAACTAAAGCCTTCATTTAGATATTTTGACTGAGATTATGCATTTTGATTATATTTTGCATTTAAGTCGAAACCTCCTCCATATATCTATACTTGCTTGCATTTTTAAGTGTCATTCCCATGCTATTTTGAACCATCCTTTCACATAGAAATCTTTGTGTAATCTATCAATTATTCTTTGAAAAGTATACTTTGAATGACTAAAAAATCAAAAGATAGAACCAAAATCCAAAACGGTGTATTCGATTGTCTCCCTTTCAAAACAGTGATGCATAACTTCTACTTAAAGCAACATTTACACTTTCAGCCATAATGAAACTGGTTGTTTTATTGAATCATTCATCTTTCTTTATCAAGTATAGCAGTCACTAAATTGATCTTGTCACCTTATTTTGATGGGAAATTGGGGCTCTCTTCTCTTTCCTTCATTATGTAAAAAATTTTAATGCATAGTTCCTTTCTCCAATGAAAATCTAAAACAATACCTTTGTTCTCTTTTATTGAACATTGCTTCTTGTAATTAGGCATTATGTATGCCTATTCACTATTAGAAACAGAACATTGTTGTAACTTTAACATGAAACAAGATGCATTTTTTTACATCCTATGGCAGAAGAACATAATCATATAGCAATGTTTGAGATTCATGTACTCAGTTGAATTAATCAATCTGATTTAAATTAACTGTCCACCTGTAGCTTCGAAACATTTTTGACTGCTATGAATGAATAGTTGGATTGATGGCTTGATGGATGAATCATGTTTTACTCTTCCAGTTGTATATCATTTCTTTTCTTGATGAACATGATGATTGCAATCTCCTTCTTAGCCCACTTGTAATGAATAGGGGCAACATGTTGAGCTCTACCCTTGTGGGAGCCCATTTTTCTCCACATGCTTGGTCTTCAAATGATAATCAACTTCATGATTTTCCCTATACCTGCACAAAGAAACAAACATTGTTAGCATAAAACAATATATCATGATATTGATGTCTCTCTTCCAGCTCATGTTTCTGCACTTTTCTTGATTTTTTCAGTCCAGGATTAGTAGCATACTACATTATCATTGATGGTTCATGTAGGTATATTCATAGTCAAAGCTTCTAACATCCCTCTCTTCCTTTCTACAAGTCAATGGAGCTCGAAGAAGAAAAATGGTGCACCACTTCTGCGATAGTCATCAATCAATAGGCAATGATGATTGTGTTTATACTTATGTGATTATTCCCTTTATGCATCTTCCATAGTGTAGTGTGATGCTTATGATGCACTGTAACAGTTACATCCATGGCTTGTGTGGATATTTAATTTTCAATCTTATGCTTTTCATTTTGAAAAGAAAAATGTATCTCAATGCAAATTTGTACTATCATTTGAACTCTCGCAATCAAATAAATTTTTTGTAAATATGAATTACTTTTATGAAATAAATGAAATCATTTGAAATTCTTTGTTGTTTGTATGCTCAATCCTATACTCCGTTTGATTCTAGAACATTGAATAGCAACTTCTGAAATTATGTTTCCTCATTTGAATACATAACTCTCACTTGATGAATAATGAACAAAGGGAAAACAACAATTAAGCATAACGCAGAAATATTTGTAACTTCACTTAAGATATAACAATATTTAATGATAGCTCCACCAATTGAGTTGTAACAAAAATTGGTAACATAATGTCATGATGATAATGAATTCTAGGTGGTAGAATAGTTTGGTTTTCATGTTTTCCTTCTTGAATAAGGTCCAAAATGACCATTCAATGGGTAATTGGAGTTTTCAAGTCAATAGGAGTCAAGAATGGGTGGAAATTACAAACACAATGGTAAATTGTGATTAAGAGGGGTGATTAAGACCCAAGTTGTAAAATTTCCATTTAAGGGTCAACAAAGGATGGTTAAGGTAGTTGGTCAGTACCAAATGGTAGTTTGATATTGAAACTATTAAAAATTGTTGTATTCCCTCATGGAAAATGTTGTTGTTTAGTTTTTGGAAGGAGGATTCAACATTGTAAAACATTGATCACTGCATTTCATTGTTCTTTCTGAACTTTCTCTTCTTGGTACCAACCCGTACAGGCCTGTCATGCATTGAGACTATGGGTGCTTGTATATTTATCTAGTTACCTTCATTTACACTTGTTTTTGAGGCCTAAACTCATTGTTTTGTGTGAGGGATCAGCAAGTTTTAATAATTACTCTATTTTTCTGTGTTTAAGGGTTTTGAAAGCAATGAAATGAAAAATGAAGCCTTCCACCTATGGTCTTGATCTGTGGCTCAGTGGAAAGGCTTTCCTAGATTGTATTTATGTTTATTTATGGTTGTTGTAGCCTAAGAATGTTTGGGTTAATAAAATGATGATGCCCTAGGGCAAAGCAAGGTGAATTATATGTGTGAGAAGAGGCATTGAGGGGTGGTTTCTGAAAAATACATTTGGGATTTCCTGAGAAATGATTTGTGAAGTTGAGTCAAGTTATTTGAAACCTATTGGAAGCCTTAGTTGGGTTAGAAAGGCCTGGGTTATTGATTTATACTAAACCCTTGTTTAGTGCTTGGAAATGAAGGGTTTACTAGAATAGCATATAAGAGGACTTGAACCCAATAACTAAGGGTGGATTTGGTGTTTCTGCCCCAAGGTTTCAAGATATTTGACAAACTCTAGTGGGTACTTCATTTGTAAATCAAGCCTATTTGAGTAGCCCAAGTAGGGGGGTGTTTAATTGAATCTAATAGATGTTGCAAAGGAAACATATGTAATCTTTTGAAATAGTTAGGTACTTGGTAAATGGTGTCTAAAACTCAAAGGGTTTGTTGTCTTGAGGTGTTTATGAAGATTTATGCCTAATTTTTGTGTTTGGAACCCTAGAAGGGTTTTGAGGGCGAGTTGATGTCCAAAAGTTATTATCCTTTGAATAAGTGCTTTATTAGTTGAGTTGTGATCAAATTGAATGTTATTTGAGTGTGTTCACCACCCCTCTACACCAAAATGGGAACCTCAAACCTGTACAGACGTGGACTTCATTGTGGGATAGTCGATTTGGTAGATCTCATTATCTATATTTTGAGGAGTTTTTTGTGAAACCATTAATGGAGTGGTTGGGATATCCGTGTGATTATAACTTATCCCCAAAAGTGAAAAAGTTTCTAGGACCAACAGAAAATGACCCAAGGAAAATGGTGGATCATAACTGGAGAGACTGGTATGCTTTTCCTGACTGCATAGTGATTAGGGTTTATGGGTTTTAAGGAACTCCACACTTATTTCCACGAGTAGTTCCTGATAGAATTGCCTACTTAGAAATTGTGAGGCAATTGGAAAATTTTGAATCCAAAAACCTCAAAGGACAAAAAAAATAATTGATCATGCCAAGTACCTTATGTTTTGGATGGTGGATGATTATTTTGTTGTTCGTGGTATGATGTTGATTCTGTAGGTTGAGTCACAAGGGCTCTTTCAATGCTAAACGCCTTGGAGATCAATTGATCATATGTGGTGATGCCCTGAACCTTGAGATGAAATGCCAAGTGGCCTTCAAGATTGGCTATGATTGTGAAAACTTGTTGTTCTTCTAGCATGGTCCACTTGCTCTAATTGGCCTTGGATCGCCATCGTTGAAGGAATGAAGCAAAACATTCATTCTTTCCTTGTTTTAGAGCCGAGAGTTTTTCGAGACTAACATCCATTGCAATGTTACATGCATAGTTCTTAATGAATGCATCTCTAATTTCTTGGAATGTTCTAATGCCTGAAGGTAAGTGAGAGAACCATTCTATAGGGACCTGCCAAGCTTCTAGGAAATATCTACATCGAGATAAGTATCATCGTATGTGACCTCCATGCAATGAACATGGAATTCCCGATGTGATCTTCAGGGTTTCCCATCCCTCGATATTTGTCAAATTTAGGGATTTCAAATCCCTTGGGAATGGTTTCATTTCTAAGCTCCTATCAAATGGATAGGGACACAAGTTTCTTGGTGTTTTGGTTGTTCGCCTGATTGAAGGTCAAGCACTTGTTGTGAGAGCAACCTGAGTTGTGTCGTCACATCATTTTGTGGATCAGGGGGTGGGATGAAGGTGTTTTGGGGTGTTGCAATCATGGTTTGGATGGGTGGGTTGGTCGGTGTGTTGTTCGATGGTATTTGTATATTGTGGCGAGCGAAGTAGGCTTCCACCTACTTTTGTATGAACAACACCTATTGTTGATCTTGTTGTTGCGCTAAGATTTGTGCTTGTTGTTGCGCTTGTTGCTATTCCAACAACACTTGTTGTTGTGCTTGTTGTTGTTCCCACAACACTTGTTGTTGGACTACCAGTTCTGTTGCTTCTTGTTGTTCTTGATATTGCTTTAATGCTTTTTGATATGCTTGCAATTGCACTGCTTGTGCAAGAAGTTGTGCTTGTGCTTGCACTTGCTAAGCCTGATATTGAGCTTGCGCTTGTGCTGCGTGTGCTTGTGCTGCTTGTTGTTGTAATAGAAGTTGTGCTTGTGTGGCCTTTTGTGCTTGCAATGCTTGCGCGGCTTGGGAAGCTTGTTGTTGCAATAACTTGGGCTTGTTGCACTTGTTGTGCTTGTTTTTCTTGTAATGCGGCTTGTGCAGCTTGGGTGACTTACGTAGCTTGAGTGGCTTGTTGGGCAGCTAGGTGTACGGCTTTTTGTTTCTGCACTTGTTGGTATCCTCTTTGAAAAGCAGCTTGCAATGCCACATTGTATTGGTTTGATGTGGTGAACATTGGTGGTGGTGGATTCGGAATGGCATTCGTGGTGGTGGTGGTGGGGGTGGTTGTGGATTTGGAATGGCGTTCGTGGTGGTGGTGAATGGTGATGTTGTGTTGATTATTTGATTAGTGGATGGTGGTGTTGGTGTGGTAAGTGGCGTCATTGATGTGATTAGCCCTTGAGAGACCATGTTTTGTGATGTTATGGGGGTGTTTGATGATGTTGTAATTGTTTGTGTGTTTGTCACCTATTGTTGCAATGTCGACGACAAATTTTGAGTGTTAAACAAAATGCTTTGGTTGATGGTTGGAATTTTGTTTTGATCGATATTTGGTAGAGGGGGAAGCCCTAAACCAAGGAGTGGTATGGATGATAATGGTAGTGGTGGGATAGGTGGAAATGTAAGGGGTGTTAGTTGTTGTGTGGTGTCAAATATGCCCCGTGATCCAAACATATCTCCCTCTTCTTGTGAATTTGTGAGAAGAGGTGTTTGTGGTGCTCCGTGAAAAAATGTTGATGATGGGTCATAATGTAAATTGAGAGGAACATTTTTGTGCAATGGGTTTTGGGGGATGTTTTTTTCCAAGGTGGTGTTTGCATCCAAGTTTTGATTATTAACAAGGGGATGTGCTTGAAGTGCATTGAGGAATGTGTTTCCCTTGTTAACATTGGGTTGGGTTGGAGCAAATGATGTTGTGATTTGTAGGATGTTTTGCGTGATGTTTTGAGATGGGGGTGTAGATGAAATGGGGATGGTAGATGAGATTGGTGGAAAAGATGTCTCTACTATAGTACTCACATCAAAATCAAAAGGCAACTTGGCCCCTTGTTTTGCTGGTTCAAGCATGTTCAATGAAGGGTTAAGTCTCATCATGATGTTAATGATTCTATGGTTGTCTGAATTTTGGAGCATTTCCATCATTTCCTCGCAAGACATTTCAAAAGTAAGGTCCTCTCCTTGGTTTTCTTCTTGTGGACTTTGTGATGATGAGAGGATCAACGGATTACTTGATTCAGCAGGATTCATTTCTACATTTGTTTGGCTAAGATTGCTTGAAGTGGGTGTTTCTTTGTTGGCTTCCATACTCTTCTTGTATTGAGATCTAGTTAGAACCATAAAACAAGGATCAATTTTTGAGAATATGGGAGATAAATCATTTGATTCTTTGGATTGATCTTTATCTTATGCCCCAAAGTAGAAATTTCTAGGATGCCTTTAGGATCAAAGGTGATGATATGATGATGATGTTTAAGAATGGATGTTATGGACGTTTTTGGCTTTTGATAAATCTTGAATGAGATGCTAGGCTTTTAGGACTTAGGATTTTGATTTTTTGATTTGATTTTTGGATTTGGGATTTTGTCCTTGATTTTGAACAAAAAGACCCTAAGATGTTGGATGATTATCAAAGGGATAGCTTTGTTCAAAGGATGATGATTTGGATATGTGTGAGGAGAAGGATGCATCTACCCACACCTATCCAAAGAAGATGATTGTTTCACTAAATATATGAAGAAGGATTCATCTACATACACTAAGCTAGACAAGATGATTTTTGATAACTTTGACTAAGTATATGCAAAAGGATGCATCTACAAATGCCTAGCCAAAGGTGTTTTGATAAATGTTTTCAAGGACTTGGTCTCAATGATTTTGGTGATTTTGATTTTTCCACAAAGCCTAGCACTTAAGGATGATTTCAAGGTTTTCCAAAAGGTGATTTGTGAGATGATGTTGTTTTGATGTTTTGGGGGATGGATGAAAAGATTTTGATATGTTTTGATCCTAAAAAGAACCTAGAAAGAACACTTTGTTTGCCTAGACCTAGGTATTGAAGAGCATGCAAATGCTTCCTAAAGACCTTTGTAACCAAGGATTGATTTCATTTGAACATTCATTTTCAATGATTTTTGCTTTGGAATTGTGAGTCTTCAACAAATCTGAAAGTTCATTTTGCTTAGCTTTGCTTAATGTCTTTATTTTACCAAAAACACTATGTTTGATTAAAGTTTCAAACTAAGATGTCCCATGTCTTGATTTCTTCAAACCCCACAAGATATATTATGTGGAAATTAAATGAACTTAAGGTAAGGGTTTTCCTATTGTTTACTTAAGGAGACCAATTGAGATATAATCCAATGTTTAGAAACCTCTAAGGACGTGAATCCCAAGGGAAAGCAATAACATATGGATTGAGTCAATGATATTTGTCTCCAAAAGGGTTTGAAATTTGGATGATGTTAAGTGTTTGTTTTTTAAGATGTTTTTGATCAAGCAATGCATTTTGTAACCCAAGAATAAGTACAATCCTATGGATGTGAAAGACAATATTTGTTGGATTCCCACTTGGACAAGTCTAGCTACGCTTATCTCTAGTGAATGGTTAGATGCTTGACCCCACTAGCTCCCTCTCCACAGCTCATTAATGTCAATTGGGAAAGCCAAGCATCAACACCCATGAAACTCCCATGGCATGCTTTCCATCTCTACTAGAAGATCGTAAAAGTGTGGGGCAGCTTCAAAATGACCGTTCTTGCACCAACAAATAGATTAAAGGATTTTGGAAAATTCTAGCACATGGGTTTTAGTAAGGACTTCCGTTCGTAGGAGTTGACCAACGTGGCAAGAGTCCCCTTTCGGATCCATCTTGTCAGAATCAATATGTGATATTGGCATTTCTTCAAATATCCACATTTATATCCCAGCTGGAAATACTCTTGGATTTAGAGTGTTTCTGGGTTGAGTCGTTCCTTGGTGAGTACTTTTTCCATAAAGGCGGGCCCTCTAGGATAAACAAAGAATAAGAACAAAATTAAGTAACTTCGATCAATCTTTGATAGCAAAAGAGCCGAGAGAGATATCGCGAAAATGCCCCCACTCACACTTTCGCACAAGATTTTGTTCAATTTTAAGCCCAAATCGAGAGTGTGGAGGTGATTGCTTTGTCTCATCCCAAAGTCATGAAAAAGGCCTTTTGATTCTCAAGATCACTATAAAGCGCGAGAGAAGCACATACATCCTTTTTCGATGACTTTAGTCTAAGTAAGCCCTCACAAAAACAAAGCTACACTTGTTCTTTTTAAATCCTCAAAGCAATATGTGAGTTCATTTTAAAGAACCAAATCACAAGTGAAAGACATTTGTTCAATTTCTTAATCCAAGAAACAAAATCTAGTAAGTTGTTGACCCTATTGTTCATTTTAACCTTTGCAAGAAGAAACTGAAAGGTTCTTTTTAAGCCCAAATGAAAGCTAGCGTTCTAATAATGAAAAGATGACAAATTCTTAAAGAAGTGTTAAGCAAAAACTTAAGTGTTTAAAAACACTTTGATGGAAGAAAATATCATCACCATGCTCCTCCTTCCTTTGTTTTCGATTTCCAACCTACAAGTGAGAAAAGCCAGTTAGATTCTGGAAAACATAGAAATTAAAAACTAGAAAACAAAAGAGAAATCAATCATAAATCAAAAGCACGTGCTAAAAAATTAAATTCTCCCTTTTACTATCTCCCAACATCGCAACTCATGAAGTCGTCGCAGTTTGTTCTCCCAACAGTGCCCTCACAGCGTTGCTTACCAATCAGCGGCGCTCTGTGTAAAGAATTGGAGAAGGAAGTCAAAACCATCAAGTATAATACTGCATCTGAAATGATCAAGGGAAGATTCAATAAGATGATGAAATGTGTAGATGAATATTGGAGGAAATTTAAACAGGTACTCTCAATAATAGATTAGAATGAACGATTACAAGGGAGAATAATCGAAAAGAGACAAGAGGTTCAAGACAAGAAAATCCTGAAAGGACAAACAATGCAAACACATAACAAATTGGTAGGACCACACAATGGATATCATAATAGGCTCGTCGAGGATTTCGAGTGCTTCAATTCAACTCTGACACTCTATGATGATATGGGAATTCCTCAAGAATATGATGATTGGAAGAAAGATTTTAATGTGATTCTAACTGCTGCACTACAAGAGATCAATGATGAGGATATGATTTTACAAAATACTCACAAAAAGCTCAAGAAGATAATGTATAGGGAGTATGATATGAGAGAGGTGATCTCCAATGTAGATACTTGTGCTGAACAAGAATACATCCATCACCTCTTTGCATTCAATTTGTTCCTCAACAAAACTATGGATACACCAAACACACCAGGTAAACCATCAGGATGAAAGGAGTCAACCGACAACATGAGCACCATATCATGGAGTAGAAGCTTTGAGCAGATCTTAGGTGGTCACATGCTTCTACTTAAAGATTAACGGATCAGTGCATTTAGTTGTTGCAATATTTCATTTTCTTAATTATGTTTAGTTATCAAACAACATGACTTTTTGTAACAGTTTTGTAGCTTGTTTCCTCTCACATATATAAGAGAGACCAAGACTTAAATAGATCATGATCCATCTCATATCAGAAACTACTTTCATAATGCATATTATTCAAAGATAAATATAATGGAGAAGGTTATGCATAATTGTTAATTTGCTTTCAAGTGTTCAACTATTGTGTAGATTTATATGCTTATATGTTATTTGGTTGTCTCTAAAGTCGTTGTTTATGTTATTCAAATTGAGTGTGTGGAAATACATTTAATTTTTCAATACACATTTTTTGTAGTTCTCTGACGTTATTGACTACTTTCGGTGTGCAGAAGAATTAAAATTGCTTTTAAGAAATCAAATTTGATAGGTTCCTTTTTGGATTAAAGTCCTTTTGAATAGATTGTATTAATTGGTTTCCTTTAACATTTGAATTAAATCCTTTCACAACTTCACAGTAGCATAAGGGGATATCACTAGGATTACTAAGAAGAGTCCAAATAATTGACATACTTGCACATTTTCATAAGGTGCAAACATTCAAAGTGCCCAACTGTTTGAGTTAAGCTGAAGAGTGGATATACCTATCTTACAGAACCCTATCTCCAAAATCATTATTCATCCCTCCACTCTGTCCACCCAATAGAAGTAGGAACTGGTAATAATTAGATATTACATATAAAATCCAACTCACAAAATTGAACTCTCAATTATGCTCACTAGCATTTAGAAATTAAAACTTTGCATCTGCTTCATCTCATGTGCCATAGTAAGTAGATTGCTCAATCTAGGAACCATATCTATCTGCAAATCTACCTTATTGTTCAGGTATACCCACCTAGGTCTAGCAAATATTGAAGAGTAGAAGATAATCAATCCTGCTCACCTTGTTCGTGGGCCAAAGGTGTATTAAGTTATTGGCACCCCCTTATGGTTTAAAACCTGCACTTTGATACCCAACACTAGTGATGATGGCCCAAGCTTTTTCATCAAAATATATGCATGACTTCCATGGTTTAACTACATCTCACTATCCCTACCATGATAAGAAGGTACAGGTAGATTTCAAGAAGAGCCTCCA